>JAWWEU010000001.1:94142068-94194619 GCA_035583155.1 Acropternis orthonyx | reverse complement strand
CGGTGTGGGGGTCCCCCCCCCCCCTTATTTTTGCAGAATGACTTTCTTTTTAAACGCGGGGACTTTTGTTATGTTAATCAGGCAGGGAACATTTCCAATTCAATTTTACCTGAGCGCTGGTCAGCTAGAGTTTCCTTTGTTTGATGTCCCTTGAGTCTTCCCTTGTCTTTTAAACTGTAATTTAGTTGGAGCTGCTGTCAATTTACTCCGTCCATTACATTTGCAGTGATATTCCAGACATTGTCTTCTATTCAGTCCTAGAGAAGTTCCTTGACCTAAACAAAGTGTGCAGGGTAAAATCCTATAGAGATTGGAAGTGCAAGCACAGAACTCCTGTTTGCCTATGTGCAATACATGCATACAAATAAAATTGTTGCTACCTACCAAGATTATTGCTATTTTATTTTTAGTCTAACAGATCCTTACAGTCAAGAGAGCTACCAAATGGTAATTAATTAGGATTTTCTATGAAGTGGACATGTCCCATACAACTAGACAGCCAGCTTTCTCTCTGCTCTGCCATGCCTCCGTAGCAAGAGGATTTCAAACACTGCTACTTTTTAACTCCACAGAACAGACTGAAACACTGAGGTGGATTTTTTTCTTTCTTAACTACCAGCTGTCATGGAGTTCAAGAAATAGGGCAATTTTCTTGCCCTTAGTTCATATCAGCAAGTTCTTAAGGCTTCAGTGTGCCAGGTGGGAAATTGTTGCTTTGAGCAGTTGCTTTCAGTGGGACAAGAAGGGGAAAAGCCCCTGGCAAAGAATGTTAGAGCCAATTTTAACCACTGAGCTACCTTGACCAAAAGTGATGCCCATGTATGTGACAGCAGAAAGGGAAGGTATTGCCTGCATGAGCTTCCATGGGTACCTCTAAAAGCTGTTACCTAGGACTGGAGAGCTCAAGGTAAAACACGAGAATGCTCTGTCCTTTCCTGCAGGTAAATGACAAATGACAGAGAATAGAACTTCCAGTCCATGGAAGAAGAGAGATTAAGGACTTTGGGAAGCTTGAGAGGGATGGAAAGAGGTGTAAGTCATACATGTCCCTCGGTGGCTCCACAGGCATTGCAAAGAAGGTGAATTGTCTTTTTAACAAAGTTTCCAAGCCTGCCCAGGTCAGGTCTTGGAGTAACCTGCTTTGCTGGCTTTAGGCTCACATGCCTTGGGTGGGGGCCAGGTGCTGTTTGGCAGTTGGATACTTGGGGGCAGGTTCCTGAGAGCCCTGAGGTCTAGGATACATGTCACGTCAGGGCCCAAACCCCAGTCCTCTGCTGGAGTGCTCTGGGAAGGTCTGCAATGGCATGACTAAGAGATTTCTGTCCTTCTGAGTCATTTGGGAATGATCAATCCATCCCCAAAAGGCTACAGGTCCATGTTGACTAAGAGCAGGAGTCTCCCATTTCAAACAACAACATTCTGGCCTGATCCTGCAATGCCTGGTAAGATGCAATTCCTCCTGGGTTGACATTGGTTCTAAAGGTATAGTAGACTTGACTTCTTGGAGCCAGTGGATGCTGCATTTATCTGCATTGACTCCAGAACAAAGAGAGGTGAGTCATTTTCTGAAATGGTTTGATGTTTCAGAATATTCTGCTGAGAATCTCTGCTTTTCCCATTTGGTTTTATATGTACATCTGTAGACAGCTTTTCCCCTTGAGGATAGGCTTTGGGAATGTCCTTAGGACAGCCAAATAATTAAGCTGTCAATTTATTCATTTGCCACTAGTGTGAAGCTTAAAAATAGGACGTGATCAATAGTTAATGACAGAGAGGATAGAAGAGCAGGAGCTGCCTGCCTTCTGCCCACAGGCTTGACAAGGTGACCGTTCTGACAGTGTACAGACATTTGTACGGCCCTAACCTACGTCAGCATTGCTTGTTGTAATTAACATGGGTCTTCCCCAGCATTTACCTTCCATCACTCACTGAGCACAAACAATTCTCAGATTGTTTTCCATTATAAATTGCATTTGGCACCCAGAATTTTAAAGGAATTTGAAAGGGCTGAGTTATGGATTTCTTTTTCTGACCTGTTGGGTTGGTTTTGTTTTTTCTTTTAATTATTATGGGAAATGGTCTGTGTGCTTGATTTAGTTGCATTCAGTGTCAGCAACTGATACACTTATGTTCTGCACGTGATGCATATTTGAGCCATATGTATGGATTTGCATTTCATTCTGTGTACAATCAATGAAGCTTGTTTTAAAAGCCACTGCAAAATAAGAGAGCAGTTTCTGTAGACTGTGATCCTCTTTGTAGGACAGCTAACATATTTCAATGCAGAAGCTGAGCAGTGGGTCTCAGGGATACCCTTCAGCCAAGATGAACTGGGAGGTTCCCAGCACCCACAGCCATTGCTGCAGGGAGTCTGTGAGCTCAGGTAATTCATCCACACCTCGGTGTGGCTGATGTCTGCAACTAGGAAAGCCAGACACATAACAAGGCCTAACCTTGGTTAGTGGGAATTTTGTGGTTGACTTTGGGTAAGCCAGGTTTTAGCAGTTATGTTTAAGGGAAGCTTAGATCCCGATGGTGTTGATGTTTACTAAGGCCAGCATTGGTTCTTACCTGTGCTTAAAGTATCCCTGAAAATTGCTTATTTGCTGGTGGCTGCATTGAACGATAGAGGCTCCTTGCTTACAGGGGACAGTTGCTTACATATGGAAAGTAATTGGTTCCATAGCAAAGAAATTATTTATTTGTATTCCACCATTTATCTGGACTATAAAGTGTAGTAATCATTTTATTCCCTGACAGCTTAGTTTGTGATAGAAATACATATTGGATGTATGTGGGCTTTTGACAATACAATTTAAATGTATTTTGTCTGGTATTTTTCCTGTTGCTTACAAAAACATCAAGAAAGGTGGTTTTTTTGTCTTTCAAAGATGACAGTACCAGCAAAATTTATGTAGCAAGGAAAAGACTGCCACAAATTATACCTAATTATAACAAGAAGAATTACAATTAAACCAGCTTATTGTAATATCTTAAATAATACTTTTTATTTTTATAGCTAGGTGAACTGAGAAGTACTATGAATGCTGTGTGTGTACCAAAATCTAAATAAGGGGAAAGGACATGTCAGAAGGCCCTTGAGTGTTGTTAACTGTGTAAAGAAACTGTAAAGAAACTTCTGTGAATTATGGGTTATATTGATTGGGTGGCCTATTTAAAAACATCAGGTGAAGAAAGTTGCATTTTAGGTTAGTACAGAAGGAAAATCAGTTAGACTTTCTGGGGGAAAACAAAATCCTTCTCTGGTGGAACCAAAGATTAGTACACCCTGCTGATTTTGCCAGAATGACTTTCCCTCCTTTTTTAAAAAAACAATTCAAGTTATTTTTCAGAATAAAAATTATCATGAAAACTATCTGCTGAAGTGAGTTTTTCCTCCATTGTTATGCCTGCTAAGTTTGACCTGAACAGATGGCAAAGACCGTTTCAGCAGTTGGCATCTACTCAGCTCTCTTTGTAATTCATTTCACAAGCTTCTGCCATGCCTCTGTACCAGCCTTCGCTGGACACACATTAGGGTCGCAAGTTGAGAAGAGACAGATATGGTAGCACCAGAGAAATCGAGGACAGGCTGGGATCTAGGGCGGCAATCAAGCTACCGCTGGTAAATTCCATACTTGCAAGGCACTGATGCACTGATGGCTGCTCAAGGAGACTAATGGCTGACTTTGCTCTTATATTTCTCTTATCCTCTTCTACAGCTGCTTCTACATCCTGCCAACAGTTCTTGCTTTATCATTTGTATAATTATCATATCCTAATTATGGTTGTTTCTTTCCTTCTAACCTTGCTGAGGTGATATTTTCCCAAAATTGCTGTTTCTAATATTCTTTCTGGCCTTCATCTCAGTATTCCTGTTGGTGTCAGCAATGAAGCAAAGCTGAATTTAACTGCAGTGGCGTGTCTAAGTGCATCTCAGAGTCCTGGTTCCTTAAGGATATAGAGGTTCTTTGGATAGCAATAAGTATGATGGACAGTGTGCCCTCTGACTGTGTTTCAGACCTCAGACCTGTATTTGGTGGACAACACAGTGTTGGAAGAGAAGGGAAAATCTGCATAAAAGAGCACTGAGATGCCTTTAGACCCATGAAGTCTTGCATCCCTCAATTCATAATTAAGGACAGCCATCAAGGGTAATTTCAGGACATCCTTGGATGTGTTATTGGAATTGTTTTGGTATTAAATGTTTGGTTTTCAAAAAATGAAAACATTATGAAAATAATCTGCTTTTTATCATCCATGAATGGCAATGTTTAATGTCACTGGGACTGAATGAAGAGTCCTTCATGTATGATTTTTTTGTCACTTGACAAGAGTTTGGAAAACCTGATTCCTGTTTAACAGGCCAACCAAAACATACAAAACAGCTGAATTTTTTTCTAGTGCACATCTAAATGTATTCTCCATTAGAAAATATCAGTTATTGAATACATCATGTACAATGACATCAGGGAGAAAAATGTTCCTCATGCTGCCCAATGGAACCTGCTGAAACACCTGTTTTATATCATGAAACCATTTATAATTACTACCAAAAAAGTGAGAGCTCAAATGTCATCATTAAATCTACTGCCACTCATGTCTTTGTTGGAAAAAATCCCTAGGGGAGGGGGAAGAAATAAAACATATTAAAAACACATTCATTCATTTTCCTGTATCTTAAATCTTTGAGCCGTAGAGACAAGCAAATATTCATAGTACACGTAGTCGTAGAGCTGATAGCTATTTCCATGACTCTACATTGACAAATAGTCATTAACTACCCTTTCTTTTCCCCTGGAAGATGATAAGAGTGATATTTTCAAACAATCTCACATTGCTCTATTACTGTCTTAGACTCTACTCCTTGTGAAAAAAAAAAACACCAAAGTGTGTCTTGTGCTTTTTTTCATTGTTTCTATGTCAGTAAGTGACTTTGAAGCAGTCAGTCTTTTTTGTGCTTAGGGTACTGAAATGGCCCTTATAGTAAATACCTGCTTTTCCCCATAACTAGACAGGGTTTGTGTCTCAGGTTTTCAAGCTGCATCCTGGACAAGAGAAGCCGTGTACTCAGGGAATTCATGCTTTGCTATTGCATGTCATCAGATTTTGATTTGAGTGAAAATATCACTGGAAACTCAATACTTAGAAAAAAAAAAACCCACCTGACATAAGTGTCTCTGAGGTACCTGTATGTAGCAATGAAGCAGCCCTCTAGAGCCATCTGGTACCTCTGCCCTTAAAATAGTAAGGTGTGGTCTGAGATGCTTTATTTGAACACAAAGCCTGGTACAACTACACTGAATGTACAAAAGGGTTTTTTTTAGGGTACATCATCTTAGCCCTAGTTCAGAAAGAACTAACCCTGCATTGTCTGAAAAATGCATTTCAAAGAACCTACCCTGGTTATTCAAAGCTCTCCATGTGATTTGTCTTTTGTTCCTAGAGTGGGTAATTCCTCCAGCCATGATCCCAAGACATCCTACTCTCAACACATTTAAGTGGGCAGAAGGAGAATGCTTAAGGACATTTTGTGAGCTGGGAATACGGTACTTCTCTCCCATACTGGAACAAAACATCTCACTGTTTCTGTTGTTGACTGGCAAACTTACTGCTTTCAGTAAGTTTCTATTATTTCTGTTTCTGTATGTTAAAGGAGTGCAAAAATACTATAGCAGTAAAACCACATGTTGTACCTTGACAGGTATCAGCTGGCTAAATAAGAGATTGGAATAAGCAGCTGATGCACAGCTATAAAAGGGGTGAATTTGACTTGACTAGAAAGGAGAGTCAACAGAAAGTTCCCACATGGGTGATGCCTTCACAATTTCAGGCTAACCCCACTGTTCTAGCAAATGGGGAAGAAAGATTGGTGAGAGAATTGGAAGACAGTTTCAGAGTGGTGTCTGTGACTAAGTTTTTTGATGTAATTGGGCATGGGAAACAGAAGACAAGTGGGTAGTCTAAAATTAAGACGTTCCATGTGGCAGAAAAGCTAGGGATACAATGGACAAAGATGAGGTTTGAGAGAATTTTGAGTAATAGTTTTGGACTTAATTTGGGAGGGGTTTCATGCAGTATGTAATTTTACACTGTTTTATGAGTTTGTCATTTATGTAGTTTTTAGTTGTAGAAACCTGGTTTTGATACTGTGCTTACATGATTGTGTAACTGGGACTGTTTGCTGATAAGCCCAATTTAACTCCTAGATTCTCCACTGAATCCTAAAACTCCTTTTCTGGTGTTTAACTGAGAAACCAATATTGCTACCAATACCAAAGGTCATGTATGCAGTTGTTATTTTCTTTCTAGGGCAGGTGGTCACCAATTTTTTCCCTTAGATCTTGACCTCCTATGGTGAAAGACGGGGAAAAAGTGGTGAGTCTTCTGACCACCAAGGAAAGCATATTAAGAGCGAATTTTTCTCCTGTTATTGCCCTGTGGTATCCTGAAGGTCCACTGCTGGCTTGGCTAGCTTGTGACAGTGCACAGTCCCATTATGGCCGAGGCAGCATGGGACCAGTTACAGACAGCCATGTGCTGGTGTACTTGAGCCAATTCCTGGTTTAAAGCTGTGCAGACATTTTAGTAGTATTAACAGGACCAGCATGGCTATTCTGCCTCTGGACTGATCTGTGATCTTGTGTTGCTGGAACACAGGAGTCACATTGTATTTTGGCTAGGGACCATGTGTTTGAAATCATCACCCTTTTGACTCCATGTAACGTACTGTGGTTCCCATTGCAAAGCAGCTTCCTAGTGTGTGGTTTGTTTTCTTTTTGGATTAAATTAAACTGGAAGATGCATTCTTGGAGTCACCTAATGTACTCCAACCACTAATAAGCATGTTTCCTCTGGGATCAAAACAGAGCCAGTCTGAAATGAAAAACATCTGCAGAGTGCAGATTTCAGGTGCCCTGCACCAACCACTTCCTCTAAGCAAATCTTCACCTACTGGACCCCTAGTTGTTCAATAATCACAGTTTATATGATCAGCAGGGCAAGGTGCAACACAGGGGTTGTTTCTGTAAAGGTGTTGCTCTCAGAGTATATTTAGCAAAGTGCTACCTTGGCTGCACCAACACGTTGCAGTTCAGCTGCCTACTGTGTTTTCTCTAGCTGTGTTTGGTATACAGTACCTGAGCATTTTATGGATGTGTGCATATATGTATATGTCTGTATGTATATATAAAAACATACACAAGCCTACTGTTTGGATGTTTTATAACATAAAGTGAAGTACCAAATTTTTAATCACAGCATCCCTTTGTCATAATGCAAAACAAATTGGAGGTCAAAGTTGTTATAATAAAACATCCATCCTGGAGCTTTTTAGAGGAACCTGTTTAAAAAGGTTAAAGTAGGTAATTATCACAACCCTAATTTACAACTACTTGGCAATAAGAGTTGCTTTTCAATGAACCATTTATTCATGATCTGCTGCTTCACACTGCAGGATTCTTCTTGACTAGGTTAGAAAATGTAATTAATAAATGATAGGATTATTTATGGTTCACGGTGCCAGATTGGGAAATACAATGATATACAGAATGAGCTAAAAATTATTCTTACAAGCAACATCTTGGTTTTTAATCCATGGATTGCGTTGTCACATTACTTGATATGGTGTGGTGAACTCCTGATGGTATTCATAGGATGTTATTTTGTTTGTCATTCTAGCTGCTCTGAGTGACAATAAAAATGGACATGCTCCTTTGAGAACAGATTTAATGAACACTGACATACTAATCTGAGGTGGGGTGGCATTTGTGGTTTTCCGTAGTTTGACTGTATTAGTGATTATCTCAAAGCCCCAGTGGAATCTAGAAGATGGTTATATTTCACAAACATAAAGTGATTCTCTTTGAGAATTTATTCTAGTAATGCTGGTTAAGGAAACGCACCTGCTAAATACAAACAGGCTTTATCAATTTCTAGTAATAAAATTATGTTAAAATAGGCTGATGTCAGCTCTAATGTCTATTCATGGGCAAAGTGCCTGGTCATGTGTGATTGAAGTAGAAATTTTGCTATGACCTTCAAAACCTGTAGGGTCCAGACCCAGGAGGAAAAGCATCCCAAGTGATAACTTTTTTTTTTTATTATTTTTGTTATTATTGCTTGGATTAAAAGTGTCCGCAATGAGAAAATGATTTTATACTCTGGTTTATACACAGTCCTATAGAAAAACAGAATAAAATCTAAATCTGAGGGGCACTGTCTGTCTGCCATGCTTTCTACTGATAACTTACTGGAGCTAATCAGTGAAAATCCAGAATTTAGCTCTAAGTTGCAATATACTCTGTATCAATTCAATTTCCAGTTGATTCTCAGCTCAAATTCCTTTTAAAATGTTTTCCTATAGTAATTAAGCTTGCCAACAATCACTCTAAAATATATGTGTATGCAGTTGATACTTCCAGAAGTGACCTACTAAGAGAATTAAAAAATGCCTTTAGGTTTTGATGATGATTTGAATCCCATGGCTTTAGAATTTCAAATAGCAAATAACACTGCATATGTGAATAATGGATGAAACCCAGGGGATTTACAGAATCACAGAAGGGTTGAGGTTGGAGGGCATCTCTGGAGGTCATCCAGTTCAAGCCCCCTGCTTGGAGGTAAGCTACAGTAGGTTGCCCAGAACCACTTCCAGATGGGTTTCTCACATTGCCAAAGACAGATATTCCTCAGCCTCTCTAGACAACCTCTCCCAGGACAAATTAATACAGATTTATGCTTTCCTATGTGTTCATTTGCATACAGATGCATATGTAAAATAATACTGGGGTTTGATTTTTGTTTGTAGACTGAGATCAATTTATTACAGCATTACTGGGTTATAGTTCTGAACACTAATTTAGTTTATTTCTGGCACCACAAGCATTAAAAAGCCTGTTTCTTATGTTGCCCTAAACCTATGGTGGCCAGTGTGGGCTCCCCTCTTGACGAGTCAGCATGTACCTGCCAGGACCCTCTTCCAACAGGAGCCTCCCATGGGGTCACAGCCTCTTTCAGGCACTCACCTGCTCCCACATTGGGTCTCATCTGTGGGATGAAGCTGGATCTCCGTATCCACCATGGGCTGCAGGGGCACAGCTGCCTGGCCTTGATCTGCACCATGGGCTGCAGGGGAACCTCAGCTCTGGTGCCTGACCTTGGTGTCTGCATCAGAGCAAGGATGTGAGGGAAAGTGTCTCCTCTACTTTTGCAAACTAAAATGAGATGAAGTGTTTGTCTTTCCTCAGATATCTTTGTCTTCTTTCTTCAGAAATCTTCCATTTCTTCCTACATTTCATAAAGAGGAAGGTGAAGATTCCATATAAAGTATGAAGATAATTTTGCATCAAAATTGTCAAATTAATATTCTTGAGCTGAGCTTTGTTTGAATGACAGCTGATATCCGGTCTGTGAAGAACAGGGGTACATTTCCTGTTTGGTTAAAATGTATGATTCCATTCAAACTTTTTTTTTTCTTTTTGCTATTTCTTGGTGATTGACAGTAGATCAAAAAACTTATATTTTCAACAATTTCTGCCTCAATATTTTGTTGTCTTCTTATGTGTCCTTTTCTTCCAAGTTTTTAAATCATTCTTCTTCGTTCACCCATAAAGTAAAATCCCTTTATGTTCAGTTACAAGAGGTCCCTTGACATCTTTATTTTGCTTCCAGCATTTACAGAAACACCTGATGAAATTTTCTGTTTGTGACCCTATTTCTGTCAGGATATTTTTCCTTTTGGCTCAATTTTCTTATATCTAATTTAGTTTGCCTCACCTCAGCTTACCTGTGTGGCTGCCTGAGGGAAGAGGTAGTCTAATGTAATTTTTAGGGGTGGATGAATAGTCTTCTATTTTTCAATCATACAGTTTTCATGTTCTATTTCAGGAGTGGGCTAATGCACCCTCTTGTAAACACATGAATTCCTCCTCTCTCATCCCTGTACGCATGCACCTGCATAAGTGTCAATTTAAGCAAGTCATGTGGCCTGAAATTTCAAAAGATGTTAGATGATCTAAACTAACCTATTCTTTGGAAATTGCAGGGCATTTGTCCTTTGGTACATCGATGCAGTGATCAGAATCACTAGCCACCTCTGAAAATTAGGCCAAAAGATGCCATTTTTGAAGCATAAGAGAGAATGGAAGTGCTTTGCTCCAAACTGGATTTTGGGAGATGTTGAGCCTGTTGAGCTCAAATTGTTATTTCCACAATCACAGCCTGTTTATACAATAAAAAGTAGTTTGGGGCAAAGCAGATGAATGAGTGCAAGGAGCCCTGACTCCTGTACAGGAGGTGGTTGGAAGAGCACTTTAAACCACTCCTCACCACGCATGCCCAAACCCTGGAATCTACAGCGTGTGAATTGGTGACACACAACTTTGTCTCCTATGGCTGCACTGCAGGCAGAAGAAGCATTGCTTACAAGGTGGTGCAAACTTGAGGCTTTCATGAGGCCCTCATGATATGATTTTCAATCTTCCTGGATGATTAAGCCTTTATTTTTCCATCTCTTTTCTGCTTTCCTTTCCTTGACATTATGCAGTTCAGCTCCTTTTGATCTTGAGTATAGTCATTTCTCAAGCTATTGTATCAGCTGCAAGTCTTTTATTCTTCCTAGGAGTGTGTTGTGGCACATCATCTGCAGAGGGTTCTATCTCTAGAGATATTCTGTAAGCCCGTGTTGCTATGCATATGCACAATCCCTGCTTGAGAGCAGTGTGCCATCTCTTAGCCGCATGGCATGGGAGATAATAGGACTTTGCTTCACAACCTGCGTGAGTGACAGAAGTTCAGCAGAATGAATTGGCTCTGCTTGTGTGAGCAATCGGACCATCCCAAATAGACTTGCAGTACCATGACATCATATATTGTCTTCGTCTCTCCCTCTTTCTCACCTAATCATCCGTAGAATAAGGACACACAATAACGCGTTTGAGTATCATTTGGGATCAGCAAACAAGTCACCTGTGAATGATACAGGTCAACAGAAATGGAGGTTAAAATTTAGTCCACATGCATTCTCCCTGTGTCATCAGAGATTACAGGCAAAACAAACATAGAGATACTCCATCAACATTTATTAAATGTTATTAGAATAATTTTATTGTGGGGAGAATGACAAGAGGAGGGATTATATCTCCAAATGCAAAGCTTATTTACTCTGATCCCAAGTCATCAGAGAGGCCACTTTAATTGACAAAAAACAACTTGTCTCCGTATAAACATGCCACAGTATAGAACTGTCAAGTCCTGGTGCTTAGCAGGCATAGGAAATGTTTGGCATCAGTGGAAAAATGAGAATTTATCCTTAGTAATGCTGCTAAAGCTTTTGAGTGGACTTATGGAGTACGTGAATATGGACACTGATTCTTTTCTGTGTTTACTTCAAGTTTATCCCTTTCCTGTCGCTTTATTCTGTGTTTTCTCCTACTCTTTTGGGTAACCTGTGTTACCCAGTTTCAGGCAGCAAGATTCCTCCTTTCAGGACTCTGACAAGTTGCAATATGCCTGCACATCCATTTCCCACTAGCCCTTTTCCTACGTGCTGCTTATAGTCTATTTTTCAGAATATTTTCCTTGTTTATGGGAGATTATTCTGCTTTATGGTTAAGTTTTCTGCAAAGTATCATCATGGGGTGGAACTGAGGATTATAGTTTAACTGGGGGTTATAGCTTAGCTCAGTGTTTTCTGATTTTGTTCAGCATATAAAATAAGGCAGAAAGTGTCATTCTGGGAAGAAAAGTCAGAACCATCAATATGTCAAAATGACCCAAGCAGTGGCTTGTGGGGCTTGGAAACATTTTTTCCCCAACTGTGTCATTTAGGCTAATAAATGATATTTACCTCTCCCTACAAACCCTGCCATTTGAAGTGCTTATAGATGAGTGAGAGCTAGAAACAAGTAAGAAGACCTAAAGATATTTTGAAGTAATGAAGGCATCCTAGCTGTAACTGCAACCTGCTGAGACAGATAATTAGATTGTATACTAGCAAGATATAAAGCAGCTTTGAAAAAAGTGGTGGTGAGAATACAGACAATGAACACAGAGAAAAAGTTAATGTGATCATCCAAATACAACCACTAAGGCTGGAGAAAAGTCAGAACAGAAACTTGCCTTTGGATATTTCAAATTGTTGAGGGGAATATTTGGTGTTAACAAATACAGAAAAATATCAATATCAGAAGAAAGTGAATTAAAGAAATTAAATACTGTAACTCTGCCATCTACATCCTCATTAAAACAGAGATCATCCTCGATCTGCATCTCACAACATCAAATTCTATTTTGTTAAGAAAATGAGTGAAGTAGTGTGGTGGGTTTGGCTTTTCTAGAAAAGAAAATAATTTCTGTAAGAAATTATCCATCATATCATATCCTGCAATAAACTATTACACATTTCACTTCATCTTAATGTGTATGATTTCACTGTTTACAGTGTACTGTATTTGTTTCCAATGTTCTTGAACATTTTCAGTACACTTTTCAAGTGTGAAGAGAACAGACTCACTGTAAGCCTCTTAGCTTGGATCTACCATTCTAGAATTTCAAAGATGCTGGGATCCACTTCCTTTATTAAAGGAAATCAATAAAATGATTCTTTATTAAATTCTAGCACAGACAGACAGTGTTTCATTACAGGAATAGTTTACAGAAAGACTTTCAGGGAAGTTTGTTGAAATTATCACAGATGGACATTGTAAACTTACCTTTTATTTAGCCGAGAAATCTCTCATTTAAATTCCTACCCAAGCACAAGGAAAAAGCAGCCTAACTAGCTTGAAATTAATTTTATTAATACCTTTAACTCTCCAACCCCTACACAATCTTTCAAAGCAATTTTTAGACTCTCTTAATACAAACATATTGAGAGATTTGTCATAAATACCGTCCTGATTATTATTACTATGAACAATCTGTTCATTGCATTACTGGTATTTGAAATGGAAAGACCAATTAGACCTGTTAACCCATCTTTTTGTCACTAAGTTGATTGGGAATTACTGAAGCGTAACAATTCTAAGTGGCTTTTCATGTGAATGCCAAGCTAAAATGGATATTCAGAGATGCATTAAGCATTTTTACCTGCCTCTGCATTCTTTATTTAAAGATCTACATGTTAATTTGCAGAAGTGCAACATAAACATGGCTCGGGCTTCTGTGCATCCTCTTTGCAGTATTTCTACACATGTAAATGTTGAATAGTAAAATTGTAGGCCAGATGTTGTGAGTACTAGAAGTAGAGTTAACAGGGATTACTGGGGCGTAATACTTAAATAGTGATACGTCTGGCAGGTATTGTAAGATTGACTCGTGGATTTGGCTACAACAGTCACAGGCAAGAATTGTTGTTTTTGTCATTTTTGAATGCATTTAACAGAGGAAAATTTTTTGAAGATAAAAACACTTCTTATGCTAAGCTTTATTTCAGAAAATGGCTTACCCAAGCACATAGGTGTTCTGAAAATGGCAGTCAGTGAAAGATAACCATGAGAATTACCCCTGGGAATGGCTAAGAGGGGAGCAGCAAACAAGAAAGTATGTTTCATTTACTTTATGATGTAACCCAGTCATTAGGGAGTTGATACTGTTAGAAATTCTTTTGTAAAGAAAAATACAGAGATGGTTGAAAAATTATAACAAAATACTCCTTTCTTTGGAATTTGGTGTTCTTTGGAGATCAAATCACTCCTTTGAGATGGCTGAAAACGGGGCAGGGGTGTGGAAAGATTGCTCCTTCAGAGTCTTGCCACTCCCCAGCCTGAGCTTCCTAGGTGTGAAGCTGGGAGACAAATTGCTAGAAGGTCTCTCCCACTGCTTGTGGTGTCAATTTACTTTTCATTAAGACTCACTAAAATGCATAATCTTATTCTGAATCAAAATAAAAACACATTTCCCTAGTAAAATCTGTCAATCCATTGAAATTTTGTATTCTGCAATTCTGCTTTTGTAGTTCCTTTATAAATGAAATTATATTGAAACATAAGACCACTTGCATAGCCTGCCGCAGTAACTCACTGCTCATGCTTCTCTGTACCAGCCTGGAAAAGGTAGTATGGTGGTACTCAGTATCAGCACATTGGCAGCTGCTGAAGCCCAGTTCAACACATTTACTTGCTGCTTTAAGGAAGTTCAAAGACAATTTGCCATTGTCACTACTATGCTTTTATTCCCTCCTTGGGGCATAAAATGCATTTCCTTGATCCTTGGATTATTCAAAAGTGATTTGCCAAAGAGATCTTTGCCTCCATGTGGAAAGAGCCAGTCCCCTTGCTTCAGCAGAGGTAAACAAAAAGAACATCATGTACTAAGCTAAGTGACTGAAACAGGAGTTACAGAAATAAATTGATTTCCTTCTCTTGTACTGCTTAAGGACCTGGCAGTTTGCTGTGTAGGCATACAGAACATCTCAAAGGAAAACAAGTTTAATGGTGACCACTTAGCTTTCACAAAGACTTTCTGATGGTTTCAGGAAGGAATACTGTCTGGGAAAATACATTCTTCTCTCAGTGTCATCCCTGGACAAAAGCCTTAGGGAACATTAGGTTTCCAGGATGCCCTGAATGCTGAAGACCTCAGTCTCCATGAAGGCAACATGGAAACTGAGATGTTGAGTCTGGGACCCTTACAGATAATACCTTGCCAAGAGGTTCAGGAACCCTTGGGGTTGGGCTGTGGCATGTTAATCAACTTATCTGCTCTTAGCAGCCTCAGACAGTGAGAAGAAAGACAGCCAGAAGTTTATCCTAGACCTAGAACAATGAAGGTATTCCAAGTTAAAATGAAGACGTTACATTATTCAGAAGTATTAATTGGAAGCTACCTCAGCATAGTGTATGTGAAGAGGCACAGCTAATTCTTAACATTTACACCCAAGAGGAAAGGATGTTTACTCATTTCAAAGGCAAAAACATCTCCTCCACCTCTTGTTTCACACAAACAGCTATGTCACTGGAACCACAGTCTGGCTCCTGTGCCTGGAACAAGCCAGTAAGTCTTTGTGTTCCTCTGTGCTGCCATTCCCTGAGTATCTGCTCCTGCTTATATTTTCTAGGAGTGAAATAAGGGGAGACTTTCTAACAAACTCTGCTGGAGCTGACTGCCATCTGGGGCTGGGTTTGGTAAGGAAAGGTGTAGACAGCTTGGAACAGCAACCATCTCAGCCTCCCCAGTTAAATCTGTCTGAAAGTCATAGCTGGAATCTTTCAGGTCCCCATATAGCTATCAGTATATCTGCATTCCAGTTGGTCTGTGTTTTCTGGTTTGGGTTTTGTTTTTCCTGACAGGAACATATCCATAAACGAGTTTCCTTTAATTTTTTGGCTTATTTTGGGTACCCAAGAAGTAATTAAAATATATCCCAAATAAA
This sequence comes from Acropternis orthonyx, assembly GCA_035583155.1. NCBI lineage: Eukaryota > Metazoa > Chordata > Aves > Passeriformes > Rhinocryptidae > Acropternis > Acropternis orthonyx. The sequence goes on along the minus strand of JAWWEU010000001.1, from coordinate 94,179,246 downwards.
AAGCATTTTATATGCAAGATCCTCGACAAACTGCTACTACTCTTCATATATACATGAAGATTGCACAAACAGATTTTTAGATATATTTACATGTACATGCATAACACAGAACTATCATGACATGAAATACCATTTTCTGAGGGAACAAAATCAGTCCGGCCAAGAGATTCCTAGAGAAACCTGTGATTCAGCTAAGTTTCTGAGATACATTAGATACAAATTTGTAAAGCAGATGTTTTTTAAATAACCTAAAGGTCTGTCCATGATCAGAGAAGATGTTTTAGGAGAGTGGTTTTGGTAAAATTTTACACAGTTTCTTTGCAATAATAGAAGGAGAGAAAGCAAATTCAGCCTTAATCTTAGCAGTAATAAAGCTATGCACAAACACATTTTATGGTATGTCTTTTCATAAGCTATGAAGTTTAGAATTTAGAACATGAGCTCATCTACAAACTTTAGGATAGAGGACATAATTCCCAAATGCAACTAATAAGGTCAGGTAAAATATGCTGCAAGTCAAAACTTTGTATTTCACCTAGAACTGAATTCCAGCCTTACACTAAGTGCATAAAATATTTATTTGGATTCAGGCCAACATTTCCATGTCTTTCATGTAAGTAAGACATCACTATGGCAAGTTTGAAGTCAGACAGCTCTATACAAAATGGCAGCAGCATTAATTAAGCATATACTTTTCTAACCCCTCAGGATTCTGTGCCTATTAATCACATGTCAGAATGGTTCCTATTTTGTTGGGGATTTACCAGAGCAGTCTTGTTCCCCACTTTTACTTTGGCTGTAAAGAGAAATATTTAAAAGTTGTTAGTGGAGCTGAAGAAGAGCACAAGTCACTGAATAGGATGATAATTTATTACCCCTTAACAGGCCTGGTTTACTGCCTCATCAAGTAAAAGCACACTGAGTTTAAGTCATTCCTGGCATGTTCAAAACATAGATGCTGAACTGATTACTTGCTGTGACCCACCTGACTTCTGAGTTACTTGCAAGTTTGCAAGTGTAGGTGTGGAACTGAACATATATTTAAAATAGACATAGAGTGTAAATACTGATTTTCACTGGGTACAAGGTTGTTTCACATAGTCACACCATTTGCAAGACAATTTAATTACTGTTGTTTCCAAGCTTAGAATTTCCTCCCCCCCCAGTAATATCTGCAACATTTGTTTCTCTGAACATATATAAAATCACAGTATTGTAATGAATTGCCTAGCATTTTAAAACATGTTATTTTATAATGATTAATTTAAAAAATCATTATTATTTTACCTCTTGAAAATCCTGGGTCTCTTAATTTACCAGTTATCTGTGATTCTTAGTCCCTTCACCAGCACATGTATTATTTGGTCTCAGATTTTTGTATGCAGTAGGTTAGCATAAAAGCACTATGGTATGTTCAGCCATCTTGGCATTGTCATTTGAGGTTTTTTTAATTAAAAGTCTGCCTTGGAGTATGTCAAGTGCTCCTGTATTTTTGCCATTCTTCTTATCTCTATGGCAACAAAAATATTTCAACATTTACATGGGCATCATATTCTTTGCTAATGTACTATCTGAACTGTTTGTATGCTGAGAAGGGGAACAGCAGAGATTGGCTTCTGCAGGCTGGGATGCAGGAGTTGTCAAGACAACCAAGAGGCCTAAGGATGTCCTTACTAGTAGCATTAAATTGAAGCTTTAAATTAATTCATTCTCATGTGTTTTTGTAGCTTATGCTGTTAATTGAAATAATAGGAATGACCTTCCCTGTACATTCAGAGCACCTGTCCTATTAAAATTGCATGTGCTATTTACTTAAGTACACTCATCTATCAGACAAATCTAGTGTGAAATAGGGGGAAATGGAAGACACTTATATTGTACTGCTATGTATTGACTTGTAGTAATAGGCGAAGCAAGCTTTTCTTGTGTCAAGCTTGAGATAGTTGTAATGAACATTTTATTCTGAAACTTCATTTATTTCTGCTTTCCACTCAAGAGCCTTAAGTCTGCATAACTACAGACACTACAATTTATTCTACACTGCAGAATGTTATTGAAATGAATAGTTAAATACTTTTTTGTGGCTGTAGTGTATTTGAAGAAGCCAACAATCATGTTTTTGTGTATGGAAGAGATGTTTTTTTCCTTTGCAGTAGAAAAAAACCATAACAGTAGGAGAAACTGTTACTTTTTGTTCAAATCATAATCTTGCACTCACTTAATTTGTGAGCTACTTTTAATCTCTTTTTGAAAAGACTTTTATAGAGGAGCTGGTTGAACTTTGTGTCCAGTCTTTTAGATTCTCACAGCCAAGTGCATAGCCTCATGGGAGCAAAAAGATTAGATTATTATATGTATATTTCACTTCATTATCAAAAGAAATCCTGCTCTTTTGATGAAATTCATGAGTTTCATTTTGATAGTCATGTGTGTAAAATATTCAATTATTTTTATACTGGGCAATGGTGGGCAAGGAGGCACAAGTTCTTAAAGAACTGAAAGGATTTCACCCTGGTCTGCAACTGGTTTAAAACACAAGTTCCTACCCTGTGTCGTGGAATACTTTTCATCTCATAAAGAAGGAAATTCACTCCTTGTAGCCATTGCTTTTATGCCGTTAGGGAGATTATAAAGCTATAGGAAATTTGGAAATATATTTCTCAGTACTATATTCATTGATGTACAAACCCATATAATTATACTGATGTACAGCAGCTGAGAGTCTAACCAGTAAGCTAATGAATCCTTGAAGCATGTTAGTTGGGCAAAAAAACTATTAATCTTCCTTCACAGTCCAGGAAACAGAAATGATTGGTTTATGCATTACTTCAGTGTTACTAAGAGTACTGATAGTGATTTGATCTCCCTGTATTTGAGAACAGAAAAGTTTCTTGGGGACTCTGCTGCAATGACTAGAGCATGTCTGTGACTCAGCTGGCACAGCTGTACTTCACTGCTTGTAGAAACTCAAGTGTAAGGTGCTAACAGAACAGTACTGAAACTGGTAAAACACCTGTACTGGATAAACAAAAATACCACAGCATAATTGGAAGTGTTATAAACTCTCTTTTGTCTTGGTGAAGGGCCAGACTTGGGAGAGGGCAGGAGGCAGACAGGCACCCTCTCTTGTTCCCCTGGCTGCTGTTAATCTCTGAAAGACTGGTACCATCTCTGTGGCATTTGGCAGGGATGCAGCAGTCTTCACATCAATGCTGTGGCTGCAACCAGTTTACTCTATGCATGTTAATGTTCACTCCCACTGGTATTTGAAACATCTGTGAGTGCTCAGCACATCTGAAAACCAGGCCATTTATTTCTACATACTTTAAATATAGATTAATGGTCTTAAATTTAGGTAAGAAGGTTTGAATGTTTTAGATCAAACCTCTCCATCAGCCTGCAATCAACAGTGCTATATAGAGATGATATTGCAGAATAAGATACAGTCAGGTCAGATTTTTTTTTTTTTTATATATAAATAAACCCATTAAATAGCATCAGCATTCAGCTAACTTTAAAATACTGTTCTTAGAGTGTAGCTATATATAACATGTTTTATTAAATGGACAAATCCATGTCTCACAGCAATAGGTCTACATCTAAAAGAAAAGAACTGTTCTTTTTACCACATGCAGAATAAAAATACCCATTTGTCCCTATTGTAGCCTCTGTAGCACTAAATTACTCTTGGTAACACCAAAGCCATCTTATGTTGCCAAGATATGTAATTGAAGGCATAGGGCTTAGGACCAGAACAGCTGCCACTGTTTCTCTGTTTTCAGCACCCCTGGATATTTCAGTAACACTCACAATCTCCTTCCACAGTCTCTCTCTTGGTGTATTGCAAGGAGCTGGAAGGCTGCTCCTTTGTTGCTGTGTCATATATCTGTGCTGAACAGTAATGATGCCAACATAGGAGGACATTTTGGTCAAATGAAAATCACCCACCTAATTTCTGGATTACCTAGAAAGGTACACTACACTAGTCAAAGGGCTGCAGGGATCAGCATGAGTAACTTGAACCCACAGTGTCACTTTTGCTCTCTTTTGGAAATTAAAGGGATCTTAAATTAGGATAAAAATGAGTTTTTAAATTGATGGAAAGGAGAGGTTATGCTACAATGGCACTGAAACTAGTACAAACCGGACCATTCTCACTTTTCTTTGAAAGAAAAAGGCAGAGAAATAGAGGTAGAATAATCTCATAGCATGTCTAGGATTGGCATCATACTGGTGAGAGTCCCAGAATTTGTAAGAGACCATGATGGATTCCATCCCACATCCTTCTCAATCTCTCATTCAAGAGATACAGACTAATAGCAGGAGAGTCTCACTAGAGGTGATCCCTAACCACAGTATTCTAGAAGGTAAAAAATATGTCTCACTGAATTCCATGAGAAATTATCTCAGTGTGTCTTCTGGGGGCACTAAACTTTCCAGCCATTTCAGTAGTACAGTTGAGCCTGACAGGCACCAAAAGTCAAGCACAGAAGAGAAAATGGTCTATCACAGCAGGTCAGGCATTTCAGGTGGCATTTGAATGATGGGATCTGCAAAGTCATGCGGAAGTTCCTTACCTCAAGATAAAGAATGCACTGGTCTGAATTAAAAATTCCTGAGGCATCTGGATTTATTTTCATGTTTTGGACCTATATCCATATTTCCTGCATTTCCTGCAGGTGGAACTTGCCTATGCAATAATCAGCACAAGCATTTCAGTATGGAATATAAATCTACATATATAGATTTAAACTAACACAGCTTAACTGGACCTTAGTCATTTGTTAAAATAAGATACAATGTTATTTTAGCCATTTGACTTCAAGCATAGTATGTCCTTAAAGAGTTCTCCAGTACCTCCAGTAACTTCTTAATGATCAGTCTTGAAATGTCAGTACAGATAAACAGTGCATGGACCATTGCATGATTTCCAAGTATTTATATCTAAATCTTGTAGCTAGAATACATAATGTCCCTTTTCCTCCTATCATCCCTTCCCATAGTTTTGCTCCATCTTTTTAGGGCCTGGATATGCACAACAGAGTTCCCTTATTAAAGCAGCTTGCCAGTGTTTTCTCTGTCTTCAGCACCGTGGGGTATTTCATTGACACTCAGGATCTCCTTCGATATTCTCTCTCTGTCTCTCTTGACATTTTTGCAAGGAGGGAGAAAGAGGCTGGGGGAAGGTGCATATAATGCTTCCACTGCTGAGCAGTATGAATTATATCTGCTGGAGTAATAGTGTGAAGTGGCAGGGATCCGTTTTGATGAATCTCATGCTGATTTGTAGCCCCAATTCTAGCTGTAGGTAACACTGAACACCTGTTTGGAGTACTAGAGAGATAGAATAAAGCTCTGTACAGTAAATATGCTGTGTACTGTAGCTGTTTGTTTATTATCACACACTAATGAATTTGCAATTATATTTCTAAACATACCAGAAGAGAAGTGCACTATAATTCCTACCACCCAGAAAGAGGCTCAGCAGTGACACTTGTTAGACTCTGAGCTGGCTGATTCTCTCTTTTCTCATCACTGATTGCTTTTTTCTTTTGTCTCAGCACAAAACAGAAGGTTATAAAAGACACTTCTGTATAGAGTCATGCCTGGATAGTAATGGGTCTGTGCTACTCTAGAGTGGTACATCTTAAAAACAAACACACACACACACATGGGAGGGGAGGTGTGAAGATCTATCTGATTTTATCTCTGTCATCCCTTACTATATTATATCATTCACAGTGTTCCACCACAGGAGAGTTTGTGAGCCCCATTCTTCACTTCCCACCTCTGAAATACTTGTCTTTTCACCCAAATGCCTTCTTTACTTTTTTAGACCATTCAGAAACATCTGCTTAAGAGATTTCTCTTTATCATTTGTCATTCTACCTGCTTCTGACTCTGGTGATATCATCTATGAAAACCAGGTTCCTGCCCTCAGTCTTTAAAATCCTCACAAGCCCATTATTATGTTTCCATTGTAATTGTGCCATGGTTACACAAAAATAAGCCTTTTCTACCATGCACGTTGAGGTTTGTCTTGTAGCTGAGAATATTGATCTTAAAATGGTAGAGACTGACTTTATACAAATTTATGATCAACTGTAAATATGTAGAGTATATAAACAAAAATCTCTTGACAACAAAATAAGAAATAAATCAATATACCTCAGAGGGAGTGTGCTAACTTAATTTGCAATTATGTCAAGTAAGGGAGAAAAAAAAGAAAAATACTGGCTTCCTCTGAAAATCTTCCCAAATACGACATTTATTTGACATTTTCACATGTACTGAAAAGTTACACCTGAGGAATTCATTTCCATTGCTTTCACTTGGTGTCCTACAGTGACTGATATAAATATTTTATTAGGCAAACCTGCAGGTTTCTGAAGATTATATGTCTTATCAAGTTGACCCTTATAATTATGTTGTCTTCTGTAACTGTGGGATCTCTTTCAAATTTGCAGTCTTTTTGTAAATATTGAACCATAAAAAAATATACAATCATAAGCAAAAGCTGACTGTGAGTAAGAAAAGGTGTAAACAGGTCTCTTCTTCTTGCTCAGGAAGATTCCCATTCTGCATTTCGCTGCAGAGACAATGCCTTAATTATAAGTTAGTAACTGGCCACAGTGCAGCTTACCCACAGCTTGTAAAACATTGTTTTTTCCACACTGTTTTTCTTTGTTTCTCTTCTAAAGTAAACACTGTGGATGCCTTTTTCCCCCGCCTCCTTTACTGGAAAATGACATTTAATTGGAAAATGTTTCAGTTACTTATCTTTGTGCGCAATGAACTCAATGACAGCTTGCAGTCCTGTCAATTTGAGATGGAGATTGTAAGTACAGAAGAAAGTGTTCACAAGTTTTTATCTGATACAGGAATGTTTTATACTTTTATTTCCCTGGAGATTAATTTTTATTTACGTAATTCTATGGCCTTCTGTAGCAGTAATGAAAATATTGCTTCTGTTATTGACTGCCTCTGCTTTCTGCAATTATTTACTTAGGGAAGACTTTGTTCTTTTCTGGGCAGCAGCAGTAACCATGCACTCTCCTGCGAAACAAGAGGTTGTGAGACCCTGTACCAATACATACGTGTCTTTGTGCCATCAGTTTGATGCCCCAATGTATTCCAGTGCATCAGTCCCTAGAGAAGGAGATGAATTAAATATTGCCTCAGCTACTTAATGCACATGGTAGTTTTGGCTAACGTTCATCCCATTTAAATTTAGCACTCAGCTGATTTACCTTATTTAAGGCAATGTTCCTTCTTCAGCAGTGGAGAAAATTGTACAGCTCCAGCAAGTTATTCCGGTCTTAAATTATCTGAATCATCCTCTTGAAGCATCTTTTCCCCCGCTTCATATACTACAGAAACAGCTACAACCCTAATTAAGACAGCTTAACTCAATGTCTGCATTCAGTTGGGATAGACCTTTACCCATTTATCAGTGTGTGCTGTTTTGTGGCTTCCATGTTGTGGTGGGTCTTGTTCCAGGCAATGCAGGATGAGCAGATTATTTTCATATGTCTGCCTTTTCTGCTTCTGCAGGCTGTTTCCTCTTCATTCAGAGTTCTCTGGTAAGGTAAAATCTACCATTCCAAAAATAGCCACTAGGACAGAGGGAATCTATTTCTAACTTAAAAGTATAAACCCAGGGAGGAGTCTAATTACATGACAGAGAAGATAGTTCCAAGGCTTAAAATTAATGAATATGAGCTACAAAATTACTACAACTTTTTATTTAAGGCTTAGCTAAGAATTTTGAGACGATATTGTATAAGAACTGTTATTGATGAACGCAAACCAGGCAAAAGATACAGGAGTTTTGAAAGGAAGGCCATGAAATAGAGAGTTGAAAGAAGAGGATACTACTGTTATATTTCTAAGTCTCTGTAAAGAAGAATCAAGATGCTTTTTGGATTTCTGCTTGAATGACTTGCAAATTGAAAAGAGACATGTAGCAGCAGAAATGGCATCAGTTTCTTGTCAGACTTGGAAATACGTGGCGGTCTTTCCCTGACAGAGAGTCGCACTGGCTTATGCACGTAAAAGAAAAGCAGGTCACCAGGAGTGGCCAGCATGGATTCACCAAGGGGAAATCATGCTTCACCAATCTGATAGCATTCTGTGATGGCATGGCAGGATGAGTTAATGACATGACAGCAGTTAATGTTGTCTACCTTGACTTCAGCTAGGCTTTTGACACTCTCTCCCATAACATTCTTATAGGTAAGCTCAGGAAATGTGGGTTAGTTAAATGGACAGTAAGGTGAATCAAGAACTGGTTGAATGGCAGAGCTCAGAGGGTCGTGATCAGTGGAGTAGAATCCAGTTGGAGGCCTGTAGTCAGTGATGTTCCCCAGGGAACAATACTGGGTCCAGTCTTAATCAATTTGTTTATCAATGACCTAGGCAAAGGGATAAAATGTACCCTCAGCAAGTTTGATGATAGTACAAAACTGGGGTGGAGTAACTGATACACCTGAAGACTGCTGCCATTCAGTGGGACCTTGATAGGCTGGAGAGTAGGACAGAGAGAAACCAATGAGGTTCAACAAGGGCAAGTGTAGGGTCCTGCACCTGGGGAAGAATAGCCCCAAGCACCAGTACAGGCTGGGGGCATCCCTAAGGAGCTGTGCACTAGCAGGAATTTCTTATTTACTCCCACCCATCAGCTTTTCTGTTTTCACCTTGTGCAATTGCATATGATTCCCGCTGCACAGCCCCTTTACAATGAAATGTCCTTGCTGGAGACCAGCGTTTATAAATGTTGATGTTTCTAAAAGTGCAGATCTGTTAGGGGACCCAAAGGCATCCCGAGAATCAAAGAGATTCCCCTGCAACTCTATGGAGTGGCCAAGAGTCAGGAGCTACTGACATTATTACCAGTAATGTATCACTGTCTTTTTATATTCAAACAATAGCTGTTCATTTCAATACATATTATATGAGCTACTATAGTGTAATTTCTACAGACTTGATTGATAGCAGCAAGGTGGGAGCTGATAAAACAGTATTTCTTATATTTATATTCTTTCAAGAAATGTAGATTATACACTTGAAACTGATTTAAAAACAACAAATACTGAAGCAGTGCATTTCAATAAAGACCTCTAAAAGTTCTTGCACTGAGAGTTGTGGGAGCAGAGAGTGTGCACTGCATGCCTTACAGACAAGAGGGACTCCTAGGAAATGGAGAAAGTAAGGCAGAACCACAGCACCATAGCATTCTCAGATTGGAAGGGAATCTCAAGGATCGTTTTTATCCACCTTTCTAGGTAAAAGAGTGGTCTAGACAAGATGGCCCAGCACTCTGTCCAGATGAATCCAGCATTGGAGAATCCAACTCTTATTATTGATTATTTCAATGTCTGATTATTTTGTTTGTGAAAAATTTTCCTCTTGTGTCTAATTGGGATCTTCACAGGAGTAACTTGTACCCTTATCCCATGTCTCTTCCATGTGACTTCTTGTAAAAAAAAGTTTCCATCTTTCTTTGTCTCTTTTTTTTAGCCACCCTTTATATACTGGAATATGGTGATAATGTCTCTCCTAAGCCTTCTTTTCTCAAGGCTGAACAAAACCAGTTCTCTCAGCCTTTTCTCACAAGGTGGGTTTTTCAATCCTGTGATCATCTTTGTGACCCTTCTCTGGACCCTCTCCAACCTGTCCACATCTCTTTTGTATAACAGGGACCAAAACTGAACACAGTGTTCCAGAGGTGTCCTGACAAGTGCTGAGTAGAGTGGGATAATGACTCCTTTATCTGTGTTGGTGAAGCCCTTGTTGATGCAACCCAGTGTCCTGCTTGCTTTCTTTGCCACAACATCACGTTCTTTCACTGATATGAAACTTGTTTTCCACATGGAATCCCAGGTCCCCTTCCACAAACCTATTCCCAACCAGCTAGATTCCAGCCTATGCTGCACTCCTGGATTATGTTTTCACACATGCAAGACCTTACACTTGTCATTGCCAGATTTCCTAAGGTTCTTGTTAATCCCCTTTTCCAGCCTCTCTAGGTCTTCCTGCAGTGTGTCTCTCCCTTCTGAAGTGTCCACTTCCCCACTCAGTTTAGTATCATCAGCAAACTTTGTCAGAATACACTTAATCCCATCATTCAAATCACTCATGAAGATACTAACCAGTGTTGGACCCATTGTTGATCCCTGGGGACCCCACTTGGGACAGCCTGCCAGTTCAAAAAAGAGCTATTTACCACCACCTTCTGGGTACAGCCTCTCAGCCAGTTCCCCACCACCACATATTATCACTTGTCCAGGTCAAAACACATTTGTTTCTTTAGGAGAAGGCTGTGGGAAATCATGCTGAAAGCCTTGAAGAAATTCAGGTAGACAATGTCCACTGCTTACCCCACATCAACCAAGCAGCTTACTTTGTCATAGAAGGTGATCAGGTTTGCCAAGCATGATTTGCCCTTGGTGAATCAAAATGAGGAATAAAGACGCAGAGAGTGGGTTTAATTTGTCGTTCTTCCTGCAATCCTAAAACTGCAACAGCATCAGTGAAAGAGCTGCTTTGAGGTCCCTTTTGAAAGACTGACTCAACTTCCTAAGCATCCTCACTGCACAGCTCATTGCACAGGCTAGGAGGACTTGGCCACTAAGCATTATAATTTGCGTTGATGGTAAAGGTTTAGGACCACGAGTGTGGTAAATCTTAACAGTACTATCTGAAATATGTTGTGGTTCTTTTCCCAAATACTGTAAAACTTTCTCATTTTCCAGAACACCCCATGAAGCTGTGCACATAAAAACTGACAAGCTGTTTCTGTGATAGCAGTGGCTGTGATTACAGCAGGCTTTGTGGTTACTTGAGGTTACGGAAAAGTGTGCTTTTTTCCACTTGGACAGCAATTCCATGTAATAACCTATAGGATACAATGGAGACAAACCCTACCAAAATTTCTAATCTTATGGAGCAAACTAAACCTACACTGTCAAAAAATAATCTAAGCAAATGCTATGTTTCCACTGTTCTCATTTTGTGTACTGAAGAAGATGGGGATCACATAGGCTGTATCCTAACACTGCCCATGTTGCAGCAAAAGAAGGCCCACTTTAGATAAACACTGAATCTAATTTCAGTCAGCCCTGTATCTCTCAACTGCAATTTATTTTCCTTTAAATATGCAGAGTGAGACTCAGGGCTTTTCATTCCTTAAGAGATAAACAACTGGAGCACTACAACACATTTATATAATGCTTAATTTCAGAATTGAGGAAATTAGACAAATGTATATATTGAGACCAGAATTTAGATCAGAGTTCAGTTTCTGAGTTTAATGTAGTATATTGGCCTTTTAAATGATGTTCCTTTTTTGATGTAGTCTCTATCACCATTACACTCCCTCCCCATTGATGTTCTTCATTGTCTATCTGTTACAAGTTCTCACTTACTTATAGGGTAGAGTGAAGCTAGTTAGGTTGTTGTCAATGATAATAAAATATATCCATTGCAACTTTTTTTCTCTGTGTCTGGGAGAAAGTAAACTGGTAACTTAGCTCCCTTTCCTCATGGGAAAACTCCCAAGAAGTAAATGTTAACTGTAGGAATTCATAGTGTGGTGAAGTCGGGAAGGAATAGGAAAACTACTGTTCCATGTTGTCAGCCCTACACTGAAGTGTCTAATAAGTATTTGAGAGTATTCTGTGGCATTGAACAAGATTTGTGTGGTTACACAGAGCTAAAATTTGTGCATGCTGCAGCATATGAGGAGTTTTTGCAACTTCTCCATCAGCTCCTAAAGATGATATTTTTCTCCCAGAATTTTTTTGGTTTTGTATGTAACAGAAGAATCATTTCAATTTGGTGTTTTCAAAAACAGAATTTTATGAGGCTGAAAAATTTTAAAAGTTAAATGTTTTACTTCAACCCAATACTTCCTGCAGGCTGATTTTTCCCCCTTTTAATTAAGCAAACATTTTTGTGCACACTTCCCATTTTAATCTAACTAACTTAAAACAGATTTTCAACAGTTTGTTACTGCTCAGGCAGTGGACTAAATACTGAGTGACTACTATGCCATCATTCCTTTTTTATGCTGATTATTTCTGACTGTACGTGAATGACTTCCCCACAGTCTACTGTGTCTTTACAGTGAGTCTAGAACAGCTCTTAGTCCCAGTACACACCAGTTTTATCCACAAAGGAAAGACTATAAGCAGGTAATTAACTTCAAACAGAGGAGCAGATATCCACATCATCTATTTGGGTCCTTAATTAAGGTGGGATGTGGAACTGTTGCTTTTAGAAACTTAAGTCCCTTTAGAGGATAAAAATAGCCATGAGTCTCCAAATGGTAGTGAGAGCAGCCACATTAGCTGCTTGAAGTGAAACTGAGTGTCTCAAGTGAGAATATAGGTCCATACTGAAAGATGAATAAAAGCTTACATGTTTTGCTGACACAAGTGCACGTAGCTTAGTATCCTGCAGCATCAGAGCTTTGTGCTCAGGAAGATATACAGCACCCTTTGCTAGAGGTATTTTGACCTTGCAGAATATTACATCAATGAAGTCTAGATGCACTGTAGTTTCGTTTTTCAGTCTTTTATGAGTTGCAAAAGTTCATTTCGTGTACAATGATAGCTATCTACTCCATCAAGAAATTTCTATTTCTTCATCAGCCGTCCTTTCAAGAGAGTTTCTCCTGTTGACTAATATTTCCAAAGTGCTTTGAAGATGAAAGTACTAAGTGCCTGGTATTTTAGTACTATTGCAGAGCATACTGTAGGTATGCAGAATGGAAGTTTTCATGGAAAGTAGTTATTTCACAGATTCAAACTGAAATAATTGGTGCAGGCTTATGCCTGGTGTGCATTCAGTGAGGCCAGTATAAATTTGTCAGGGTTGTACCTGGTCCTTTTTGGTTTTATCTGTAACACAATTTATTTAAAATCAAGTTTAGGTTACCTATATTGGTAAAAAAGTTGTTTACCTGCAAAACCACTGAAACACTCTGAGAGTCAGTTTTCAATGTCACCCACGTCCCTCCAAGTGCTTTCATAATTCAAAAGCTTGCCATTAAAGAACACCTCCTTTATTTTCAATTTATTGCATTGGAGAAAATGTTTGAAAGCTGCCTTCTCCCACAGAAAGGCACTACAACATTGACTTTCAAAGAACACGAGTAATTTTGAAAAGTGGGGCTTAGTCTTGTAGCTTACTCAATGCTCTTTAAGATCACATCCTTTCCAGTAATATGAAAGAGCTGTGCATCTTTGGATATCATAATGAAAGCCTCATGCATCACTACCCAGTAGTTTACCTGAGGAGTGAATAAAATGATGAAATAAGAGACTAGAGAAAGTAGTAGGTGAGGCTGGAGGAGCAGAGCTGGAAGTCATCTGGTTCAACCCCCCCAGGCAGAACAGGGCAGAGAGAATGCAGTGTGCACTTTTTTGACAAAAATTATATTCTAAAACTCTAGGAAGAGTAATTGTGCAAAATCAGCTAGGTTTCTTTCCCACAATTCCAACAGCACCTCTGACTCTTCCAGGGCTTAAGAAATGCAGCACATAAAATGCCTAGCTTGTTGTGCAGAACATTTGTGAGGTGTTTTGTACTGGGAGAGGATTATCCACTACAGGATCCTGCCAGCACCTTGATAATATATTGCAAGTTTGTCTTCTCTAGTAAGACCATAACCAGAATCCCACCAGAGTGTGAGGCAGATACGGAGCTCAAATTCAGCCAAACCTTTAAAAATCTTTTGATCTTATAGGAAGGGTAGGGAATTAATTTATAACTCAATGACACTTGCAATTCCAGTTACTTATAATCTAAAGGTAAGGGAAACTGTACATCCAACTCCCTTTGTTAAATATTGCTTAAGAAAACCTTCAAAGCACAATAATAATGAGCTAAAAAAAAAAAGAAAATAAAAAGAAAAGTTCTGGACTGATTAATTTGTACTTTTCTTATCTGGAAATGTTTAAAAGTGAGTATCAGCCTCATCCATACTGTGATGTAAACAGATACTTATGTTTGTTCTACAGACCTGAATCTTTCTCATGATTACAGCAAAGCTATTGGGAGGTTTCCCAGCTGTTCAGGCAAAATTACATTTTCTCACCTTGAGGACGATAACTCCTCCTTTCCCTGAGCAGGAGCAGTCATCCCTTCCTCCCTAAGACTGGACGGTATGTCATCCAGTGCTGGTGGCATTAAGGAGATAAACACACCCAGGTGTATTGGGTTTGCTTGGCCAGGACTTGGTTGCAGGAGAGGAAGGGCTACAGGGGTGGCTTCTGTGAGAAGCTGCCAGAAGCCTCCCGCATGACCGACAGAGCCAAGGCCAGCCGGCTCCAGTGCGGACCCACCGCTGGCCAAGGCCAAGCCAGTCAGAGATGGCAGTAATGCCTCTGTGATAACGTATTTAAGAAGGAAGGAATAAAAAGTTATTGCACAGATGAAAAATTGCAGCCAGAGAAGAGCAGATGGAGAATATGTGAGAGGAACAACTATAAAGGATGGGGAGGAGGTGATCCAGGCATCAGAGCAGAGGTTCCCCTGCAGCCCATGGAGGTAAATGGAGGTGCAGAGATCCACCTGCAGCCTGTGGAGGAGACCCATGCTGGAGCAGGATGCCCAAAGGAGGCTGTGATCCTGTGGGAAGCCTGTGCTGGAGCAGGTGCCTGGCAGGGACCTGCAGACCCATAGAGAGAAGAGCCCATGCTGGACCAAGTTTCCTGATAGGACTTGCAACCCTGTGGGGGGCCCACGCTGGAGCAACCTGTTGTTAAAGGACTGTGCCCTGTGGAAAGGGACCCACATTGGACAGTTTGCAAAGAACTGTAGCCCATGGGAAGGTTTCACTCTGGAGAAGTTCATGGAGAATTGTCTTCTATGGAAGGGACCCTGGAGTGGGGGAGTGACTTTTCTCCCTGAGCAGTAGCAGCAGGAACAATATGTGATGAACTGACCATAAAACCCATTCCCCATCTCCCCACACCACTGAGGGGAGCAGATAGAGCCCAGAAAGGAGGGAGGGGTGGGGGCAAGGTGTTTTTAAAGTTTGTGTTATTTCTCATCATCCTGCTCTGATTTTGATTGCTAATACATTTAATTTAATTTAAATTTAATTTCCTCGAGTCTGTTTTGTCCGTGATGGTAATGAGTGCTCTACCCCCATCAGTCCCTTCCAACTCAGAATATTCTGTGATTCTCTGATTCTGTTATATTTTCTCTTCTCTCTCCAGTTGCAGAGGGGATGGATAGAGGGGCTTTGGTAGGCACCTGGCATTTAGCCAGGATCAACACACCACACCAGTGTTAACACAGTGCTGAAGTTACTCTCTTGCACAGTGTCAGAGAACATGAAAGTAATGACATACGTTTAAAACACATCCTTTGAAAGTGTTTAGGCTCAAAGAAGAATTATGACCTTAGACACAAGTTGTATGGATACATCCAAACACATTTCCAGTGTTTGCTGAGGCAGTGAATTGGATGCAGAATTTTGCAAACTTTGGAGGTGATATACTTAAAAGGAGGGATGCAATCTAATTATGAAAAGAATTGTCCCCTTTAAAACAATAGCTTTACAGGTTACTGAATTCAGGGTAATTAAAGCACAGGGTTGCTTCCTTAAGCTTTGAGGATTGGCAGTGGAGTTCTTGTAATCCTCTCCTGATCTTCTGAGGGCATCAGGACTGTGGTTTATTGACACGTAATTAGATCAGGATGTCACTACATCAATGTCAGTGTAAACATCACTAAGTAAGTAGCTGATCCTTACAAGATCAGCAATCTAATCTCCTCTGGGATGCCAACAGGCTTTGTTAACACTTAGGCTTAGTATTGTATCTGTTCTTTTAATGCCAGGCTCCCAACAACCATGGGAGCTTTGACATCCCAAGTCAACCAGCATCTAAAGTTAAACTAGTTGTATTGATGTTCTGGCAATAGAAATACCTTGTCTGCTAATAGACTTTATTGATTGCAAAGCAAACAAATAATGAAATCATGCTGGCAGCACTCTTTGTGGGACAGCAGGGGGACGGGGTGGACTTCATAGTTTATGTTTTTAAATTGACTGTGAGTCACCTATTGCATAGGTAGCTAAAATTGCTGGCTTTTAGAGACACTTGTATAGGAGCTTATTTCTTACAGGCCCTATTCATGACTTGAAAAATCTACAGTTGCAATTGAAAGAAATCTTACAAAATAACAGGTTAAAAGATTAATCATAAATAATATTTTAAACTGCCAGCGGTACAATCAAAAGAAATTGTTTCATGGAGTGGAGGTTTGAAATACAAGTTGCAGTTCTAAAAACTTTTTTAATGGTGAAAAAGATCTAAAAATTTATTTTATTTTGAGGAAACAGAAAAGATATCCTAATTGGGATCACTTTGCCATATCTATTTTGTACACAAACTGTAAATATAGTTCTATAGTTAAAAAATTGTCAGCCTTTCTTAGCCTGAGGACCTCATAACACTTTTCAAGGGACCCCCATATAGTTAATGTCTATGGAAATAGTCTGGCTTTTCTTAGTTTCAGATGCATTTCAGAATTACAGTGTAGACCATTGGGATTCATGAGTATAGTTTGAAAAGCACAGGTTGTTTTCTCTGTTTGAACAAAACTTGGCTTTCATTGACTTTAATGGAAATTAATAAGTCTTTACCTTAGGTTTTTCTAAAAGGTTACAATGTAGCTGTGAAACAAAGGAATGAAGGTGTTGATGTCTAAAACCCTGCCTATATTGAATTGTTAGCTACTATGGGTATATTGTCAGGTATATGTCAGGTAGATGGGACTATTTTTTGGGGGGAGGCCAGTGGAGGAGGGGAGGATGTGTTATGTCAAACGTTTTAATTGTGTGACGTTCACCACCCTAAATATGTGTAGGTGTTCAGACACAATTATGTAAAATGAGGAAGAGCATAAGCATCTAAAGAACAGTAATTACAAAAATTAGTGTGCTGAGCTGATATCCATTTTAGGTAGCCAGTAGAAAAGATGAGTTGGTTTTAGGTGCTTAGACAGAAAGTTAACAAAAGAAAACTCCCAAAGCTTTAGGAATATTTAAGACTTATAAATAATACAGAATCTAAACAAGTTTTAGCACTTATCTCTGGATTTGTTTGTTTTATCTGAATATATGGCAGTTTGTGAGCCATGAATGTGAGTGGGCCCTGTTATATAATTTTTCTAAGTTAGTGCATACATTTAAGATGGAGTTGTGGTTGGGGGAACAGAGAGACAAATGAAAAAAACAACACTGAAAAAAAACAACACCAAAAAAAACAACACCAAAAAAACCAAAACCAAAAGAAACAAACAACCAAAACCAACCCCCCCCCCAAAAAAAAAAAACCCAAACAAACCAAAACCCCCCCAAAAACCCAAGCCATACCTTGCAAGCTTTTGTGTATGGGTGTATGTCCCTGTGGGGAACTGCCACACCGAGAATCACGAGTCCATGGCTATTATGCCTGCAGGGTTGAAGCCGGACAGCTGCTCTTTGTGTCCATTGTGCTCAAGGGCTTGGACTTTTCATGGATGTGTGTACTCTGACCTGCATACATATCAGGAATTCTTGGAGAAAGGAAGGAAACTAGAATATATCACGAGGATGTGCATGGTAGAACATTCATTGATGAATCCAGTCAAAATGACAAGAGAATTTCATGCATATGACTGTTTTTAAACTCTTTTCCCTGGGGACTGAAAGATTTAATAGATTTTTTAAAAAAATATTTCCCAGTCTTGAAACTAGACATCTGAGTTAAAATGGATATTAATTTCTTTCAAACGAACAAAGCTGTTAGATGTTTAAAAGCTGCTATCACTGGAAATCAGAAAAAAAAAGAAAAAAAAAAAAGACCAGAATACAAAGAAGTAATTGCCTTTTCCTGCCTTTGGTTTCAGTCAGACGGAGTCTTTCTCGCAAGCCGGGTGCAAGAAAGTTGTGAATGGCCTTGTAGCAAAATGAAATGTTGATATTCCATAACACCTCTGAGGATATATTGTAGAAATGTAGAACGTTGCAGCCTTCTCTAACCTCCTAAAATCGGAGATTATTTATTCATTTATTTATTTATTTATTCCAGGTTATTTATTCCAGGGTAATTTATTCATGCTTGCTCTCTGCACTTGAGTAATTGTGATATAAACAGACCAGTAATAGTGTTAAAACCCAGACTGATAGGCAAGGGAAACAAACTCATTTCAAACATGAAAAGAACATGCCTTTCAAGCACAACTTTTTAATTTTACACAACTTTAGAAATAATTTATTGACATAACACAAAGGAACTGTTTAACATCTGAGTTCTTGTTTAAAAACCTGTTTCCTTTTGCAGGTAACTCTCAAATTTAGTGGGGTCTTTCAGGGAGTGAGCTTATTGTATTGAAGGTTAGGCAGAGGTTTGGGTCATTTGGTGGAACAAAGCAAAGTTTTTCATGGTTTCCACAGCTGCTAATCCTTTAAACATTACTTCAGGGAGGAAAAAAAATCATTTAAAGATGTCCTTTTTTTTTTTTCTGTTTTAGAAATGAACACGGTACTGCGAAAGTATCTGTCCCTTTTATATTTGCCTAAGTAAACCAGCTTCTGTGAATACAGGAAACTGAACAAGACCTCTTCCAAAAACACTCCACCAGTCAAAGCTGGAAAGGTCAAATTGTTTGAAAATGACTAATGATTAGTTTGTAATTCCTCTATACAGAGGTTTCATAACAATGGAATTAATCTTTAGAGGAAAAACATTAGACGGTAGTTTACTCCCAAGGGAGATGTGCTCGGGTTTCGTACTAATAGTTATGATGAGCACTCATCAGGACAGACAGCAAAACCCCAGGACATCTCATTGTTTAATCAGTTCTGGTAATATCAAGTTGATTAATCAGCTGCGCTTCCTTCTGAGAGAAGCTGTTCGTGTTTGCAGCAGTGGTAGCGCTTCTCACCCTGCACATCGCTGATCGCAGCGCGCTCTCGGGAACTCCACTCTCCGACATGGGGCTGAAAGAGCAGTGTTTTGTTAAGGTTTTTCTAGTACTGCTCTTTTTGAAGATTGGGGGATTTTTTTTTATTTGTTATGTTTTGGTTTGTGGCGTGTTTCTTTTGAGCAGGAAAATGCTTTGCAGTGAAAACCTAGAAGCATTTTTTCTGTGTGTTGTGACTTACTCTCATGTCCCGAATGTGCATTGAGTGATTTAGTGATCTCTGAAAAGTCAGATCTTCCCCTTGACTACCTTGGGGAAAAAATTTCACTGTTAACTGAAGTCTTTCTTAGTGTCTCTGATAAAGATTTTTTTTGAGCCCTACTGTAGGTGTGAAGGAAAAAATAAGAAGGATATGCCAGCCATCTGCGTTTCCCACCTACAGCACATCCCATTCCTGCTTCCGGTTATAGAATCACAAAATATTCTGAGTTGGAGGGGACTCACAGGAATCCTTGAGTCCAACTCTTAAGTGAATGGCTGAGCAAAAATAGGTCTGTTTTGGTGCATACCAAACCACGGGGCTGTGCTTCTTTCACTCATGGATGATAATCACAGCAGATTCCCATCTCTGCATTTTCCTCCTTTCTGAGGGTAATCCGTGTTGCACTCTGAAGCATGTGTTTGCACATACAGAGATGATGCAGTGTACATAGATTTATGTGGTTTTTTTAATTTATTTTGATGTATTTAAGGACAGGAATACATGAATGAGAGGCAGTTTCATAGGCTGCCATTTGGATAAGTCATTGAATATATGAAATCCTGTTCCAAAACTGCACTCCAAGGGCTAAACTCAGTGCAAAGGAAAGACATTGGATTAAATTTTTTTTAGGCATTACAGGGGTTGTGTTTCAGTCATAATAAAAGTGGTACATGAGTAATTTTTGAAGTCCATAAAGTTCACATATGTGTAGTTAGAGATGGTCATGGAACATGATGGGCTGTGAGAAATTCCTATGTGGTACGACCATTCATGAGTCAAATTCCTCAGCTTCATACAATGCAATGAGCCTGAAACTGTAAAGAAGAGAATTCCATTTTTCATTTGCAGTGAGCTAAATTCGGTAACATACAAGAAGATATTCTGTGCTTACATATAGGTGGACTGTTGCAGTAGATCAAAACAATGTTTCTTTAAAGTGAAAATTATTTAAAATTATTTTATCAATTTTGATTTATACTATTTGTTCTGAAAGCCTGAAAATGCTCATTTATCCATTTTGCAAGCAAGAAAAAAGTATTAAATGGTAGTAATGACCAGTGAGATTCTATAGAGCTATTTACTATTGCTACCCAATAATGCACTCAAATGTCTAAAGTGTCCTTTTGTGACAGCTTTGAAGTAGATCATTGGTGCTTCCTAGCATTAAAGTGCTTCCTTTTTAAAATAAGTTATTGTATGTTTTACATGGCTATACTAGGACATTATGCATTGTTTTTGCTGCGTGTCAGGTGAAGGGTTTAAGGAGAGGACAAATGAGCCATATAAGTAGTGCCATATATCAGGCATTTGGTATTGGAGTTCTTTGAAAGGGTGAATTTAAGAAATATGCAAACTATAAATGGAATTTTGTGTAGTCTAGAGAAAAAAGAGTCTTATATTATTGGGTATCATCATCTTCTGTCCTTTCCATTTGCCTGTCTCTGTATGTGTCTTCTTTTGTCTAATTGCACAATAATCATAAAGCGATAATGTTTGCAACTTGCAATTCTTATGAAATTGTGACTAAAAGAACAAATGCATGTGCATTAGTATGTGCTATTATCCCATTAGGGATGGAAAGAGAAATATATCTTTGAATTTCAAAGACCTTCAACATTAGTACATTAAATTGGAATCAGTCGTTTAATGGACGGAGATGGTAGAAGAAAAGATGTCTCTTTTTGATGTGTTTTCTTCTTTTTGTTTCTTTTAAAATTACTGAAATAGAATACTGTGAGAAAAGTCAAGTCACCAGTGAGCATTCGAGAACATCTGCAGGCAAAACTTAAAAGCATCAGTTGCTGCAGAGGTGGAATTCCACAGATTCCAGATTGCGACTACTTATTAAATTTCTGAGAAAATTAGCTAGTTGAATTAGCTACGTGAAGCCCTGACAGACACAAAGACCATTTAATCCTTCTAAGAAAGAAAAAATAATTTATTTGCTTGGCGTGCTTGTTTCAAGTGATCAATAAATACTGAAACCATAGTAGTCAGAACTTAAAAGATAGATGGGGGGGTTTCGGTTTTCTCAGGATTGCTTTGGGCCAATTTTCCCGTGTTTTGCTCTTTTTTATCAACTAATGCTGTAGTCTGATGTTTCATTGCTACATTCAGTCAGGTTTTAATAGGCAAGTCTTCAGTCATTTCTGCATAAATGCAGATCCTGTGTGGACAAGAACATGCACTGAAACTAAGTGAGCCTTCCAGTCCCATGAGATCTCTGTCTTCAGAGCTCTGGATACAATTGCAGAATTTGGATTTCAGTTCACAAAATGCTCTAAAATCCTGCAGATAGGGTGCATGTGGGAAGTACCTGTGAAACAGAGGGATGAAAAGAAGGTGAGGCTTACATACATACTGCATCTGTGTTGAATCTAACTTGATTCATTCTTCTGGTCAAAAAAAAAAAAAAAAAAAAAAAAAGATAATCTCAAATGCCAGCCTACCATTTCCCAGTTTAACCGGGCAGGGGCCACCTAGTCTGGATGTCTGACATCAAATATATCTCTAAAATAATCCTACACTTCACCTTTTATTGAGAAACAAATATTAGAGCCTGTTGTTGTAAGCACACTGTATGAACTGTTGGGGAACGACTGCAGATTATTCAGATATGCTTAAAAATCCACTTCTAGCATAGCTGCTTATTTCCACCCATAATGAGGGGATGTCCTACTCTGAAAGCTTGCCCCATGGAGTCGTAGTAAGTGTAAAGTAAGATGAATGCAAAAAAATAGTGATGATGCAGAGAGTTGTTATTTATGTCCCATAAGCAATATGCACATCCCTTGCAAAGGAAAAATTCGTAAGGAAAAAATGCTACTGATTGAGCTGTACAAATCTTGAATAGCTGATTCATAACAAGTTCTCCCTGTGCTTTAGAAGGATATGCTATAAACATTTTTACTTCCCCTTCATGTATAAAAAGATAGCCCCAGAGGCATGGTACAAAGGCCATCCAGGTCAAGGGATGCCTCTACACTGGCTCCAGTAGGCTTTCAGTTGGGCTACACTGCAAAAGTTGTGGTACTTCCAGTGTTCAAGAGGCCAACCTTTTTTCAGAAATTCATTTCCATTAAAAACTTCACTTTTGAAGAATCGTTAGTCATCTGGTTTTACTCGGAGCTTTGACTTGCTATCTGTGTTCTTAACATAGCTGCAATTTTGAAGTGTATTTTTAGGTAGGTTTCTGGGAACTGAGCTGACACACAAAAGGGAGTCAGGTAACTTACATTTGAAAGCCAGCAAATAGATAGGCTATGTAGTCACTTTGTCTTAATATTTAAAAATAAACCCCATATTCTATAGAACCCTCTTAGGACATTGATCTTATATATGGTTAATTCTGGTGTTTTCAAATTTTTAAGCTGCAGCTTTCTATTCCTCGGCTGAAATCAGATTTTTTTTGTGATTTATTGATTAAAATTTGGAGACTGTCTTGCTATCTGTACTATCTGAATTATGTGAAAGAAAACCTAGACTAGAAATACTGAATATACACTGGAAAAACCAGCCATGGACATCCAATCAGCATGAAGGTAAAAAGAAGAAAAGCTGCAAAACCCTGTGTATTTCTTACATCTATTGGAAGAAAATACTTCTATTACAGTATGCAGACATGTTTATAATTTCACTTCCCAATAAGGCAAACCCAGAATAAGGTCAAGCAGAAATTTTGAACCTAAAGAATGCTTTCTAAGGAACAGTACTTTTGTACTGACTAGAGTCAGGGTATAGAAGGAAGCTTCTGGGAACATGAAATAGTCTCAGGAAAGATTTTAGGTTATACTCAGGAAGACTGTCTCAGACTCTATACTTCCCTGGACTGGTCTTGGGACTCAGAGTGGGTATGTGTGTTTGCAAAGTGGATGGATTGCTCACTTTCACATGATAAATCATCTTACAAATTGAGGTACTAAAAAAATAATGAACAAAGCACAAGATTTTGTTTTGTGATTTGACATATTTTGTCTGATTGAGGGAAATATGAGTTACATTCTAAACTCTTTTTTGCATCCAGGACTGTGTTTTGTTGTATTTTTTTACTAAGCCGAGATACTCAGATAATAATTTCAGATGTGAGCTATAAGAAAGAAAACAACACTAAATGTCACAAGATGCAGAGTGACATCATGAAAGTGGACAACATTACAGTTTACATGGGTTCTTGGGCCTGTCCTGTGCAGGGCCAGGAGCTGGATTTTGATAGTCCTTGTAGGTCCTTTCCAACTCTTAAGATTCTGTGATAATACGTCTCTCATGGAAGGACATGTATTACACAATTTTTCTATAAATACCATTTTATTTCCTAACTTTTTCTGTTGCTGTGCTGTTAGTTTTTGCTTTTTAGCTCCTCCTGCTGTACCATCTTGCCTTTGAAGTCCAGAATGGAGAATTGCCCCCATGTGAGTCATGCGTGCAGATCCCATAATTACTTTAGGGGAGCTATGTACCTGAAGTACAAAACTGGGATAGCTCTTCCACTTTGTTGGAGAGGACTAAGTAACTTGTGTAACATGGGAGGAAGAGAGACAAGTCTTTCTTTTCATTCCTTTATCTCATCCTTTTTGTCTTATCCTGCCCAGATGCCCATTAGATTTACTGTTTTCTACATTCATGGACAGATAACCTTAGAAAGTTGACTATGACAGGTATTAGGCAGGTTGATGGCAAAACACACAAGTAGGTCCAGCCACAGAGCCACCCATGTTTATGGTGTTAGGTCCATATCAGTGTGGCCATTTGCAAAACAGCACCTGGAACTGGTGCTGTGCTCAAGATGCTACTGGGAACAGACCCCACACGTGGCTGGAAGCAGACCAGGGGGAAAGCATGGGTCAATGCCGTGCCAGAAACCTATGATATTTGCCTAGCAGTGCAGAGTCAAGCTCCACTGCCCATTCACCAGTGTGGAGGCAGTCTGTACCAGCCTGGCTAATTGCTCATCAGTCCTACCTTGTCTGTAGGCATGTCTCCTCATTGCTTCCCTCAGACCACCTAGCAGACAGGCAGAAAGGAAAAGTGATGAGAGAAGTGGCACGCATCTTCTCTTCCTCTGAGACAGTATGCTGTCCAGTTCTAGAGAGGATGATGCCTTTTTCATCTGTCTGTTACACCAGGATACCAGATTTGCTTTTAAAGCGTAATTAACATATATGCATTGATTTGAGGAATGGCTTTAGTGATGGGGAAGAGGAAGGGGAAGGGAAGTTTCCTTCTAGGCAGAGGTATTTAATGATCTGGATATATCAGGCCTAAGAAATGCGCCCGTACTGTGGCACATAAACCAAGCAAAAAAAGATTCACACAAAGCATTTTCAAGGAAGCAGAAGGGCAAGGTAAGTAATTTTCTCAAACAGTGGAAGCAAGCCAGTTCCCCTTAAACTTCTCATGCATTCCTCTGTGTATGTTTTGCTGGAGAAGGGTATGCTAGTTTGGATGGCAAGAGGAACCCTTACAACATAGGACAGCGACTGAGTCAGCAACCAGGGAAGAAGACCCGTAGTGTTTTGGGTCAATCTTACACCTTGATTTGAGTGTCTTGAGTTCTGATTTTTGTGAATTCCAACATAGGTTAGCCCCTTTCTAGACCACGCTAATGAAAAATAAAGGCTAAATAAAGCTAGGGTCTGGTAGATGTTGCAATTAGGTGGAGAGATAATTTTCTTTAGACAAAATAGTGATTGATATAAGCAGACATTGCAAGAGTGTGTGTGTCTGTGTCTGTCAATGTGAATGTACAACTGCATATTCATGTATATGTATGTATATAGGTGTATGTCAGCATAAGTACATATATAAATATAGATGTATATATAGAGAAATGAGTATGCTCATAAGTACATATATGTACGAGTGTGTGTGCTTCTTGGATTATTCAAGAGAACAGAAATGACATGATATGGTGTAGGTATCAGCTATGTATCTCAACTGGATAAACATCCAATGAAATGCTGGTAAAAATATCCTACAACAACCAATAAACATAAAACATCAATTAACATTCTAATGTACATGAATTAGAGCTGAATAAACAGCACACTGTCATTTTTCATCACAAACTTAGCAAAAGTTCTGTAAAGTTGCAAATTTGCAATGAAGCCTGTTTATGTGTTGCCTCAATTCATACCGGAAACAAAAACACAGGCTTAAAACAAAAAGCTCCCAGACAGATCTTAAAATGAAAATTTAGTGTCAAAAAGCATAATCAGTTATCATTTAGCAAGAAAATAGAGAAATATAATTAAAGATGAAAAAATATTAAAGACCCTTCTTAATTTTCTGAAGTAATTTTGAGCTATTGACCCTTGACATATCATCACCCTAACTTCATAAATTTTCCTCAACTGTGAGATTATTTCTGTATCATTGTGTTTCTTTAGGTCTTCAGGATTTGTGATGATAAGTAGCCTGCATTTCCCATCCAGTCTGACAATGAGTGCAAAGAAAATTTCAAGCCTGAATGCTGATTTCATATCTGATGTCATAAATTATACAATAAGTCTGACAATAATTTTGATACTTCATCTCTCTGCTAACTTTGGAACTCTTCATCTTTAATGACATTTTTTAGAATATTCCCTCTGAAAAATTTACATTTATTCCGGGCAAATGTAACACATTTGCTGTATGATGCATGATGTTCCCCTTCCACTCTAAGTAACCTCTGGATGCCATATCTTTTCTAGAAGAGACTTTCCCCACAATGTACAAAATTGCATCAGTTTGTGCTTGATATATGTAAGGAAGATGAAGCCATATTCTTAGTTTTCTTTAAAAATTTTACTGCTTTCTTGATCTTGGACTTTCAGAAACAGAATTTTTTATCGTCCCTGTATGATAGAATAATGGAGATGTCTTTGGGTTAGATTCTGCAAAACAGTAGAAAAATACCTTCTTTTTGCATTTTGGGGCACAAAAAAAGCCTGCTTTATGGATGAAAATGTTACACTTACATCTGTAGTTGTTTTCAAGAATCATAGCAGAAGTGGACTTCAAGCCTATGTAATGATCATGACTGTGCATTTTAGTGCTTCCCAAGGAATTTTATTTTCTTTTACATTTTCTGGATTTTCAGATTTAATTTTCACTAGTATACTTGTATGACTTTTTTCCCTTAGTTACAAGTGATTATTAAACTAATAGCCGGTGAATAGGTTTTGCTCTCCTGCAGGATGGTGGAGACATAAAAATATACAGTAACTTTCCAAATTGCCTTACTTTACACCCAAGTTGAATTCAATATTAGTCAGCAGTTAGCATCATCAGAAACAATCAGCTGAGGTAGTGCTTTCACTCTGCCCCAGAGGAAAAAAAAAAATGGAAGAAAATAACTCCCTTATTTTGTCAATAACAAGCCATACTTGGCCTTCTTGAAAAAGAAGCTGCGGTTTCAAATAGCTGGAAATTGAAGGGCCATTTCAGTAAAGGCTGGTATAAGTAGACAACTTCATTTTGTAGACCTGTCACTCAGATCGCTTCCATCAAGAGTAAACTCATTCTAAGGAAACTCCCATTAATATAGCAGTGTTTGTGGCTTAGGGAACTGGGGTTATTTAGCCTGAAGAAAAACAAGGTCAAGGAAGACTTTATCACTCTCTACAACTACCTGAAAGGAGTTTGTAGCCAGGTGAAAGTCTGCCTCTTCTCCCAAGTAACAAGTGATAGGATGAGAGGAAACAACCTCAGGTTGTGGCAGAGGAGATTTATATTTGATGTAGGAAAAATTTCTTCTCCAGAAGGGCTGTCAAGCATTGGAATGGGCTACCCAAGGAAGTGGTGGAGTCACCATCCCTGGAGGTATTTAAAAGACATGTAGATATTGCACTTAGGGGCATGGTTTAGTGGTGGACTTGGCAGAGTTAAGTTAATGGTTGGACTTCATCATCTTAAAAGTCTTTTCCAACCTAAAATATTCTATGATTTTCACTACAAACAATATAGAGAGGCTTGTCAATTAGTCCTGAGGCAGGGGTGCCACAGTATGCTATGTTGTTCTGTAAAAGGTAAGTCACTCATGTCTAGGTTACTCCCACTCAAAGTTAGGCTACTCATGCTAGTAGCATGTTTGTCACAGACTTCATGACTGCCCATGGAGAGTAAAATTCACCTTCAGAAGAAGACTCAGACTGCCATCGGGCTGAAGGCTTTCTTCTTCACTGACCATAGAGGCAAACGAGTTTGGCAAGCTCCTAACTCATCTCCTTGACTCAGTATCTAAAGTTATATTGATTTTATCAGAAGGCATATAAACCTTTTGCACTTCAGCTGATTTCTACAGGAATTTTGCAGTTGATGTAACCCAACTTATGCTCCTTGATGCTTGCTCCCAATATTGCTCTGAGGTCATACTGTAGAAAAGCAGCTCAAATATCTCCCCACCCTTCCTCAAGTCCTCAGCAGAGCACAGTTTGGATCACAGAAATTTGTTTCCCTGGTTTTGCATGGAGACTATGCCTATTAAGTTGCACAGGAACACCTGAAAGTAAGACATATTATCTTGGCATAATGTAAATGATATAATATCAAGGAAAAAATTACAGAGTACTTTATTGAACTTATCCTCACATCTCCAAGTAAAAATGTTGTGTAGTTATGCTGACTGAAGTCTGTTTTATTCTGTGTCTGTGACAATTACATTCCTTCCTTTCTTTACTGAAATAACCTCTGATCCTGAATTGACCTATTCTGAATTCCAAGATTTCTGTATAAACATCATAAACAACAAGGTAAAAGAGCAGTTTTTATCCACCTGCCAAAAAAACCAACCAACGAACCAAAAAAACCCACAGTTGGTGAATTTGGCTGTTTGGCCTAAGGAAAGAAAAAGTATGAGATAAATTAAGAAAAAAAATACATTAGAGAGTTATGTGATACAAGGACTTATATGTTGTTCCTGGCAGGATCTAAGGACATACATGAAAAGGCATACTAGGAACACATCTCTATAGCAGGAAAGCCGACTATATATGAGGACTTCTGTATTTCATTAGACAGCAATCATAGGCACCACATAACTATGACAGAGCTGCTAAGCTATGAGAATGATTGTGAAATTCCAGGGAGTTTCAACACTAGAATATTTATTTTTATTCTACTATATAAATGTCCTTCCTCTGTTTGTATTTGGCCATGGTAAAAAAAAGCTTTGTTTTTGCATTAAATCTCTATGGTCTTTTTTTTTAGCAAAATGTTTATTTTTAAGGTGTCCTAGTTTCTGCTGAATAATAATAAAAATCCCATGGCTATAATTTTTTTTCCTTCTTATTCTCTGTTTCCTAGAAGTCACTTAGAGTATATTTTCAGTCATTGTTTTGAAGACTGAAATGTGTATAAATAATGACTGCATCCTAAAATAGAAAAACGAAGCTCGTTTAAAAAGTGGTCCTTACCCTGTTCACTGAGCACAGAATTGGGCCCTTATTGTAACATTACATATCTAGGGCTGTAGGGTACAAATACAGCAAGCATACCAGAGCTCATTTTGCAGGCTGAGAAATGCAATGGGTTTCTTATCTGAAATAGAAGCAAGTGAAATATTTAAGTTATTTTCTGTCTTTCTTTTTCTCTATTGATCTGATAAAGGAAAAAGCTCACATCAGGTATGACATCTTTCTCAGAAAAAAAATAAACTATTGTGTCTCTAAAATAAAAAAATAAATTGTCTGAATCTCTGCTTGTAGCAAACCATAAATAGCTGAATGACAGGTTGGTAACAACCCTGACCAGACTGGCCAAAATTCTGCTGGCCCATTTCAATTTGATTTCTAGTCCTCTGTGTTTTTCTAGGAGTGTATTTAACATTTGAATGTACAGCTCCCTCACAACTCTCTACTAACTCGTTCTCCATTGTTCTCAAGGGTCACAACTATTAACTCCTGAAGAAGAAGTTTTCCATGTGATGAGCTAAACCTAAAAACAAAACCCAAAGAGGAGTACAATCCCCTCAGGACAGCATTATTCAGTTTTAAATTGCTCCCACTAGAAGACTTAGAATTTTACACGTATCCAGAATTGCTTTTGCAATAAAAAATAAGTGTTCTATAAGTGACAGTATCAAGGGAATATCAACAGCACTGACATAAGTCTAGTCAATTCTGAGAGAGAATCCAGCATTCCTTGAGCTCCTCTTTCTTCCCTTTTCTTTTTACACAGCTACCTGAGTCATCACCAGTTCTCAGGTTGTCTGTATTTTTTGACACACATTGTTTGATAGATGTTATTTTAATTCCATTCAGGTTTTTAAATGTTTGTTCATCTTGAATAGGAGCGCACCATTGCTGATATGACACTGCCCATATCAAGCACATTAATTGCTTTTAATCTGGAATATTCTCAAAGTCTGTACTCACTCAGATCTGTCTGCTTTCAAAAGGAGATTTCCTTTTTTTTTCCTTTTGACATTTTTGACCTGTTCTATTTTTCTGTCAATATTCAATCCATCATGAATTGTTTGTTTGTTAATTTCAAAGTAAGTATTGCTATAAAGGTGATGGTCTTTCCTAGGAAAGGTATTGTTGCCCTGAGGACATGGAGTACAGCTATTCCACACACAGTTATTTACTATCTATTACACTAAATGAAGAAACAATACTGTAGAACAAAGCAAACAGGGATGATATGTTGTAGGTGAGAAACAGCTAAAAAGCACCTTCTCTTGCCTTGAAGAGGCTTTATTTTATTAACATATATGGTGTGTGTACTATCAAACCCATACCTTTTGATGAAACTATGACACAACTATTGGTATCCATTCTCTTACATTCAAATGCAGATAAAACCTGTAGCAGCTAAAATCAATACTATGGCAATCTTATCCCATTCCCTTCTGTTGCTGTTTTTAAACAAAGAAATGTGAAAATGAGAGCAAATACTTAAATAGTAAAAAGGCATGAAAATAAGCACAGAAGGAATTAATCAGGTGCATTTGTTTATTCCCAAAGACCTTTCTTTTTAGTCAGCGAAACATGAACAGAAATATTTGTTAATCTTGGGGTAAAAATTTAGCTTTTTTAAAATATCCTAGGTGCATGGAGGGAAATACACTTAAGGCTGGTATGTGGAGGGAAGTAGTGTAAAACATTGTCCTGGACAAAGCAGGTGGCACAGCATTTTTATGTGGTTTTAAAGATTGTACCTATTGTAAAAGGGAAGTTGGCTTGCAGTCATTTGCAGAAGCTTGCTCAGATTCAGAACTGGAACATTAAATGTAGATTTTGTGTTCTTTCCAGCTAAAGTTACAATTCTTGCCGCTTTATCGGTGGCCAGGAGTGCTGACTGTGCAGGTTTGTACACCGCAAAGGCGCACTTGCTCAGAACCATGCGGGGCACTTTGCTCGATCCCTTTCTTTAATTTCTTTACTTTATGTTGCTGAGAGGGTTAGAGCAGATTTTTGGTTCACATAAAAGTGTACAGTGTTAACTAGGTGACATATGGGTGGATGAAACATTACTGATTGTCCACTGCAGCCAGGGAGGCCGAGTTTCCATAGAGATAAGAAGGAAAAGTGCTCCATGCAACCTAATTGGTATGCATCTCCAGATCAGGTTCATTGTGCTTTTGCTAATGACAGGGTTGTCTCAGTAATAAGGATGGTGCACTGGAGAAATTTGCTGCCTTGGTATATTTTTCCCTGGCAGAAAACTACTTAGAGACTGTAGTCAGTAAGAAGAGTGACTGGCAGGCTGAAGGGGCTGCTTAGCAGCATATGGGGGAAGGCTGGCGCTCTGTGCCACATGCATATGGCTGCCATTAAACTCCAGCTTTGCGCTTTGTGTATTTCTGGTCCCATGCCAGTAAGCCCACCTGCTGCAAGAATACTTGTAAAGCACAACTCAAAAGTGATTGAAAAGCTACTAGAATAAACTGTAATAACACAGTGCTTCACAGATGGGACATAATTGCAAGCTAAAGTGTACAGCCTCTGCAGTAATGAAAACACGAGCCATTAAATTAAAATCATAAGGGAAAAAACTATAAAAGTCTGTTGATTTTTTTTTTTTTAGTTTTATTGCAAAACTTCAATTTTCTTGCCCTCATTAATCAAATACCATAAAACTACAGTGCTACTTTGTCTAAGTGAAGATTCAGGCAATTAGAATGATGAATGTAGATTAAAATGATGTAACTTTTGTAATTTTCTTACTTGGGTAACTTAAGCTTTGGGCAGTGTTAGGAATGGAAAGCTGACATGAACCTATCAATTTGCAGATTACGGTATGGTTGGACTTTACACTTAGAATTCGCTTGTAAAAAAGTTGGTTTGCAGAAGAAAAGTGACAGTCTAGATTTTGCTCCCTTAATGCGCTATTTTCACTCTTTAAGTAATACTAATTTGATTTTTCTGAAAAAAAAATATTCAAAAAAACGGACTTTAAAACTGTGTAAACACACAAAACTACTTGAGAATTATCAAAGCAGTTTTAATTAGTGGTAGTGTGGTAATAATGAAATCGCTAATCTGACATGTAATTAGTTGTACGGTGTGTATGAGTGTTATGTGAAGCTGAATGGGCTCAGCAGGGCCCTAATACATTCTGGCCTCTCAAGGCGTTCTCTAGTGGAAAGAGGCCTGACAGAGCCATCTTTGTTCTGTTCCCTTTCTGTGGGTGGGCGATGCAAGGAGAAAGAAACATTTGTTTCACAGTAGTCACCGAAGTAAACAGGCTCTAAAAGCCTATTTCGTTTTTAATTATGCATTTCTCCAGCACACATCATTGCAAAGTCCATAGGACAGGTTTAAAGCACGCCACATAATGCCGGACTGGTTAAAAACATACATAAATGTGTGTTTAAGGGAATATTTATAAATATAACAATTCAGTTCATCCTCACAAGAGGGTCTTTTCTTCCTTTAAAAGGATGAGCACTTTCCTAAATATACCATTTGTAGGCAATTTCTGCAGGAGCTGCATTTGATCAAGACTTTGGCAAACACTAGAGGTGCTAATGAGCTACGCCTATCCGTTTGATCCCGTCTTTTTTTTCTCCTCAGAAACTGGCTTAAAAAAAAAAAAAAAAGGAAAACAAATCCAAAACGAAACAAAAACCCCAACACTCTGAAAATCCATTCATTAGCTGCGTGAGAGCTCATAGCAATATCAGATACTGGCATTTCTTTATGTGCTGCCATCCAAAAGACATTTATTTCTTCAAAAGGCTTGCCAAGAGTAAGGTGTATTGGCAAGACATCTCCACATTGTAAATTACTTCCAGGCTTCTTAAAAGTGTGCCAAAACATATCTGTACCCCAAATAACCTGGACAGTTATTCAGGTAAGTACCACAGGGGCAACTAAAAGAAAATGGTCAGCTTTATTTGCTTTTGCAGAGCTGATTTTTTTCCCCCTAAGTGAGGTGAGGAAACTGGGCATCTTTTCTCTGAACGAGATCTGTTTGTTCTTGAATAAACAGAACATAGTGTATTTTGTTCACACTTGGTAGATTTAAAGCTTGCTTGAGTGATTAGAGCCCAATTATTGCCGAGCAGCAATATCCAGGTGCAGACAAGTAAACACTGAAGGCAAAGTGCTTATAATCAGTTGCTGGTTATTATTACTACAAGTCAGGCTCTAATGCTAGTGTTTATTACACAATACAGGTATCTTCTCTGAATCAGATAATTTAATCATTACTCTCCCACTGGTGCTCCAATGCTTGTATTTTATCAATATTTTCAGTAACAAGTATTCTTACTAACTTTTTGTTATGGTTGTAAGACCACCTAGGTCCTTTCTTTTCTCTTAGGACTGTTCCTCTGATGTGATGTGTGTACAGTATGATAGAGAGCTATACGAGGTGCTGAGAAATTATTTGGAGAACTTGTCAAACTACACAGTCTCTGGGTTATTTATTTATTTATTTATTTGCTGCTAGCGTCCACATGAGACCATCAGGAGTATTTGAATGGGGAATTTTTTATTTAGACATTGCTTTTATTTTATTTGAAGACACTCATTACCAGTAGAAGTGAATAGTGTCTAACTATGTATTTTTCCCTCTTCAACCTCCATCTATTTTTCAAGCATTGTCCCCAATATTATGGGTAGGAAATCAATAGGAATATCTACAGATAAAATATCTGCATTTTCAGAAATAGGGTTATGCTTGTTCCTTTTTATGCTTGTCCTCATTCAGACCAGATTTTACTTGTGTATACAAGAGAGCACCAGTAGCAGCCTCTGGGTTTCACAAAGGGGTTTGTGCTTTTTAGTCACAGATTAAAGCCAGGTAAACTGTAATGACAGCTACACAGTGTATCAGTAGCGCTGGCCTTGGGTAGCTGCCACACTGCAACTGAAAAAAAAGGCCAAAATCTGAATGGTTGTGTGTTCCACTGAAGGTTTGAAGGTGTTCATTATATTTTTCACCTGACAGCTGTGACCTCAGCTTATAGGCTTTAGTTGCTGAGCAATTGAAAACCTACTCATGTGTTTTGCAGGCAGTGAAACACAGGTAGGTTTAGCGTTTTTCAGATGTTTGCAAACACTGTAACTTTAGCTCCTAAGAAAGATGGGTCCCACATCTTTGCTACAAAAATTCTCTGTCTGGGCAGAGAAAGGCATTAACCACCACATGTAATACACCCATTTCTCTTGAGATCATGCCAAACCTGGCATGGCATGCTGTTTGGTATGACTTAGGCTAACAGAATGTGGCACTTTTTAAGGTTTTCTATCTGAAAAAAGAACAGGGTTGGTGGAAAGTAACAGCTTTCCTGGAACGGAACAATGAAAAATACATAGGAAACAGCAAGTTCTACTTTAAATAATGTGATATGTCCATAAGATGTTCAGCTTGTGTTGAAAGAACCTGAAGGATAATGTTTGGAGCTCATAAATTGTCTAGGATGCTCTTTCTACCCTAAGTGCAGTGGGAGAAGATACAATAGCACTACACGGCACAGCAATCAACAGTTACTGGACCAAACTCATAACTTCTATTTTCTGACAACCCAGTTAAGCAGGGGAGATGTCCAAGACACAAGTCCTTGGATACTGACCCCATACCCACGTACTGACAAACATCTTGGCTTGAGGAAGATATTGGTATGACTCTTCACTAAAAAATTACTACTGATCCCAGTCAGCAATGAAAAGCCACATTTCAGCTCTTCATCTATTTTTGTATGAGCTGAAAGAGATGCACAACAATAATTTTTCCATCCTATGAAAATTTTCAAAACTCAAAAAAGTAGTTTTCTTCTTGGAAAATGTCAAAATTGTTGTTTGACAATTTCAAAATATTTTTCAAACTTTTATTGAACTGAAAATGCTTCTGAATTTGTCTTCTGGCAAAGAGAGTTTTGACTTTTCTGGAGAATTCCCAGCTACCTCTAACAAGTATGTGGAAGAGACTCACTGGTACAAGTACATACAGTCTCAGCATGATAATCTGGAAGAGGAAATGATGAGCACAGAATGATGAATTGACTTGGCACTTGCTGTTGAGTAAGATTTTAGCAGAGCTCAGCATAATATCAAGGGATAAACCCCAAACTTTAGTAAAGCCCCTGAGAGTTTTGTTCCTGAAATCCATGGGATCATGATTTTCTCACTATTCTGGGCATCCTTGCCACAGACTCTGATAAAATAAAGTATAAATAAAGAAGATATATAATTTAAAAGAGCTGGACTGTAAAAGAGCTTAAAAGATGAAACTTCAATGAATGTAATTAAAAATTAAGAAATAAGGCAATGAGATTTGAATAATATAAGTCTTACTTGAGGACTGTACATAATATGATAAGTGAGTGGAAGGCAACCTTTATCTCTTGTCAGTCCACTGGATACACAGGTTCAAATACACTGCTCACTCCATCAGTGCAGCCCTGTCAGCTATGCCACAGGCTCTCCCTGGGTGGATGTCATCCAACCTTTTGTCTTATTTGGAAGTTTTACGTAGCTCCTCCTCTAGAAAGGTTTGGCAGTGTGGTGCTAAAGGTTTAGAAGGGCTTGTGCTTTGTATTGGAACATGGTTTGGGTGTTACTTGATCCAGAGTAGAGCAGTATCTCTTCTTAATGCTCATTTAAATATTTATTAATTATTGAACTAATTTGTCACATTTGTGCCTATCAGTTCTAACCTGCAGTTTCTGCCTAGTCCTTGCTGACTGTAGATCCTTAAACACTTGTGCACTGTTGGATCATGGAATCCAGGCTGACTCTTGAGGACTGAATTGACTCAATGTCAGCACCCATTCCTGTTCAACTTCATCTCTGCTCATGTCTCCATAACAATAGCAGGCTTTCAAAAATAAATTTTTAGGGCCTGACCTCGAAAGATAAAGAGCTTGCATGAATGCTTATTGCCGTAAGCAAGGACCATTGTGAAAGCAGAGGAAGGTTTGTTGGGATTTGATAGAGAATAAATTTTGTCAAAATTCTCAGAATTACAGAAATTCACTTCAAAGCACTCAAATTGTGTTTTTTAACAGTTTTCATTAATTTGGAGATTTTTTATGACTGGAGATAGCTATATTTTCTATTTGTGCTTTTTTTTCTGTTTGTGCATTTCAAAAACAGTATTCATGGGAAAAATAAATAAGGAAGTAAAAATATGCTTTTTTATTTTTGACAAATGTGGGAGCTGCAAATTCCTGGTGGAAAATGAATATTTCCATCTTTGTGTGAACTTGGTGAAAAGCCAACATCTTCCCCACAGCTGCAGAGGTGCAGGGCCAAATTAATTCGTGGTGCAATTCAATATACTTCTATGAAATGACATCAGTAAGAGTTTAGTCCCCATGCAAAAAAACTGTATATAAAATGCTTATAGTGGTAAGCAGTTGATTAAGTGTGGTATGAATAGATGCTGATGTAACACATATTTCATTGGAGTTGAAAGGATACAAAAGCACATAAAGAAACCAATAAGCTTGTTTTACTTACAGCTCTTTAGTTACTGGTAGTCCTTTTTTAATGGTGCGTACTTGCTCCATGTATAGTTAAGACTGCATTGCATGTTTTCTTATATAGGTAACAAAACGAGGATGACGTACTGCTTCAGATTTTGACTGAAGACTTGTAACTGCAGTGCTTTAGACTGTAAAGGGTCTACCAGCTCATTCTCTGGTCCATTGCGTCTAATCTGAGATCAGAGATACACCTGAAGTTACAGAGAAGTGGCTGCTGTTACACTTCACCTGGGATATATGGCCATGTTTCCCTTCTGAAAGAACATGTGGGAGAGGAGACTAGTATATGCC
The DNA here is from genome assembly GCA_035583155.1 of Acropternis orthonyx. NCBI lineage: Eukaryota > Metazoa > Chordata > Aves > Passeriformes > Rhinocryptidae > Acropternis > Acropternis orthonyx. Next base: position 94,142,851 of record JAWWEU010000001.1, on the reverse strand, counting down.
CATGCTGTGTCCCACCCTGTGACGGTGGTCTTTACAAAGGGGCTAAACATGGTCAGATTTTTACCTTTAATTCTGTTCTAACTTAAGATTGCATGGCTCTTTACTATCTCTAGAGTGCAGAAGTGATGAACCTTCTGACAAGAAGTTGTAAACAGGTCTCTTCTAAGTAACCAATTATAGTATAAGAGAAAATGGCTTCAGGCTGCACCTGGGGAGTTTTAGATAGGATAGAAAGAAAGATTTCCTCATGGATGTAATTGTCAAGCACTGGAACAGGCTACCCAGGGTAGTGGGGAAGTTGCCATCCCTGAGGGTATTTAAAAGACATGTGAATATGGCACTTTGGAACACGGTTTAGTAATGCACTTGGCAGCACTAGTTTTATGGTTGGACTCTATCCTCCTAAAGGTTTTTTCCAGCCTAAATGATTCTGTGATTCAATCAGCATCCATTTACCCTTTAGTGGACAACTAGGGTAACCTGCAAGCATTTATGGAAATCTATCATGGCTGCATCCTATTGAGATGCTGCAATTGTCTCTGAACATGAGGTACATCTGTTGGCTTACTAGGCATCTATGAATCCATATGACTGAGTGTTCCCAGGAACATTTTGAGGTGGGGCTGGTAGCAAGTGTTTCATATGGACAAGACTCACTTTTTTCTGTGGACAGGTGTTAGGGTCAAAAACAAGACTCTTTTTCTCAGGGGCAAGAACAAGAATCTGTTTATTGCATACATGTCACGATGTATATAGACATATTACAATGAGGGGCTGAGTTTA
>JAWWEU010000001.1:94081529-94141968 GCA_035583155.1 Acropternis orthonyx | reverse complement strand
CCATAAGGTATAGGGGGGCAAAGGCATGATACAGAACAGAGTTCGGACAGGATAGGGAGTACACAGTAACTTCAGGCTAGATAGCCTTGAAGGTGAAGTGATAACGAACATCTGGGAGCTGGTTTTAGGCCTCATCCTTCTAGGACGGTTCTCCTAATATTTTCTCAAGGTTTTGCGGACATTCCGGACATGCCTCTGCCTACCAGGTTGTTCCTTTCCCTCACAGACAGGTATTGCCAAGTCATATTATGTTATTGTGTCCAAGAAAGTGTCAAATAATGGTGTGCATTTTTCTTATGTAGATGCTACCCCAGCAAGTACACAAGCCTCACACTCACAGTGAACCAGTATAGTCCATGCAGAATCATAGTGTTTGTTTTCTATCAGCCAGTCTATTTGAAATTATTTAGTTTTAGTCTATTTTGGGGAGTTTACAAGGCATTTAAGGGCAACTGCCAAGAGCAACCAACTCTTCTTTCTCACTTACAGTTCTCAGGATTACTCTCTGGTCTTCTAAATTTTCTTCCATATAATATGGGATAACTGAAACCAAGATTTCAACTTCATATATACCTTCCAAAAATACCACATTTATTGAACTCCAGATTTTTACTCTTTGAGAGTTCCAGTGTTCCTAATTAGAACTGAGTTTATTACTCTAATAGCTTTTATTCATATTAGAATACCGATAAGGCATAGAAAATTAGTTTTACAGTTTTCCTTTTTCAGCATACTTGGAGACTGTGGATCCACTTTAGGCAGCACTAATTAAATTCCAGCATTGACTCACAAAGGCTTTTTAGACCTTTACTTTGTCCCATGGAAGTGAGTTTACATGTGGAAAAATTCATTTCACAAGTAATAATTTTTAAAGCACACCAAAAGGTATTAATAATTACGTTATTTTATTTTGAACCTTAGTGACATGGCACAGATGGCTTTGATGTTTAATCAGTAGCTGTGCTTCCCAGCTTATTTTCATTAGTGATTAACCTTGACTTATTATGTAACAGAAGAACATAAGCCTGAGAGTTTCCTTTGCTATAGTTGTGTTTGCTGTGAAATTGGGCCTCATTCTCAAAGAAATGTGTATCCACAGCTGATCACTTCTTACGAATGATCACACATGGACTTTCATTCACTGTATCAGTTCATAAATAAAAATGTGGCATTTGTGTATTCAAATTAGATGCTGCTGAGCTGTCAACCAGTGCTTATATAAAATGTTTAATGGGAATGTACTTTTATTTTAGAATAATAAGGTCTTTTTTTGTTTGTTTTGTTTGTGGGGCTTTTTTTATAGGGAGCACAGAGATTCATCTTTTTTTGAAAAAAAAATAAAATCTAAAGAGTGAGACCTCTGAGGTACTGCACTGCTCCCTAATTGCAACAACAAACACCTGTCAATGGATTTCTTTATCTGCAGCTCTTGGATTACTTGTGAGAGAGAGTCAGGACAAAAGTACCTAGAGAATGAAGAGCAGAAGTCAGAGAAAAAATTATGAGATACAGTTTTTAAGACTAATATTAATGTCATGTAAGAGAGTAAAAAATGTCCAGTGAGTATCATATGCTTCACAGTGTAAAATATATGTTTAACTCTGAATTCAAAGCTTCAGCCATGAAACGTCATTTATTGCGTTTAGAGCACTGTTATTTCTCAGCAAGGTTATCCTGCTCAAGATGAACTCCTGGAAGACAAGGTAGAACTGTCTGATTTCAGTATCCGAAGATGTAATACCTTCCCTTCTAAAAGTTTGTTGTACTGCTCTCCCTCACCCCCAAGTAGCAGAAGGATGCCATGAAAGAATTTGATAGCTGTTTCTACACCCATAGGCAAAGCTAGACAGACCTAGGGCGGGCTATATAGCAACCACGCTTCTCAAAAAACATTGTAGTAACTCAAGCTGTTGAAGTTTGATGCTACCACTTATTATAATGTCACTGTTCTCAGTAATGTGGTTGAGGACCAATGTAAACATAATTTATTGTCATTTGTCGAATGTTAGTAGCACCAATCAAACTCATATCCAAAGCTTGGTTCAGAAATGCCATATCCATGCTTATTCTTAACAAATAAGGTACACCATAACCTTTCACTTTCTTCAGCAACTGAATAAAACCACCCCAGTCCACAAGTGGCAGAAATCCACTTCAACGAGCATCTTGTCTTCTTGGTTTTCATAAAAGCTCAGTGGGTTGTTTTGCTGACAGACTTATTCACATATTGAATACTTCTAACTCTCTCAAAGTCTTCAATATCTACATAAAGATGACAGATATTGGAAAAACACAGGTCATGACAAAAGTAATAGGCTTCTCTCTCTTCATGACCCCATTGTGAGCTTTATTTTGTCCTTGCTTAACAAAGACAGCTTGCACTTTTTCATCGCATAACCAAAACTAATACTGAGATTAAAACTAGCAAGTTACAGCTGAATACGGGGATATGTCTCACAAGAAGTTTCTTACTTTAGTATCTCCCCCACTGTTCAGACTATCTTCCTTGAGGTTCCTATGTTGATTCCTCATTTAGTAGGCACTTTTGGAGGCTGCTCAATGCCCAAACACCTTGACCAACAAAACATTTCTGAGCTTACATCTGCAGTTTTGCTTTCTGGGTCTGAACTGATGTTTGGCACTACTGTCTTATGTAATTCTGGCTTCAGGGTTTAAATATTTAATTTCAGTATATTTGTAATGAAACAAAACACCTTGAAAAGAGATTCAACAGGTCAAAGAAGCAGCAGACTGCCTGTTTGACAATGCAAGTTAATTTTGAAGACGTAGTGTTTCTTCACTTTTTCACCCCACTGAATTCTGATCCACAGTTTAAGATCTCTTTCTGATTTCTACAGTTCTTCATGAGATTGATTCTACCTCTTTTAGCAACTGTTTTCCTCCCCAGAGATGACCTTCATGATGGATCTGGTCCACTAGAATAAAAAAAAAAAAAAAAAGGAATGGAAAGCATCAAAAATCACAGCTTGAACTAAACCATGTAAATTCATATCACAAAATTTAAAAACCATAGCCTTGAACATCTTGAGAATAAAATGCAAAACTCTAATTTTTCTGATTAGCTTTCATTCAGTCTGCCATCAACACATGTATTCAGTGTCTTTTTTTTCCTTTTTTTCCTTCATCTTTTTAATACACTTTATCTTTTTGTGTGTGAGTTCATCATTACTCAAGATGTGACTACAAGAACTTCAAACACAAAACTGAGAAGACTAGTGAATGTTCTAGCTTTAGAACTAGTTTAGATTAGATGCGAGTACATACTTCAATCTGTGCTCATACACTGTCTATACTCCATAATTACCTAGGCCATCCATCATTTACCTGCAGATCGCACACAGGTGAGGCAGGCTTGAAAGAAAATTACTTGATTTGACTATGAAACCAAGCACTCAATCCAGGCACAGGAACAGGATCTTACAGTACTGCCATTTAAGTGTTCAGGCTAAATAAGTTTAGATTTGAAGCCCTAGGTGCTTCAAAAATTCAAGTGTTAAAAACAAGTTGTACATTTTGCGGTGTTTCTGGTTTCCTAGTGCACTAAACACTCATAAATATGTAATCTTTCCCAGTAAAGATGATATTTTTCACCCAAAAACCCTTCAGCAATGGTGTGTAGTGATTCTGCCATTTCATTTCAGCTATGTTTTTCATCGTAAAGAGTGCAATATTTTTTATTAGGAAGTAATCTTACATCTAAAGAGACAATCATAAGCTAAAACAAGCAAGACACACATATGGACTAAACACAAGGATGGCAATACCAATTAGTAGATTTTGAGTAGATTTTGTATTTATTTTTTATATTGAGCACAGGGTGAGACCTGCCTTTTTCCAGCAAGTGGCAAATTTGAATGTGAAATGTCATTAGTGCTGTTTTTCACTAATACAATTTCTTTTCTGAATAACAAAAAACACATCAGTGTTATTTTTAATAAAAAACCCACCCTTTAATTTACATACATTTAGGGTGAAGTAAATGAAAATGCATTATGTTACCACTGTGCTATTGAATAATGAGCCTATAGGGTTCTAAATGGGAAGGAAAGTTGTTTTTCAAGCCCTGTACCCACTGTTCCCTTTACAAAGGCACCATTGTGACCAGGATACATGAACTGGGTTTCTAACAGTAAAGATACACCTTCTGGCAGAGAGACTGGGAAATAAAGCACCCCAGTAAGCCGCCACTTCAGCAGGAGAAGCCAAACTAACGAAGGAAGGACAGGTGGAACTGGTCCCTTGGCCTTTCAGTGACATTTACAGCCTCTGTGCAAGGACATGCTCTTTTCTTTCTGTTTCTATTTTCTCCAGTTAATCAGGTGACTTGAAAAGAAGCTAGATAAGGGTATTGTTTGCAGTGACAACATCCTGATGATACTGTCAGAGGAGATCACAGGAAAATGTTCCCTTTTTGAACCAATAGAGTCATTAGGGAGAGTACTCATCACTTGAGTGCATCTAGGTTAATTACCACAGAAAATCTGGAACTGGCAGCTATAATTTTTCTGAAGAAAGTACTGCTATTTTTACTCCTGGTGCTACAGAATGTCTCTTAAAGTACCTTATAGGACCCCATTTTACAGTTCAATGGTAAAATAATTTTAGAAATGTAGCTTTCTGGCTGAAATTAGTGGGATACTATCCATGGCAATTTAATGCAAGTACAAACTGTGAGTTATGTACTGTATGAATGAAATTCGTCTCTGTTTGCCAGGACTGATTACCCTCCTTCCCACAAATGAGCAAGCATATTTCTCTATTGCAGTGTCACTTTGGAAAAGAGAGAAGTGTCAGGTTGAGATGAATGACTTACTGCTGCACAAATGTAGCAAACTGTCACATGCCTGATTCTGTTTGCTGTGGTACAATATGGCACAGAGTAGCAAAAAACCCTGCAGCATGGAACAAACAGAATGCTGTTTTTGGATCAGTATCAAAGCACATGCAGTGGATGCCTTTTTAAGGAAAACAGAGACATGGTGTAGTTTTAACCCACCCAGTACTGAGTGCTTACGAACCCTAGCAGTGTTCATGATTTTTAAAAAGCCGAAAACAATAAAAGGAAGTTGTTTGAGTGTACTGAATACTCATTCAACCAATATTTCTTAGAGTACTTGTATTGTGGTGCATGCTCTCTAAGAATCAGAAGACTAAGTGCATTTTTCAGTCTTAATTATTGCTCTTTGAAAATTATTTCTTGCTTGGAATGCTTTGTAGTGTTTGGCTATTTCTGATGCAAAAGGCACGCTGTCTTATCTATCATGTCTAACAGGTAATCAAACCAGAGCAGGGAGAGGAACTTGGGAAAGTTGCTCACATCTAATAGCATAAACAGGATACAAGTGAAAACTTGTCATGGGTTCAAGATGTGGACAGAGTTAAATATGCAATGAATCTCATGTACTATTTCCCCTTCCAATTCACCTTTTTGCCATGGTAAAATTATAAGACTATCCACTGTAAGATATTCTTGAGAACTCTTTTGATTCTGTCATATTTCCTCGGGAATATGATTACAGATTTCCTGTTTGATATTATTCATTTTCTATAGAAATGTGAATTATTTGACTGCTCTGACTTCAGTAAGCAGCTCCCATATATAAATTATGAATACTTTCCATTTAAGTCAAACTGAGGACATGAAGTTTCCCACAAACAAAATTCTGTCAAATTTCTTTAAAATGACAGTGATGTTAAGGAGATAGACATCAGCTAAACATGTTATTAGACTTCACAGAGTCTCCATTGGACAGAAGAGGATGAGTCTAGGTTTTGCAAACTCCCCCAAGTCACAAAATACTTAGTTTTTTAGACTAATTTCTAAATCCATGAGAGAATGAGGTGACAATAACTGTTTCAGCAGGGAAAAAATATTTCTGGTTTCCAAAGCAAACATTTAAGTAATTGCCTCTCATTTATTTGTATTTTCTAATTTGCTTTACATACTACAGGGAATCCTGCAATTACCCCATAGAATGTACTGTCTGTACCTTCCTGATTGAACTGCCACCTCCCCTACACTTTGTTAGATCTGCCATTCACTGCAGCTCTGATTCAGACTCGAGGGAATAGCCTTGACACAATGCACTGAAGGCAATATTTGCAGAGAAAAGGGATAATCGCTGAACAGCAGCCTATCTCCACGTTTCCATGTCCCATGACCTCTTTTCTCTCTAGCCTTGGCATGAGAACTTAGTGTAAGTCCCTAGGACTCTGCTGTCCCCTTTGATGTTCCCTTACCCTCAGGCACAGTTTGGAAGTACTTCTGACAGGTTAATATCTTCACATGAGGCAAGCAGTGAAATATCACAGTCTGTTTCTACTAAGGTTTCAGAGAAAACTAGAGCAACATCTTTATCTGCTGATATTTGCCAAGATCGTCACCTCTAACTGCACACATACACAGTAAAACAAACTGAAAAATTAATGTCTCTTTTTTCTTTTTCTCTCAATTCAGGATTATTATTAATTGTTAACAATATTTCTTTTACCTCAGGCTTTGTTAGATTTCCTAAAATCCCAGTTTCACCAAATTTTAGGAAAAATATTTAATATAAACCTACCCTTTGATTCAATTGTCCTTAAAAAATGTTTCCTTTGTGATGTCCAGCTGCAGGATCTTTCTTCAATTAGATGGCAGTATGCAAGAAAAAACTCATCCAAGCACTGATGAAAACACAAATTGCCAAAAATGCTGGTGACAGTAGACCAAAGTCACAACTTCACATTTACAATCTGGGTTTTTTAGCATTATGCTAATATGACTGTGTTTTGATTTGTTTTGCTTTGTTTTTTCCCGGTGCTATAGATTTCCATGATGCATTACAAAAAATATCTAAGAAGTTGCTGTTTTGTTGGTGCACTTTGCAGCATCAGGCACAGTACAGCAGTGCACAAGGGATTGTGTATGAGAAGGGGAACACTTTAACTGGGGAAAATAATTTAAACCCTCAAATTTTTACCTTCATTTAACAAGTTGAAAATGTCTGTAATGCAGCTTGATCCCATCTCTAGCTAAAGAATTTTCTTTCTGTTATCCTGATTTTCAGGAGAAGAGACTTCACCTTTCAGCCTCCTCACTACCTTTACTCTTAGTAGGAATAGTGAATTACCAGGAGTGTGTGTGCACTTTTGCGTAGGTCTCACTACAGAATGCCCAGCCTGGGAGAGGAAAGTTGTACGTCTGCCTTCATCTGGTTGCCAAAGATCATTCCAACCACTTTTTCTTGACATGTCCTCTGACTTTCAGAAAATTTCAGCTGATGATATCAGCTACGACTGTGTCATGGCAAGGATGCAATAAAATTGAAGGTTCATAAAGTTATTATGTTTCTATCATGTCAACTGACCATGTCTTGTGTGTCAGCTCCTTTCTGGTGCGCTGCCTGTAGCACTATGTATGTTCCTTTCCCTAGGTCAAGAGAGTAGCTGAGCTAAAGAACTACATAAATGCAAACTTTGCAGGTTGCTGCTTAGTGCACATTGTTCATATTCCGAAGCTCCCTATTCAAATCTTACCTACTTTGGCTTTCCACACTTTTTCAAAAGATAAAAAAGGCAAGTTTAGTAAATAGGCTTTGCTGGGAAATCTGTCAGTATATGAGACAAGCTTAGGGAAGAGGGAGAAAGGAAACATTATTATTGTCTTGCCTTTTTTTTTTAATTAAAAAAAAAAAAAAAAAGAATTCAAAAGAGGCAGTATAATAAAAAGAAGCAAGCTAAAACCAGCAGAAAACAAACCCCAGAAATTTTCTGGCTAAACCTCAGAAATTCACAGTGGAAATCCTTCTGAATGCTGCAGCTGGGCTTCTTGGACAGGCAATACAACTCCCACGATGCACAGAGCCTCATCAGTCAGGGAATCACTCTAATGCACTACAGAAAGCCCCTGGCCAGAGAGCATCAAGGGCCAGCACAGCAACAGTCCAGCTAGTGGGCCCAGTCTACAGGGGTGGTGCACCTTGTATGCCATAACTTCCATAAAATATCTCGTAGGTGTATTTTAGTGTTAAATACAGTAAAATTATGTTACATAACTGTAAATAAAAAGATTAAAAAAACCCAAAGCAGAATTACATTGTGGGTGCTTCCATGTGGATCTTTAGACAAATTTAGTTCAAGTTAAATGTATATTTTGATGAAAAATTTACATTTGTAAAAACCTGGTCACAGTTAAAAGTGGCCAGCACTATGTTCCTTTTACTTCCAAATTCGTTTCTGCCAAATACATTTTGCCAATGCAATATTTTTTTTCTGTGTACCCTTCAGACTGCCAGGAATCAGCATTGGAAAGAGGTGAGATGGGTCAAAAAGTTTATCGTATTTAGTACCATAAATTTTCCTCTGAACAAGGGGAAAAACAAGCCTATAGGTAATCTCTTTTTTTTTAATTTCTATCAGGTTTCATGTGACTGCTGTACAATACAATTTGTTTATTTTGCTGACTTTTAGGTATTTCAGTGAAAGTAGCAATTAAATTTCCTTGTTGTAGCAGCACAGATCTCTCACTTTCATAATTCTCAGAATAATGGAAGTAATTAAAGCTGTTTAATTTTTTAATTATTTCTTATGAATTTCTAGGTCCCTTTTAAAGGAAGTGAAATATGAAACCTATTTGAGGCAATTAATCCTCTATTACACACCCTCCCCATTATCTTAACATGTTGATGGTTAGACAACAGAATGTTTCAAAATCTTCTGACAATGATAAAATAAATCTCTAATACAATACAATATTGCTCTCAATTACTTACTTTGACTTTATTTATTTATGCTATTATGAGGTGCTAAAATGAAAATCTTGTATAGTTAAGACTCTGTATATGTTTTGGTTTAAGATGTTTTTATGAGACATCCTTCTGACCTTTCTCATATTTGGCACATGAAAGATTGGCCCGACAATGCTCCCTCTAATACTTGTTTTCAACTGAAGTTAATGAAAGTTTTTGCCACTAAAGCCTGGTAAGAGCCCTTATAATTGGATAACTGAAGGAGGCGTATGTGTCCTATGTACTAGCATGTTACCTAGGAGAGATGGTAGCAAAACAATAATTACATATATCAGTTACTGAGTTTTGTTATTGAGAGTCATTAGTAGAAACAATATGTACAGGATATTTCTAATTATTCCTTCAGTTTGGTGGCATATTTAAAGCACTGGCAGAAATCTGTGCTTCCCTCTCCTTTATCCCCTGTCAACTTCTGCTGTCATGTTTTTGATCAGTACCTCCCCAATTCAGTGTATTTGGCCCATGGTATTTTTATGTCTTCCAGGGCAACTAGGAATATTTTCTGTTTAATAGTATATGAGAATCTATTGCTTTTAAATTTCTTCCAAAATTTTGTAGTAGCTTGAATTGTCACATATTTTAAAGTTAATGACATAATTAACATTTTCATTGTGTCCTAAAAGTATGGGCACTTCAAAGCAAAGGTAACACTTATTATGCCTGATTCATTGCTTAATTGTGTTGAAAAGTAGGAACTTTACTTCTATCAAAGGCTAATTTGCTGTGAAATTCATCTTTGGGGTACTTCAGATAAACCCTTTCCCACAATAAGATCTGAGATGACTATTCTCTTTCTAAAACATTGTCAGAAATACATCACCCACCAGTCCTGCTGATTGCAGATCAATTCCTTTTGACTTCTGTTGAGGTTGGCTGTATGTTGTCTCTTATGCTCTATTTCTCTTCGAGTTGTCAGCAATTATTGCATAATTTATTTTCCAGTTGCTGGAGAGACCGTGAGATTTCGAAGTTCTCAGAAACACCAAGGAAAAACAGTATAGAAGAGATTATTTTCCTAAAACCTGTTCAACAGGTGGAGCTGTATGCTGCAAAATAGAGTTCAGAAATGAAATCTATATGATAACACTTGTTGAATCATTTAAAAAGTTATAGAGAATAATATACCTGTACCAAACACATATTTTTTCAAGTTTTAGGAAGAATGTTTCTGCAGTTGCACTAGACTGGGAAAATTAAAATAAGTCTCTACAAGGGTTGTTCTGATTTTCAATGTGTTTTGTCCATGGACAGAAGTCCAGTAAACTTTGCTGCACTCTTCCTTTAGAAACTTAAGAGGTAGTAAGTGGAGCTGGGAGATCTTGGATGTTACACAGCTGGTGTTCAGTATTGTATTACTGGTAAAGCATAAAGCTACATCAAATATTTATTAATCAGCACTCCTTATGACATTTTTTCTTGCTATTAGTGAAAGCAGTTTGGGTGACAGAAAACTCACAAAGGACAGTTTAATGAAGGAGAGGAAATGTTACAGATTATACTAAAAAACATCCTGCTTTCTCTATCTCTGTCCTTCATTGCTAGTTTTGACCAGTGCCCCTTTGAGCAGTAAGAGCAAGATCTCTGACTATTTATCTGCAGGTGCCAATTCTCTTTTTCCCCTCTCCAGAAAAGGTGACTATTCCCCTGAATTTTCTGATTCTATTAGAACACACTGAAATACAGTTTTGGAAAATGAGTGAGCTGTATTAATATCCCTCATTAATTCATATCTACTGTTACTGGTACATCAGAAGGTGTTTGATTTGCTCATGTCAGAGAATGGAGTATACATAATCTAGTGCAGTCCTCAATTTCCACTCCACTTCTACAGAGATAAAGGTATTATTTCAGTAACAGGAGGTACCAGAGAAATACTGTAACACAGGAAAAGGTAATTATTTCTTACCTGTTCTTTGACAGTGTTGTAACAGTTTCATACTACATCTATTTACAAAAATACAAATAAACATTATTAAGCAGTAAAATGGTGATCACTAGAGAAGCATTTTTTTCACAACCAGAATAATTTTTATCATGAGTTAGTTGCCACTGTTCAACCTTGTAGGGGTTTTTCTTTACTTCATAAAAGTTATTTTTTTCCCTTCATTATTGCAGGCAGTGCCAGATTTTCTCAGCTTTCCTCAGTCTAATGAAACTTGTGCCAGATTTCTTGGATACATATCCCAACCCAATATGAAAAAGGTGCAGAACACTATCTTACAATTTAATCCTCTTAACTAGTTACCTTTATTACGTTAGGTACTTACCTAATTGTCAGAATTAGTTGAATATGCCAAAGTTGGAAGGTTGTTGGGCAAGGTATTTCCTTTGTGTTAAAATGGCCAGTGCTTCTCTTTTACCTATAATTTGGATTTATAGACTTGCACAATTTGGAGGATTAGTGTAACTTTCGGGTTCCATCTTATAATGCCAAGCAATATTACCTGTGAAGGCCCTGTGTAAGCACACAGAAACCAAAAATCCAGTTATAAGTTGCATAAGGCTCAGGCAGGCAGTGATGATGAACAGATAGCCAGATGGAGTGCTGCTGAGTAACAAGACTTCTTGCAGTTGTGAAGGTGGGGTTTTTTGCACTGGAGAGGAACAGTTTCCAGATGCTTCCTCTGAACTTGCTAAGAAAAGTATTGCTATGGGCTGCACTAACGTATAACAACTGCCAATGGTGAGCATTTAGCAACCAGACCTCTTTTAAGGTGACCATCAAGCAGGATTAAAACACCTGTCCCTGTCCAACAGACGATTTGAATATTTTAATATAGGGCTTCATGAAATATTGTATGAGGAGGCATGAAGAGAAGGGAGAGAGAGAAGCAGAAGTTATGGCATAAACTAGGAAAGGAAACCCAAGGTGTTGGCTGAATGGACCTAGAGAAACACTGAGAAGTCTTTTTTGATCTGGAAAGTCATCAAAATGGCACTGACTCTGGAAGAGATAGAGCCCTCTTTGACAACTTCACCTCTCTTGACTTGAGGAGAGCAGATTTAGATCAGTCTGCGTGACAGGTAAAAGATTGCATCAAAAAAAATGCTTGAATCAGCCTCACACACTTAATTTATGAGCCTGTTAAAATAAGTTATTGCATACAGCTGCCCTGAGCTCCCACAGAATGACACTTCATGATGATTTTGTCCAACGTTAGACAGGAGTGACTGTGTCATCCAGCAGTGAAATGAGCCACTCCCCTGGTTCCAAGTTATCTTCTTATTCAGGTGTGACATCTGCTGATGTGATTTCTCATTATGCATAAGTGTTTGAACTAGTTAATGTTGGGTAAACTAGCTGTATGACTTTGCTACTGAAGATGGGTTCACTTTTTGGCTTTAATTAATATCATAAACTTCCAGGGCATTATTTTAGGTTGATGAGAATGACTAAGGACTGAATTAAAAGGAGATTCATCTCAACAGTGGAGAAGCAGTAATATTCCTTTAATTTCTTCTTTTTCTTTGTCAGATTTTTGCCCAATTTTTCCTTCAAAAAAAAAAAAAGTACTTAGAGGCTTGCTTCTTTTTGACCAGCAATTTCATATGATTACCTGGAGCAAAACTGTTGAATTTACTCAAGTGATTTCTTTATCCTTTTTTTCTGGGTAATTTATTAGTAAATTGCATTTGCTGTCACAATGTCTGATCTTTGCTTTCTATGATTTCAAGTTCTCTAAAATTAAATTTTCTCCCAAAAGAAGGTTAAAAAATCACAATGAAATTATGGGCTGGTTCACACAAATTGAGTGTATGGGTTAGTCTTGATTTTTAAAAAGACCATTTTTAGTGAGCTTCTCTTGGCATGTCTCAGTATAAATAGAAAAGATCTGCTAACTGACCAGCCTGAGATTGCAAATTGAAACTATACTGGCATAAAAATGAACTAGTGCCAACTTTTGCAGGACTGGTGGTTGTATGAATGAAACTATAAAAATAACCTATTAATCTGACATGAAAAATTAAATGTTTCAGAAATGCTGCTGCAAACAGTTTTGAAAATTCAGGGTTTGCCTTTTTTGTTTGTTTTTTTGGGGTTTTTGTTTGTTTGTGGGTTTTGTTGTTGCTGTTTGATTTGGGTTTTTATTTTACTGTTGTTTTGGGGGGGGGTTGGGTTTTTTTTGTTTGTTTGTTTGGGGGTTTTTTTGGTGTGTGGAGTGCAGGTTGCAAATACACTGGATTTATCAGAAACTCTCTTTCAGAGTCATTGTTATTTTTTGGTCATGAAAGTGATTTGCTGCTTCAAAAATTTCTAAACTTAATTCTTATCCATTGCTCTTTATAAAAATTCCATAATTGTTTATTTAAAATTAGTTTAGTATCTGGAGAAGAACTTGGATTTTCATGTAAAGGGTTGGACTGGGCATGAAATAAAATCTAAATGAAAGATGATCTCTCTTTTATTTTTTTATTGAATCATCAGTCTGTATTTCCAGAATTAAGAGCTTTACTTACTACTAGATTCTGTTGTGGATAGTCATCGCACTGATAGGGTTTTTTAATTATCATTTCAGAGTAAAATGAGCATTCATTATAGTACAAAATAAAAGGAAAAAGAAAAAAAAATCCCTAAGCAACAACATCCTCTTTTTTTTTTTTTTTTTTTTTTAACTGATTGGCTTAAAAGGTACATCTGTCAGACTAAGAAAAAGTAGCATGGAGAACACAGTTGAGTTCAAACACATATGGTATTAATCTCACATAATGAGCTTTGCTTCAGTTGGCAGGAGAAACTACACTAAATAGATGCAAAGCTACAATTGGCTTCCTAAAAAATCATGGCACTTGACTTTAATTTGTCCTCTGCATCCGTTTCTTATATTTAAGAATGCTTATTATTAGGTCTTCTCGCTGTGCTCTCCTCAGTTCCATGCTACTAATTGGTTGTGAGTGAGTCTGGTGTTCTCTAATACATCTTCCTCTGCTGCCACTAAGTCTGCTGGAATTGCCACCACCCACTGTCCTCCCAGTGCTGTAACAACTGCACTTATTACACCATATAATAACTCTTTTGTAGTATTTTCCAGTAATCCTTCCCAACCCAAAGGATATTAATCTTGATAAGATTTTGGCATTGGTATTCATCTCATATGCCTGATATTTTGTATGTTAAAATTAAAATTAGCTAAATAATTTTTTTACCCCTGTGTTTATCCGTGTTGAATGTTGCTGATGCTAGAATACAGGGCTTTTTGCTGTATTCACTGATGTTCATATATCTGGGCATGAGTATTCTGTCTATTCTGCATGTGTCTAGAGACATCCATGTTTGTGTATGTGTGTGTATTGAATAGAATCTTCTCATAGGCAATATATGGATTTTTTAATATGTATTGGTGTGGCCAGATGCAGAGAGATATATGTTCACCTGTCTCTTTTGCAAACTGGCCATGTTCCCAGAGGGGTTTATCAGCCTGGGCACTGTGCCACGCTTGCACAGCTATACAAGTCATGGGCTAGAGCTTGTTCATATCCAGCCAGCTGAGAGCAAGAGCAAGACAATGCAAATTCGTGCATCCAGATGTGCTCCAAAATCTTCTCAAAAGCACTGGTTATAGGTTCCTTCCTTTCCTTCTGATTGTTTCATATACCAACCTGACAAAATTTCCAGCTTTTGTAACTGAATTGTAAGGTTTGACAGTTGACATGCACACACACACAAAAAAATATTTTTGAAGGTAAGATAAATTTCTTCCTATATCTTTAACTCAACCCTGTTTTCCTGGCTGACAAATTTTGAGGAGAATCAGTGTTGTCTGCTCTGAGCTGTTGTGCCTTCTTGTCACTTTCCCCTTCAGCTATTGCCTGAAGGACCCATTCTCTCAGATAACTGCAAAAGATGAAATTAATGCACTGGGGAGCTGAGGCTCCCAGCTACCCCTTAATTTGTTCCAGCTGTTTTGGGGAGCAATTGTGATCAAAGCTAGTAGTTTTGTAAGACAGTGACCATTTCCATCACCATGGAAAACAGGAAGGGATGCCCTGTGCAGTCTCCTATGTGCCATAGCACATGGTCAGTTCTTCACCATGGCATGGCATCAATGAAGCTCGGGGACTGAGCTTTTAGTAAGAATTGTAAAAGTGCCATTCTAAAATTGCTTGTTTCATAAGGAGATGAGGAAGGAAGTGCACAGTTAGAAACAATTTTGATTTAGTGTCTGAGGAGGAGGTGCTTAGAACTAATATTGCTGTATTGATTTGCATGTAGTGTTGTTCTGTGTCACTTCCAAAACATTTTTAGAACTGGCCAGAACTTCTCATTTGGTTTTCATGGGGAGTGTTTACTTTTGCTAAGATTTCCTTTTAGCATGAATTAGAAAAATGCCAAAACTTCCTTCTGCAAATGTTTTTGAGATATTTAAGGCATTTATTGAAATATTGTCTTGGATAAGAATGAAATATTGAGTCCTTGATAAATTGAAACATTTTGATGAATTTCCATTAAGGCATTTAATTAAATAATGTGATCCCATTAAACACTTCTGTGCCTCTGATATGTGTAGCACTGTTGATCAGTTATAGCCATTGATGAAAAGATAACTTTACTGTAATAATTTTTGGTTCCTCAGACTTACACATATCCCCACCACACAGAATTAAATAAGGTACCACCTGGTGTCTGTTGAAATCTTTTGCTCCACTAGATCTACTGACTGCAAAAAATTTTTTTATTCTTCTAAGGTACATCATAGGGTATTTAAATGATGGGAAGGATATGTTCTAAATATATTTATAAAACATACTCCTTTCACAATATGACTCTGACAGTATATAAGTTTCTTCATAGCTTTCTAGTAGTTTGTGGTTTTTTGTTTTGTTTTTTGTTTGTTTGTGGTTTTGTTTTGGTTTTGTTTTGTTTGTTTGTTTGTTTGTTTGCATTGGTTAACACAAGTAGTCCATCATGGCAGAGAATGTTCAAAGTATGACACCAAGAACAGTTAAGGAATTTTAGTTTCTCACTGAAAGACAGTTTTTAATGCAGCATTTTTGTGTACCAAGTACTCCATGTAGTAAGAGTATAGTGTGTTCTCTTAAAATACTTCTATGTTGACATTTTTGCTGGGGAACACATTCCTGAATTTGCCTCATCTAGCTCACAAGGTTACAAGAACCTTTCAACCACCAACTGGAATCTCTGAAAGAAAAGTCGTTTCAACTGTGAGTTCATCTTTCACAATATACTGTACAGAAAATTGTAGGAATGACTCTTAGCAGCTTTGCATCTTACAGGACACTGATACAAATGCAGATTTAGCATGAATTCTTCTGGGAATGGTCTGAAAATTGGTAGAACTATTCACATACTTAGGCAGATAAGTGCCAAAGCCCTTCATTGGCCTGAGGTTTAGGAAATAGCCACTGTATGGTAGAGCAGTGCACAAACTCTTCGTTTCCAACGGGTCATTTATAATTGCTTGTATACAAGTTTCAAATCTTTTGCTTCTATAAGTGATGTTTAGTGTCCTTGTTCACAGTTCAGAAGACAGATTTTTTTTCCAATTTGTACCCTCTTAGGAATGAAATAAACAGAAACAAAAAGTCTTTTTCTGTTCTGAAATCACGTCTAGCATTGTCTTTTGAACTGCTGTGGCATATATATATGATATAATATGTATGCCATAATATGATATCAGTGACGTTTTTTCTTGGCTACCTCATTCTGTAGCTGGCTGTGACCAACCTCTGACCAGGGAGAAGATGTTAACAACCCAGAGCTCTGAGCATCTGTGCCAGCCCAGTTCATTCGCACCTGCACCAACAGGTCATCCTCTGTCTTATTTCCTGCAGGCTGATCAACAAAAGTATTCTTTCTTTTTATACAAAGAAGTAAACATTCTCAGATTCCAAAAGAGTCTGAATCATCGACATTAAAGGTACTAATACATGCATTGATGGGTTGATTGCCTCCAAAGTTCCTCTTCTCCTTGCAGGGCTTACATGGTGGTTATGCTGTGAGGTCACCAAAGAGCAGGGACTGACAATAAAATTATTCAGGCCACTCATAGTTATGCACTGAATTTAACTGGCCAAGTTAACAGCTTGATTATCCTGGTCTCATTCTGCAGTACCTGAAGAAAGACTGTCTGACCCAGGTCAGTTTGCCATCACCATAGTTATTCCTCTTCGCCTAGGCAAGCTAAGGAAACCAGCCAGCTACCTTACCTCTTTAGACCTTTGCAAAGTATCTAAACATGGCTACTACAAAAATTCACACCCCCATTAATACTGAATTACTCTGTGAATATTTCTTTGTGAATGCTTTCATCTCTCAGCAGACTCAACCAGTACTGGTTACACACAAGTCATATTTTCTAAATTTATTTGCAAGCAGGATGGCTATAAATTTTCTTTTGCTTGGAAATTTAAATTTCTGAGATATTGTGAAAATTAAATTTGGCAAGGCTGAATTCAGCTACCCACCATGGGCCTCTAATATTATGCACTCCAGGTGACTAAGATATTGGCCAAGATATTTGCAGTAGTTGGCAGATGTAACTTGGCTCCTATAGGTGATCTCTGCCCTTATGGAATGGCATATGGAGGCTAAGGTGGATCTCAAAGGAGGTCCATGTTTGTCAGGCATATCTCATCTCCAGTGACTCCAAGATGAGAAGCTCTGGTTGTAACTCCGTGATGTAATAATATGCCCATGGCAGTGTAGGGTGCCCTAGGACTAAAAGTGTTCAAGCCTGCATATTGTTTTGTTTTGTGCTCTCCTCTACACCCCTTTTGGACTTAGAAAATTACAAGTTCATCCTGACACGTCATGATGGTAGAGGGGATACCGTGAAGGCTGCTGCATTTGTACCTTACTTTGTGGAGCATATTCAATGAGAATTGATGTGAATTAACACCACTAACAAAAAACAAAGTACCAATACAGAGCAGTTACATTAATACCGCTACTTTCCTAATGAATGCTAAAAAAAAGTCATAGAACATTCTGCAATATTTTTTAGGTTTTATTTGCAGTAGGAAGAGTTTGAAGGAGGCATCACTGCTTTACATGGAATGCGAGTAGTCATGGAATGAGACCATGAGTAAACTTTGAACTGATTCATTTGTACACTTATCTGTTAAAATAAAAGTTTGGGCATCATTTTTTTCTGTATCGGCTTGGAAATATTCAAAAGCTGCCACCTTGTCTTGGATTTTGAATAAGTTAAATAAGCACCTTTCCACCTTACTCAAAATTGCCTTTCCACCATACTCAAAATTTACATCTTAAAAATACAAGGTATCATAGAAAGTAGTCTGACTGGGGGTTTTTTAGTGAATGTAAGAATCTTTTAAACCTGAAGTCTATCTGTGATCTCATGCCTGTGAATTAGCATGCAAAGCTACAAAAACATTGTTGAAAAGGCAGAAGAGGAAGCCAGCATCGGGAAAGAGCAGCAGCCGGAGAGGGAGAGGGCTGGCTTCAAAAGGAGGGGTACACAAAAACAGAATGGAAAGCAGCTTCCAAAAGAGAGGGAAATGGGAAAGAGGAGGGCAGCAGCAACAGTGGGAAGGTGAAGGTGAAGAGGGGAGAACAGCTGCTTTTCCCTCTCGTGAGGGACTGAGTTTTGCTCTAAAATACCCATTTTTTGAGCATATTGATTCTGTGACCCTCTTTAGCTGTTTGAACTCTCTATTGGAAAGAATCAAATTCAATCAAATCTATTTCTGGGATCTTTATTATTTTGCATTCCCTTGAAGCCTGAAGGAAACAGAAAAGACAAACGGTGTGATAATCACAGACCACACAAGAAAAAACAAAAACATATAGGGGTGAAACAGCCTAGGAGAGAGGTCTGATTTTCAGGGACTGACAATGTGATGATCAAATTTCTTCACATGTAATTTAAGAGGTTTTTTTGAGTTCTGCAGTGGTGAAGATAAAAATGCACTTCTTTGGGATATGGAACTGATTGATTTGTTACAATTATTATTTTTAGCTCACCTTTCATAGCACCAGAGAAATGTTGTCATTGAAAAAAATAAAACAAACCAACAAAATCCAAACCCCGCAAAGGTAGAGCCTAAAACTGAAAAGAAGGTGGTTGAAAGACAAGAGCAGGATCAATAATTTTTAAAACCCCGCAAACATACAATACCATTAAAAAATCCTAGTTCTCTAACTTTTTGCAGGCAAGTTACTTTTCCTGTGCATTTCGTTGAAAGTTTGTCTTGGCACCTTTAGGTGACAACTCCTGAAGATTTGTATAGTTGAAGGCCTTTCTCCACATGCAGTCTAAGACCTTAGATCCCACAGCTGTATTCTAGAGTCAGTCTGTGCAAAACAGCTACTCGGGAATAGTGCCTGGGGTTGGGTACCTCAGTACTGCTGTGAATTGTAACTGATCCAGAGAGGAGGAGTGAAATCTTATGGAACTAAAATACATTAGCACAGCAGAACTACTTAAATGTGAGTGCAGTGTAAACAACAAAATGTTTCTTGGAGAGGAGGACAGTCAAAAGAAACTAAACTAACTTTGAAAGGGAAATGAATGTTGATTTAATTGGCTATTTAATGATTATCTGTTTTCTTCTTCTTCTTTTTCTTCTTCTTCCCTTTTTTTAATCCAAACAGAAAGGTTAATCTAACTATACATTTAAGGCTTTTAAAGGCTCCATTACAAGACTTATTATGCTAAAAGAAACATACCTGGCATGCTGCAGTTTTCTAAATGTATCAGCAATGCATGTAATGATTCACTTAAACCATCATGGTCAGAATTCTTTTACATTATTTCTATGTAAATTGGATGCTTCATGATTACTATAATATGTGTGAAATTCCACTTATTATTTCTTTTAACATGGAAACTTTTATCACTTAACTTCAACTCACTGGACAGAATATTTGAACCATTTGCAGTCATTAGAGCATTTTTGTTTGGTCAAAACCCTTGTGGGATTATACTTTGGAAAAATAGCATGAATTACATTCAATACAACTGAATGGCAGTTTTAAACCTATAAGGGGCATCAGGAGTACTTATCATTATACTTAGAATTCAACATTATATTTTATCTGTTATGGACTTGTTTTTACATTTTCATCTTTTGTGTTCAAGAGACTTATCTCAGCATGTAATACTAGAAAAAAAAAAGCCATAATCCATATAGAAAAGGCTATCTGATGAAGTGCACATACATTTTCATGCTCTGAAGGACTAATTTAAAATATGAGCTTGGGTAACAAGTCTTTCAGTTTCACCTTACTAGTCAGAAGACATTTTCCTATATCCAAGGAATCACTGGGTGAAGTGGTGAAGAAGAAAGTGTCCTCTAGCAAAACTGAAGATTATGTTCTTTGCTAGTCTTGAGACTTGGCACTGGGTCTCTCAAAACTTTCTGAAATTCCCAAAAGTCCCCAATCCACATCAGGATGAAGAAGGCATAAAAGAAAAGAAAGACTTCAGAGAAGGCAACAGCCTCATAATCCAGACAATTAGGATCTGTAGGAAACCGTATTTTGAACATCTGCTTTGCTATTCTCCCAAAGACAATCTTGTTTACCCTGTTGGCTCTTGGTGGATCTCTCTGTCAACAGCTATTCATTGGAATAGGGTCTGGATGTTCAGATGCCTTGAGATTGTTCTAACAGCCTTCCTCAGGGAGTATTATTTATGAACTTTAGAAGAACTCTAAGAGTTTTGGCACTAGAAAGAGGTGGATATCTAGAATCGCCAAGAGACTTTGCAACAGGTGGTGCAGGCGCATGTCTTCCATAGTCCAGAGTAGCAGGAGCCTGATTTTTGCCTGTTCTGGGGAACTTTCCTTAATGCTTTTTCTTCCATTATCTCCTAAACCAAGTAAGTCTCCTAGACCAGTCACTTTAGAAGAGCTAACATGTTCTTGTCTGTTTCTTCTGACTTTAAGCCTTCTCAGTCTGTATATATTTCAACCACACTTGATAGCAATTTTCCAGAAAGAGTTAACTGAAATTAGTAGATTTTAATAAGACAATGGGGTTTTTTTTTGTTTGTTTGTTTGTTTCTATATCATGTGAAGATGCTGTTTTTAAGACAAACTGATAAAACTGATTCTGATCTCACTGCTTCAGCTTTTACTCCAGTAAACTCTGCCTCTCATCTCTCAGTGAAGCTCTCTGTTTTTAGGTGGGGTGAAAATACCTCCAGTTAAAAATATCCATCCTAATTCCAAGGATAAGTGCTCCAAACCCCTAATCGTATGCCACACATTTCCAGAAATGATTTTACTTGGGCTCACATAGCTCTGTGACTTAAATTTCAGAATCACAACACAGAAGACACTTTATAAACATGTCTTTTTACAGGAAAGTTGAAGAATCATACCCTGGGCTCAGAATTGGGGGTCCTGGTGTGTTGAGTTAGATTTGATGCTTGAACTTCTGTGGCTTTAAGCAAAACCTCTATGCCTCAGTTTCCTTTAAACAAAGGTCTTATATAAGGTGATAAAAGCTTTCTTTCCTTTGGCATGACAGGTATCTGACAGTAATATTCATTGAATTTTTTATACAGTTCTTTCCTTCACAACAACACAGACACATACAGTGAAAAATAAACTTAGCATAATACGTTCTTTTTCCATGTTTTAAATAAAAACATAATTTTTTAATTTGACTTTTTATTTGCAATACAGTTTTGGGGTAATTTTATTATGTGGCTTGAAGGACATAAAGTGAATTTTCCAGTTTGTTATTTTGTATATTTTGTACATTTCAATTTAACTTAATGAATAACTGTAATATGTAAACAAATACTACAGCTACATGTGTTACACATACTGCAGTTTTTAAAATATGTATTTAAACTTTATGTTGCTAGTAAAATCCAGAACTGATTAAGTCAAATGATTTTTTGAAAATGCTTCTTCCACTCCTACACTTAGCTGCTCTGTGTGTTTATGGCATTATTTTAGATATGTGCATGCACACTTTAAAATAAACTATTCTTCTAAATATTTACTTTCTCTGTTCATTATGTTTTTACCTCACTCATTAAAATGTTTACTTTAAATTTTTCTTTTAAAACTAAACTACCTGGGAAATACGTTGTAAAATAGCTCTCAGCAATGCAATCATCAGCCATTTAAATAGGTATAGTTAAAAACAGTTAAGACAAAGTTTCATCATAACTCATATTAGAATTAATGACTCTGCTCACAGACATTGGTTTGGAGGACAGAGACTGAACAGTGCCATTACAGAGAATATGCCACTGGCAAGTCAGGCAATTCACTGAGGACAGAATGATTAGCCACAAGGAGCACTTAAAATGTGCACTGGTAATTTAGGTAATTGTATTGCAGGGTTTGTAGACCCACGAATTACAGAGATCTTTTAAAAAATATATATTGTGTAATTTGAACATGTCCTGAAACAGACACCAGGAAGAATCAACTATCAAGTCATTCAGATAAGATAAAGCATCACTGATGTATAGTATTTGGAAAAACATATAGATGTCAGCATGCAATAAAATGATAGCATATGCATTTATCATAACAACTTCTTCTCTTGCATGTTAGGTATTTAAACACCACAAAAGACATAGATTTCCTGAGAAAATTAAAAGCAAAAAGAGGGGGAGGACAGAACCTTAAGAAGGAGGTGGTTTCATTGGAATACAATGTTAGACTGATTTATATATCATTTTTAAATGTATCATACAGCCATACCTAAGCTAGCAAAAATAAAAAAAATCCTTATATTTACTTCCTTTTGTTTTTGCCCTGTATATTTTCAAAGACCTCCTATAGTTAACATTATAATATAGTTAGTTTCTACAAATACTCTGCACTGATTATAGGAAAACTGTCAGTGTCTGTTCAAGGTCTGAAAAGGCTGCAGCAAATAGCTTTTCTCTTTGCCATGGAGACTGGGGTCTGTTTTTACGGTTACTCTGGTAACCAAAGCCTTTCTGGTGCTAGTCCTTTTCAGTTACCTTAGCTATTAAACCCTCGGGTTGAGACAAAAGGAAGGCAGTATGCAGACACTTCCCCATAAAGCAAATCTCAGGGTTAAAATTGAGCAAAACTTGTAATAAAGGAAATAAAAGCAGCTTCTAATCAGCTGGTTATATTGTAGCTGTGAGGTGTTTGTGTCCTTGCCTGCGTGTGGGTAGGGTAGGGTTTGGTATGCTTGAATATTAATCTGATTAATAAAAGACGAGAAAATGGATTAGGCATCTTCAGTGCTGTTTCAAGGAACAGTGTCTCAAACCTGTGACTCTCACCATGCAAAAGACATCCGTTTTCAAAGTTATCATTTGGGAGGAGAGGAGGTTTTTTTCTACTGTGAGGATTTTGACATTTCTTAGAGTGATTTATATCAAGCTAGTTGTAAATAGTGATTGTGGAATGCTGCCCCAAAGTCATGGGTTTGTTGCATGGCATTAATGAACCTTCACAGGGTCTGGGATCCTTTAGAAAACAAAGTCAAAAAATGGATTCTGACCTGAAAGTTTATTAACATTATGATAATAAAATACCCAGTCCAGTGATCAGTTTCATGAAGTTGAGTACAGAAGACTGGCAACAGAAATAGCATAGAGATAGAAGGCTCAGTAGTAAAACACTTACCAGCTAAGATGGTAGTGTCACTTTTGTTGTAACCAGTAAGTGTAGGCAGGCTCCCAAATTATTTTGTTTTTCAAAATAGTAATGTTTCACCTTAGGTAAGGGTTTATTATGGCAAGCTTTTACCATCCCTACATATTTGGGTTTGAGCTTTCTACTCCAAATGAAGATTTTTCTCTGAAAGATACAGCAGACTAAATAGATGACAAATAATATGCTTCACAACTGAACAATCTATTATTGCTTTAACGTGGTCAAACTAAGTAACTAAACACTGTAATACCCATGATGATAAACCACTTTGAGCTGCAAAGTATTCAATTATTTTTCATTTGAACGATTAAATGTGTCACACAGAAATTCCCCATTGCTCTTTTCACCCACATAGATTACTATGTTTAAAATAAAGAATAACTTTGTCTTATCAGAAGACAGTTCAAATTAAAGCACCACAATATAGCAACTAAATTAAGATTGATTGGTATTTGTTAACAGAGAGGAAAACACCTGCAGTATTAAAAAAGCTAAAGTATCTCTTCATCCATAAATTAAGTGCAGCATCAGAATACTGGACTGATCTGAGTTGAATCAGATTTGTACATTTCAATAGAGAATGCTTATTTAAATGAGCCACTGTTTGATGTGAGCATCACATCTCAAAAGGACAAGTACTGATCCCTGATACCAGGTGTGTGACTGATAACCAGGTGTTCCCATGCTAAGAAATAAAATATAAGAAAGATACTTTCTTTGCTCAGAAGACAGGTGACATAAGGAGAAGAGGAGAAACATGTCTCTCAGGTGGCTAGGATCAGAAGGAAGTTGACAATTTCAGGATTCGCTACAGTGACTGATCAAAGAAATTTAGGTACATTTCTGCTGAAAATGGTTCCTGCCATTTAACCTGGTTTTGCATAGTTTTCCCAGAATTACTGGGTTCAGTGCACAGCTTTGGGTGAAATCTGTCCCTAGCTTTTCCACCACCTTAGATACTTTCCTGTTTTCAAAGAAGTGGAAGTTATTCATGATAAAATATTGATCATGCAGGGAAAAATCTGGAGCTATAAATTTGGTAAAATGGAGGATATCAGGTTTCTGACAAAGTCATCTGCAATCACTGAGCTAAACACAGCAAGTTTTGACACAGGAGGATTTTATCACCGTGTTTGTCTATAGCCTTTTTTACAAATTCCTTGTGTTGATGCTTTATGTCCGTGAATGCTCTAACCGCAAGTGGCATCAGGTGAGGTATATGGGATATAAACCATCAGGTCCCCCACAGCAGCTGAGTGTTCTCATGAGCCAGAAAATCAGCCTTTTCTTTACCTGAGGTGGCAGGTAAAATGGAGATCAAACTCTGACCTGTTAACCTTGGTTTCCCATTCCTATGCCCAGTAATTATAGCCCTATAGCTCCCCTGATACCCCTATAGCTCCCCTTCAAATCAATTACCCTATGCTAATGCTGCTTTTTTTTTTTTTTTTTTTTTGTGGGAGTGCTGTCTGGCTCATGGGTGAGGATTTACTTGCAGAAAACTACATGAAGTGCCTCTGCCAGGTGTCTCATACTCCTCTGTAGGGACAGGTACAGAGACCTGCAACTATTGTTTTTGTCCTTTCTGTAGAAGGGGACAGAGATCCTTACTGAGAACTGTTCAGCCGGGAGAAGAGGAGGTTGCGTGGAGACCTTGTAGCAACTTTTGGGTATCTGAAGGGGCCTACAAGGAAGCTGCAGAGGGACTCTTCATCAGGAACTGTAGTGATAGGGCAAAGAGTAAAGAGTTCACACTGAAACAGGACAGGCTTAGATTAGATATTAGGAAGAAACTATTTACTGTGAGGGTGGTGAGGCACTGCAACAGGTTGCCCAGAGAGGTTGTGGATGCCCCATCCCTGGCAATGTTCAAGGCCAGGTTAGATGGGGCTTTGAGCAACCTGGTCTCGTGGGAGGTGTCCCTGCCCATAGCAGGGTGGTTGAAACTAAATGATCTTTAAGGTCCCTTCCAACCCAAACCATTCTGATTCTATAAACAGTGCACATGGTGATAGGCAATCTGCATGCCTTCATGGCATTTTGCCTGCAAGGGAAAAAAAAGTCAGTATTCCCATTTTACAACAGAAAAAGGCTGAGTGACAGATAAGACTAGAATTTAAACATGAAGCTCTGGGATCCTAAACCCCACGTTGAACTGAAAAATTCATAGCAAACAGCTTAGATAAACCCCTCAGCTACACTTGAGACACATTCATCTGGGGTAAAAGCATTTCTGAACTGGAGCAGTTCAGATTGAACTGAAAGCCTACTTGTGTGTCCTAATTTGGACATCACATAGCTCAGATAGTGTGCCAAAACTGAGACATCTACACAAAGGCAAATTATACACAGGTAAAAGAGGGGGATTTATTGATTTTGCACAGAGGTACTGACACAGAGAATGTTTGGATTGGCACATTCATCTCCAGAGAATGAGCAAAAGCCTCAAAAGCACATGTGATCTGTGCATACCTGGAATGCTCATCCCAGGATAAGATACTTTATCTCACCGATTGTATACCTTTGAAATTTAGTTTTGTCAAACAAAATACACAGGCCTGTGTTTTCCAAACCTTTCATACTGGCTTAGGACTGTGCACAAGTGTCCTCAAGGATGATCTGTGGAAAAGCTTCTGAGAACCCTCTGGCCCTGCCCTTCTTTTGTAGGATAAAAAGCCATGGGGCATCAGTACTTGACCTTCTGTGACTTCTATGAGTGCATGGACTTGTGGGAAGAGATGCACAGGAAGCTTTAGGCTGTAGGATTTTAGAGAGGATATCTTCTAAAATGAATCTGTGATGTCTGAGAGGGCAGAGATAAAACCAGAAAAAAAGAACACTGTGAAAAAGGATATTAACAATGACTCAGTACAGTGACAAGCTGCTGTATGCTTTCCATTTTATATGTCTCCCACAATTAAGCAGGTTCTCTGTCCTCATACTGTTGGGCAGGATTGTTGGGGGAGGCCTAAACTTTTCAGGTCATTTCTTGGCTGCAGCAAAAATCTCTTTTGTTACATAGTGATCAACAACACAAATATAGTTCCAATTTCAAGGAAGACCTTTCCATGCAAAATGAAGTTTCACCATGAGCTATGCATAAAATTCATCTTGTATAAGTGCAGAAAACTTTTATAAAATTTTTACGGACTGCTTTTTACAGCAGTCTCAGGAGGAAGTAACATTATGAATTATGACCAAATCACAACCTTGAAGATATTTTCCTGAAAATTCTTGCATTAGTTTGAAAGTCATGAAGCATAACTCCTGAACCTGCTGCTGTGTGGGTCTGGACAAGCCATTTGACTCCTGCAATCTACAGCTACCTCCTCTGTTCAAAAATTATTTAGTCCCTAGTTTTGCCAAATCCAATGTGCAAAAGAAATCAAATATGGAATTTTAGCAAGTAGAGATTTTATTGTAGTAGGTTTATTCAATGGAACAGGAACCTTACATGCCTAGATAGTTCTCAGACCCATTATTTCCAAGACAGCAAGTAGCACTCAGCAGCAAAGATGTGATTAGAAGTCCCATTGCACTGGCTGTCGATCTTGTGACTTTAGCTTCAGTTGCCTAAGCCTAGACAGCTAGAACCATCTGAAACAACCCAGTTTGTCTGACACATCCTAATTGTGCTGCCAGCTATAATGCAGGAGATATGGAAGACCAGTACTGCTCTGGACCAATGATTGAGAAACAACCTGGAGACCCTCAACCATCTCAAACACAGCAGTTGATTGCTTAGGCAAGTAAGGCAACTAAGTTTGCCTGTTCAGGCAATTAAATCACACATGTGGATGGTCAATAAGAATAATCACAGAATCACAGAATATGTTGAGTTGGAAGAAACCCACAAGGATCGAGTCCAATTCCTGGCCCTGCACAGAACCATCCTCAAGAATCACACCATGTGCCCCAGAGTATCATCCAAATGCTTCTTGAACTCTGTTGGTCTTGGTGCTGTGACCACTGCCCTGGGGAGCCTGTTCCAGTGCCCAACCACCCTCTGGATGAAGAACCTTTTTCTAATATCTAACCTAAATCTCCCCTGATCCCGGTGGCTTTTGCAGAAATATGATCACATGTAGCTCACAGCTTTTTTTTCTGCAAGAACTGATCACAACAGAGTCCAGAGAACACTCTGATTTAACTTGTTTATCCAAACACCTTGAAAACATTCTTTCAGAAAAAAAATGGATGAATCTATTTTGGAATAAAATGTGTAAAGAGGTTCTCCTTCCAGGGAACCTGTATAAATAAGCATCTGGCTTTCACTTTCTCTCTTTCAAAATCAAGTTAAATAAAAAAACAACCTCCAGCCAATTTCCTTTTGAACACTTAATGCCACCCTTGTAGTAGATTACATGAAGCCTTGCTGAGGAGCTACACCAGCACTCCTATTAATAAATGTGTTATTGGTAAGAATCAACACATTAAAACAGGTTTCACTATAGTGTGGACTG
This sequence comes from Acropternis orthonyx, assembly GCA_035583155.1. Classification (NCBI taxonomy): domain Eukaryota; kingdom Metazoa; phylum Chordata; class Aves; order Passeriformes; family Rhinocryptidae; genus Acropternis; species Acropternis orthonyx. Next base: position 94,114,109 of record JAWWEU010000001.1, on the reverse strand, counting down.
AAGTATCATTTAGATATTTTTAGTTTCAACACTTCCTGAACTTTTTTATTTTTATCTGTTCATTTCAAAATATTTTTTTTCTGTGCCATTAACCATTCAGATAATCACATATTACTATATCACATATTTCTTAGACTGTTTGTGTTATCCTGCAAGTTTTTAATTCACTACCTCCCAGCATCCAGGCAATGGCCCCAGCCTGGCAGACAGCTTCATCACAAACATCATAATATTTTTTTAATTTCTCACAGCCCCTAAATGCTAGAGCTGTATGACCGTGCGATGTTCTCAAGCTTGCATCAAAACAATAGTTTTTTTTTTGCCTTTTACTTGCACAGCATGTATCAAAAGTGCCATTTAAGTGTGGCAGAGATTTACAAACACTACACGTGAGTTAAAACTGATGGAATACTTTATTCCTTTTTCAAAGCCTTCTCAAGGTTTTATGGGCGTTCATGGTTTTATCAGTCTTGCATTGCCTGTTGCTGAGAATTGTTTCCCTGGTGTACTTACTCTAGGGCTTTATCCAAGCTTTCTTTAAGCAACTGAGGTGACAAACTTTCTGCGAAGTCTAAACTTTCATTGCGAATTAGAAGACCATGATCACTTGTGGGTTTTCACTTAGCTGAAGATGGAGAGGTCTGGTTTCTGTTTGCCAGTGCAGGTGGCAGAAGCAGCTTCCTGTGGAGGACTGTAGGGAATAACGTGTCTCAGTTGGAAAGCCAGTAGGCACAGGGCAGTGTATCCCTCACACCACATCCAAAACCTCTCTCCACAAAACATCATCTTGCCAGCTAACATAGCATGTTTGAGTAAATGAGTAGAAGCTGATGCCACAGGGAAAACTGCTCCTCTGATGTGTTGATGTGCAAAAGAACATAACCCATGAGCGTGTGCATCAAGACAAAGGGATCTGAGCAATAAAATATATTTCAATGATGTTATACACCTGTTTAAGATTCTTATTCTCCTACTGCTAAGATTTTCTTTACCAGTTTGTGCTGAAAGCAGTACTAGTTTCATATACCTACTATGAGACCGGTGAACACATGTTGATAAATTTGCAGGGGGGATGAGGAGAGTGGCAGGGTTGGGCAATAATAATTGTCTCAAAAAATTCTGTTTACTGTGTCATTTTCTTGAAGGAGTAGCTATTTAGTGCACTGTCTTCAAGATTATTGTTTTCTGTTTGTAAATCAGGACGTTTGTTAACATATACCCTTTGGCAATGTCAGTGTGATGTCTTTGTTGTAGCTACACATAAATTATTATTTTGACTACTATAAATCTCTATTAAACAACTTATTCAAATACAGTATGTATTCTCGAGGTTCATACCTGTTACAAATGCTGTAGAGTCAAAATCCATGTAAAGATTGATAGAGTTTTGATTTATTAAGCTATGTAAACCTGTGCCAAATTCTACCACAGAAATAGTTACATTGGACCTTACAGAGCTCAAACTTAAGTCCTGTAGGCCTCCCAGCAAAGGTATTTGACTGTAACTTTTTTAAAGTACAAATAACTAATTTTGTGCAAGTCTGAAGCCGACTCTGCTGACACTATTCCTGCTAAGCACCAGTTCATCCCACAAGATATATTGGCAAAACTTCTCCTGTTCTACAGATACAGTACAATACAAACAAGGGCAGTAGTCCATATTTTTGTGGATAAATGGCTTATCAGTTTAATTGTTATTTTGAGCTTTGAATTTTGGTTGATTGCCTCTTCTACCGGCAACCAGCTCAGTCTCCTGAAACATGAATGGATATAAAGTTTCTCACCCCTGTTTATTTTCTTAATATTTCTAATGACTGAATATTTTGAGAGTTTGCTTCATTAGCATTTTTTTCCAAGTTAATATTCAATGCAAGCAGAATTATAACATATAATCTGTGGACACCTGTGGGCTTCTTTTTTATTAGTAAAAATACTAACAATCCTCTGAAAAGTCTTGAGTTAGGTTTCTGAGAACAGATGATTTAAGAGATCTCTTACTTCAGTATCATATACTATAACACAGTGTTCCTGCAGTAATATGACTATTCAGAAATACAGGCACAGTTTATACAGATTTTACTTGCTAGCTTTTAAGCATCACCCTGTATTTTCTTGTTTTAAAATCTTTAAATTCTATTAGGAAATATATTGCAGTAAAGGAAAAAGATTGAGAGTTACAAACTTGAGAAAGTTAATCTGTATACATTAATGAAAGCAACAACAAAAAGAAATAGGACATTTATTCCAGGAATGATAATACATGTATTTTTCTGTATTCTGTAATCTATTACTTCAGTGTAATGACTTTAGCAGTCAAAAGCTTCTGAGTTAATAGTTCTATAAATTCATTTTTTTATCAATTTGACTCTTTGAAGCATATGCAACTAGAGGTTTGCAGGGTGGGGTGGATTGTTAAATTTTAATTGTTTGCTCTTTATAAAGTGTTCCTATAAATTGCTTATTACTTTAATAAAAATATATGCCCCCTTTTAGGTTAAGATTAATAGAATACACTGTTAGCTTTTTATTCCAGAATTAACAGAACAGGTACATATATATCACAACATGAAATAAAATTGCAACATAAACACAGCACTGAAAACATGTATCTGTACTTCACTTACATTGGTTAGAAGGCTTGCACATGGTGCCACTCTCTTCTAATGCAGGATTTCAACAGGTACATAAAGGCCTGACTATCTCACCATGTTCCATCGCACTGCTTTTGTTGTCAAACCTCATTTAACACTGGTCATTTCTGAGTTCTCTTCTCCACCTCCCCACCCCGCTTCCGCCGCTCCCCCCCCCCCACTAACCTTTATCACTTCTAAGAGACACATCTCTTGAAACAGAAAGCCTGGTATTTTTTTAAAAAATGCAATTCCTTACAGAGTAGTAAAAGCTTGACTTTGCAAAATGCCTAGTATCTCCTCTTTGGGATCAACCTCTTTCAGTCCCCATCACTACTGTACAGTCAACCCAGGTAGTCTCATAGAGTGGGTGTCCTGAATATTCTCCATGTCTTTGTCTAGAGCCTCCTTCTTCAGGATGGACCTTCTGCATCAGGTTTAAAGCTGAAAGTCTTAAATGCCAAGGGCAGTTTCTTTGGGATGTTTGTCCAGTGATACATGACCTCTGCCTCAAGTTATTTTGTTTCTTTGTTGATTTTCCAGTGATGTAAAATACTCTGCGTCCTCTGGACAGTTGCACCTTAGCAGATCTGCCACTTTGTGTAAAGGAAGAAAAACCATGTTTAAAACCCCCTAGCCATTGGAGAAATGTTTTGACTGTAACTACTTGTTTTTATTTAGGTGACCTATATGATTTTGTATGCTGTCTTCTCCAAGAGGACAAAGCTTAGGAAATGTTGGTACCTTTCATAGCTCTATAGGGTTATGTCTGTTGTGTATATACATGCATACACACTCTCACATACTTAGAAGAGAGGAAGTAATTTTATTTTACCCAAATCAGCTACTTAAAGTAAATTGAGATATATAGAATTTACCAACGAAATGAGTGATTTGATGAGAATAAAAGAGGTGGTGTGTTGTAAATCAGTACTGACAGCCAAATGGGAAAAATTGACAGAGCACTGTAATCACTCCCAACATCCACTGAAGTTATTGATCCAAAACCTCTATAATCCCCTTCACATAACACAAGCAATTTCATATAATACCTGTAATAACAGTGCATTCAAACTCAAGTAGCCATCAGAAGCTTTGTATCTAATGGCAAAGCAGGCCTCTGCTGAGTAAGTGTAACAACTAGAGTACAAAAACGCCGATGACTCTCGCCTTTCATAGGTAGTGGCCTGTGATAAGAGCTAGTTCAGAAGATAAACAGTTCCCAATGCCAAGGAAAATGAGCTATTAATTGCCCTCTCACTAAAGACATCGTGAAGGCCCTAAAGCCCTGGGTGCGAAACAGGGAGAAGGTAAGCGGGATTTGGGGACTGATAACGCCCTGGGCACCATCCACACAGCAGCGATCTGATGTTAATTACAAGAGGAGAAGGAGAACTGAGAGGTATTTAGCTGCTGGGTCATTACATCCTTCCCAGGTGTTTTTCCCATGAAATGTTCCACCAGTTTTACAAGCTCCTTCTCTGGCTGATGGATTATTCCACTGCCTTATCAAAGCTTTGCCAGCTCCTCATTAATATATAGAGCGAGCGGCTCGGTTCTATATATCATTGTCTTCTTCTCGGGGAGGGCTAATCAGTCAGGCATTATCAGCCCGTCAGCAGAAGGCAGGCAATCAGGCCTGACAGCGGAGAATCATGGGAGAGCAGGGAAGGTTAAATGAGGCTGACAGTTGTGATAATGATGATTATACTATAAATTAAGATATGATGATAAAGGAGAATAAAAGACACAATCTGAAGCAATATTTGGTTTAACATGTCTCTCTTTTTCGGTACTGTTAAATGGCCATAACATTTATCACGCCGAACAAGAATGGACATTTAACTACCATGATAAAATAGGACAGCATCAGATTGAAAACCCAACAAGTTGTGATTATTGTGTCAGGCACTTTTCCACTGGTTGAAAAAACTGGAGATAGAGCATATGTTATAATCATTCATGCATTATTCGGCAGAATGAAAAGAAAATAGATCTATTTTAGAAATGTCTTCCAGACTTCTAGATTAAAAAAAAAATCCAAAAGGAAAAAATAATATATTCTCCTGCTTCCAAGATCATTTTTATCAATGAAACTATAGGAACATAAGTGATAGTCCCTCCTTGCCACCTCCTCATAATGAATGCATGCATTTATTAATAGCTGATTTGAGGATTTGTAATTATTTCACTGTTAGTCCCTTATTAAGCAAAACACTGTAAATGAAATTACAACATCAACATTTCATTTTTAAAGATCATTCTCCTGTCAGTTGGTAAAATCAAGTAACCTCACACTGGTGAAATCAAACAAGAACTGGCCTGGTTTGGCTCTGGGAACATAGGCAATTTTGTGGATGTCATGCAACTATTTGGTTGTTTGCTTAGATGGATGGGTTATATATATGTGTCATTTGTTTAAGATGTTTATGTTTAGGGTGCTTAGCAATCCAAAATAAATATCCATCAGACTGTGAGAATAGAATTATGCTGATTAGCATTTTATGCAGTGTCCCAGTCCCTGTGCATCTACATGGACAGCCAGACTAGGCTGAACAGAGTGTTTTGTGCCAGAGTATGCTTGCCATGGACTGAAAGGTAGGAAGAGTTTGGAAGGAAATGTGCAAAACGTCCTTATTGAAAAACCATAGATTTTAGAACATGTTGAACTCAAACATTATGTCTGCAAATAACCACTATGCTTCCTGCAGATATGCTAAAGAAAGTTTTATCTATATACATAGAGACCTTTGTATTAAAAAAAAGTTTATGATTTGCACAAGTATATAATTTTTGTGTCTATAAAGCTGACCATATTCCTATTGAAAAGGCAAAACCTCAGATCAAACAAGTGGTGTAAAGTTACAACCTCAATAGCTATTTTGTACATGAATACCCAAGTATATTTTCATATAATGATTCATATGTCATGTATCTCTATCTATTATACTCTTGCATGTCTACCACTTACCAAATATGAGCAAGGAGATAATAATTTCATAAGTCACTGTATTATTTGTGGCTACTAGAGCTGTATAAATGGTGTTTTTGTGCTAGATATTAAAGAAGAATAAACTTCAATTAGTGTATGTTGTATTAAGTGCAGGAGAGAGAAACAGATATTTTAAAAGTTCACCGCTTTATTTTCTCCATCTCTCTTTTATTACCTCAGGTTAGGACAGTATAAAAGCTGATTATTAACTGTGAAAGTGGTTGAGATGACTGCATAAGTCACAAAGTTATTTGGTTTATAAATTAAACAAAGTTAGTCCACATCAAGCCTGCCATGAAACACAACTTCTCCAGAAGCTGCTCAGACACTACGGTGATGGCCGTCACTTAAGTACCTTAGACAAACAGAAATCTTTGCTGTGATTATAGTGATTACCTTTTCTGCAGTGACTGACTCAATGGAAACAAAACCAGAGCTATTTTGTAGCAGGTAAAAAAGGAATGAAAATACAAAAAAAAAAAAAAAAAAAAACACAAAACCCCCCAAAACAAAACCCTCCCCAAAAAACCAACCAAACAAAAAAAGCCACCTTGAGACTACTGCTGCAGTATTGGTTTTCACTGGAAATGGCCTATTGTCTAATGCACTTTAGAAGAGTATTTTTATTATTTGATCAATTCAATTTATGATTAGTGAAAATTGCACACATCCCTCTCATACACATGTAAAGCAAGGAACACAGATGAGTTTATAAGCCTGACAGTCTGTAATGCAAATGCTTATGCAACCAGCACTCTCTGGCTGTGCAGTCTGCGCTTCAGAAAAAAATGAAGATATTCATTACTAGAGGACAAGGCAGGATTGTGGAAAAATACAAAGAAAGAACTACGATCAAATGGAATATCCTAATGCATCCATCCTATGCTTTATTTGTGTTTCTTTTCTGTAATGATACACAGCACTTTGCCTTGTTTCAATTTGAAACCTGTTATTGCATCTGAATAAAATTGCTGGAGTTTCTCATGAAGATAAGGATTTTGTTTTGCTATTTATCCTCTCTCAGATCAGGATTTTATTAAAGGTGCAATGCTGCTTCAGAGACTTTCTCACTAGCTTGTTCCATCAATTCAAGTGCACACTGAAGATACATTCACAGAACTTCAGTCCAATAAACCATCATGTTTTAGTGAGATAATAAATTTCTTCTAAGAGATAGAGAGGGGATAAGCCTGGTTCAATCAGGAAAGAGGGAGGAGACCAGTGTAAAGAGTATGACTACACATTTTAGGGAGATCCATTGCTAGAGTCAAAACACTCAATGCAGGATCAGATTCAACTACAGTTCTTAGAAAATGGTGACAATATTCAACACTCCTCTCACTCTCTTCCCACCCCAGCTGTAGGTAATCTATAAATAAACCAAAGTTATTAAGTGGGTTGGTTGAGGAGATATGAATTTAAAAAAAACAAAACCAAAATCAAACACCACCACCACCACACACACACACAAAAAAAAAAAACAACAACAACAACAAAAAAAACCCAAAACAAAACAAAAAAAAAAAACACAAAAAACCCCAAACAAGTTGTTTTTCAAGCACTCATTCATTATTTGCTGAGTGGTGGAGCTCATAACAGATGTTGGGATAAATATCACATATTTGCTTCAGAAGTCCCATGCAGACAATAACCAAACTGAGATCCAGTTCAAGACACATCAGGATAAGTTTCAAATTTCTTAGTGGGAAATAGCTCCACTGAATTCATTTGGGATTTTGCAATTCACTGTGGCACAGTAAGGATTCCTTCTGTGGAGATTTTAATACGTTCAGACACACATCCTTGGTGCCTGGATAGTAAAGTTCAAGAACAGGGATCCTTTGTCTTCTTTCCAAGTTCTTTGCTCTCCCTCCTCACTCACCCCACTTAATGGCCAGGGCATATAGAGTGTGCCCTCACAGTAGATGGCCACTGCTAACACAGCCAAATCTGAAATGCTTTAGCTGAGACTCATTAGTCTTGTTATACAAATGCAATTGGAAGTGTGGTTTATCACTTGGAGGTAAGGTTCTAATTTTGGCTCATAGGAGGCTGCAGACAGGAAAATATCTTGTTCCTTATTCCATTTTATTAACTTTGTTTTGTTCGCATGAGCCTAGTACTGTGTTAGACTTTGAATAATCACAGCTGTACAGGTAGCTCCAGTGGAGTGAATGAGGGGCTTTTTCAAGGGCTCTGCTCCCTGCAGAAATGATTTGTACCTCTGCCTGATTGTCACTAACAGAAAATGAGAAATAGGAACATTCAATGCAAAGTAATGTGTTCTGTACAATTACTGGATTAATAATTTTATTCCATTACTGTGTGGGGAGAGAGGACATCAGGTTGAAGATCTGCAATTCTAGTATATTTCTAAGCGTCCTGTTAAGAGAGTGAGCAAGGGTCAGGAAACTTAATTATGCCATAACTAGATAGAAATTGCCAAGTGATAAAAAGAAACATCCAGCCAGATTCAGCAGGAAATTACAGCTTTAATAATATAGCATAATGCCTACTTCTATACAATTATTGGAGAGACCCTGAATGATTTTAAATAACAGGCTTGGTTTTCCAGAAACGACAGGAGAAAAAAAAAATCTGAAAATGACATTCTGCATTTTGCTGTAAATATTTTTCTGAGGTTTTGGGGGTGTTCTTTTTAAAGACTGAATTATTAAAAATCATGTATTTACTCTTGATAATGTGGAAATGCTATTATTCTGAAATGAGAGAAAGGTTATATTTATGGAGGAATTTGTATTTGTGGAAATGAAGCCTGTGGAATCACACTTTTGGTCTATTGTACTTCTGTATTGTATTTCTAATTATGAAATAAAAAAGCAAAATGCACCAAAATGTATACTAAAAACTTAGGACTTAGTATTTTTGTTTTATGATTCCAGTTTTTTCCACTCTATACCTATGTTACTGTCCAATATCTTCCCAGTATTCTTTCAGTAAAATACTTATGAACAGATTAAAGATTCCCTTCCATGATGATACAGGATTTCCTTATAATTTTGTAGTCTTTATGAAAGATCTTTAAAAAAATACTATTTTATCATAAACAAAACTCTTCATCCTAATGAGAAGCAGCTCTTTTTTTCCTTTCCCCTCCCAGATGAAATAGGATATTTTGAATATTAAACTCTTATCACCTTGGTAAACACTGCATGTGATATTAAGGCCTTTTGCAATATACGTGTATGTGTTTGTCCATTTATTTCTAATGTAAGAAAGAAAAGTCATTTCTGGTACTAACCCAGGAGAGCCCAGCATTTCATTTTGTATTCTGAGGATGCAGATTAATCAACCTGACTCCCTTACCCAAGGCTAGACATTCTGCCTATAAATCTGCATATCTGCATATTACTGTTCTTCCCTGAATTTAATTTCCTACAGGAGCTGATATTAATCACCCTGTTTAAACAGAGGGGATTTGGGGTCTATACAAATATGACATTTTTTTATGGAAGTTGTAGAGTATTTTCTCCTTTTTCATTATTATTTAAAGAGACAATAGTGTGGTGCTTTAAAGCAAAGTATAGGAGGTTTTTGTTTATTGGAGCTCATATATACTTCGTTTAGATTTTAATCGTAAAATATGGCACATTGAGAAAACTGTTTTATATTTTTCCTTTCAGAGTCTTCCTTACCTGCAAAGAAAATTCCTCCAGATTTCATTGCCTATGATGAAAGAGAGTTGGGCCATGCACATTTCAAATACATCCTCATTTAAACCTTTTATTTAAAACCTGTACTGGTTTCATCACCTTAATATCAAGCACCACACAAGCAGGTGAACATTTCTACACTCCTGTTTTGCAGCTGGTGACCTCGGGCAGAGAAATGTTACTGACTTGTCAGATTGACACTGAAATCCCTGAGTCAGGCATAGGTCTTCTCATGGATTTCAGCGGCCCCACATCCTCTGCAGACACCTGGGGAATCACTCAAGAAGCTGTGACACTATCACTGACAGGTGGGAGGAGGAAATTAGCTGGTTGGTTGTCTCCCTATCCTTTGCCAGGTAAATCTGTATGTCTACAAAGGCCACTGGCCCTGTCTGCATGTGGTCACAAAACCTGGTCAAACAGGGAATCCTCATGGCTGATATTTCCTTGTTGTCTCCAGGAGAGAACAAAGACAATTTCATGAAGGCAGTGGCAGCAATGCCTTTGCCACCCTACCTTAAGGCCCCCTCCATATTTTGTGTTTGAAAGTAAAGAACAATGAACTGTCACTGTGTGACTCCACTGATGTCAAACTCATTGTATCAGGCAGGAATTCAATCCAATCTGTCTGTCCCTCAGCCAGTATTACTTGGCATATTTTATTTTGGCTGCCTAGACTGCAGTTATGGTCCAAGCACAAACAACTCAGAAGAACAACATGCTTGGAAATATGTGCCTGCATACCCCAAGAGTCTCTGCCAGCTGGAAAAACAGAGCATACATCAGGTACTGACTAGATATACCGCCCTTGTTAAAAAATGAAGCTGCTATCCAGATTTTTGTTTAAATTTACACCCTGGCCTATTGTGGCATTCCAGGTTAATTTGGATTGGCATCTCCTTTGCAGAGCTCTCTGATGCAGCTTTGAAAGAGATGGGGCTTTTTTTTCCCTTTTTTTTAGGAAGGCCAGGCTCTTTCATAGTCTCCTATCAAAGCAGTGCTTTTCTGTCTTTTATTTACATACCCCAAAACTTCAACATTGCATCCTTCTTGCTTTCTCAATCAAGAGATGCATACATGCTTTGAGTTGGGGAAGCAATGAAACACAGAACACAGCCTGTTTTCCAGTCAACACAAGCATAGAACCAGAATAACAGTGAGTAAATTTTCATATAAGATATGAGGTAGACCTGTTCCTCTACCTGCAAATTTTTAAGTAGAGAGGGTCTGGTTTCTATTCAAGCTCTGGGTTTTGCAAATTCCAGAGGGGTTATGTCCCCAACAGTTTCACTGGGTTTGCGTAGGCAAGCAAATTGAGGTGCCACAACGTACAATCAAAGCAGGTATTTGTATGTATGTATGGCCAGACTTCACGAATGAAGATCTGGGGAAGGGCTCTCCCCACGTGGGCGTGCCCTTCCAGCCTGCTCAGTGGATTTTTTAGGTGAGGCACAGCGTGCGCAGAACTGACCCCACCGTTTAAGTACTAAGGTCCATTTGCCATGGATGAGCGAGCTTGGACAGTGACAGTGAAATCCTCGGGACTGTCTACAGCACCCCCTGGTACTAACCGGGGCTGACCCTGCTGAGATCCGAGATCTGATGAGGTTGAATGGCAGGGAGACATTTAACTGCCCAGGGGATGGTCCCTACTGAGACTCGAACTCAGGCCCTTGGGATTCAGAGTCCAGAGTACTCTCCTTTATGCCACATACATACACAGGTATTTGTAACTCTTTGATTAAATGTCATAGTTATTTTTTTTTCCATTTCTGAGGTAAAATTGAATGAGTGGTTGATATAAATACTTTTTTCTTTTTCTACAAATTTCATCAGCTTCTAGAAATTCCTCCCTGTTTTAGAAAACTTTTATAATGAGGTTAAAAAAAAATTACCCAGTCGTCGTGACTAACACAAGATTTTCTGGAGGATTTATTATCATAGGTCTTGGCATCACTCTGAAGAGATTACTGGTATTCATATCATTCTTCCTGAACACCTAGGCTGCTATATTTTCATTGCCTTCTGCAAATCACAAGGGTATCGCCCCAGGCAAATAACAGCTTAGCATGTTTATCTGTGTGTGCTAATAGCATTTCATTTGAAGTCTTAAAAGTCACAAGTGGCTTAAAAGGGCACTATTACATGACTCACATTTTATTGCAAAATGACAAGGTCCAGTTTCATTTGTTATGCTTTGAATTGTTCATGTCCCTTAGCTGCCTAACTGCAGGCTTTTCCTATTCAAACTTGGAGCACAATCCCCTTGAACCAAGATGCTGTCTTCTCTAGACAACAAGGAGAACTTCACTTGTAAAAATGTTATTTTCAAGGTTAGCTGTTTGGCTTCAGTTGCTGTAATGTTATCTACTATTATTTTCTTTGGTGCTAGCTTGCCTGTAAAGGAAAACATTATGTAATATTACAGTTTTGTAATTAACTTACACTACTTGTCTGCATTCATATGGAAGCTAGAACTGAAAAGTATTTCAAAGCATTAAAATAGTGTCTAATGTGATAGTCTGGACTGCATGTGTTCTTCCTGACATTTGATAGTCTTTATTTAACTGGAAGTAAAAATGTTTTCATCTTTAAAATTGTGTACCTGGACCTTTTTTGTCGGAAACACAAAATGCAAAATACGGCACAGTTGTCGTATGTAAATAAGGGCAGATACTGAAGAACTCTTCTGAATCAGCACTTAAGACAAATGTTCATTTTGGGTTTTTTTCTGTCAAAGGTCTTTTGAGACAGAATTAGAGGCACTAGAAATAGACCCACTTTCCCTCAGCTAAGGGGCAAATCACGTCATATTGCTAGAGACAAATAATATTAGAGAACTCTTTTTGATGCAAATCTAAAGTCTTTTCATGCAATTATAGCAACTGAAAACTTGGTTTGCATAGTTTCTTACAGGCCACTTGTAAGCTACACCTAACTCTGAGCATGCTGTGAGTATCGCATGTGAATTTGGAATGGAAGTGTTTAAGTTTTGTGAACTTCAGCATAATCACACAGGAAGAAATCTCAAAACATTTCAAAAAACTCTTGTTCTACTTATGCCTATTGGAGGCAATTTTATAACGCCGATTTTAGTACAACAGTAAAAAATGCAGAACTGACAAAGTAATGTTAATTTTAAAATATTTTAAGCATAGAATTAATTTTCATAGTGCTTTTAGCAGGAAAATTTATTTGGTATAATATATGTGCTGTGAACATAAGCATATATACTCTAACTACAAAACAAACAACAACACTTTGTTTCATAGCAAATATCATTGCCTGAAAATATGCCTGACTCAGGTTAACATGCGTACACAACAATTTTGCAATAGCAAAGAGATTTTCTGTAAATAAATCCATCAAAAAGTAAAATGGGAAGGAATTTTTCTGAATCAAATGATTATACCTCTAAAGCTTGTAACAAGGAGATATCTTATTGTTCTTTAAGAAACATAAAGCAGTGAGACAAGAGGCAATGACAGGAATATTTTTCTATTTGAGTCTTCTATAACCAGATTCTTATTTATTTTACTGAAATCAGAAGAGTGTTCCGATCTGCAAGAACCTGAGTGGGGGAGATGTATGTCAGAAGAAAAGATAATTGATGGTAAACGTCAAATATTAAATCTTGATCTGGTTATTACAAAGCGTATTAGCTATGTAAGAAGCTGAACAATTACAGCTGTGATTGACTAGGTGGGATCCAAAATCCTAAATATCAACTGCCAGAAGGGATAATTATAACACATTAGCACCTGCGTGCTTAGACAAGATTGACAACTCCAGTCTAACATCTGCTTAATATCACTTTCATACTTTTCATATTTTTTTTCTTTTAGAAAGGAATAACAAAGATTTTCTTGAAGCATAACAATAATTCAGCATCCATGTTACACATTCAGTTGATTATGGTTGCTTGTTGTGTTTGGTCATGTTTTGCACTGACACATTTAAAATTAAACAAAGGCTTTTTGGGATTAGACAGCCACAGTTGTGGTATATTTTTGATAAAATGTACCTGTCAGAATTATTTGAAGAAATCCCAACAAGTGGGCTGCTCTTCAATTGGCTGGGCTGGCCAATGCAATTTAACTACAAAATGAAACCGGGTTGGAAAAGAAAGGCCTTATGCCCCCACCACAGGAGCAACAGAGAGAAGGATATTTAGTGTTCAATGTGAACAACCCAGTGAAACTGCCCTGCTGGGCTCTTTACAGAGGCGAGGCAAAGCGTTGCCCTCCTGGCACAAATCCTGGCTGTGTAGGAGGCCTGAGGTGCCCGCTCGTGATCCGTGATGCTGAGGCAGGGGCATGAGAGCTCTTCCCTTGTGGGGCTTGCCTTTGTGTCCGCCTGGCCCCATGTCCTTACACCTGCTCCCCTCTAGACCTTGGTCCTGTGTCCCCTCTGGTCCTGGCCCTGCTGTCGTCCTGTGTCCTCTGGTCCTGGCCACCCTGTGGTGCTGGTTTCCAGACTGACCCAGAAATGCTCTGCAGGGGGATTGTGTCAGAACAGAGGTCCTGTGGGGTGCTGGGACCCCCTTCAGGTCTGATCTGCCTCTCTGGTTCTGGTGGACCCTCCCAGAGAAACCCGTCAGCATACTCTTTCCAAAGGCAGGCATTGCTTTTGTTGTATTTGCTCCCAAGTGCATTTGCCCAAGCAATAATACCAGCTACCCCAGCAGGTTTGCAACACAGGAACATCTTTCCTCAGTGGAAAACTGACAGAGCTGGATTATGGCCTCATAAAAGAGGTGATATTGGTCCCATGATGATACAAGTGTGATGATGCACACAGACACCGTTACCCTTCTGTCCTACTGGACAGAAATGACATTCCTCAAGTGTCAAACTAAAGACCCCTCCTGGCGCTGTGTTTCTGTGCTGGGGAGGCTCAGCAGCTGACGCTGCCCTTGGTCTCCTTGGAAATTTGATAGAATTTTTTATTGAAGCAGAAATTTTCCACAGAAAAATATATAACCAGTACACTAGCTGATTCTCCAAGTGTTGCTTGGAATACGCTTAGTAAAAATACGTTAAACCCTGTGGGTTTAGCTTTACAGCAGCAGAACACTGACTAATTTTATATTAAGCCCTTCATTGCATTGAGTGAACTACAAAGCTTTAAGCCCATGTAACTCTCTTCCCATTTCTAGGGATACAATCCAAGGCTATTTTTTAAGTTTGCAAAGGGTAGTTCAAGTATACACTGCTCAGATATGGTGCTGTGGCACACTGGAAGACTAACTCACAGTATCAGTAAAATCTATGTATGTGGCAGAAGAGTCTTCTCAGGGTACAGCTGCTGAATATTTGGGCAAACTGAGCAAAAGAAATCCTTATGCTGGTATAACCATCTCTAAATGTCTTTGGTGCACTTTTTGTTTCACCATTCCTCCATTCTTTACCCTTGTTCTAATGTGGTGTTTCATTTCACTGTTACACAGCTTTTATGCCATGCTCCAGACATGGGTATCGCCGTGTGAGGAGGTCAAAGCTGCAGGAAAAGAAGGGTCTGCCTGAAACCATGCACATATTTGGCAACTTAGCATCATGCAAAAAACTACTGCATTTAGTTGCAAAAACAGTGCAAAACTCCAAATCTTGTTGGGCCTCTAATGCACCTGAACATAAACCTGAATCTCACCTGCCTCTGCATTACTGTCCTTTACCCTCTGTTTGTAGTGTAACTGTAGAACAGTTATCATTTTGTTCTGTCTATCGCTGTTGTCTGATGCCAGTTTCAGAACCTTCCTTCTCATAGTGCAGATGCTGCAATTTGCTCAGTCAGCTTCACACTTTTATGAAAAGTTTTTAAAAATACTTACTTGACAGTACTAATAGTAATTTTGGTTTTTTATTTTCGCCAAGAGAACATTCAAACACTGGAACAGGCTGCCCAGGGCGGGTTATGGAGTCTCCATTTTTGGTCATTTTCAAGATCCAACGCGATAAAGTCCTGAGCAACCTGATCTGAGCACGTAGCTGACTCCTCTTCAAGGAGGAGGGTGGACTAGAAGCCTCCTGAGTTCTCTTCCTACCTGTATTTTTCCATGTTTCCAATTTCTGAAAACTGTAATGAAAAATTCTGGTACATGCACTCAATTGGCTGTCCACTGCTGTCCATTCTGCCTTTTAGAAGAGGCTAAGATGACAATTTTGCAATATAGAAGCAGCCATTCCTATGCAGATTAACAGTTTTACATTTTATCATGTTCCTTAATAGACATCTCAAAGGAGGTCATAGTACCTAAAACAGACTATACTCTAGTATCTTAGTATCATTAAGTTGATAAAATTAAACATATGTTCCACAGTGGTAATAGTTATATAAATTCTTGATTTTACAGGTTAAGAATTGCACATATGAGTGCCTTGTTTATACTCTTGAAGTTGCTAGTTGTTTTGATGTCTGAATCATTAAATGATTACAAGGCACGTTGAAAGTGCACTATAAAATTAGGGAGATTTTTATTATTCTTGTAAAGTTGATGCCTTATCCTGTGTTGATTTGCAAGGCAATCTGGCTTCATAAGATTTAGCAGCAGTGAGCTGTGCCAGAAAATGTTATGCATAGATGCTGGGGCTTTTTAATACCACAGGGTTGTTCCCTCCTTACTGCATTCTGAGTAAGGGCAATTCCTTTGTTGCTCTAAGATCATGAAGAATTTTGGTTTGTTTGAAGGTCATTTATAACTCCATAACATGAATGAAAACTTAAACCAGCACTTTCACAATTTGTCAATGTTTATTTTTATGCACATGTGAGATGCTAATGGAGTGCAGTCAACATAGAAAAATGAAAGTGCTTTCTTAAAAGTTAAATTTAGTTCAGAATATATATGATGGAAGAACTGTTTTCTCATCTGTTACCCTACTATGTGTTCACATGATTTCCCAAATTCTCTATCAGTCCACACTGGATCTGCATTTTAAAAAATATTGCTTCACATACAAATGTTATCACTTTAGTCTGTATCTCTTCTAGATCACTCTTTAACCTTGCAAAACCTTAACTTACTTATACTTTGAAACTATGATGTTTTTTACTCTTTGCCCTTTTTTTACATAATAGCTCATTACTTAATTCTACCAGTTCTGTGTTAGTTTTCACTACCTCTTTTGAAAAATCTTCACTGTAGATTTTGCTGACAGACCAAACCCACTGTATTCTCTGGTCTTTATTCATCATTCTCTGACTTCTGCAAAGAATACCAGTAGACTGAAGATACACGGTTTGCCTTTACAGCAGACATTCTGGTTTGTCCCTAACATGTTTGAGCATTTGATGGACAACATTTTTCTCTGACTAAATAAATAAATAAAATCCACATCTATCCAAGATACTGTGTAATGATAAGGGCAATCAGATCTCCTTCTTCAGGCTGTTAGATGATAACAGTTACAGCAGAAGTGTTTGCAAGCTTTCCCACCGATAGGTAGAGCAAATAATTTGCGATGAATAATGCATCCAATGAGCTTAGCTTCACTGTCTGATTGTGGCATATGCATGAGTAGACCATGATTTTGTCTAATCTGTTCATTATTCAAAGTATTTGATTAGTTTAGGGTGAGTTTTTAAACTCTATGTAACATTTTCTGTCAGTGTACACAACTTGATTTACTTATTTGTGATTGATCAGTCACATAATGGGGGTACTGCACTGTTTTGTGGAATGTATTTGTGTGACACATTTGTCAATACTAATATATTTGATCAAAAAGTAATTTTCAGTAAAGAGGACCGTTACTTTGAAATTCACTTTTGCTGACCTTTTATTTTTGCCAGTATAACTCAGCTTTATGAAAATTCACAGAAGAGGTGAAACTAGGCACCACTGAGCCAATTAAAAACCTTGCCTACTGTGAGACATTTTGATTGACCTACCAGGCCTACGTAGCAAGTACAGGAAAGAAACTTCAGCTTCAAGCCAACCAAATCTTAACTTTCTTTTATTTTTACCAACTGGAGTAGGAGTTGATGTACGCACTTACTGGTGCTTATGAACGCAAGCACCATGCAGACACATCATCAGTCAACCACCATGTAATAAATGCTTTCATTTATATCAGCTGTTTATAATTTGATACCTGTCCTCTATTTCCACTCAGCACTGAATTCTTTTTTTGTGAGGAACACATCTTGTTTTAGCGATTAGTCCATAAATTCCTTAACTTAAGAGCTGATATCTTCAATTTCTTTATTGCCCTCAAATGTTTTTAGGTGCATCAGAGCTGCTTGACTAAATTTGTCTGTGAAAAGAGTGTATTCCATTAAAAATACTGTCATATTTATATCTAGAACAAATGCCACTCTAATCCTCATGATCTCTTCCGTTTCAACACACAGTATATTAAAGTCCTTGCAGAAACATTGAAGTGGCATTGCTGGTGCATCTAACTTCACAAAAGCCTGTGATGTCAAGGTTTGCTGGATACAGTTCTCCTGTTACAGAGCAGCTGTTCCATCCATCTAAGTAGTTATCCATTTTAAAGTGCAAACTAATACATGTTCTAACATCGGATTGACCGATTAGTTTTTTTCACTGGAAAATATAATCATGACCAAGATTATGCTTCTGGTCAGTCAAGAACATCTCAGAAAACTGTGCAAAATTTAACTTCTGTTGTAAGGCACCTACATTTAAGAACCTGAGATTGTACTTACTCCCTGTGTTTGTGCTGGCCTTGAGTCCCACATTTTACCCACAGAAACTGCTGACCTACCACTCCCATGCCCCTTCCCGGAAAGCACTGGTCTTGTGGGAGGACTAGTATTGCCATTCCTCAGGCTGCATCAGGAGATTTCACTTCTCCACCCTGTTCCTGAGTGGCAAGCTCAGTGCAGTGAGCAGCCCTTGACCTCTGACAGTGATGCTTCAGGCAGATGCAGGAGCCTGTTTCCAAGAGGGGAGCAGAGGAGAGCAACTCCAGCTGGCAGTGCTTTCAGCTGAGCCGACACATCTATCAGCTGCCCCTTCCCGGCAGGAAGTGCACAAGGTTGCTCCCTTTCCTCTCTGCTGAGATACAGCATTGCCTCACATCGTGATAGACTGATATGAAACAACAGGTTTCCCTACTGCTTTTTCTTCATACAGCTGATGTATAAATTCTTGCATCAAAATAATGTGCAAAACATCTCTTCGTATTTGCAGATAGAAGGAGATTTAGAATGGAATCATACTGACTAATATTAAGGAACAATTTAAAATTTGATTTTTATCTCTTAGTGTCTGTGTTACTTCCTGATAATTATAGACTTTTAAGTATTGGGTAGAAATTGGGAGTATATTATATTGATGGAAAAATTAAGTTAAATGACAATTTTAAGGTTCAGCCTGTAGCAGAGCTTTTTAATCTGTGTGTTACCTGTTTAAATCACTTTATGAATGAGGGCAATTGTATCAGCAATCTACAATACAGACACTTTTCAGGCAGCAACTATTGATCACTTTTGCATCTTTAGACTAAACAGGCTAAAACCTCAGTCAAGTAAGATCTGTGTACTTAAGTATGTGCCTTTGTTAATATATGCATTAATTGAAGCAGAATGGAAATAGAAGTGCCTATGACTCACCAAGAGGGGTATGTACAAATTCTTGATGTACTGTGTTTGAGACACAGTGTCACAAGTTACTGCTTTGTAGTAATTCTTTACTGTTTCAGTACTGTGAAAAAAATGAAGACATGAGTAGAGAAAGGTCAATCTAATGGACCCTTACTAAATGTTCATCCCTACTTGTCATGTGATCTGCACATACAGAATAAGCTCCAGAAGTCCTATGGTTTTACAGAAAGCAAGATGTGGACAATGACAGTCTTCTTCTAAGCAAATTTTTGACACTATAAGTGACAAAAAATTTCAATAACACTTTTTTCCCCAGTAGTTGTTCCCTGAATCTCTTACCTGAATGCAGGGAGAATCAGCCTGAAGGAGCATTACAGAGTTGGCATTAGCAACCTATCCATTAGGGGTTCTTGTATAGGAAAGATAAGGTGTATCTCTCACCTTTCCCTGAGGTAGTATGGTTTGGCCATCAGCTATTAATGGCAGCGCTGTAAGGATAATTCCAGCACCCCTCACACAATGCTATTTTGCTTTGCTGTTTTGTTGTTGTTTGGGGATTTTTTTCATTCTTTATGTTCCCTATGGTTTGTTTTGGGTTTTTTTAACTTGCTAAAGTCAAGTATATCCTCAGTAAAGTATAGACTGGCAGAGTGACCTATCTCATATAAGAATAAAACCCTCAGAGAATCATGGTTTAAATCTTCATAACTGCTTCATGATTATAATTCAAATTTTATGTAACAAAGCACATCTCATTTAAATCCCAAAATACAGAAAAGAACTAGGATGGTGGTCTTTCTATGCTACTACTCCCAATATAGGACTTTATTTCAATGGCCATATTCTGTAAAACATTCTTTATCTGCTCTTTCTTGCTTAGAAGGTGTTTTCTACCAAGTCCCACCCTCATCAGCAATGTACCTTAAATCTGTCTTTACTCTGGAGACATCCTCCTACACTGCCAAGCTTCTCCAAAACCAATTGCACTTGTCTCCATTTGAGGAAATATTTGAATTCATCCCAAACTATTTGGCACATCTCTTTAAAGATGATATTGCTGAACACTGTAGCTTTACTTCATTTTAAAGTTTCATGGTTCATGCAAAGTTTGATCTCTTTTTCAACACTGATGTAGTTTTAGAAAACTGTTTAGTTTTCTCCCTCTGTCTTTTTTGACATTGTTCTGTAAGTGCTGTCTTGTTAAGAATAATGTTTCTTCTGTCATGGGTATTCCGCTATCTTTTCTCCATCTCCAAATATGTTTTTTCCATATCCACATGTCAATCAATAGCTTGCCTTAGACTAGCAAATGATAGTCAGTGTAGCACAAATTAAAGATAAAGGGTTTTATGCTGAAACTTAACTACTGGTGGCAGAAGAGAGAGTATCCAGGGGTTCACGGGAACAAACAACTCCACAACTGGATCCCCACTACTGCTCACGTAGTTCACATGAAACAGATTTGTTGTATATTCTACAGCAAAGCTCCACAGAAACAACTGCCCATTTCTGACCTATGCTCTGCTGAGATAAGTGCTCTGTGAAGGTATAGACCAGTGAACCAACAAACAGGCAGCAATACCTGCTCATAGTGACTATATTAAAGTCAGCTATTATCATATCATGCCTGGGCACAAAGCAAAGAACTGAAACAAAGTCCACTGAAGGAGGCAAAATGATGACTGCTGACCTCACTGAATCACAGAATGTTTAAGGCTGTAAGGGACCACCGGAGGCCACCTAGCCCAAGCTCCCAGCTCAAGCAAGGTTCCCCAGAGAAAGTTATTCAGAACTGTGTCCAGATGGCTTTTGAATATCAACATGGAAGGAGATTCCATAGCCTCTCTGGGCAACCTGTTCCAGTGCATGGTCACCCTCAGAGTGAAGTTTCTTCTCGTGTTCAGGTGGAAATTCCCTTGCATCAGTTTCTGCCTGTTGCCTCTTGTCCTGTTTCTCGGCACCACTGAGAAAAGCCTGGCTCCATCCTCTTGACATCATCCCTTCAGATACTTATAGACATCAATAAGATCTACCCTCAGTTTTGCCTCATGTTGTTTTGAATCCAGATTAAAGTGTGATAAATGTCTGCCTCACAAATGGTCTGTGACCAGACTTGGAGATTTTTCAGTATCTTTAGTATATTAGCAACTTCTGTAATAGTCTATTATAAATTTTCAGTGTGTGTCTGTGGGTGTATATTTATTAAAAAATGTGTGTGTATATATGTATACATACACTGGTCTCATTATCTTCTATTTGGTTTTAGTATGTTTTCCATTCTCTGTCCTTCCTGTTTGTCATCTCACTTATACAAAGCTAATTTTCTCCTGTATATATAGAATCCATTTAATTTCTTACACATACCTTCAGTCTTTCCTCAGGACCCATAGGTACCACAATTTCATTTTGCTATGAGAGAAATAATCATATAATGATTGCTGCTTCTGTCTATACACTTTGATAAATGTGAGCATACACAAAAACTATGCTAAATCAACTTTATTTCTTAGCCTTTATGTTACCTCTATCTTTAGTCATTACATTCTTATGACTGTCATGCTCTCAGAAATGTTTTTACTGTACTCAACATGATGAGACCTTAATCTTAGGAGGAAGTTTTTGGTGGTTTTGTGTTGCAAAAATCTTGTATACTGGTTTAAATACTAGTATACTGAGAGTAATAGTTTAAAAACATTTTTCCCCACAATGGAACAAACCATCCTGACATGCTCAAAATCCCTGGAAGCTCTTGTTTTTAGTTTACTGCTGCAGTAAACTAAATCTAAACTAAATCTAACTTTGGGCATCAAGTTCAAATATCTGAGCACTTCTTTTCTTGATCTGTTCAAATAATGTTCTGTTTATGGCAGCCCAAAGAGAAAATAGTATATCTGAAAGCTTTAAAACAATTTTTATGCTAGAATATAGGTCTCAAATGATATTCCAAAATGGACTTGTGCCATCTTATATGAATTTCAAGAAGCAGCAAAATTGCTGAAGAAAAACAGAGGACAGAGACCTCAAATGTCATCTGAGTATAATCAATAAAAATTCAAAAGGCAAAAACCTGAGTTTTGATATCTAATACTTCAGAACAAGTAATAAATTTATATATTATAAAAAGGCAATAACTGCTCTGATCAACTGGTGTCATTCATGGAACCCAAACTGCCACCTTACTCTCCAAGCTTTCAAACTGCAAAGTGAATGCTCACCTTCTCATTCCCATCAGATGAAAGGGTGCCCCCAAATTTTCATGACAGGTGGATCACTGGTTTGTGTGCTGTCACAATGGCAAAACACAGGACCTCTTGTTTTATATCCCTGCTTGCTGAAGTGAAAACCTCTTCCTTGAGTAAAGCATTTCAGTGTCTGTGAGGAGAGGACAGACGTAATAGAAGGTTTGCTTGCAGGCAAACATCTGCCTGCTGGAGGGGAATCACCCAAGGTGAGGTGTGTGAACCACCCTCATATGTTCAAATTCCTGAACCTAAACCCTCTTATGAGGTTACATATCTTTCTCTTTCTAAAGACATGGCAAGAATCTTCCTCTTTATATACACAAGTGTTTCCATCTACACAACTCCGTTATCCACCAATTCTTGCTCATCTGTGTCTGTGAAGACTAGCAACCAGACTCCAAAATTTTTATGTAAAGCCTTTACAGAGAGTTATGTCATTTGTTGAGATATACTTTCATCAGTTATTTTCATAGATTTATATGAAGTCTATATGCATTATAACTTTGCTGATCATCAGAGGCTACACTTCCTACCTCCTGATGTAGCAAGATTTAGAAAATTAACACAGTAATAAAAACACATTAAGAGCAAATATATGACAAAAACATATCAAATGCTGCTACCTATTATGAAGGTTTCAAAAAGGGTGGCAAAATTTGAAGCTGATAAAAAACAGAGGAAGTAAAGTAATTCCACTTGAGAATTGAAAAAAAAAGAACACTTTTCTTCCCTGTAAATGTTAATTATTTTACTTGAAGGCTCAATTCAGCAATATCTGCTAAAGAAACAGCTTTTGGGAATGTAAAATCAACCAGTTTGCATACATTTTGCTAATAACGCAGGTTGCTTGGCTTCTGTGTTTGTTGTTGCTATGATCTGTAATTTGAAGAGTTTTTCAGTCTCTATGTAGCTCATAAAAAGAAAATATCTAGAAAAAAATGCCAAACTGTTGCACCTTAAGTTTCATCATTTAAAAAAACAATCAGTAATAAGACAAAGGCTCAATGGAATTCAAGTTTTTACTAGAAACGCTATGGAAGGGACTTTGCTCCCACAGATTTTGGGGAGCACATTCTTGCATGATCTCATGATTCTAGGCCTTAGATATCATTAAAACATTACCCTTCTCCATTACCAGCTTTTATTAGTTAAAAACCTGTATTGGATAGGAACTTAATCCATTTGGGCACCTTGTGCGCACTATTGTATTGGAATAATGTAATTATATTATAATGTTGTATATACAGAGTCATGTGAAAATAAGTGACAAATCTGTGAAAACCAGTCATAACCTGGAATGTTAGAAACTCATATAATGATACAGGTACCAGCAGAAAACACTAGATGGATAAAATTAGCAAACCCAAACAGAACCAGTTAATGTTATTTCGATTTTCAGAAAGCAAAGGTTTGAATTCTCGTGTATTACTGCTATAAAGAGAGTAGGATCACAGCAATTTAAAACCTAAGTGGGAATTTATCAGCAACAAAATTACATTTGCCACATGTTATGCTAGGGATGTGTTGATATCAAGCATATGGTCCTTCCTAGCCTGTGAAAAAGGAGCAGCTGTTCCAACACGTCCAGGCTGTAAACTGAAAGGATGACAAAAACCAATGAAGAAACACCACTGCGTAGTACTTAGGCTTGCGAAACAGAAATGGAAGAGATGAAGCAGGCACTAGATGAAAGGTGAGACAGAACACACATATGCCCTCAGCTTACAGAAGTACAGATATGCACATATGTGCTCACATTGTCTGGTGGGCTCAGAGATAAATCTATAAAGACAGGTCATGAGTCCTTAGATGCACAAGACCTCTCAGATCTACTGTGTTGAGCTGGGTTATTTGGGCCTCTACCAGGGGACTGTTTGATAGCTAAGAAGAGACAAGAATAAGCTACCTAAGGTCAGCATAGATCCACTGTGAAAACACCACAAATTAGGTGAATCTCCCATTTTACCAAGTTGCTCAAGGTGAGACACAAGGAAACCCTTATATTCCTGGGGCATCACAGCCCACCCCTGCTCAAGGTAGGCCTGCAGACTCATTTCCTTGAAGGTTCATTTTTTGCCTATTAAACCTGGCTGGCAGAGCCATTGAGATAAAATGTTTATATAATTGTTAGATGACTTTAAAACTCATGGAGGAAATTAGAAGTTAGTTCAGTGAAGTTACCATCACTCAGTCTTAATTTGTGACCTTAGTAACAGAGGAATGAAAAATTAACCAAAAGGAATAAAAGTCATACCTAAAAGGGAGAAGAACTGCTGTCTAGCCATCATCTGAGCACAAGGGGATTTGTGTTCTAATCAAACCTTCTAGGCCTTTCTCTCATAAGTTAAATGGAATTGACTTTGAAGAATATATATAATTTCTAGAAACAGGAAGCACCATTAATGCTACATCTAAAGAACATGGATATTTCAAGTCCTTACATGTCCCACAGAGTGAAATCTTCCTGAACAGTGATGAGCTTTCTCTTTCTCAGGATGAGAGCTTTGGCATGTGCAAAAGAAAATTTGAAGTTTTAAAGATGATCTCAGCAGAATTCAGGTGTTTCAAAAACCAAGAGTCAGCTCAGTCTGTGTCTTCAGGATCATGATTTTTATGACAGGTACATGCCTAACATTAAGGTCCCGTTCCCAGAACTCAAACCCTTCTTGAAATCCACATTTATGGAACCAAAATTTAGGCAACTGACAGATTTTCCTGAGTTACAAGTGGTCATATGTATTGGCTTCATATTTATTTAGTGGTGGCAGAAAGGAATATTTTGAGTATGAGGTAGTCTACCTAGAAATCAGTCCTTTCAAAAATACTAGCTACCTAAGTTAGACAGGAAAAAAAATCTCAGCTGGGTGGTACCCTGGGGAATTATGCTTATTCCTGTTGCTCCAGCTGTTGACTTTTGCAGTATATTTCACTTATTAACTACACTCCACTCTGTATTTTTTTTCAGTTTCATTCTGATTGTTTCCAACCATGGTTTTACTCACATTTATTAGTAGATCAATTAGTAGTGCAATTGCTTCTGTTTCAACAATTTTCCAGACCGCAAATTCCTCAGTAAGATCCATTTTCTTTCACCTCTGCAAAGACTGCAGGCAATTTTGTTTTGTTCTGTGACCTTTATGAATAATTAAGTTTGCTGTCTACCTGATTCTATTGTCCAGTTCCCTTTGCCTCTACTATTTTTGTAGGGCATAGAGAACTCCTCATAGTACTGCAAATACAGCTTCATTCATAAATCCCTTATGCAGGAGCTGGAATAACTTCATCTATGATATTATTGTTATCTCTCTGAATCAATGGTAAAATTTTATATTACTGTTAAGCACTGTCCTGAAGCTTTTTGAGCTCACTCTATCTCTAGATAGGCTCCTGCTTCTACCCAGTATTTTGTACCACATGATTGAATAGGGCTTAAGCATCTTCTATTTTTTTGTGTCCCTAATCTCATTATTTTACACTTCTCTACATTTAATTGCATAAAGCACTTACCTTCCTTTAGGCACAGTCTGTTAGAGTCATCTTGACATTTTTGCCCTTCTTTTCTTTATTGATTGTCCCTTCATAGTATGTATCATCAACAAATTTCATTCCCCTGGTGTACATCTCTCCTCCTGGGTCAAAGCAAATTCTAATGCAGAACCAGTGTGGCAGAGCAGGCTATCTTTAGAACAAATTGTTACTCTTCATTTGGTCTTCTAGCCATTCTTTAAGCACTTATGTGTCTGCATTTATGACACATTTAAATGACCTTCTATCATAAATTTCAATGACATACTGGCTACAAAACTCTGCTCAAGTCCCTTTCACTCTTCTGGTTCTCTTTTCTTGATTGATCCTTGCAATATTGCTGTTTATCTTCAACCTCACCTTTGGAAACTTTGTCTGTATTCTTCTTCAGCATCACTACAGAAAAGACCAGCTCAGTGGAAATGAAGGCAGGAGCAGGGAAAGTAAATCTCATTTGAATGAGAAACACACTAATGGGCCTGCAGTATATGCATGTTTATAATATACAAATTATTACTATTACATTCTATACAGAGACTTTAAAAATGTTTTATCAGCAGGCTGGAATATCAATATTGTTCATATGGGTTTTGGCTAATTAGTGCTTACTTGCTGATTTATTAAGAGTCCTATAGGTTTTACTTTATTCACCTTTCACTTCATTATGTATTTTAAATATTTTCTTGTTTTGTCTCATTCAGAGATTTAGTTTTACAGACCATTTGTGCATAGGTCCACTTTTTATATCATTACAGAGGCATCATCTGCAGTTGCTCAATAATGCATTCAAAAATGTTTTTCTTAGCATCTAACTTTACATATGCAAAGAAGCTATTTTGTCTTCTTCCCACTCTTCACAAATAAATAAATGTATTAATAAATAAAATGCTAAAAGATCATTCTCTTTTTCTGGTGTTACAGCAGAGTCTAAAAACTCTTTGAAATAGACAGAGTGGAATTAACCGTTATGTGAATTTTCTTGGGGGTGAATAAAGAAAACTTCATGAAAGGAGCTATTTTCTTGTAATAATTAACAATCATTTAACAATCTCATGGGTCTGGGCTCTCAACTGATAGAGATTGCTCTGCTGGTTTAAACCAGCTGAGAGTCTGACGCGTCAACTCTTTCCTTTATTGCTTATTATTTTACATTGAATCAAAGCTGCATTTTACATTTGTGCAGTCAGAGGGAATTGAAGGGATAGGAAAGGACCAAATATTTAATTTGGATAGCTTCTCTTCTACGTTTCCATGTGACCCTTTTCTTTCTGTGTCTGTTTTAGATAGTTACCACCGACAGGTATCTTACAGTTTTTGTGCACTTGGTAGGGTCCCCATTATTACTCTAATTCTCCTTTCTTTGAAGTGAGTAGAAATTTAACTATTTACTTTAGACTGAGTAGATTTAGGATAAAGATAAGTACCTTAGGGAGTAGTTACTAGTATCAACACATAAACAAATAAATAGGAAGTGATTAGGTGATACATTTAGCTTTAATGTCAGGTAACTAGGAAAGCAGGTCTCTGCTGTAATACAGATCCTAGGTAATGTGGAGATCTTCTATATAAACAAGTTACCCCAAACCATTTTTCTTTAATCAGTTTTCTAAACGTGTATACCATAATCCAAAATATTCCATTTTTCATTACCATGGGTCATATGTCAGTACTTTGAGGTCCATGAAATCCTGAGGGTAGGATGTGAGCTCAGTTCAGAAGCTGCCTATTACAGCCTATTCTGGTGCTTCAATTTTTCAAGTATTGTTATTACAGATATTGCCAGATCTCCTTCAGTTATGGAAATGCTCTTTTTAAGTGCTGATACAGTAGGATTAAAATTTTTAAGCACTCATGTTGTAAGAGATTAAAATAAGATATTCAGGGACTAACCCTGTTTTCCCATTGCAGTGGGCTGAGCCAAGAAGTTCACACTGTGCAGATAAATGTCAGCACTGCCAGTTTTCCAATGCTCAGGGAAATTATGGTACAAACACATTGAAAACCTCAATGTCTTTTAAAAAGCGTTTTCTAAAGCAAAATTACTTATAAAATAATCTGTAATTTATAATTGTACAGACTGTGTTTCTATGAGTGCCCTCTGCTTTTGTGCTTATAGTAGTATATTGAAAGGAACAAACTATTTTCAAGGTATCTCTTGAGCTCAGTCTATCCTCTCTGCATTCCCTGTTAACTCTGAGGATTTTTATAGTTAAATAATATCTGCACATATGTCACATAGTCTGTTCTGGGATTTGTCCCTGAAACTGAACACTCCCAGAAGCAGTGGGAGCTGTGTGAGAGAATCAGGGGAAACTGTGTATCTGCTGCTGTACGTAACAACTGGGCAGTCTGCACATGGCATTGCTTATTGAGATCTGGGAGGAGAAAGATGATTGATCCTGGGAGGTCTTCCAACTGCCATTGCAATGCATGCCATAATAGACACTCCGACCTTTCCATCCAGCTGACGGCAGATGATTTTTCCCTGTAAATGTAAGTTTCTCTAAGTTAGCCCACATCTGAGACTGCAGTGATTTCTCTGAACATTGAATAAAGTCTGAGAGGTACCAATTCAGAACCGACAGCTGCCCTTTCTGTAAACATAGTCAATAAAGGAAAACATATAAGATAATGTAAATCCCCTGGTCTGTGCATGAGTAAGGCCACCACAGTTTGGAGCCCCGTCCTTTGTAATAGCTTGCGAAAAAATGGGATTTGAGATCATTGTTTAGCAATTTCCTTTTCTTAAAAAGGATGCTTTTTCCCCTTGAAATTTTCTGTAATTAATCTTTATTTCATAATTATATTGCTGGCTCAAATTTACAGGCTTAGACTGTAAATAACAACTGTGAAAAATAATTCAGGACTGAAATGAATGAGATATAAAGCTAATTCCTACCAGCCTTCATCATGCTGCGTGATACACTGCTTGTCGAAACAGACTGCATCCACATTTACTGGGAGAGCATGCCACTTTAGAGGGACATCTGCATGCATATCGTTCTGATTCCTAGATGCTTTGCAGTTCCTGCATCGTGGTGACCATATCATGTTGCACTTATTCTGACACCACACACAGTGAAACCTCTCTGTCCCAGCCACCTCCTGGCTGCTGCAGAAAAAAACCCTGCACCCTTAGCCAGGGCAGTAGCTTTAGCAGAATCCAACTGGTGCCGTAGTTTGGGTCCCTAGAAAGCAACACCTTGTGAGATACCCTGTCAAGTCATTGTAAACATAACTTAGAGATACCCTTCTCAGGAGCAGACACACTGCACTGAGACAAAGCTACTATTCTACATGAACAAAAATAGCAGTTTTTGGTCCAAAGTCATGGTATCAAGACTGAATTCACAGAAAACAAGAAAAACCTCTTTCTCTTATGAAAACTGATTTGACAATGGCTATAGTAGATCTCCATACAATTAGTTTCTGAATCAAATTTCTCCCGTGTGTGACTAACAGCGCAACCCTGGAGCTCCTGCCCTGGCCTGGGCAATAGGTCACCCTGATCTGCAGGATACCAAAGCACTGCAGGAGTTGGCAAGCTGTCTAGTAATTGGGGTATGCTATTTCTGAAGTCCCTTGGGCCAAGGGACTCCCACTAGAAAACAAGATTTTTGGCCACAGCCCAGCACCAAATCCCACAGTCTGACTGCCTGCTGAAGTATGATCTGAAAGACTGGGTGTTCTGCAGAGGGAGAGAGTAAAGAACTCTGCTGGATTCATTCTACAGGTGCAAAATCATTCCTTACCCTTGCCTTCTTGTGTGGGTAATCCCTCTGAAAGCTTACCACAAAAGGATGGTGTATTGCACAAAAAAATTAATAGGCTGTGCCTTCTTTTCATGTATGTCCCGTGGCTTCACCCAGACTCACTGCAGCATTTAACAGAAAGGAGTAAACTGGAATTGGCAAGGGGCTGCTTCAAATTACTGTAAACCTACTCCTACAGCCATGAAAAAAACAAGTGACCAAATTGCAACTCAGTCAGAATTCATTCCCTAGATTGCTCCCTGGCTGCTCACCTTCTCTCTACCCCTTGATCATGATATCTCGTATGATTGCCATCCAGTCCTCTACACTAAGATAAAACCACAGTGTGTTTATGTCATTTATTTTCATAATCTTTTTTCATCACATTAAAGTGTCTCTTCAGGTGTATTTTCTCTGCAATATCTTCATGCAAGATTTATAAACATACAATACGGGTCCTACTTCCCAAGTGGTCAAAATGATAAGGTAGGACACAAAAGTCCCCAAACAAAATCCACACACTTCCTGTGCACCATAGATACTCTAAAACAGTCTAAGATATTTTTTCCCATCTTCTGTTTAAGTTCTGGTTGAAAGTTACAGTTTTTTTTCTCTCACATCTGATAAATTCAGAACCTTCACACCTGACCATGTTTATGTTTAACTGACTGAACAAGAACAAGAGTAAACAAAATACATATTTGTTAGGGCAGATTGCAGGGCACGCAACTAGTACTTCTTACAGCTGAAAAATAACACTAAGTAAGAACAAAATAAAAGCCATAAAAGTCAGTTCAGCAGCAGACTCGTTTACATGGTTCCTTTGATTTTTTTGTTAGGCAGCATCTGAGACAGATGTCTGAAAATTAGCAAGCCATCAAGCTACTGAAACCAGAGATCCAAACTTGTTTTTTTCTTGTCAGATCACTTGTCTTGTATAATCTATAATAGCTTTAGATGACTCTTCATCGGCAAGGGGTCAAACACAGCTTTCTAGCAGGGGATTGGTGTTCTGCCCCAGTGATTGCTGACTATTTCTGTAGTAGTAAAGAAGCTCAAAGTAAGTGATATTACAGCCTGTCAGAGAAGGTCTTTTTGTGGTGTGACACTAACTTTCCTGCTCCAGAGTGTGACACAATGGAGGATGGAGTTGCCTGAGAGTGCAGGAACTTAAAAACTTAGGAAGACTCTTGCTGGAGCAGGGAATACATACCATCTTGTCAGGTGCAGACCCTGGCCTTTTCAATAGTGCCCACAATTCCTTCTTGAGGGAAATAGCTAAAACCATGCCAAAAAGCCATACAAACTTCTCCATGGGCAGTCAGGAGATCATGATTTGGATCATGCTGAAAGTTAAGATGTTTAACACCAGAGATGGAACCCAGTGTGGATTCTTAAGAGGTGAATATTGATAAAGTTTCATCGTCTTGCCAGGACTAACTGAGCCTACCTAAGAAATTTGATTTTTGTCGCAGTTGACTTGGACTTCCTAATGAATCAATGCAGAGACACAGGAACCTTTTTCTGAGAGTTGCTCAGACTCTTCTCTTCTAATAGAGAAGGCTTCAGATTCTGTTGACTGAATTCCTGGTGTTGGGTCTCCAGTGGAGTGGCTCATACTGGATAATATGAATCCTACTAGTGCCTGAACACAGACCAGAATTGTTGCAGGGAAATACTTTCACAGGTGACCTTCCTATTAATAACAGAGAAGAAATCTTTATGTGAAGATACACATAAGAGGGAGGGGCTTGAATGCTTAAGGACCATTTTTCTAAGAAAATTTGGAACAGTGTCTGAAAATAGAAAAGTCTACAGGGTATGACTTTCCAACTAAGAATGTTGTGTTGGCCTGCAACTCTTTTTCAGTTTTGGCATATTCTCTTATTATCCTTTTAAGCAGTTTTGCTTGGAAAGTAATGTCATCTAATAGAAATTGTTCTTGAAAACTGGAGCATTTACTTCCAATGTATTTATTTCCTAGATAATTTATTTTTAAAATTAATTATACCAATAAATACAGAACAGAATCCTTAAATGAGGAGCAGACTTTTTTGTGCCCATTAATGGCTGAGCTCACATAGAAGACTTTTCAAAAAGAACAAGTAATTCTTCTCTACTTCTGCCATCTGTTTCTGTACAACCTAGCTCTGAGATCTCTAATCTCTAACAAATTTGATTAAAACCAGTCAAAGTTTAAAAAGTCTTTAGGCAGGCAGCTATAGCTGTACACAAATAGTTGAACATGTCCACATGCACGCACACACACAAACTATATTCTATGGGAGAAAAGCCATTTCCACCCAGAGCTTTGCACGTAGTCTGCACTGTTATGCCCAAGTGAATAATAATTTGTAAATAGTTGTGAAGGGAAGGAATTTCATATCGGAAACGTTCTCAGAAGACAGATCCAGCAGAAATGTTTAGAGAGCTGTCTGATTGCTTTTCATGTTGTTGAAAGCAGAGATACTCTTCTCATACTTGATGACCCACCTGCTGGCATCTGTAAAAGACATTTCTTCATCCATACCCCTTTCAGCTTGCACCACTAGTTGGACTAGTACTAAGTATTTGGTCATGTGAGAAGTAATGGTCTTCTTTTTTTCAGATGTGTCACATTGGCATTAAATTTCACATTACATTCCACAATAAGCTGATGTGATAGAATCAAGTATTTCTACTGAAGTATATGTTACAGAAGGAAAAATAAGTTCTGTATGGTACACTAAAAGACAGATAGCCATTTGGCTGTGGCTGTGAAGCTGAAGCATTACCTCTGTGTCTGGATGTGCTAGAATGAATTGCTTGAACCTTTTTGCTTGGGTCAGCAGCTAGTAAAGGTCCTGGGTGGAGATAGGGGAAACCTCCTCTGTTCTTTGAAAAGGCAATGTTTTTCATTCAGCTGGTTCAGATCAGAGTGCCAGCTAACATACATTTATAATTTTGGAAGAAGGGGTTCCTTAAATATTGGCACAAAATTTTCTTTACTGAGCTGAGAAAGAATGAACACATGCACATCAGAGAATGCTCTCTGTCTGGAGAGAACCTAGCTCTACTGTACTGTAGAACATTCCAATGCCTCCCTATTACTGCAGAGCATCATCTGCTTTTCCCTTAATTCCCTTCCCTTCCCTTCCCTTCCCTTCCCTTCCCTTCCCTTCCCTTCCCTTCCCTTCCCTTCCCTTCCCTTCCCTT
>JAWWEU010000001.1:93980480-94081429 GCA_035583155.1 Acropternis orthonyx | reverse complement strand
CCTTCCCTTCCCTTCCCTTCCCTTCCCTTCCCATCCCTTTGACAGGACCCACAAGGATCATCAAGTTTCAACCCTTAGCTCTGCACAGGACCACCCCCAAGAGTCACACCATGTGCCCGAGAGTATTGCCCACACACTTCTTGAACTCTGTCAGGCTTCGTGCTGTGACCACTTCTCCAGGGAGTCTGTTCTAGTGCCCAACCACCCTCTGGGTGAAGAACCTTTTTCTAATATCCATCCTAAACTACCCCAGACACAACTTCAGGCCATTCCCTCAGATGCTATTACTGGTCACCACAGAGAAGTGATCAGTGTCTGCCCCTGGTCTTCCCCTCCTCTCTGTCGGTCTTTCTTTCCTTTTTCTTCTTCTTCTTTTTTTTTTTTTTTTGTTTTAATAAGACTTCCTTAATTTTCTCATCTTGTTCTATAACCTTGCCCTTGTAGATCTTGATCTAATCACTAAACATCCAGAAATTGAGAAGGATGTTTTTCACTGAATTAGTATATAGGAATATCAATGGTATGATTACTAAAGATTAAGTAACCAGGAGAATATCTAAGTTAAAGACAATATTTATCACATGACCCATCCTAAAATGCTGGTCTTGAGCTCCAAGTCACTTATGAAGAAACCAGAAGACATGGAGGTATATTAATAATGTTTGTTCTATTTTCCAGCCTGGTGCTAGTATAGGCAACACAAAATGTAGTCTAACATTTATGCAGATAGCTCTAAATTACTTCCAAGGCAATACTCTGGTAAAAAACTTCACTTATGTAATTTAGGAAAAACACTGTTTTATTGGAAGAAAGTCTACAGAACTGTAAAGAAGACTCTTCTGTTGTTCTCCTTTATGGTGTTTGACATTTTCTGTTTCCATATTTGCTTCTTCATCCTCCTGAAGTTGCCCTGTAGGTATTCATGCTACTGAAACCCTATTTAGGAGTGGAGCACAAGCCTTAGAAAGTCCTTGACCATTTGCTACAAACCTCCTTCAAGCTTTAACTTCAAGAATGTCTGTCCATATAATCACAAAGTTGACAGCTCATTTGGACAAACGTAGATAGTTTTACATTTCTTGTTTTTGATAGCAGTAGCAGCTGTTGGAGCAGCTCAGGCTAAGGCAACTTGCTCTTTGCTATAGATTCTTGAGGTTACCTGGGCAAGCCTCCATATTTAGTGGGTTTTTTCTGCCCAAGGTTATTGGAAATACTCTCAGTTTTTTTCCACTTGCTTACTTCAACTGAGAGTGCGTGTGTTGGTGTCCCAAGTATATATTCCAAATATATTCAGTGCTTCCATATGATTTTGGTAGAATTCATAGCTGACAGATAGTGCCTGACTTTCTCAGCTTGTGATAAAGTCTATCCGTCAAAGGCCAGACATTTAAAGCTGACAATGCATTCAAATATGCCTAGTCTCTTCTCTAATGCCACAGTAGATCGTTATCTCCTGCAATCTCAGGCTGACCTGTTTTTGTGCTGTGCATCTCTATTCCTATAAACTGGTGAATTCAGCAAATTCTGTGCTGTATATTTAATGTTACCTCTTAAGCTTCTGTGTGACTTGTAACAACTTTCATAGGTAAAAAAAATCATTGCCTTCTCTGTATGGTGTCACTTTTTAACCCTTGGGTTTCAAGGGTGCTTGTTTTGGTTTTGAATGCTCCATAAGTCATTGTATCTTGCATTTTTTTTTCCTGGATTTTAAATTGATACGAATGTGGTTGTTCTGTTTGGAAAATGAAAAGAACATTAGTCTGAGATTTTCTTGCTGTGTGGCAAATTTCATGTTCCTTGTATATTTGCATTTTAGAAGGAAAAGGTTAGTTATGAAAACACAGTAATACACAAAGTACAACACCGGAGTCCCTTGGATTTGGGTTGATATGTTCCTCTGCACGGCTTCCCTGCTGCTCATTCCATTCTTTGGTTGTCGCATCTACTTCGGCATTAATGTCACCCATTATGAAGTATAAGTTGTGTTTTGGTATTCTGTCAATCACACTTTTGAGACAATTGCAGAATTTGTCCTAGTCATTGTGTTCCTCTGTCAGAAAACATCTCCGCGTGATTGATGTCTTTAGGAACCTGGTTTGGAATCTGGCATATATGATGTGCTGGCTGATAGCTTCCCAAGTAAAGAGTGATTTTTCCACAAAATCTGTCATGGTGAATGCTATCCAGTTTGCATCCAAGTTCCTTGTCACACATGGTTCAGCTTTAATCGGGTTCAGAGGTGGGCTTTTCAAGACCCAGTGGAGATGGATCTTTACCAAGGATCATGACATAGAAGTAAAAAAGAGAACACCAGTGCCCTTTACAGGGGTTTATAAATACATAGAGGGAGAGGTACAAGAATCATTCTCTGAAAATCAGCAGGAAAAACCACAGTCCCAGCATGTTCACCTTTCTCCAGAAGTTCCTATTCCCATGACCCTACAGATAACCCTACAGCAATTAAATTAGATTGCTGGTCAGTTTGTCCACTGTGGTGTGAATATTTCCTTGCTTTCTGAGGCACTGCACTCCTGTAGAGCTCTTGAGGGTGTTATGAACCCCTCATCTAGTGTTGCAGTTGTTAGAACTGCAAACCTCACCAATACAGAGGAATAATAAAAGAACCATTCAGACCCTGAAAATGTCAGTATGGTATGGAAATAACATGAGATTTGGCTTAGAAAAATGTGAGTGATTGCACTGTAGGTAATAGTAATTTGAAACATATGACTCAATATGGAGGAAAAACACTGGAAGTGCTAACTCTGAAAAAGCCCCCATGGAGTGGAAGGCATAGTGATTAACATTGCTATGGTGCTGGGATAATCCTGAATACTACTTTGGACTGTCTACTTAAAGGCATCTTTTTTCCAAAGGAAACGGAAGTTAATTCTGGCCAACCCTCACTTTGCAAGAAAGATATTGCTAATTTCAAGGGAATTTGGAGGAACAACGAAACTGATTAAAAGATTGGGTGGACTGAGACTTAGACATAAATATACAAACTACTGCTTGATTAAGCAATGACTAAAGTGATAGGCAGAGTGGAGGAAAATCAGGGAATGGCATAACATTAAAATATCCATCTATATGGATACTAACATAGAATAGGAAGTGTTTCTTAGAGTTACCATGCATTTTGTAATTAACACTAGTGGGCTTACATCATAAAGTAAACCCTTAACATGGCTATTGCAAAAATCTTCGGTTTTGCTAGGCTGTAAAAAAATTATTCTAAGGCAAGTAAAAGGACCTTTAAAACTGAAAAGTACATAGCTCTAGCAAAAGTATAGAGTGGGTGGTCTCACATTCACAGGGAGACAGACTGGGTGATCTTGGGTCTCTTTCCTCATTTGTTTCCGATTCTGGTACCAATGCATCTTTAGCATTACACTGATTTAGTTTTTTTTCTCATTGTGGTAATCTTTAGCCTGCTTTGCTTTCTGAGTAGGAACTCATGTAATATATGCATTATCAGTGTAATATTCAAGTAATCTTCTTGTGTTGGGCTGTTGCTTCACATTATAAAATGAAGGGTGTCTTTCAAACTGTAAAAAAAAAATTATTTGGAAACTAGCAGTGGAAATAAATTATCCATCTGCCTATTTTATGTTAGCTGTGAAGTATTTCTGGGTTTCCTTAGTTATATAATTCATACTTTTAAAATAAATATCACTCAAAAAAACCCCAAGAAAAGCTGTTTGCCTAAAAAGATAGACTAGTTTATTTCAGAAGATACAGAAAACACATAAATACAATGTCCATTATAGTCTCTTCAGCTGGCACAAAGAAAAATGATACAGTCTTGGCATTATTTTTGACAATACTAATATAATTGACTAGGAGACAGGGTAATCTAACAGTAACAGCTTTGGCATGTTACAGTGAAGCCAAAAAAATTGGACTAGTTAGTTAATATCCTCAGCCTAACCTCCATATAATCGCATTAACCGCAGAACCTCTGTCACTCATGAGAGATGTCCGGAGAGAATTTGGTCATGAGAGGACAAACATGAGGGTGAGTGAGACTCTGGCCCCCAGCTCAGCAAAGCCACACTCGGCTCCCAGTAATGCCTCAGACCTCCTCCATGAACATGGGGATATTGCACTGATGGTGGTTTATATCTCCTGCCTCTAAATGTTCCATAATAATTCTGCATTTCCCCCATCCTGAAACACTATCTGCCTACTTTTTCTGAGCAAAAGCTGTGTTCACAAATGCACTCTCGACACCTGCCAACAGCTGGATCAAATCCACTGGCTGACAATTAGCATGTTTTGTTTGGGACAGAGCACCACTGGCTCTGTCTGCCAGAGCTGTGATGTGTCTGCCAGCAGTCAGTGTCGTGGGTAGGTGTGAAAGCATCACAGCCACCACCACTCCTGCCCCATCATTTAGCGGGTACCCTGTGGTTCTGAACTGAGGAGACTTATGCTTTTCCTGAAAAATATATATCATCCTAATGTAAGGTTTTGATGTCACTGTAGCTGGGAATAAGTACAGCTGAAAGGAAAGAGAAAAATATATGCTCTGCAGTGGTTCTCCTAGGTGCTGTCACTGACAAAAATCAAAGGATTTGAACATAATTAGCAATTTTTTAGAATAAAATATTTCTTTCCTCAAGCCTGCCTCTTAGACATTTTTTTGTGGTGACTTGTAATACCCTGTTTCACATCAATTTTGGCAAACACTGATGCTGATATCTGTTTGGTTTGCTATATTTCATTTTAAATGAAAAGGTACCAAATCCTGCAGTCTGAGATCACTGTGAGGTGAGGGTCAGAAATACCTTTTTCCTGATTATCTTTCAAAACAACCTCAATCAGGCATGATTCCCATCTTCAGACTCACTCTCCAGCCTTTAGCTAACCAAAATGCTGGTGCCCATTTAAACTAGTCACTTCTTCACACTTCTTACTTTTCAGGACTTTTTGACATCATGTCAGAAGGGAGGAGAGGGCATGTTTGAGTAAAGCTCACATTAATAAACAAAATAATTTTTGTCACTGGGTTGAATGAAATATAGTGATATTTCTTGTCTTGGCCATAATTGCTTTAGCTGATCTCATATAATCCTAAAGACCCACTATTGGAATGAGACCTGGGATATAAATATTTCTAATTAAAGTGATATTAGTTGGATTCTACATTGTATGTCAAAATAAGATACTGTTAATGTATTTAGAAGGATTTGTGCATTACTAAGAATGCCATTATATGTGTAAACTACATGTAGCTTGTTTTTTTATTGCTGTTTCCAAATTGACTTTAGGTGAAAGCACAGCTGGGTGCAGAGGAAGCAGGCATTTAAATATTCAGCTCCCACTTTTTGAAAATTGCACTGCAATTTGGAAAGTGCATTCTCTCTTGGGAAAATTAGGCCTTGAAGTCCTGCTGCAGATGACTGACAGTGCCAGCCCTCCATCAGTCTTCCATTCCTGTGATCACTGGTTAATTCTCCATTTAGATGGCATGACTAGATTTTATATTGTCTGCTCACAGAGGAAGGAAGTGCACTGTCTCTGCTTGTCTTTATTGTAGAGATATTAAGCAGAAAAAAAGTCCTTCCAAGATCACACTTGCAAATACGGGCTTGAACCTCCACTTACTGATGTCAGTAGCAGTGGCCAAAAAATTAAGTTATAAAAAGTATTGGCTCTTGAAAAACTACATGCAGAGTGTGATGTTGAAATTTGTTCTGTTTTGAGAGAGATACTGGCTTCCTTGGATACTGTTTTGTAATGGACCCAGGTAAATTAAGACTTGTTTATAATAACAGAAGACGGTTACCTAAGTTTAGTGACAGCTAAGGCTATAATTGCACTGAAGAAGCAGTTCTCCTTACCAGTGCTCCTGATTGGACCTTACACCAGCTTTGTGCTCCTCTTGGTGCAAGCAGTCACACAGCTGCCTGTGGAAACATGATACACAATAAAATTAACTAGGAAAGAAAGGTCAGAGAAGCTTCATGATCTTGTCCATGCCATGACTTCAAAAAACCATCAGTGCAGGCACAAGGTGACCATGCAGCTACATATGGAAGGAAGTGCAGCCACCTCTTCCAGCAGATGCTTGGATTTAGACTGGCTTCATCTGACCATGAAGCCTTTAATGGTGCAATTTCATATGATGATCTAATGGCAGAAAGGGTGGCACTGTACTCCTTTCCCTTCCTTTCACTTTCAAGGTCCCTGTCCTTTGAATGACCATGTGGTGACTTGGATCAGCTTGCTGAACTAACAAAAAACTGATCATCTCTTCATGGCTGGACCACAATTCAACTGCACAGCCCTGGGAAGAGGCAGAATGGAGACTGCTTCAGATGGGAAAAAGTTGCAAGTGGCCTGGTCAGCAGTAGCTGCACTTGAAATAGATCAACACAAAGTTGAATAGCAACCTTGAAAAGCAAAGGTGAGTTTAACTTGTTTCTGCAGAAGGTGACATCTACCCCAAAATGTTTTAGGGAGGTTCACCACATCCCTCTCTAGATAATCTCAGTGCATTTCTTGTGTCAAGGTAGCATCTTTATTTTAAGGAATGTTAGGTTCCTTTTCATTATCATTCATTATTTTCAAATGCCAGCAGGGGTTTGTGCTGAATAGATGTTCATGGAGCTACTTACATGATTTTTAGGTGCGTCTGATCCTCCAAGATGCTAAATGATATTTACATTCACTTTAAAACCACTTTAAGCTTGCTAGAATGGTGCCTGTGTGGGCCAGCAGAAAACAGATTTAGTCATTTCCCAGCTCCGTTTCTCTATAGATGTCTAGATACATTTTGGGGTTTAACTCCTATTTTTATTTCATGTGACTGACAAGTTCAGTGGCATTTGGGGAGCCTCTACTAGAGGGAAATCATAATTTGTTTTCTTTTGAAGGGAACCTTCATGAGGATTCTTATCAATAAAGATTTCTAAAATAAAGGAGGGTGACAAAATTCAGCTGAGGAGGGCTCCTTTATCTACAGAGCCTCAGTAAATAAATGCCCAGTAATTGACAATCAGGAAAAAAAAAAAGCGAGCCCTTTAATAAGTTGTATCATTAGCAATGCAAAACCAGTCCTCAATGTTGTTGTTACTGAGATTTTTTTTTTTAATTCCCCTCCTCCTTCATAGTTCTAATTCAACCTTTTTTATTTTCCAAGATTTTGCCAGCAGAAAAAGCCTCCATACATCAAAGTGGGTGGTGAGTGGCTGGGACAAGGTTCTGTTGAGAGAGAGAATGGGACACGGCATTAGAAGGAAGTGATGTGCACTTAGAGATGAACAGTTTTATTTTAATGCTTTCATCTACTTTAGCTCCTTTTTGTTTCAGTTGCCATAAATACTTGCTGTGGAGCCAATGTTCGGTACTGAAAGGATTTTTTTTTTTTTTTGTGTTCCTCTCATTTCTGTTGAAACATGACACTCAAATTGGAGATAGGAACAGAGATCAACAAACCCTGTCAGCTCTTGTCAACCCAGGTGTAACAGTGTGATCTTCTTAAATTGCAGCTAATCTGCCAAGGATCTCTTTATCTGCAGTCTCCATCATGCTGTTTGCTCACATTTGGTTAACACTTTAAATTTCCCTTTTGGAGGTGTCACTGTTTGCCATTTAGCAACTAAGAAGAACTGTGAGAGCAGCTTAAAGCACATGGATTTGGGAAGCTAGAAAAGCTGATTAGCTATTCAGGGAGAATAATCTTATTGAAAGTAGTAAGAGCTGTATAAAGAATGCTTTTCCCTTTCCTCGTAACAATCTTCTAATTATGTTGTCAAGCTTGCTGTCGTGTTCTCCCCCTGTGCCATTAAGAAACCGTTTTCTAAGATAAGAAAGAGATTTCCAGATAGTGATGATGTTTGCTGATTATTTTTTTTATTGTTTAAAGAATCTGTGTGTATTAAGGCAAACATGAAAAAAATTGTTCATGTGCAGCATAATTATCTGAGATGAGGCGCTCAAGATTGTGGTGGTGGCAAGAGAGGCAAGGAGGTGGTTGGCAGGTGGGTGTTACTCTTGCATATCAGTGCCAGGGGATTTCACCTCCATGACTGGGATGTGAGTCTAGTAGAAACCTTTGCAACTAAAATATGGTCAAAAATCAATAGCTGCTCCAGGGGTCAGAAGCAGGGCCAACATGTATCTGCAGCTGCAGATTTCTGAGCAAAACCCAATGTTTCTTGGCAATGGATGAACAAGTCCAATTGTGCTCTAATCCACTCTTTTATTTTTTTATGTTGTCCATATTTTGATGGAAAGAATAGGAGCCAAATTTTAAACATTTCCTTCAAGTTGAATGCCTGGTAATTTAGTGGCACAGTATAGATCCATTCACTGATATGAGCATGTTGGTGGACATACAATATCATATAATTAAAATAAAATGCATTAGTTGCCAAACAAAAAACAGACCTGCTTAATGGCATAAATATTCCCTATCTGATGGTTTTGACTTCAGCATTTTTCTATCAGAAATGCATCCATTTGACTAAACATGATAGCAGTGCTTTTTATTTTACTTTTGCTGCTGAGTCGCCAAACGACAGTTGAAGTTTATATTAATAGCTGGTAGGATTAGGAGATGTGTGAAATTATTCAGACCATATGACAGTTGAGGAAAAAAAATCTGCAGAATAACCATCTTTATCAAAATGACAAACTTTGGTGTCAGTTCTGACTTTAGGCATAGTGTTTTGTTATTGAAATAGTGAAACGGTGGTTTGTTTTTCCCTCTCAGTGAATAACCAAAGGGTTACTGAGCAAATACAGCACACAGCATAAGTTATTTCTTTAAAAGTATAAAGGCATGCCATCACACATTTCAATTTTCTGGATGTTCCACAGAGTCAGATTTCTTCTTCTCCCATTTGTCACTGTGTGACTCCATGTTATTCAGCAAAATTACTTTTTATTTCAACAGCAAGAGAAGAGAATTTGGCTAGAAAATTTTCTATGTTAAAAATGCTTGCTACACGAGTGAAGACAATTCTGCTTGACTGATGCAACTCACCAAAGTCTAACCATATTTCTTTTGTAACAGAGCAACAGTGAAGTAGTTATCTTTTCAGAAAATCTCCTCGTGTTTTTTACCATGTCACTTGTAGATGCAGTATCATACTTAGGTATGCAGTTGACCAACTGAAAATTTTCTATCACTTTCTCATAACATGAATTAACTGTTTATATAAATATGTATATAAATAATATACACCAATAAAGTCACCTGAAGACTACCAAGTAGGCTGCCAGAAATTATGAACATTTCTAACAGGAACATATTTTATTTGCACTTCACTTAAAAGCTAGGAAAATATTTATGTACAATATTTTTGAGTTGACAGATGAAACTATAGTATTTTGCCCAATGAGGTAGAATTCACTTCTCTTTCATGAAGACACATGCTAGGTACTGTATTAGCAAGGACAATATGTTTTAACCTGTAACCAAAATCCTCACTGTGCTTTTTGGTATGAACTTGACAACA
Source organism: Acropternis orthonyx (assembly GCA_035583155.1). Classification (NCBI taxonomy): domain Eukaryota; kingdom Metazoa; phylum Chordata; class Aves; order Passeriformes; family Rhinocryptidae; genus Acropternis; species Acropternis orthonyx. Next base: position 94,071,959 of record JAWWEU010000001.1, on the reverse strand, counting down.
AAATTAACACTAAGAATTAACTCAGAATTCACCTGTATGAGTGGAAAGCTACATGTGCATCAAGGATTTGACAAGTAGCAAGAAGCTGATATATATTTCATATATACATATATATGTATATATCTTTTAGTGGACAGATCTAAATTTATATATAATATGCATCTAAATTTACATATAATATGCATTTACAGTGGGAATTTCTCCTAAGTGAAATTTTCCTGTTTTTGGTCTTCTCAGACACTACAATCACAGCAGAATTCCTGCCAATAGTCACTGCTGTTCTTAGACCTAGTGTCATTCTAGGGACTATGAATACTACATAAGGGTTTTTTTGTCAGCTGTAGATTTGACAAGACCCTCAATAAGCTAACTCTACTGCCTACTCTTCCAGCATGTGACCTCCACACCCATGGGGGCTGTATTTTCTCTTCAGGTAATGTTTTATCAGGTAATGTTTTATCAGACAGAGCAAGTTTCTGATCTGTACCTAACCAGGCATTCTCCCATAATCACATGGGACTGATGTCCATGTCCTGCTTTTCCCTTCAATGGTGAAACCAGTATTCTTTCCAGAAAAAGCAGCTCCATTACTTTACCTACCATATGAATGTCTAACACAAAAAAATTGCATCAGGTGCTGAACTCTTGTTCAAACCTTGGGAAATTCAATGAAAGGAATGTGGCACAACCTGATGGCAAATGACAGCTGAGGGGTACATAAACTGGAGAATACTGAAGATTGCAAGTGCAACTTTTCATACGGTCTTTTGGCCATTTTGCCTACTGTTGTGGTTGGGAACACTTGGGTGCAGTGTTACTGTGAGAGGTGTGTGTCACCTTACATACAATTTGATGTGGGAGGGTATGGGAAGTGTCTTTGAAACTGATAAATGTACTGGTTGCCTTCCATTCAGGGTAAGAGAAGCAATCATGTTCTTTCCTGGAGTTGTAACAAAGAGATATCACATTTAGTGCTCATTCTTCTTCTAAACTTTTATGCACTAAACAGCCTACTACAGAAACATGTAGTTTCTGCTTCCTACTTCACCTTTCATTTGTTTCCTCTGCTTCCCTCCTCAGTGCCACTATTAAGATCTCTTCCTGTAGAGCTTTTTCTGGTCATTCTAATAATCTGGTCATTCACAAGCTGTATCATTCTTGACCCAGACCATACAATTAACTTTGATTATTCATAATTTATGCATGTCTCCAATGAATAATAACTTTCATACATAACTTCGGTTTCTCACGATTATTACACTCCAAGTCTTCAAGATACAGGAGGATGCAGTCTCTGATTTGAAGAGCTTGCTTTCTAATTTGATCCAAGATAGAGGTGAGCATGAATGAGGAAAGAAGGAGAGAAAGAAAGAATAGTGGGCTTCTGCTCATTACATAGGTTAGCAATGTCACAGCTTGATCTTTATGAATAATTTTCAAGTATCCCTTTTATAAATTAATAAATAATGATTGCTGTCATTACAGAGCTATTTCACCACTGGGTTTTTGGCTGATTTTTTAAAGTATCACTTTCAGAAGTGGGTCTTGAAGACAAAAGGATAGAGCGGAGAAGAAAAACAGAACAGTTTAAATGTGCACAGAGTAACACAGATACAGAATGTAGAGCAGACACTTCCTAAGAACCTCTCCATGGGCTACTTGCTTCAGTTGACCTGACAGAACAAAGACCAAGTTAATAGTCCAAAGTGCCAGAAGGCAGGAATGGGGAACTGGGAAACCGAAGAAGGGCAAGAAGTTTTAAAAAAGGACAATTATGCACTTATTGCTGCAGTCAAAACCTGCATATATGAATGAAGTCCAGATAAAATGGCTACAAAAGGAAGACTAGATGGGAGAAAGAATTTGGTTAACCACATATTAGACTACTGCTAAAGGTTGAGCTGAGGATTTAGAACAATTGTTGTCTGTGGATATATGCGTGTAGTTAATGTTACTATCAACCTTAACTGTAAGGAAGATTGATTTCAGCTAACTATCATCATCCAGAAGTCCAGTCTAAACTCAGGATACAGACAGCAGCACTTTTCAGAATATTTATATCTTTTTGCAAGTTAGTTATAGTCATCATGAAAAAACTGAACAGTGCATCAAAAGAACCCTCTGTTTCTGCAGGATAAATTGCTTAAAGGTGTATGTGCAAGTGATTACTTTCATTCTCACATAGCCTGTTTTCTTTCCATGATGTGCAAAGAAATGTAAGGAAGTGTGCTGTTTGTCATATTTTAGGGTTTGGGATTTTTTTACTATGTAGAGTCCATCCAAGTGGCATTTATTTTATACACAGCTGCAAAAAATCTTTTCCCATTTCTTGTGGTTAAAAAGATACAATATCAGTTTAAAAGAATCTAAGATCAATAACTGCAGGGTGTTTTGATATAAAATACCTTGTGAAATAATTTGCAGCAAAAACCATGACTGCAATTAGACAGATACTTGATTATTAATATTCCATTACAAACTAACTTCCAAAGAGGCCCCAGGAGGCACTGCAGTTGCTGCTACTAAGAAAAATAATAATCCTGCAAATGATATATCTTCTCATTTGAAGACCCAACCATTTTGCATTGATTTTTCCTAAAGGTTACATCACTGTGAGAAATCAGTAGAACATCTACTACTCAGCTGGCTGTTCACATTGACCTGTTTTGCCCTGTGATCCTCCAGGAGTTCAGTGCAACAATCACTGCCATCACCCCAGGTGCAGCCTCCAGTTCTGAAAGGTTATTTAAAAATAGTAAGTCTTAGCAGAGATCAGAGGAGGAAGGAAGAGGAGAGGTAGTCTTCCCAGTGTCCAACAGGTGTCTGCTAGACTGCTCTTACCAAATGAATGTGACTTCAGGTAAGGTCTGAATGAAAATTTCAGAGTGGGAAAGTTTCTGTTCCTGCACTTGGCAAGGAAAGTTGTAGGGCATTGCAGGGAGACAATACACCACACTTCAAGCTTACAGGACTCCAGCAGAACTCAGCAATGAGGTGGGGGTAGTCTGACCTTTTCCAGCCATGGTGCGCACCCTTGGAGCACCATCTTTCCTGATGTTTGATTTTATATTTTCAGTAGAAGAAAATGAAATACACACCTCAACCTAAGCACCGTCATATTACTTACTGAAGTTTTCTTTGCAGAATGTCCATACCTTGTTTGCTTTCTTCTGTGCATCATCTATGTTGCTGGACCAATCTGTAATTCCCAGTCAAAGTTCTAGCACTGATACATTAGAGAGAGCATGAATCCAAACAGGGTGATGAACTCAGCAGAGCAGATGGAATGTGCTCTGGGAGGTTATAGTCAGAAAAGCTTAGGAACCACTCAATGCAGCATGTCTTCATATAGTGAAAGTTCACTGTTTGGAGCATAGAGCTCTTTCCTGTATTCCCATTATGAATACAATCTTATTAATATGAAATTCATGAATGAGTTGTAAATATATGATTAACCAGTTTACATGAAGTGCCTATATTTTCTAGTCAACGAGGGGGGGAAAAAATCTTATTTTTTCTTAGCTTTCTAGTTCTTCTGTCCAAAATTGGAGCTATAAATTCAAGTTTCCTTGCCTTCTTATCAGGCCTGTCATCACCAGTGTTGTTTGGCTACTAGGATAGGATAAATCCTAGATTCAGAGTATTGGAGGTGCTGAGGAGATGCAATATAGAGTCTAGGTCAGCTAAAAATAACAACTACTTTTATTCACTCAAAGTATTGTCTAGGCCCTTTTGACTTTATGTCCTGCATGAAACAAGAGCTTAAACACCTTCTTCCCATGTAGACTTTTGCATTGCAGACACCCACAGGTAGGTGTCTGATTGTGAAGATGAATATCACTCAAAAATTCCAAAAATTGTTTCCAGCTTTTCTTGCAGAGCAGCTATGGCAGGTACCTTGGGAGTATTCTGTGAGAGAGGTGGGGAATGTTTTCCCCAAGTTGTTTCTCCTATTGCTTCTTAGTATGGTCAAACAACAAAGTCATTTTCCTGATATCATTACATGGTCTGGAGAAAGGAGTTATGCCTGTTTCAGCCTCATGAAAAATAAGCCTTCATGCTTTGGTTTTGGTTAGGTTTTCTAGCAAAGTATGATCAAGTTTTACTTTTCTAAATAAACATGAACCAAACCAAAACTGACTCACATTTCAAAGGAATGGTACATAATTCTTCAAGGCTTTTCTTCATCTCTGGTTGAATTTTGCTACCCAGCTGCAAGGCAGTGTCTAGTATCATCATGTCTGTGTACAGCAGGAAAGGTTTTAGTGGTTGAACTTTCTCACTAAGTGACGTGTTGAACATTATGCAAGCACTGAAAAGGAAGAGAGAGAAGTAAAAGCTGAATTCAGTTGATGCATCCAAAGACTTGCCATTCCAGTATATCTCCTAATTGCATGCCTGTACCAAACTAATGTGTTCATAACTTTCTAATGGCATAACAAGTATGCTGTTATGTGTCTTTATGTACTAGCTCATTGTCTATCTTTGCCAAACAATTATCCCCAAGATAATTCGGTGATAGGATTCATATGAAGTATCTATGCAGAGTTGTCCAGAGTCAAGATAATCTGAATTTCTCTTTGGAATGTCCTCTTGTTAACTGTATTCAGAAATGCATTCTTTTATTCTTGGTCCTCAATGTCTGTGGTTTGCTGTTCTTCTCTTGCTTCTTTGCTTAAGCAGCTGGCATTACCCTGGTTGGAGAGCCACAAGTATTTGCTTTCCTCTGTTAGAAGGGGGAGAAGTAAGTGGGGTCTGCATAATGTATTTTCAAGTATACTACATGAAAGTCAGTTCAGGGTAAATGATCTATAACAACACTTAAAGGACAGTGACAATGAGAGAGAAATAATTCATTTTGCTCTCTCCCTCCCCACCATTTCTATAACCCATTAGTTAAACCTAAATTCTGTCCTTGTTCAAAGTCATGCCTGTTAACAAGAGTTTTCTTTCTTAGGTATTTTTCACAGGCCCTTTGAGAGGAGCTCACAAATCCCACACCAAAATGAATGGCTTTTTTTCCCAGGAGGAAGGGGCACCCCTGGTGCTGAGAGTAAAAATCATCCTAGATTCCTATGGAAGGGATGGAAAACACTAATCATGGAATGAAAGGCAGAAGAGGGGTATGAGAGGCAGACCTTACTTTTGACAAGAGCAAAGAGGAAGAATTTTTTTAACGTTGGTGTCTCATTTCCTATGACCAATTCAGCCTAAAGAGATTACTCCAAATTTAATACATAGGTGCACGGAAAACACCTAACTGCTAAGACAGATCTTTCTGCCCAGTGTCAAAATCTGTCAACACCTACAAGAAAACATAACAGCAATTTGAAAAGTGTTCACAAGAATGGACTCTATCCTTGCAGCTGGAGGGCTGGTTACATGAAATAGCAACATCTGGCAGCCGATAGTACCATCTGATCTCAGATATCATGCAAATGTCTGAAATTTATAAATCTGTTTTTTAAAAAATGGTAGAAAAGCTAATGAGCTTGTAGTTGATATCAGTGAGCCCTGCACTGGACTAACTCAAAGTTTAAACTCCCTCCTCCAAAAAAAAGGAAAAGTCTTTCTGAATTTTATTCTCTCATTCAAAAATCCATAGACTGAGAGCAGAAAGAAATTTTGCAGTATTTGTCTGGATTGGCTGTTCATACTGGATGTGACATCTTTCCTAGAAATAATAACACAGCACATCTTGCACAAACAGGTGGTTTTAAAGACTCCAGAGACTAATGAGCTTGCTACCTGCCCTGGTAAGCAGCTCCAGCATTTATTTACCTTTACTTCCAGGATTTTTTTCCATTTAGTTTTGTATTCCAGCTTTTGTTATACATTTGTCTGAAAGACTAAATATCTTTTCCCTACAGAATATCTTTTCCATGTCTGATAATCGAAAGATGTGATCAAGTTGCTTCTCAACCATTTTGCTAAAAAAAAAATAAAAAATAAAAAATAGTAGATAGACTTTCCCAAGAATGACTCTACATGGATTTTTTTTTCCGTCTTCTGAAACATTTTTATGCTTCCATTTTTTAACTCTTTTGAGTGTTTCCCCATCCTTACAAAAGTCCCATCAAAGAAAAAAAAAAATCAGTTCTTGGGTTTTATTTCCTACTTCCAGTCATCCAAAGGCCACATTGGTCTCAATATCACAAATAAAACTCAGGGTTAGGCAGTTATTCATGTCAACATCCATCTTCTCTGAATTTTCTAAGACAGGCTTCCACAATATAGATTTTGTAATGTTCATACATAGAGGTTCATTCCTATATTTCCAAAAGCTCTGTTTATTTCTAAATGTGTCCATTCCACACAAAGCACATGGCAGTGGATTACACTTCACTCCACTCTGATCCACATTATGTACTAACTTGCTAGTCTGTCACATATAACTAGAAAACATTTTTTCACTTTACTTAAAGTGACAGTAATCAAATTTGGGTTTGAGTGGTGCTGCAACAGTTAAAGAAGTGTGTGCTTATCTGTGAGTGAATACAGAGTAGAGGAAAAAGTGCTGCCAGGTATTAATTATTTTTTTTGTAGTAGGGAGGTATTTGTGAGCCTGAGTTAAACAGAAAGTCACAAGCAGAAAAGTTTGGGAGCTATTTACCTATGTAACTGATTAAAATTATTTGATATTGTGAGACCAAGGACCAGTCTCTAGAAGTCCTGGCATTAATGTTCATTGATGTCTTCCTACTAGCAACAGCACTTTAAAATCTGTCACTGAACAAATTTTTAATCCATGCACTTGCATCTGTAACCTAAGACTTTTAATCATGCAGTACTGTGTCAAATACCTTGGAGAAATCCATGTAAACTATGTTAAAACAGTTGCCTTTATCAAGTAGACCTGTAATGCTGTCAAAGAAAGCTATCAGGTTTTTTTGACAAGACCTACTTTTCATGATGCCATATTGACTGGCATTAATTAGATTTTTAATCTCTAGGTCTGTGTTTCTAGAATCACAAATTAACTTTTCATGAACTTTTTCAAGTGAACCTATTCTGCTATCCCAGGAAACTGATCAGACTGCTCTAAACAGTCAGATTTCACTGCAGGTCTTCATTCTTTTGGGCTTCCCAAATTTTAAGAAGTTTGCTTTAAGTACTTGCAGTTAGAAAATTCTTCTGGTATCTTCTTCAATTCTTTTTCAAGACTTGTAGGTGAGTTTCTAATTATTAATATGCCACCAACAATAGCACAATTTGAAAAAACAAAATATCTGTCTACACTATTTTTAACTAAAATATATTAAGGCACTCCAGCTGCATCATTGGAATTACTTCTGTAATAAAAGAAAGTTTAATGCCCAAAACAATAACTCAGGGGGCATAATTTTTCCTAAATTATGTGAGTTCTTCTTTTAACACCAAGTACAATTCATTACAACACACTTCCCATGACAGACCAAGAAATAAAGAAGTGGTTACTTAAAGTTGACAACAATAAGAAAAAATTTCTGTGGTTTTCAGTGCAACTGAGCACTCATGAGGTCTCCTCTGTAATACTAATTCATCTTCCACTAAATCATTTCAGAAAACATTTGGACCAACAGCAGAAAGTCAAGATGAGTGTAGCACTGACAGAGAGGAAAACCCTGTGAAGAAATGTAGAAAAAAATTGGGTTGAAATTTGTTAAACTTTGGTAGAAAGTACGAATGGGTAGCAGGTAACAGCCCTCAGGTACATGAAACATCCCTACAGAGCAAAAATATGAGCATCTCTTCTCCTTAGTCCTTAAATGAATTGTGACAGTGGAGACTAAGGTTGAATATGCAGAAGAACTTTTAAAAACAAGAGTAGCAAAGCTTGCAGCTGGTGGTCTGGAGACTGTGGTGTCTTTTGTTGAATGTTTTTCTGCCTTGGACCATGAAGTGAATAAAAAATCAGTTTAAGTGCCTTCCAATCCTGACAGTCTGTGTCATGTGAAGAACAGGACTCTTCTGTTCAGGGTCTCTCACGAGAACGAAGGTGTAAAAAACTTTATCTTTCATCAACTCTTCTTCCAGTTATGATGTTCTCTTTCCTGTGCAGGTTTTTGGTGGGTTTTTTTCCTACATATCTTTAAAAATAGACAGTCTGGCATTCTCATCATCAAGACATGGAATAATTTCTGTTATGGTGAGCCATGAGTTATGAATGGAGGTAGATACCTCTGTCACTGTAATTTGCCTCTACTTTTCTGCCTATATTAAATGTTCACTTAAAAGTTATTTTATAATTTTAAAATTATCTCAGCATTTATTTTATTTACTAATAGCAAGAGCGTTACTTATTTTGTGTGGGCTGCATGTAGCAGCAGGCAAGAGCATAACAGCCTCTGCACAGCTGCTAATGCCTGTTCTTCATGGGGAGTGAGTGGGAAGAGTGAGGAAATGAGTGGAGATTTGGCTTCTTTCCTTTGGTGTGCCAGCTAACACAGTTGAATCATCACAGCAGGGAAAATGTATAACTGTGTATCAGCAGCAGATGACTTCCCTTTGGAGCACAAGGGCAGCACAATATACTTTTAGGTACTTCTTCATAAAAACCATGTCTAGATGGTATAGAACATACCACACACAAATGCTCAACTTAGCCCTGAGTGAGTTAGTTTAGCCATGAGATGTCAGACAGACACATTAGTATGGTAGCTTACCTTGGTTAATTTATCCCAAATAGCTGGTATTTCTCAAGACATATATTGTGCTACATTGAAATCTTAGACTTAGGCAAGGTTTCGATTTCTAAGTTCCAAATCTCTTCAAGCCATCACTGAGCTGTTAACTGCAAATGTGCCTTAACATTTGGCATTAAAATTGTCTCACATTTGTCTTCTTATGTGTGCATTTGTGTGTGCGTGTATGTGTATGTGTGCGTGTGTGTGCATGTGTGTTTGTGTGTGTGTGTGTGTGTGTGTGTGTGTGTGTGTGTGTAGCAGGGCATCACTATGGACACCAAATACTTAAGCCCCTGTAATCTACCACCTAGCCTTTCTTTTATTCTTGACTTCAAAGAGGTCCATGTCAGTCAGTAAGAGCTCTTTGAATTCACCTTTTGGAGCAAGTGCTACATAAGGTACAGAGGCAACTACATTCTATTTAATAACTTAGTAACTTCTGCTGAAGCAATATGACTTATTATTAAAGTGTGTGACCCAAAAAAAAAAAGAGATCTGTATACCCTAGGGGACGACTTTTTGCCTAGGGGTTGGACAGTCTCATGTCCTTGTCCTGAAAGAGCCCTAGGAGCTCTGGAGTCTACTCTTGGGAATTGCTTTCATGTCATAGATTAGATGTGGGCTTTTTAAAAGTAATTTTAAAAATGCTTGAAGCAGGATTAAAAGCCAGGTATATTCCCTTCTCATATGAGCTTGCTTAGAAGACAGTTCCATGCTATTCCCAATGCACCCATAAGAAACCCCTTTAGATAAATTCCATTATCATCTTCCACCAGTGGTTTCTACCCAGCTCCAGGGATTATTTTCTTCTTGTTTTAAAGGATCTGTTGTATTTTCGTCGTCATGGTTGTTGCAAAAAGGCTGTGATATGTTTAAATAGTTATCCCAGTAGCTACAAATGCCTTCTTTTCATACTTCTGCTTCCAATGTGGAGGGACAATTACTGGGCACTAAATCATGTAGCTTGAAGGAATAGCACACAAACTGATAACTAAACATTGTGCTGCAATATGCAAGTGATAAGAATGACCACACCATTTTTTCAATATTTCCTGATTTTTAATACTTACCTGTGCAACTTTAACACTAATTTATGGAACTGTAGCAAATAAACATCCAAATGTGCCCTGCTTTAAGATCCTGTCATCACATACCTAATCTGAGTGACTCTTCCTGTTAAATTTTATGTATCTAAGTACCTTGCTGAGCTGAGACAATACTGACCTCCTTAAAATGGCTTCAGAGTTTTATCCTGTAAGTCTGATGGGATTCTTTCAGTTTCATCTGGAAATCAAAAGTCTCACAGTTAGTTTAATAGTTAATGAAGGACTTAAGGTCTAGTGTTATGGAAACTGCCAAAGCAAAAGGACATGTCACCTTTTTTGCTGTGTTTTGGTACCAGAAAAATGTGACATTTTTTCCTTCTGAACTTAACAGTTCTTTCAAAGTTGCTTCAAATTCATAAAGCCATAATCAAAGCATTTTTATTAATATGTGAAATTCAATTAATTTTTAAAGAAAACACCTAGTTGGATGCATGTAAACATACTGGTTAAGCTGTTTATCTTCATTTTTTCCACTTCAGTAATTGAGATTGTGTAGAATGGGCTGTAAAAACTGCACCAAAGCACATTTTCTCTTTTTACTGCCTGTCAAATTATTCCTGTGACACCCATAGTTGGTAGTGAAACATTGTGAACTACTGTTAGAAATGAAACACAGAGCTTGAGTTGTTCATTGAGTTTAGGTAATGTACCATAAAACATTGCATGAAAACACTAATTTTGTCAATATATATTAGTAGACAGAAACAGTGTTTACCAATGAGAAGTTGAAGATGGTTTTAAACACAGTTTATTTATCTGAAGGCTTTTTTAAGCCCTACTTAATCACTTTATATTTGGGGTTATATTAAACAGCCTATGTGCTGAAGGAGCAGAAGCTACAATTTGACCTACATGTCAGTCAGTCCCATGGAGATGTTATACCTGACAAATGCTGATATTTTCACAATGAGCAACACATCCATCATATATTTGACATTGAGCCATCAGTTAAGGCATCAGTGGTGTTACACTGACCGTAAGTTTTGTCATTTTTACCTTTACTGTACTGTTTTGATTAGTTTTCCTTTGTATTTGACATACATGCAACATACAGAAAATTTGTAGGTCATTCCTTCAGTCCTGCTGGTACTTCTCTTAGTAGTCTAAACACTGCACCTGACATTAGCTCCTTCCTCACAGACTTGCCTTGACTTCGGGTATCTTACTGAAGATGATCTTGAGACTATTGTTACAGTGTGGCTTTAGGAACTCTACAGATAAGAGCTAGTTTTATTTAATTTATCTGAACTGTATAAAGAGAATCATAAAAACCCAGTATTGTCAACCTTTAATAATACTACCATTGAAACCTTTCATTATCTTAATATCAGTGTATTCAAGGAGAGATTCTTTGTCCTTTTCCTTAAGATGCCTGTTTCTCAGTGTTAAGTAGCAATTGTTGGCTAAGACCAGCAGAGGGGAGAGCAATATTTCTTGGATAGCAAAACAGTTGAACTAAGCACATAATTACAAACTTTGTAAAGTGGCAAACATTGTGGCTTATACATTTGTTCATTATCATTTCTCAATTTTTCCCTGTAAGGTTTATTTTCTATGTGGCTTCTTACACTATTTTTGTGGCTCTACATGCTGAGCCCCTCTTGATTGCTGAGATCAACTTTTGTTGTACATGTTTCATTCTCTTTCCTATCACCCACCGGGGGAAGAATTTTGAGTGTGGTAGGTTTGGCTTTGCAAGCAGACTGGGAAGGGACCACCAAACTTTGCAAGCAGACTAGGAAGGGACTGCCAAACCCTATGCACTACAGGAAGGCATGTAATGTACATTCACTCTAGAAGACTTCCCCAGGACACACTCAGCAGACCATAAGACACTGCCTCATGACAAAAAAAGCAAATCCATTCCAGCTAGATTCTCACTGCCACTGCCTAAGCATCAAGGTTGTTTCTCTCCACTGACTTACAGGAAGCCGGGGGCAAGAGGCTGCAGAGAGCAAACAGTGTGAATCTTTCACTGCTCTCTTGGACTTTAGTGCCATAATAGTAATGATGACAAAGCATATCAGGAAAGCTAAGTATCAGTAGTACAGAAATAGAAACTGTAACATACATGATCAGAAGTCACAAAAGCTACACCTTGCCACTGGAAAAGAAAGGTAATGATCCCAGGATGGTCAATATCCTATGCTACATACTGTCAGTTATCCCGACATCCCAGGAAGCAGATCATAAAAAAGACTGGTAAACTTTATCAGTCCTGTTAGGAGAAAACATTCCTTTTGAATTATAAAAGTCATGACCATTAATGTGAAGTTGTGAGAAAAACATGACAGATGACCACGGAGAGTTTCTCACGGAGTAACATGATGACTTAATCTATACCAGCTCACACTGTGAGCATTCTCCAATTCTTCTTGCAGACCTAATCCTGGAGAAAGATTGTTCCCCTGTTCCCTGTGTCCTGAAACACAGAGGAAACATTGACCTGCAACCCAGACATGAATAGAACAAACAGGTCCTACAGAGGTATTAGTCTGGGTAAGTGGGACACTAGGACCTCTAAACCTGTCATGACATACATCAAATCTTACCCAGGCACAGTCCAAGACCAGCCTCTGGCACCACCAGCCTCTGGCACCACCACCAACTCAGAGTTTTTGCTTAGATGAAGCCTACCTCCAGAACCTCAAAGAATGTTCTGCTTCCCTACCACCACTGAAAAGCAGTTCATCCTGGGAGAAGAACTCCTCTGTGGCTTTTGTTCAAAGGCAGCCAGAAGTGTAAAAATAATGTCCACTTATCAGCAAATGAATGGCAACTAAATCTCTTTCCAGGTTCCCCAGAAAAATCAAGTACCTCAAGTATCACAACACTTGAAGCCTCTACTTTTTATGTGTTTTATAATCATTGATGTGCCATGGTTCTCATCAGAAAAGATGATAACCTGATATAGCAGCACTATTCCTTTAATCTAAATCAGATTAAATAAGCAATATTTTTAATTAGTTTTGTGTATAAAAAAAATTATTTGGTTTCTTTGGCTTTATAAATCACACTCTCAAAAGTTTTTTGCTAACTCTGTATTCATTATTTACATTTCATATTAAAGGTATGGGAATGAGCCAGACCGTTTTTCTAACTATAATAAACATCTTGTAATTCAAAAATGAACACAGATCAACCAAAGTGTGTGACTGGTATTCCCTTCAGGCGCTCTAACACCTGGCAAAATTATTCATTAATTCAACAGCCACATTTAAAAGCAACAGTTCAAAGGCCTGTGAATGGTAGAATAACATGTTCAAAACTGAAGTGCTCTTCAGCAGCAGCAGTGTCAGAGTTTAGAGAAAGAATCATTTCCTGTGAGATGGAGGGCTTGGGGGAGTGAGATAGCAGTTAGAAGTATCTCTACTTTGTAAACTTTTTCTTCGGCCTGTGGCAAGGGCAACAGAGGGTAGTTGACCTGCATTTCAGAAAAGAATTTTTCACGCGTCACTATAAAAAAAACTTCCTTGGGTTATGTGACTTTTTTGCCCCCATGAGTTAGTCACCAGGGGAAAAGTAACTCATGAAGTAAACAGAAAACACAGAAAGGAAAAGAAAGGTTAGGACTTTGGTGCAATTCTTTGATGCATTCTAGAAGATGCATAATATGTCACCTTGCTTCTCTCAGCTGAAAATTGTGACATGCTAGTCACATAGAGCTATTTACAGAGTTCTTATGTTTTTTGTAGTAGATGAAATGTACCATGTGCAAGAAGCTATCCAAAACAGACACATTTTTGTGGAAGACTGATGCCTACTTCCTTTTGAAAGGTCTCTATATATATTTTAAGAGTGTGTTCAGCTCTGCGTGGGAGCCAGGAAATCCCAAGGATTGACCTTTTGGATGCTTTAACATAGGGAATTTATATGAACATCAGGGCATAACAAGACAGAGACTTGGAGCTGTGCCACTCTTAGCACAATCCTCAACACCTGAAACTCTCTGCAGCATGGAAGAACCAAAATTAAACATAACTGTACATACTTGTTCCAATCACTGAATGCCCAAGACTGGCTCCCAGGGACAAAAACATCAAATCCATGACAGACCAGCCAGTGCTAGGCCCTATTTATAAATCCATGCTGCTGCATACAACAGGGTGTTATTGGATATGATCTACTGACCTGCAGGTGTTCCAAGCCTTATGATGTAGATGCACATTGTAAGATGTGGGGCATGTGATGCATGGAGCAGGCCATCTACTCAAGTCCACCAAAGAGTTTAAAGAGACCCTCCAAACCTTCAGTTTCAAATGTTATGCTCATGACATGACCAAATGTGTTCATTTCAGGAAACATGTTTCTGCTCAGGACTGTTACAGGCTTGAGCTTCAGGAGCTGGTATCTCTCTTGTAACAATTCATGTCTCTCCTGCAAAATTGTACCATCATAAGAGGCCTAATGCTATATTTACTGAAGTCCACTGGCATCTTTCAGTGGGAATAAAAAATCTCCCATTCACTGCAGCAGGCACTGGAACAAACCTCAGGTGAGGTGGTCTTTCCAGAGTTCAGAAATTATTTTTTCTTTATCTCACAATTTTTTTTCCTTTGGTGATGGTGTACTTCTCATACAATAAATCACTGGAATATGGACTCTCATTTACATCTTAAGACACTATCTCCAGAGGATGGAAGCAATTATTCCATAGCACCTTTCACCTTCTTCACTCTATGTAATTTTAAATGCGTCCATCCATTAAGTGATTTTAAATTGATCTTCTCCCTTAAATCCCCAATCTTTCCTCTCAAGGTTATTCAATTATATGTGTAGTATTGGGTAGTGTTCCATTAAAGGGTTTCATGTTTTTTATCCAGTAATACATGTAAGACTTGGGTGAAGGAGAGGCAGCTGATGGTCTCCTGTTTTTATTTTGAGACCTATTTTTGCTGCACTAAATTGTACAAACAGAAAATTCAGGTCTTTAAAAAGATTTTTTTATTTTACTTATTATTTGAACTGTTCATTTAATCCACAAAGCAATATGCAAAAGTGAAATTTGTTTTACATAGATACTTTCTCCATACTTAAAAAAGAGGAATTAATTCAAAGCTAAATTTGCAGAAAAGTGGGGGTTTTTTTAATTTAAGTTGTGCGTTTCTAAGTAGCATTAAACAGGAGACCAAGTGTGTTGAACTCCTATAAATCTCCACTGATCTCAGGAGGAAGAACTGCTTAGGAACCATGACACTTTGAAGTCACACTTCTACACAAACTACTTTGAAAACATGACCCCTCATTTGAGTTTCCTAGGAAAGAGTTCTGTGTATGGAAACAAGTACGTTTTCCTGAACACTTTCCCTGTTTTTTAACTAAGTCAGAGCAAGATCAATTTACTATGTTAAGATCATGTTAAGATTAAGATAATATGTTGAAATCAAAATAGACACCTTATGAACCACATTTGCAGGCAGGTGAAAGGGATATCATATTCAGATATGCAGGAAGGAAAACTTCTGTCATCACTGTTTTTCATGAATTTCCCAAGTGGTATCAGTGGCTGACAGTAAATAGAAGCTGTTAATATCACGTCCTATCATTGCCTTAAATTGGAACTGCAGATGATGTGGCATTTGGCACTGTGACTTGTTCCAGATGTCTATCACATTTTTATATGTTGAGTCTCTGTATGAAAAATGTAACAAGAAATCTAGTGTGGGAGCAGGGCCGACAGATTGTAAAGCTCACCTTATAATACCTACTGATCTAGAAATACAACCACTGTGTCAGGCTGAGAAGCACATCACCCACGTGTCCCATTAACACTGACATAACGAAAGAAGACAAATGCTGCTATAGAAGATTACAAGTGGATAGAGTGTCCAAGCTTGTACCTCTCTCAGTTTGGATCACAAGTACTTTGCAATGCTGCATTGTATTACAGGTGGTTAAACTGAGTGAACAGCTCTCCTCTCATCCATGATTATTGTCTAATGGCAGAATCTAAGTGAGCATCATCCTTAATATCTGTGGATTTTTTACTGGGTCACATCACTGACTTCCAGTTAGCTTATGCTGTTTAAATGAGAACTGCATTTGGACCATGGTGTATCTAGGTAACATCTATTCAGTCATTCAATCCTTATTAGCCCTGGGGTCTATGACTACAAATACCAAAAGTTACTATAGCCTTAGTCAGTGGTGAACTAGACACTTCATAGAATCATAGAATTACAGAATGTCCTGGGTTGGAAGGGACCTTAAAGGTCATCTAGTTTCAAACATCCTGCAGTGGGCAGGGATGCTTTTCACTAGATCAGGTTGCTCAAAGCCTCATCCAGCCTGGACTTGAACAATTCCAGGGGTGGGGCTCTACAGCTTCTCTGGACAACCTGTTCCAGTGCCTTACCACCCTCACAGTAAATAATTTCTTCTTAATATCTAATCTAAACTGACTCCCTTTCAGTTTGAAGCCATTCCCCCTTGTCTTGTCACTAAGGGTGCTTGTGAATAGTGTCTCTCCATTTTTCTTGTAGGCTCCCTTCAGGTGCTGGAAGACCACAATGAGGTCATCGTGAAGCCTTCTCTTTTCCAGGTTGAACAATCCCAATTCTCTCAGCCTTTCCTCTTATGAGGGGTGCTCCATCCCTCTGATCAGCTTGGTGGCCTCCTCTGGACTTGCTCCAACAGATCAATGTCCTTC
This sequence comes from Acropternis orthonyx, assembly GCA_035583155.1. NCBI lineage: Eukaryota > Metazoa > Chordata > Aves > Passeriformes > Rhinocryptidae > Acropternis > Acropternis orthonyx. The sequence goes on along the minus strand of JAWWEU010000001.1, from coordinate 94,055,538 downwards.
CTGTGCTAAGGACCCCAGAGCTGGATGCAATACCCCACATGGAGCCTCACCAGGGTGGAGCAGAGGGGCAGAACCACCTCCGTTGACTTGCTGGCCACACTTCCTGTGATGCAGTTCAGGATATGTTTGGCTTTCTGAGCTGTGAGCGCACATTACCAGCTCACATCCAGCCTCTCACCTACCAGCACCCCCAAGTCCTTCTTGGCAAGGTTGCTGTCAACCAATTCATCCTCCCAGCCTGTACTGACCCAGACTTAGGTACTTTTGGGGTTTGGCCCACATTCAGTGAACAAAGAAATGGCTTTTTAACAAGTTGATTTCCTCCCTATCAGCTTCTTGTCTTTTTGCCTACAGTTGACAGCAGAGACAGCAAGTGGGAACACACACCCTCACTCTAAATATTTCAGATGACAGTCTGGCATCCTAGTGCAGGCTTACCTTCAGTAGAAAGAGTATCTAAATCAACATATGATGAACCAAGTGTTTGAAGCCGGGCATCACCTCATATCGAGAGATGAGAAAACTGCCATCTCAAGTACCTGCAGCTACATCTGTTTCAGTGAGTATGTGATATCCCATGTCCCTCTGCAAGGCCATTTTCAAAATGCCCCATATATGAATAAATCCCATAATAGTATTGGAGTTTTCATAAGACAATCATAGAATCACAGAGTCACAGAGTGGTTTGAATTGGAAGAGACCTTAAAGATCGTCTCCCCCTGACCATGGGTAGGGACACCTTGCACTAGACTAAGTTGCTCAAAGCTCCATCCAGCCTGGCCTTGAACACTTCCAGGAATGGGGCGTCTGCAGCTTCTCTGGGGAACCTGTTCCAGTATCTCACAACACTTCCAGCTGATGTTTTAATTGTTATAAGAAATTAGTTCCTAGTACTGCTAGCTTACATTATCTGACATTCTATTCCCTAGAATGTCTTTTTGAGTGTAAAGCTCGGGCAGTCTTCATTGAACCTCAGCTGACATGTAAGTAATGCAAGTTGTCTAAAGCATATCAGAGATCCATTGACTCAGTGGGAATTATCTCTCATACAAACTAAGCTTAAGTTTGCCAGTAGCCAGTCATCATCCACAGCAGTCTCTACCTAACTTAATCACGCCGTCACTATCTGTGTGCCTGCTTCTCAAGTCATAATGGTAGCATATTCGTATAGTGTTTCCACTTTTTTATTTTTCCTTTGGCCCTTTCTTGCAGCTGCTGGTTAGTAGCATTTTCCTCTCATTTTATTCTATGCAACCTCTTTGCACTGAATCCCAGATGCATGTGAAATGGCCACAAAAGAACTATCTGGGTTAAATGAGTACTAAACAGGTTTAAAATTAGTGCTTATTGTTTGGAAGCAGATGCAAGCTTCAAACAAATGCAAAACATCGATGCAAATGCAAAAAGGAGAGCAATTTGAAAATCAGATTCTAAGTACTTGATTCTATAGGTTGTTTTTTCTAGTAGTAATACCCAGAACAGTTCTGTTAATGTAATGGAAGCACATTGAATAACTACTCTACCAGCATTTGTGTCTGCAAAGTTCATGAATCAGCAAAATAACTCAGGTTCCCTGCTATTCTCATTTTAATGAACTGTTAACTCTGCAAAGCTACTCTTTTAGAAGCTAATAAACACTGCTACACATCTTTACGTTACATTCTATAGAAATTATTATTAGGTTACAGTTACTTTTGCTGTTTGTTTGTCTATACCTTCTGCACTATTTTTCTTGAAGGTTAGTTGTACCCAGAATCATGTTCCTGATGATCTATGGTGCTGAAGTCTAAGGAGTTTTATCTGTCCGTACTACATGCCAATTGATGGCAGCATATGAGGGAAATGTCTATGTCAAATTTCTTCAAACACACCATTGATAAAATTCTTATCTTCTTCCAAATTTTCATTCTTTATCCTGCTATGCAACTTGAAGCAAAACCAAGCAGTGTATTTGTGACAGCATTTCAGGCAATGTCATGGAGGGAGTTTACCTTAGTCATAAGCAAAGCAACAGGTTCCCAGCATGGCACAGGAATAACAGTGACAAAATCACAGTCTACAGTAACCAGGGCTGGCAGGGAGGCTGCTTACAGCCAGGCACAGAATGAGACACTGCCCATGCTGTGGGTCAATGGCTGCTTGCATAAGGGGCAGAACTACTGACATAGTCTCAGTTCCCCAAATTTGCAAAGGTGATGCCCTGAAATTGAATTCTTTTTCATACCTCAGATGCATTTAGTTTGGTTTTGACCTTTTAAAGCCTTGAATTTGCTATAAGAATTGATTAATTATGAACCCTGAAAGCATTGTGGTGCACACAGGACAGGAACAATCCATAATATCACCACTAGAAACTCAAGTTCCCTCTGCGAAGAGTAGATTAAATGTAAACTTCCCCAAGCAACTTTCATTGCCAGTATGGTCCAGCTGGGACTCAGTGGATTCTCCTCTGGACCCTGCTTCTCTGTAAGAAGCAGTTACAAAATTATTCTGCATAGACAAATAAACATCTTTCAGGTAACATCAGACTTACACCTTGCATTGCTCACTGGAGCACCTTGACAAAAAGTTAGGTTCCACAGGTCTGCATGATCATCTGTCCTGAAAGATTTTTTAAGACCTGGTCTTAGAAATGACTTACAATTGACACTTGGGATGAAGTGTAGTGCTGAGAGGAAAATTAACTTTCTATAATTTTCTATAAAGTGTACCAAAAACCTGTCATTGTATTCCAATTAAAATAGCAGTGATTTTCATGTAGATGCCCAACCACTGAAATCAGAACAGGGACAACAGCTAGTTTCAGAAGTAGTTCTGAACATACATTAGACATAACGGCTTTTAGGAAGGGTTTTGATTTAATGAGAAAAAGACTAGAACTGAAATGAAATGGCCATTATTCCCCAAAGTATTGCTGCCAGCAGCCTTTTGTGGCTTACAGTTAACAGTAGATGCTCACTGGGATTCATTTTCATTACAAGGCACATTCACTTCTCCACATTATCCATGTCACTGCTCCCTGTAGTATCTAATTTTACCTCTGTTGCCTGCTTATTTGAGCTTTTTCAAATTGGATGGAAAATACTGTATTTTGTACCATTTTAATTGTTTATCATTTTCTAAATAATATGTTTTTATATGCATCCTCTTTTTCTAGATTGGTAAATATCAGAGGTGTGAATAGACACGGAAGGAAAAGTATGTAGACCATATTTTTCTCTAAAATATGTGTCTAGAACTTGAATAAAATAAACATATTTGACAGGATGCCTTGTGCTCACTTTAAAAGCACAGAGGTTTCTCTTACATGCCATAATAGCATTGCAGAGTAGAAAGCTAGAACTTGGTCATTGGAGCCATGAAAATAATAAAGATTCCTGGTTAGTGTGGCAGCAGTGCCCTGGTTTTAAGAATGAGGAAATGTCCCTTCCACAGCAGTTTGAAGTATTTGTGGGCCCCTGACCCTAGTGCAGCTCTCTCAACCTGTTCCTATAGATCACCTGAAGTCAGTTTTCCACTACCAGCCTGGTCGCCTTTGAAAGAGACACCAAAAGTATTTTGGCACACCTCTCTGTCTCATCACCTAACCCTTGAACTCTGCAGCAAGTTTTACCATAGATTTGCATGCCAGGAGGCTACAGCTGTGATTCCTTCCCATTTATTACTGCCTCCATCCCCAGGCTATGCTTCAGTTACTGGGCAGGCCAAAGGCAATCACACACATACATATTTCTCCAGACATGGAGTCACTACTGTCATGCAGGTGAGGTAAAGGCAGATGCTGACCTTAAACCTCCATCAAGAACTGCAGTGCAGTCCTGGATACACCCAGATCATGACAGTGAGAGGCAGTGCCACTCTGCTATCACTGAGAAGAGGTACAGACGAAGAGCATCAATAATTAGGATCTTTATTGCAATCCATGTAGTTGCACTGAAGGCATTTTTACTACCCAACTGCTGGTTATTGGTCATAAACACCTGTGTTGTCTTATAAAATAGTTCTATTAATTTTATATAAATTTTGTTTTCTTCCAGAATTTATTATTTCTACACAGACATAGGATTCTAGGAATGTGTCCATAAATAGCTTATCTATGAGTCTTGTGAAGCTCAACACTGTCCAACTAGAAGCCATCAGAATGATTCACAGAGTATTTTCCATCACCATACACCACTACAAAACAACTTTTTACAATATAATTCAACCTTATGGTTGATGGAAAATAGGACTCTTCTATTCTAGCCAAAATCTTCAAATCTTGGATTTGCTCTAACCACTGAGGGTGGAAAAAAAGACACATATTTTGCTAGATTCAAACCATTTGTGCTAAAGAGAAGGTAGACTATAATACTTTACAAGTTGCTTCAAAGGATAGTAGTGGGAACCATCTATCAAATCAATGATTCTTAAGAACTCACTAGAACCTGCTGTTTGCACATGTGAACAACTGAATTGTTTCTGCACAGAGAACAGCTTCAAGCCATGACTTCCACAGCATACTTACTGACAACAGCTTGCTAGCCTGTGTAACTTCCATCAAATCTAAGGTTCACAGAGATGTTCCTCCACATTCTGACCACCCACAGCATGAACAAATGAATATCCAGAAATACTGCAGCATTTCTCTTTCTATAAAGCATAATACAAACCCTCCCCTCTCAAAATCCTTTACTATATCACCAAGAAATATTCCACAAAATACCTCTTCTACCTATACAGGTGAGCCTTTACGAATATGATAGATAGGTTGTATGTATTATACATACATGGATAGAGAAAGAGAGGGATACTTTCTACAGCTTATTTCTATGTTGGATGAAAAACAAACACACACACACAAAAAGGGAATCTGGAAAAAATAAAGGAATAGTTACTGTTTAAAAATACAGTGATATTATTTTAAAAGGAATCTTGCATCATAGTTTAAGACAGAAAAGTTCTGATAGGAACAACAGCTACACCCATATCTAGAGACAACAGAAAGGGAAGAAAAAAGAACTGCTAATCAGCAAAATCTTAACTCAGTGTATTGCAGGTGTACAAATGCCTTTCCCATTATCACCAAAAGATTACGATTGTCAGATTTCTCTATATTCAGTTGAGTGTGTTAATTAAGTAGCATTAACTAACAAAACTGTAGAAGAAAGAAGTGTAAGATAAGCAAATTAAAATAGTACCCATTCAGACATTATCATGAATAAATATGTTAAAAAATGGAAAATTAGAACTGACTCTACTTGGATAACTGGAGAAGGTCACAGATATGACTTTCTTCTTCCATTTTTAACATTATGAAAAACAAAAAATTAAATATATAATTAAAAAGAAAGAGCATAAGCAGCACCAAGACACCAGCATTAGTCAAGAGCTCTGGCATGTGCTATGGGCCTATGCCTTGAGATTCATCAGATTTGGAAGGCAGAGCAAGGAGAACAGAAAATTGCAGAAAATACAAGAGGCAACAAGAGATATTATGGCAGACCGCAGGGAAAATAAGTGTAGTGAAGGAAGTGAGAAGGCACTGGCAAAAGTGCCACAGGACCTGTGGAATCTCCACCCTTGGAGATACTACACTGCTAGACAGGCCCCTGAGCAATCAATTCTAACTACAAAGTTGGCCCTGCTTTGAACTCAGGGCTGAGCAGATGGCCCCTAGAAGTCATTGTCAATCCAAAATACTGTTATGGTTCTCTGAAATGCTAAGAGAAGGGATTTTAAGCCCTTTTTCACATATGTAAAATTAATCCTACCCCATGATGTAAAAAAACCCCAGCAGTACTACATTTGTGTGTATTTCTGAGATGTTCAAAACACACAAGAAGGTCACATATCCATCACACAAGCAATATTTACCTCAGAAATCACAGAATCACAGAATATGCTGAATTGGAAGGGACCCACAAGGATCATCAAGTCCAATTCTTAGCCCTGCACAGAACCATCCCCAAGAATCACATCACGTGCCCTAGAGCATTGCCCAAACACTTCTTGAACTCTGTCAGGCTTGGTGCCATAACACCTTCCTGGGGAGACTGTTCCAGTGCCCAATTGCCCCCTGAGACAAGAACCTGTTTCTGATATCCAACCTAAACCTTCCCTGACGTTCCCATGGGTCCTATTACTGGTCACCACTGAAAAGAGATCAGTTTCTGTTGCAGTCTGTAGTAGATAAAAAGGCAGGGGAAAAGTACTGTAAGAGGACTAGGTTATAGCATAATATCCAAGAAGGGAAGAACACCCCAGGTAATGAAACTACAGTGTGACAGCATGGTTATTAGCACTGCTCATCCATTTGGAAAGAATGAGACACAAAACTCAATGACAGTACATTTATTATCTCTCACTTGTCTTAAAAAGTAAATACAACTGTTTGCTCTGTTTACTGGCTGGAATTATCTCTTTTAGGACCCACAGACACCACAAAGTGTTTGGGAAAACTGAAGAAACATTAAAGAAGCAAAAACATACACTGTAAGTGCTACAGGGCTTAGTTGCCAACATTTAGCATTGGGCTTAGTGGCACAGGATTCACAACACAGAGAACGAAAATGGAATTTGCCATACTTCTATAGTATAATATTATAACCATTTAAGAGAATAATCATACATTAAATTTCTTCATTTAGTTTCCTCCAGTTTCAATCACACATCGCTTCATGTGTGAACTCTGTTTCTGAAGGCACTAATTTAATTGAAGGCATTGAAAGACTTTGCTGGTTCATGTTGCAAACAAAAGTTTATAGGGTGCAAGCTGGATTCAAAATACTAATACTCAAAACTATTCCACATCACGGAAGCATTACATTTCTGTACACACACCAGAGAAGTCCCAAAGGTACCTTCATCCCTGTTACTACACATTTATCTGTGCAAGCAAGTCAAGAGTAGCACAGAGCAGCTGATCATGATGATTCTGTTTAAGCCCTCATGGGCTTTGCAAAAGAGGAACCTATCTCACACACAAAGCTCAAAGCCAAATGAATTAAAAAAACCAAAATTAACAACTCCAAACACTAATCTGGTAGTGCCAGAAAACAGATGACTATCACCCTTTTGCCTTTTTGACTAAACAGTCATCTGTGCAGAAAGCTACCATCAGCTTTTCCCTGTGTCTGAAGAAACAAGATTATATGTTTCACATTCCAGAAAAGAGAGTGCCCTCTAAAAGGATATTCTTGGAGCTGGGGTACCCCTCCATGTCTTTCTTATGAAACAGCTTAGTAATTTGGAAGATATTTTGAGAGGAAGGTAGATAATAACTCACTATCTTAGTAATTTGGGCATTGATCCAGAAAGGAATGTGGAAACCATCTAATTCCTTAGTGAGCTGAGGTTTTATGTGTAAAGTGCTAACATATCATCAGTAGAGGACGGGACACAACAACCCTCAACTCAGTGTGTGGATCCTGCCATAGCTGGAGTGGGTTCAAGCTCCAGCAGACAGAGATGAGAATGGAGCGATCTCCTCTCATATTTGGTAATCATTCGGTCCTTGTCAGAGTTGATTACTATTTGTAGGGGAGGCAAAGGATAGGAAAACAAGAAGTTGCTGCAGACACTTGATTTCAGAACAAGGTTTACAACAGAGACTTAGGGACCCCTCCTTTGCAGCACTGAGCCTTCTTGAGAACTGCCCACTTTTAATTTTCTAGCTTAGGCAGCTTCTTGGTCAATTCCTCTGCTTCTGCAATAAGGTATGGCTATAACAGCCTCTGGCTGAAAAAAATATACATTGAAGAAGGACACCAAATGAAAGCAAATATGCTGAGGGAATAAAAAGCATTTTTTGTGAAGAGCAGAGTCATGGATGATTCTCCATTTTCCCACTGAACAGTTTTAGTTTTTATTTCAAAATTCCTGAGCAGATGAGGCACTGCTGCAGGTCTGTGTAAGACCCTTGCACCTTTGCCCCACTGCTGCAGTAGCCTGGCTGTCTTGAGGAACAGTGCTGGGCTGAAGGGCACCTGCTGGTCTCAGCAACCAACACTAACACACCTTTGTCTTTTCACAGATTCTAACATAGAGCTGAAGGGAAGAATACAAATGTTCTCTGAACAGAAATATTTTCTTCAGGCAGTGCTTCTCATTTATGACAGTGAAAATACAGGCCAAAATAATAATTCCAAGAATGTTAACTACAGGTCAGTCAGAAAACCAGCAGAACAGTGGCAGACAGTGAAAGTGAATTTTCTGAAAGGTTATGATATGAAAGAATTATTTTTTTAAAAAAATCCAAAAGCATGAAAAGACCCAGGGTTTGGCATGAAAGGTGTTTTCATAACTAATAATGCTAATGCATTTATCCAAACATCTTCACCTTAAACATGATATTAATCTCCACATAAAGTTTGTATGATCATGCAATTAAGTCAGTCTTGAAATCAAGATGTGTTTCATATCATCCAAACAATGCTAATCACTCTTAGATCTCTGAATCACTAGCTATATTTGACTTCTTTATTCACAGAAATACAAGAACACTGGAATGTATTAGAAGACCTAAACAGCCCATTTTCTCTGCTTCAGTCACTACTCACAGGCTCTTCACTTAAATATAGGAAACTAATGAAAGCTGCAAAGCGGGAAGGATTGCTATTTAAACAATCATACACTCCTGCTTGTACATACCATACCTGCCACTGCAGTTTTGGATTATCTGCTTTGGACAGAACATTAACTCATGTTGATGTAGAGCTAAACTTTACTTAGATTGAAAATGGAGATTTAAATATTTTTTAAAAATATCTATATTTATTCACATTTAATTCTGCCTAATTTCATGCTGTATGGTAAGAGATGCAGACAGTGGTGACCACTTAAGTGTAGTATGATTGATTAACAGAAAATACAGGTAACTAAGCAAAAGAGGAACTAAAAAAAGAAAGCTTGAAAAAAACCCCACAAGTTTGGATGGCAGGCTTCGAGATGGTTATTCTATCAGGGACAACCCAATTGAAGACCATAGCACAAATTATAAGAGGTAAAAAATTGGAGAGGAATTAGGAAAGCTGAGTGGGAATATAAGAAGCAGGTATGGTAAGACACAGACACAAAATCATGCGTTATGTAAATACCTGTGAAGCAGGATGGTTTTCAGAGAATCAGGCTCTCAGGAAGTGAAAGGAGCAATAAATGGGGATGAAGTCACCCTGTCTGTTAAAAGTTCTTTTTGCTTCAAGCTTGCCAGGGGAAATATTTGTTCTACTCATGATATAAAGGAGGCACTGGCTGGAATTAAAGCTTGGGGGGTTTTATTTAAGAGCTTTTATAAAAAAATACTTTAATTAGTCTTGAACCACCAAAGAACCAAGACTTGATTCATAAGGACATTAGTGGTTTTAATTGCTACCTCATCACCACTCTCAGGAAAAAGTAATCCACACCATAGGCCCTTGCAGCTTTGATCCAAAGGGTGTGCTCAAGACCCTGGGTATTGCACAAGGAAACTTCATAGTCCTGAGCATGCTGAGGTCCTCAGTGGCAGACTGCTTTTTGTGAGAAAGTTGGTCCCTGGTCATTCCTCACAGACCTTTTGCTGCTTCTTCTAAATGCAACAGCTTGCATGGGGCACTTCCAGACAGACTTTCAGGAACTATGGGCCACCAGAACTGTGGTTAGACTATTAAGGAATTGTCTCTATTCTTCTGATATATCAAGAGGAGGCTCTATTTTTGTACCATCTGTTTGACTGACACTAGGATGAGCTTTCAGCCCATGAGAAAGACGTCATGAGATTTTTTTGAGACAATAGCATTTCAGAAATGTAGACTAAAGGACGCCTACTCAATATAAGACTCATCTGCTGAACCATATCATGGCTGATCATGGATTTTAGCAATGGAAACTGGCACATCCATTTCAGTTTAGACTATATAACTCCCTACTGCTCCCTCTATTTCCAATTTAATTCATTTTAATATGAATTCAAACAGAAAACAAAAAGCTATTCTTATTGAACAAACAAACCCTGTTTCTTGGCCTGTATCAGTTTGGCTCAAGGAAGAGCTGGGCGCAAGCTGCCTGCTCCCCTGCTGTCAGTGGGAGAGGAGAGTGCTGAAGTACTCCCGGAGGGTCTGAGCCCACTGTGGTGTCAGCTCCTCGCACAGCATAACAAATGCTGGATAAAAGCTTTTTTATTTTATTAACATGCACTCTGGTGCAATTTCCTTCCTCTTAGATTGTAAGGAGATGATGGTTGCACGTTTGTTACTTCTCTGTCAGACAGAGGGAGGAAGTGTTTGGTACCATTTTCACTGGGTCATCTCATCTATGCCATCAGTGTACCTGTTTCTTGTTGTGAGGCTGGTCACCTGGTGATCCTTTCTAAGGTGGTTCTGGTAGCAGAGTCTCTACCTCAGTTCAAGTATTTCACCTTTCCATCTTCTTCATTAAGCAAAGAACCTATGTTTCCTTCATCAGTGAACTGGACATAACAGTTGTCTGCCCATGGTGTGAATTGTTTCCTTTGGCTGGAAATGTGCGGAAATCTGATGCCCTATTTTTTTCTGCAGAAAATATGTTTTTCTATTTTAAGATGATAGAATACTTTTAGGAATTATGTCATCTTTTTATATTCCTTATTTTAGTGAAATGTCCTGAAATTTCCAGTATTGAAATTAAATTATTTGCAGAGCAAGACTATGAAGCAAATTGATACAGATTCTTACCTGACTGTGTTACAGAAATAAACACTAGAGAAGGTTCATGTTATGTAAAAAAAGAAATTCACTCTCCAGTCGGAAAAACTCAAGCATGCTTACAAGAGCACTTAGCAGTGAAAGATGATGACAGTTTGGTTGGTTTCACCTACCTTCCCTCTATCAAAATTTGCGCTTATGTGCAGGAATAAGTTTCTTATGTTTTCATTGCTTTTGCTGCTTCTGTCTTCTCTCTGCTGATAGTGTAATGCTTCTATAGTATGGAAATCCTTGTTTCCTCTCATCAGTTGACAGCATCATGTGGCAGTCTATGAATTGCCATTGGGAGGAAATCAAATACCACTAGGCCTTCTTCTGATTCTGGCGGAAACAAACTGCTAGCTTTTGATTTCTCAGTTGCCAGCTTTGACAACTGTATTTACCAAGACAGCTGGTAATTCTCTCCTTTCCCTGAACTTCTCATGGGCATTGATTTCTGGGGATACCAGATCTCCCACCTGATGATCCAGGAAGATCCTTATTTTTACAAGTGTGGTTTTGAGTGGAAAATCAGCCTTTTTTTGGAGGTGTGCTGGTGAAATTGCCAGGGTGGGAACCAGATAAAGTAGGCAGAACAGCCTAGAAACTACACTCAAAAAAGTTTGCTACAGAAAGAAGGCTGAACTTCCATTCTAGTAAGAAAGTAAATCAATAAATAATAAAAGTAATGTTTACAAGGTTATAAACAGGCTTCAAAGTAAACACTCAGGTAAGATGATTGGTAAAGTTTACACTCCTTTTAGAACTATTGATTCAGTCTGGATGCCTGTAGATTCATGAAAATAGCACTGCAGCATCCACATTTTAGAAGGCTTTCTTTCTACCAAGAAGTGCTCTTTCAAAACAAAACAAAAGTTTAAAACAGCGCCAAACAATTGTCAGAAGCTGCTCCACATATTTTCAGCTTTATGTTATTAAATAATGATTTTTTTTTCCCAGAAGTAAGATTCTGCCACTTAAGTAACATCAAAAGAACTGAAAAATATCATCTTGGAAGAAAAAACATGGTCCTACTTAAAAGTACAGTCTTAACTCTCTGAGAGGCCACTCTGTGAGCAGTTTTGAGAACATTCTGCTGACAGTAGAATTTATACCTTAATTTTTAGGCATATAACCCTTTTCTTATTCTTGTTACTCATGGAATAGCAGAACCCAGTGATCATAAGAGATGGCCCTTAATACAAGTTTGTTTTCTTTAAAAAAATATAGTCTTGTGTCCCAAAAGTTCATTAAAAAAGTTATGGGTATTTTTATCTGGAAAGAAATTTCTAGAGGAGCCATATTTTCTCCATCAGTTAGACAAATGATTTAGACACTACCATTTTCACTATGGACCTAAAACCAGGTAAAATTAATACAGCCACTGCATTCTGTCACTGCTTGCATGAACATCATCCAGTTACAAATTCCTCTTTAGTCATCCCCGCTACCAGCATTCAAATATATCACTGATAGGTTGTAGATAGTAATTTGCAAACCCACAACTTTTTTCACAGAACATGAACTTCAGGAGTTGATGTAATTGCATTTTTATTTTCTAATGAGCAGACTTTCCTTTTGACCGTTGCAGTCCTTCATGGAGAAAAATTCTGAAGTGACAGGATATATTATGTAGTTAATGTTTACCATTGCTGGTAGACCATCACTCCTTCTATCTTGGACACAGTGGCATACTGTTTACCATCTGGATTGCATATAGGTGCACAGGAAGGGTCTTCAAAGAACCAGAATGTCTTCTTCTAACTTTGAAAAAAAATTGAGGTGGTCCATAAGCAAGACATGCCAACTTTTAATATAATGAAATCCAGTCACAGATCCCTGGAACCTGACAATAAGAAGAAATTATAACAAACTGGAAGTTGGACAGATCACCTTCAGATATATCCTGGTGGTTGCTGGAGTGGCAGACCCTGACGGGGAAGTCCGTCGTTCACACTGAATTAAATAAACTTATGCAATCACTGGAATATTTTGTAATGTCTCATGTACTAAAACGGTTACCAGAAGCACACTACTCTCAGGTTTCTTTAACTGGATGTTATGGTTTAGTGCCAGATGGCAGCTAAGTACCATGCAGACACTCGCTCACTCCCCCCACCCCTCAACAGAACGGGCAGAATTGGAAAAAAACAGTAAAACCAGTGGCCTGAGATAAGAATAGTTTAATAATTAAAGTAAAACATAAAGATGATGGTGATGATAATAATAATAGTAATCAGAATTAGTACTGGTGTTAGTATTAGTGTAGAGAGATGAATAAAACCTGAGAAACACAAGTGATGCGCAATACAGTTACTGATCACTCACCAACCGACGTTCAGCCACCCCTGGGCAGCAACTGGTCCCTTTCAGCCAATTCCACCACAGTTTCTATACTGACCATGACATTCTATACGATAGAATATCACTTTGGCCAGTTCAGTTCAGCCATCCTGGCCAGGCTCCCTCCAGTCTTTTTGTGCATCTCCTCGCTGGCAGAGCATGGAAAACTGAACAATTCTTGACTTAGGGTAAGCACTGCTTAGAAACAACTGAAACATAAACCTGTTATTGACATTATTCTCATACTAAATCCAAAACCCAGCACTTCACCCACTACTAAGAAGAAAATTAACTCTATCCCAGCTGGAACTAGAACACTGGATCTAACTGTCCACCTATGAACTGCATCAGTCTTAATTTACTCTTGGTACCTCTTTCATATAGTGTTGTCTCCTGCTAGAAGGAGTATAAAGCTGGCCTAGCATTACTAGTGTTCACACACAATCTACATGGTTTGTATAAAAGGGGGGCCATTTCCTGATGACATCTTCTTTTGTTTATAATTGTTAAGAATGTAAAGAACTGAATACAATATGGTCTTAAGCCAGAGTGAGAGTGGACTGGAAGGAACACGAGATCACTCCTTTCTGCTGCGAGATAGATAGGCTTGAGCTAATTGCTAAACCACTGTTTCAGATTTCTATTGGTAGTCATCCAGTCTACACAAGAATACTCTTGTATCTTGAGCAGTGAACAAAATTCATGGGCTGTCAGCTTGCTTTCTCCTACTTTAAAGAACATCTGAGCATCACTCACAGTGGGTTTGTGGTTGGAATTGATCTATTACTATTGTTTCAATTTAGCCATTAATTGTCTTTAAATGTGGTATCTTCTTGTCTCTTCCGTGCTAAAATTTTTCTTTGAAAAATATATTGCAATACTGCAGAACCCTTATCTTCTTTATAAATGACACTGAAAATTTTGATTTAAAGCCAAAAATCTTTGGGTCTGGGCTGTTTCAAAACAGGTTAAGACATAAATTAAAAAACATATTTTATAATTATAAAATTTTAGTTGAACAATTCACTTTATATTTCCTCAATTTATTTGTGACTAAATTAATCACAGCTAAAAAAGACATGTCTTTGATTTGCAAGTATAATGTTGTCACAGAATTACATGTGTGTAGATTCAGCCATATGAAAGAATCTCATTATCACATCTCTCTTTCATTGGGTCTAGAATCAAAGTAGAAGAGAACAATGGTTTTGCCTCCTTACGTGGACCATCTCACTGGCAATATACTGGAAGACATTCCAGTAGTATTTGTTGAACTATACCAATTTTTCAACATCTGTCCAGAACCTTATATTCTGCCTCTCACATGTAGTTCATTAGTCCCAAGTGTGTGTACCCAGTGGTTTCCCTTATCTGTGGATATTATTATTCCACAGGAATAATTCCACTTATTCCATTGACTTCTGGTGACTGACATAAACAGTATCATCATTATCATAAGGCAAATGCCTTTCTGTGTAAAAACAGCATCTTGAACATAACAGAAGCAGATATGCTCCCTCAGACAGTTTGTTTATTTAATTTACAATCAAAATCTCCATTTCTGTCCTAAAAAGTTCTCCTTAGAAACTTCCACTGGCTGGCTTTACAAAACAGAGCAGCTCAAGTCTATCTGCCTGATGAAGACAGTTAGAGGCACTGCTAAAGAGCAGGGCAAGCAGACCCTAGGCATGGAGCTCTCTGGCTTTGAGAAACTTCCACGATTTAATGGAAAGGGTGGCACATCTTCCTACTGGAGGAAAAAAGGAAGACACTATCCTTCCCCTAGGAACCCTGCTTGCAGTTTTCTCAACTTTTGGTTATTTTTTAAAGCATGCTGATAAGGAAGTCAATATGGGAATCATGTAGATGCAAACACTGTGTTCCACTAATGGAACTTCAAGGATGTTGTTTTGCATCTTGACTAAGAGGCCAAATACATCAATTTTATAATATACTCAACCTGCAAAAGCATTTGTCCTTAAAACTCCAGTCTCCTCACAAAGGCAGGTCTCCTGTTAATGGAATCAATTAGTGAAGTTCAACGTACCAGTAAATAAGAGCAAACAAAGCCAAACAAAATCCTTTTTTGCTTTAGATTTTAATATTTTTTTATGAAACCTGTTAGCTCTTGCCTTTCAGGCCCATCCCCCTTTACTTGCTCCTTGTTTCTCTGCCATTATGTCTAAATTAATGATGTGTTTGGCAGTCAGACAACTGATCCAATTGGCTTCAATGTCACAGTTTGAAAATGCTCATCAGTCCTGCAGCCTACTTATTTTTTGACTGCCATGAACACAGCCACTGAACAGTGTGCATGCTCCTGCTCCTCACACACTCAGCACACAAACAACATTTATATTAATTTGGTGAATATGCAGTCATGCTCATTGAGTATGGGGAGATCTATAGGGGAACGGGGAGGGAATCATTGCTGGATGAAAAGTGGCTCTGCAGTTGAGTCTGGGAGCCCAGCCTAGGGCTTCTAGAATAAGACAGGATACATTTTTTAGAGGGGGAGCTCTCCTAAGTGGGCAAGCTAGCATAATTGCATTTCTAACTGCTTGGCTGCAGCAAGAAAGCAGGAAAAACCAAAGCTACTCATATCTGTCTCTCTGGCACAGACTCAATGCAAGTATTTGCATGCCTTGCAGTGCTAAAGTGGTCATTTCCCTCTCTGTTCCACCATCCAGGTTATTAAAGACAGTATCTGATAGCACAACAACCAGGACAGACTTCTGTGTAAGTCCATATAATTTAGCCTTCCATTTTGACAGTGAAACATCACTAATTACTCTCTAAGTACATCTTTCAAACCCATTTTATACATGTCCCTTAATTTATTTATACATTTTTTTTCCATTTGCTTTCTTATATAAACGTTGTGTGTGACATTGCGAGTTTTTAAAAGATCTGGAAATATAATACGTGTGATTTCTCCTCAGTGAGCAAGGTCTGTTACCCACTTTGAGAAAGAAATTATATTTGTTTCATGTTATTTGTTCTTGGTAAATCAATGCTGACCATTCCTCATCTCTTTACTTCTCAGATACTTGGAAATATTTTATTTGATTGCTCATTTCTTCTAGAAATTGAAGTTACTCAGGTGGTCTGTAATTTCTCAATATAATTTATTTTAAAAATAGAAACCATAGCTGTTCAGACACAATTCCCTGGCAATTCATTTACCCTTCCAAGTTTCAAAGATAACTCTGAACATCCACGTGATTTATTTGTCAGTTCTTTAAGTAACCTCAGAAAAAATTCATTAGGTTTAGCTGATTGAAAATCTCTCATTTATGTTCCTTCTCTTTAGGGGGCTGAGATCCTGCTTACTCTCTTGCAACTGGAATTAGTTGACTACTTGCCACCTCAAAACTGATCTCTTTAATGAATTGCAATGTAGAAAAACTTATTTCAATGCATTTTCCTAGAAGGAATTTCTAATACTTAAGTGCTGATGTCATAGGAATTACAGCTAAAACCATTTTCCCCTACTTACTGGTTTTTTCCTTTAACTTTCAGTGTGGATACACATTTGTGACACTATTTTCAAGAATGTTGGATTCTAATTAGTCTCATTATGTCACTCTGGATTGTAGGTAAAAAAATTTCTTTTCCCCAGCCAAGACAACATTAACAATTAAAGCACTCTCAATACAATTCTTATTTATATATCAATAGGATGATATTTTTAAGCACAGAACACTGATATCCTCTGAATTAATAAGTCCAAAGGTATTCAATAACACTACAAGGATGTAGCAGATTAAAGGCAATGAGCATCTTTCTCTGAAGCATTTATTATTAGTTTCTTTTAGATGTATAATTGATTTTCTCCTCCAATAAACCAATTCCTTCTGCATTGTTGGCAACAACATCTGATCAAATATTCTTTGCTTCAGGCTATAGCTATACTAACCATTTCATCACAAGACTGAAAAGTTCTCTGACAACTGCTTCACAAGACAAGGAAAAGGCTGAGAATAGCAAATGAGACCACCCATGCTTCACACTCAAGTTTGAGAGCACAGCAACAACAAAGCTTACTTTCTTACTTTAAACCTTTCATTGTCACTCAGTTTTGCTATGCAAATCAGGGCTTATAGAGGACAAGCAGAAACGAATATTAGAATGAAATGCATTAATTCTAAGACAATCTTTACTACTTTACATGTCTGCTCATTTAGAATGTATGTCAAATTACAATTGTGCACGTGAACCAATGTCTGAGTTTGATGCCTTAAAGGTTTTTTAACTGCAAAAAAAAGTCATCAGACTTCTGATTTACATAAAAGGTGTATGCTTTACAGGCCTCTGGTAGAAATAGTTTAGCCTTGTTTTAGAGAATAATCATTTTGTTCACTCCAGGCTTTGTCAATATCTATATTTAATTTTTCTACAACTAATTGCACTTTTCAAAATAGACATATTTTATAAAGTCAGGGAACTTAGTTGAAGTAGGTTTTCCTGGGTAAGTAACTGCTGAGAAAAGAAGTGCAAAAGATCTGGCAGCTATTGAAAAAGGTTACATGAAAAGCACAACAGCAGAAAACGCCAGTGTGGAAGGAAGTAGGAAGTAGAGTAAGATGAAAATATAGAGTCCTTTGAAAATCAAAAGACAAGTAGGAAAAGCAAGATATGACTTTGGGTATTGCAGAGCAGCTTTTGTATCTCACTGTTGCAATGATATACAATAGCCCACCCAATCGTGACAAATTAGGAACACATCAGCTATGGAGGCAGTACCTCTACCAGTGGGATGGTAATGAAGAGTAAGGGGCTCTTTCAAATACTCCAGTAAAATAAATTGGAACACCTCCATCTCTACCCATAGGATGTGTATAATGAGGCAATGTGAGCAAGGAGGATAAAATTAGAAGTGTTAAAGTGCAAAATTAATTAATACCAATATGGATGTGTATTTGAAATCAGAGGAAGATAAAAGAAAATATAGATTCATCATTTAATGGGGGAGGACAGCAAATAATAGGCGTAAAGAAAGACGAATCTTCCCATTTTGCTTCAGTCATGAAAAAGATTAACTGAGAGCAAATGTTACTGCAATTCATTTACAAGAGAAAGGGTAGGTTCAGTAGTGTTCAGTTATTTTAAATGTATTTAAGTTAGTTCCTGACAAAATTCACCACTGAGCACTTAAACAACCACCCAAAGCAATCCCTGAGGCGTTAGAACTACCTCTGACAACTTCAGGAGGGGAGGGAAAAAACTCAAAAGACTACAGAGAAGTCAGCTTAGTATCTATCATTACAAAGGGGAAATAGAACCACAGCCTAATTCAGTGTCAGAAGCAATATTAGGCAAAGAATTAAATAATCAATGTATAAGCATCTTTAGGATATTAAGGTGATTAAAACTGCCACCATAGATTTTTCAGGAGTAAATCATGTCAAATCAATCTACTGTCTCCTTTCAGGACAGCTGCTCTGGTAATTGAAAAAGACACAGTAATACCTGTGCTATACCTGCACTTTGATATGTTTTTTGAGTTTGTTTTCCACATCTTGGTATATGCAAATTGCAGGAATATAGCCTAAATAAAATTCCCATAAAATGGATGCAAAACTGGCTGGAAATGCATTTAAACCACAAACGCTCCAAATGCATTATCAGAGTAAGGATAATTCAAGCAAGATGCTGCAGTGAATTGTCCTAGATTCAGTTTAATTCAATGGGTTCATGAATTATTTGGGTGATAGAATAGAGGATACACAAGACATTTGTGATGACAACATTAAGCACACAAGGGAAGACAGAAGATCAGAAAGCTAATTGATCTTGGTAGATTGGACGTCAAACTTGGAATTCAATAAAGACAAATGCAGAGCACTACACACACAAAAAAAAAAAGTCAGATATACAATTACAAAATGAAAAACTGAAGAGGCAGCAGTCCATCAGAAAGGGACTACTGCAGCAGTTTTCTGCATGAGTATGAGTTGTGACACTCCTGGAGGAAAAAAAAAATTACAGCAAATCTAATTCCGGATGAAACTCAGAGGAGTGTCACAGGTAAGAAACACAGTGTGCTCATTTTGCTCCCCTTCCAGTCACACCTGCTGCACATTGATGCCCCATTTGCTCAACACACTTTACACCAAAAACAACTGAAGGGGAAGATAGAAGGCAAAGCCACAGAAATGAAAAACCAAGCTAAGGAAGAGACACAGCAGTCCTTCAACATGTAAAAGTGCTCTACGATGGGTAAGCAGAGGAGGCTGTGGTGCTGGAGGCAGATAAATGGCTGTGGGATACTTACAGTGCTGTGCCAGAGTCCTGGAAAGCCAGGCTGCCAGCTACTGCTGCTGCTGCCAAGCAAAGGGTTGGATGGGTAGAGTCAAGGCTGTTCTGGGCAGGAAGAGGAGATCCCAAAAGCAAGAGCCACGCTATAGGATTGGGATAGCAGCAGCAATGTCCATTTTCTACATTTTTACACTGCAAGCACAGCCTGAATTTAACCTTTCTTCCTAAAAGCTGACTGCTGTCTTTCAGTGTTGCCTACACTGTTGGGAGGCCTTGAGCTGTGCTGTAGAAAGCATGTATAAAAAGCTTAAGAATCAGTTCTTGGTGTCCACCAAGGGAAAGACAACAAGAGAGTAATAACTTTACATCAGAATAGCTTTAGCATAGATATTAGGGCAAAGTCTTACAGAGAAGCACTAGAAATTATTGGTCAGAACATTACAGAACCTCCTTTGCTGCAAGGTCAAAGAGCTGTTAGGGAAAATACACATTAGGATTTACAAGCAGGTGTGTTTGTTGTCTCCCTGTGAAGGAAGACCAGTAAAGTGACTCACTGAGGGGCCTTTCCATCACTACACTTCTGATTAATAACATTTCACTAGATCTTCACCTTTTACTGGGAAAAAACATGAAAGCAGCACATTGTATTCTGTGCTGATGGTAACTTTCAGAGCTCCTCTTTACAGCCCTGGGACAAATGACTGGTAAACTGAGCTTCTGCATCGTTTTTGCTAGGATTATATGGTGTGTGACATAAGCCCATAGAAATTGTTTCTGGCTTCGCTCTCTGGCATCAGTGAACAAGTGCTAAGTCATACATCTGTTTGGGAATGCAATCACATTATTATCTCCTGACAGAGAACATAATCAACTAATTTCAGCCCTGGTATAAATGGATAACCATTTATTATAAATGGATAACCATTCTCAGTTACACTCTGAAGAAGCCTCCTTGTCTCCATTACTGATGTATAGGTAAATTAAACTCCTCAATTTATGTGCTCCAAATTAGTTAAAATAATTTAAAGTAGATGGAGTTAACTGCTTGGAAGTTGTTTCTCAATAACTAAGCTATTAGTAATCATTCCTAGGGCTCTTTATAATCAATGCTGGATTGTTTCTCACTGAATATGTACATCACCTTGCTATTACCTCAGTGGAGTAATGCTGGGTTAAACCAGCTGAGGATTTGGCCCACAATATCTCAAGGGTACTTCCTTTTAATTTAGTAATAATTACACACTATGCTAATAGACTAGAAGGTCTTTGGCCTTTGAGTTAATGAAATAATACCAACATGACCCTCAGAATCAATTTATTCAACAAAGAGGAAAATTATTACTTCACAAACAGAAAGGAACCTCAATTTATTATAATAAACTTCATTTTGTTTATAAAAAGAGAAAGGAAAAAAAGGTACAAAGGAGATGAATAAGTAAGAGGATAACTTCTAATATGATTTTCTATGGATCTTATTGCCCTAATATCTCATAACTAAAACCATGGTTGCACACACACACATGCACAAGTGCACGTGTGCGAGCATGCACACAAAAATATTAAATGGATCCAGATTTTATCACCTACCAAAGCCCTCACAGGCTTATGACAAATGCAACATATGTTCTGTCATCCACAAGAAGAATTATATCTCAGACTAGATTAATAATAACCTGGTAATGTATGTCTTCCATCCTCACAGTGAACCAGGAAGGAGGTTGAACATCTGATCTCAGAACAAGAACCTAGACGTGACAGAAGCTCTTCCAAATTTCTCAAAGGAAAAATGTTTCTCTCTCTCATTTCCCATTTTTCTGGAGGAAAACTGCCTGGAAGAGCAAGGAGAGAAAAAGAAAATAGCCTTTACTGCTCATTTTCTTACACTGAGCTAGTTCTATCACACAGTTACACCCACAAAATCTTACAGTTTCACAGAGAGGGAATCAGGTCCTGCCAAAACCAAAGAACACTACTGGAGCCTTGTTCATTACACACTTTATCTAAAAGAGAGTTATAGGGGATATATTTTTAATTTTTTAGTCAAATAAAATAATTGTTTCATATAGCAAGTTAAATGCCCCATAGCAGGAGGGTTGGAACTAGATGATCTTCAAGGTCCCCTTCCAACTCAAGCCATTCTGTGATTCTGTGATCCCTAAGATAACTATTTATACATCACATCCTAAAAGCACCAGTCATGCATGCAATGGAGACTTACTCATCTACAATAAAATAAGGTCCTTTATCCAGATGCTCAAAGAATATAGCAGTAATACAGCTCTGTGAACTCTTTAAGTGGTTGCACAAATTGTTACGGTACAGAGTCACACTAGGTCATTTTATTGCTGTATGTTGCTTTTCTTCTGAGGCAGTGATCTTTGTGTTCTTTCCTACACTATGGCTGCATGAGCACTTCCTCCTTCTCCCTTCCCTCCATTCCACTCAGCTCGGGGTACTAAGGGCACTTACCTAAAGGGTCACTGAGGAGACACAGAAGCCTCTCAGACTGTGGCAGTATCTGCCATGAAGCCCTTAATTTTACAGAAGAACCTGCCTCTACTCTAAAAGTTATTGGAGCCCTTGACTGATAGACCCTCCAAGATGGTTTGTCTTGACTTGCAGCTAAGGCTGACTTTTCAAACTCCCTCCATACTGCAGTTTGGACTCTGATTTGGAAACTGTGCAATTGAAATTTAAACAGTTACTAGCTTATGCTGGGACTTGGTTCTTCTCCTGTCAAAATATCAAAATCTTTCTGCAAATCATAGGGACACTTGAACTGCTGTGGAAAAGGAAATAAACTTTATAACAGAAGATGTTAGATGCACTAAATACATGGCTTGCCAAAATTCTTCTTACTTTATAAATCAAACTTGAATAGTTTCTTCCCAATCTAGTTAAGGGACAATTCTTTTCTTGTGCTGCTGTACTTCAGAGGTAGCTTACAGAACATGACAGATGTTACAGAATTAAATTGGTGTGAGTGAATAATCTAGAAAATACTGTGAAAATACTGTTGTCATTGTTGCAGAACGCAGAGGTCAGTTTTTCTGGATGTTTCCTCTAGAAACAGTGCAGAGTGATGCAAGTATTTCACCTTATTTTAAAAGCTCTCTGCAGAATTTCAGAGTATATGACATTTACAATTCTCCTATTACAAACTAGTGGAGATCTACTCGAGTTAGTCTCATTGGGAAACAGTGAAGAAGAAACTGCAGTTAGTTACAATCCATTTCTAATAGTGTTGTGTTGGCTTCAAGGCATTTTTGAAATAATACATATAAGGTTGGAGAAGCTGCTAAAGTTGCATTTGTGTATTGCCTGTTTGAAGCAATTAGTTAATTAACATCATTACAGTCTCCTTTAACAGTGTTTGAAAATAACTGACTGTGATTAATAGACCACGATAAGAATTTTGATCAGTGATATAATGTCTCTTCATTTTAAAGGGAAGAATTTATTGCACACTAAAATTTCATTTTAATTATTGAAGTGTAGATTTCAATCTTGTCTGAAAATGCAATCTTCATTCATTCAGTGACCTAAGAAGTTAGTTTCCTCTACCCAAACATTTAAAAACCTTGCTTCTATTTTCTTTCCTTCTGCCATTATTTAATTTGATTTTATATAGTTTTAATGAGTGATTGTTTTCAACAGGTTTTGAACATTTCAGTAAGCAATTTTTCATTCTGGAATAAAAGCTAATGATCCATAAATTCGTAATGCCATACTTTTATAGCCAGTAAATGAGTCTTAAATAAGTTCAGTAAGTTCTCTGATATAGGTCATTAATTGTTAATGGTGTTTTAACTAGATAATTGTTGTAAAAGGTTATTTATCATCACCATTGATGGTTGACTGTTCCTTACAATCTGTCCAGGCTGGTACTGCTGAACTTAGTCTTTCTACCATTCTGTGCAGCAAAGAGATCAGGAGACTGTGAAGCATAGTTTAAATATCAAATTCAAACATGTCCAGTAAACAATGAACCTACAGAACATCAGACTTAGTAAGGTCAGATTACTTTTTGTTTTTCAAACAGAAACACATGTGTATCATATCCTAGTGCTCTTTACACATGGCATAAAGGAGTTATAGACCGGTCCTGACTAAGCAGTAAAAATGTCTCAGCTTAGATCCAAACCGATTCAGGCATTAAGTTACCTAAAGATTATGTTATCCAATGACTTGGTGACGTGAGTAGCAAGTGAATCTTGGATACTCATTAGTGGTTTCTCCTCAGGATAAAGAGGTAGTATTACCTTAATGACATGCAGTAATTAGAGGAAAAGTTCATCAAGTGCCAAGCAAGGCGAGCTTTTCAATACACAAAAGTAAGTCAGTGAAAGTTAATTGAATCTTCTCTTTGGACTAGAATCCTTAACCAATATTATGTCTTCACGGGCTGTTGCCACCACCTTAATTATCAAGCAAACAGATATCTTTGCTAAGGTCAGATCTAGCTACAAAGAATAGGAATACAGTCTTGTTTGTAAACATAAGAGGCACTAAGTGTCCAGAGGCCAGGCCTTTGCTTGCTGTTCCAAGTCTTTGCATTGCCCTCATTCCGAAACACATACATGATCTGTGGTCCTTGCTATCTCAAGTGGATTTTCTTAAGAGTATTGCTACAGACACTGCTCTTTGGTGCCTTTGGGTCTTCTTTTCACATTTTCTCTGTGATTCTTTGGCCTCCTTGCTACCTTTTTCTAACACACAGCTCCCTCAGAGGAGTCCTGGCCCACTACATTTTCTTTCCAGCGGTGGCAAGCTGCATAGTTTGACTCCTAACTAGTTGGTGCATGGCCTGTTGGTCACATCCAATTTGTTCACTCTACAGTCCATGCAACTTTTATATAGGTTTAATCTAAATGAGATGTAGTGGATATTTGGCCTCAGTTGTGGAGTAAAACTATCAGCACAGTGTTTGCTCAATCCTTAGGAGAACAATGTAGGGAGAATCAACTGCAGACTGAGGCTGGCCCCTGGGTCATACCTGCTGTTCTTTCTACTCATCTCCTCTTTTGCCTGAAGTTGCATGGAGCCCCATGGACAGTATGAGCAGACACTGCAGTTTGAGTGTGTAACTAGGGGCTAGTGGAAAGGTATTACATGACAGCTCTAAATCCTCCCAAGAATGATTAGATGTTTCTTAAGAGAGAGTGCCTAACACTGACAAGTGTTGTCCCTAATCTCTGCTTTAGTAGGGAGGTCATAAGGGTTTGGAGTGCTTTGTTTGCCCCACTCCTGTGTGTAACCAGCATGTGTGAGCTGCACCATGCAGAATGAACAAATGCAAATTATAATGACTTTTTTGGCATGCAACAGGATGATGAGGCTGGAGTGCTGCATTCTGCCAAGAAATTCAGTTACAAAGGCGTATGTTGTGCTCATGTGTTTATGACAGTATTTTACCCATCTCATTGGCTGTTATACTTACTTCATTCCCCAATTTCTTTATGCCCTTTAGCTAGTAACATGCTGCAACCATTTGCCAGCCTTACATGACTAAGAAAGCCTGCCAGGCACAGCTTCCTATAAGGAGTTAATAAAGATTGTCAGGTAGCTCACAAAGAGAAGTGAGGACAGGTTTTTCTCTCCCAGAATATCAGTCTCCTTAAGGCAGGCAGGATGCATTATCCCCAGCAAAGCAGTGCTGATGACAGTCTGGCTCAGTATGCTTCTAGAAACCTCTTGCTTTCTCATCACTATGACCACATCTCCCAGCAACACTCTTTCCAGCAGCATCCCTTGCCCATCCCCCACATCTGGAAAGCTTTCCTCTACTCCCATGTTCTTCACACCCACTGTAAGAACAAGCAGACCCAAGTTTTGAGGCACCATGATCAGAAACAGCTGCCTTTACCAGCTCACTCAAGCTTGTCCTATTCCCCCCTTGGAAAGTGCCTGAAAATCACACTCATTCTTTAAAATATGGAGCCAAAAGATGGTGTAATTGCCACTACAATATGAAAAACTGTGGTAGTTAAAGTGTGCACCTCAATATGTACCAAAAGCCAGTCTCCTGAAAAAAGGTCACACCATCAGAATACAAGTATCTCTAGAGTAGGTATGGGTAGTGGGAGGAATTCCCTCTAGTTTTCCAGTTGAAGCAGCTCCTTTGCACATAAAAAATAATATTAAAAGATTAACTGAGAAGGAGTGTAGGAATGAACAAGGAATGTTCTAAGAGGCAGAAAACTTGATTGCTAGCTGCTGATCTTGCATGTTCTTGCACACACAGTCTTATATGTTACCTACACCTAGTATTGGATAAGAGGCACCAGCAAACCTTGAGACCTTGGGATTTAGCCTGCTCAAGAGCAAGCTGCACCCACTAGGTCAGAAAGCCATGCTCAGTCACATTCCTTCTGTTCTGACAAGAAGGCATTCCACAAAAATATAAAAACCCCTTCAGCAAACTGGATGGGAGAGGGAGGAAGTGAAACAGCCATACCTCATAAGGGGAAATCGATTTCAAGTGCCTCAGGTAGCAAAGGGAATTGGCAGGTGTCCCACATGATGCGTCAATCTTGAAACTACCCAGGTGTTGTACAAAATCTGAGAAGAACCACCTTCTTCTTTAGGGATTGTAAAGTTTTGTGTGGAAGCAACATCAGCCCTGAGATTGCCTGCCAGACCAAAATGTCTCATGCAGATGAGAGAAAATATGCATTTTTAAGGAGCCAGTAGGGCTTATGCATAAGGGAGGTGATAAACTGCTCGCTTTTGAAAATTCATAAATAAATTGAAATTTCAGAAAATGAAAATTTGCTGAAACTCTAGGCCTAAAAAGTATGTGAAGTTCCATTTTTTTAGGACCTGATTTTGCATCAGTTTCATTTCATTTTATATTAAATGTTATGGTAGTGTCAACTAATGTTTCTGCCTGTACTGGGAGTGACACTTATCTGAGTTTCATTATGAAATATTTTGAAGAACTTCAAGAGTTCTTCAGCTTACTGAAATTAATTCATCACAAAAATTGAGTCAAACTCCTTTGGGGTGAGCTTCTTTGGACATCTGGGGTGTTATTTGTAAAATCTATTATTTCGCTGTGCATAAATCCATGGAAAAAATTCAGCCATTATTTCAGCTCAGGACTCCAGTTCCTACTCCTGCTTTTACACCTCTCACATGAGCTTACCATAATCCTCTTAATAACTGTGTGTTCTGTTTACAATACTTTGGGCAATATCAACCCTAAGCCACTTTTTTCCCCCTATTGTTTAATGACTATTAGATTAATTTCATTAACAATCAAAGGGTGCTCTTTTCTGATGTTCAGTCATAGTTCTGCTGGGATTTTTAAAAGAGCCTAAGGGACATGGTTATCCAAACATGAATGAATTTCCATGAAAACAGGTTACATAGCACAGGCCATTGGAGAATCCTAGCTTTAATTATACTTGCAGTACTCAGGTCAGCTTTTGAAATACATTGTGCATATCTGCATAGTTGCTTGTCATACTACCAATAAAAAAATAAAAATAGACACAAGAGTGATTAATAAAAGGAAAAAAGTCTCAAGCCTCACAGGGTATCATGTATGGGTTGAGGGTGACATGTTATGTTAGCAAAAAGGGATTTGGGCAGTACCTGCCTTGTTAGTGCTACTCCAGGATCTAAGAAGCAGAGTTTTGACTCAACACCTTCCATCTCGTCCCTTTTCTTCTTTTTATCCAACTCTAAACCTTCATACTGAACCAGATCCTTAAGATCCAGCTAATGGGAAGGGTCACGTCTCCAAGGATTTCTCACCTATGAACATGTTTTATTTCCATCCATTAACTGTTTTAAATTGGCAGAAATCTTTTTACAGAGAGGATTATAATAATTTCAGTGCCCTATAGAACTTTCAGAGACATCAGCATCAAAGAAGCCAGGCTTAGAGAACATTAAATAAAATGCTTCTCAGTTTAGTGAAAAGTGCACCTGACATAGATGGTTGGGCTAAACACCTGGCAGGATGTTTCCCAGCCCTGTGGTTCCACAATTTGTTGGGAAGGACTGGTTTTCATGTAAAGGAGATGAGTGAATACAAACTTCTCAGAAACACTGACTTTAAATGATGCTTGGCCTCACTGGCTATTGCTCCTCTTTTTCACAGGTGACTATTAACACTGCTCTTGACCTGCTCTATTCCCCACGGAGACTCTGCTCAGGAAGTTACTGATGTTTCCACATGCTGAGAAGGTGGGAGAAACCTCACCTTCCCAAAGCACTGTTGACAGAGAGGACAGAAAAAGAAAGACCTAGAGTGCTCTGGCTTCTTTTAATCACTGAATACAAATGACCTAAAAATGACCCTAAAGATAATCCACCTCAAAAAAAAACCAAAAAAAACCCCCAAACAAACAAACAAAAAAAAAAACAAACAAAAAAACCACGAGACAAGCAGGGAGAAGGGAGGATTATGAAGACAGCCTTTGATAAACTCTGCCCCTGTACAAAGGCTGGCAGGCAGAATTTGAAGATACAAGTGGTGATGGTAAAGGTGGCAGCTTTCCAATATCAGTGTTGTCAGTTTATCCTGAAAAGTTGACCTTTTTAAACTAGCACTGAATTTTTTCTTTTTCTATATGACAGCATTTTGCCTTTTTGTGGAAACAGTTCTCTAATAGGCTTTCTTGTGGCCATTTATTACACATTGGGCACTAGGTTTGGTTTCTAATAGTTCCTTTTCATCTAGCTGCCTACTGCTGACTGTGGAAAGTGTAGGTTTGGCTCCACTGATGGCTCTCTGTAATGGCTGTGATTACACCCTCTGCATCTTCTTCACAGCCAGCCTTTCAATTGAATAGCACATTATGCCTGGATAAAACTCAAAAAGCAGCCTAATATCAGGGTTCTCTAGAGCTATAATAACTGGTTCAAGATCGAACAGATAAAACCACATCAATATTTCTGTATGGTCCATGACGTAAAACAAAACAATCTTGCATATGTCTATCCATGAGTTAAAGCTGTATTTTACCATTGCTCTGGGGAAAGAGGGATGAAAATAAACCAATGTCATCAGAAGGTCCAGAGAACAGCAAGTAAACAGCAACCTGTCGCCTGGTGCATGCTTCAGAAGTATAGTCTCTCTATGTCAGATTCAGCAGACTGCTTTGCAACTCACCATTCTTAAGCAGGTATTCCTTTAAACATGAGAAAATGTGTTTCTGCAAAATATTTCATTCTAGCTGAACACAGTTATTCCCAGGGAATCTACTGAAATGTTGCTGTAAGTACAAATAGAATGATGACTCCATGGGAGGGAACCTGGGAAGAGGCTGGACATGAAACAGAGCTGCTTGTGCATTTTTAAACTATAGAAATTTACTATTCAGTTCTCTGATCCTGAAAAGTTAAGAAAAGAGGTCCAGAACACAAAATATAAAAGAAAATAAAAAGGGAGTAATTTATTCACTATTGGTTCTTTAGAGTTTACATTGTGAGGATTTTTTCTGTGCACAGGTAAAGATAAAAACAGGAATTCTTTAACTGAACTTCAATTCAGCTGCATTTTACAGATTCCCAAAACTGGGAATCAGATTTAAAACCCACCAAATTTCTCAAGCATTTTCCATTAAGGGAGAAAGAACAATGGCAGAGCCGTTATCAATACGTGTATTCAAACCTTGCTTCAGCACCAGAACAGGTCAGTAAATACACTTAGCCCAAACCTCAGTTATGTCCATAGTGGTGCTTGTGGGAAAAGCTAAGAAAATGCTTCATGGAATTTTCAGTGTTGGACTGTGGGGCCTTTTTTTCACACCAGTCTTTTGGATCATGCTGTTTACGTGACCAGACTCATTCAGGTTGTGCTCTTTCAGCAAGCGGTGTGGATGAGCAGGATGGGCCTCTGTGGAGTAAATTAATTAGTCTTGAGGATCAGAGTGGGGTTTTTTTTTAGGGGATGTCACTTCAGGCTAGCTGTCCACTGCATATTTGTGGCTAGAGACCTCTAGGTGCCTACCTGGAGGAGATCTTGCATTTTAGCTTCATTTGAAATGAATCCAGTTCATTTCCTCTGAGACTGCTTCATGATGCAAAACAAAGTGCAAGTGGAGGCAACTGGGAGATTTACTTCAGTAACACTACTGCTCTGAACTCAAATGTGAATGTAGATGCACCCTTAACATCAAGAAGAAGCTACTTTCTGAGTGGCTTGAGGTTGTAAAGTGCTGAAGGTATGTAGGACACTAGATTTCATTTAAATAGACAGTTTATAGGTTCATCAAAGCGTCTCTGTTCTTAGTTTTCCACTGTAGAACAACTCATTGAAACAGATTTTTCAAAACACCAAGTATTAATGTGAGGAAACCACGTCCTGATATTTATGCACTAAAGCTGCATGTGCCATGTAGGTACACCTGTCAAGATATTGTGTATTTTATATGACAAATTTTTCACTTTTTTCCAAACAATTAATCTTCCCATTTCAATAAAAAGTTTAACTCCACTTATATCTTTACAAGGCTCCACCTGTACTGAAATAACTGCTGGTGTGTGGAACCACAGAGGGGCACTGTGATTGTTCAGAAGAGGCAAAGTCATCTACTCGTTTTTCTATCTGCCGCCAACAAAGACCTGGATTTGACAACAGCCAGAGAAACCACACAAGTTTTGTTACTCCTGGGCTGCTCTGTTCCCTAGGGTTTGCTATCTCAGTGAGCCAGGCACTTAGTAAAACTACCATCAGAGAGATCAGGAATGACAGGCACAAATTCCAGGGATCCCTACAAGTCCCATGTTGCTTTTAAGCAAAACTGGTTTAGATGTTGTGGTTTTTTTAAGGGGCTCTGGCAATCTTACTGGAGATGACATGAATTACCCAGCTGAAGTCTGAGATTTATAGTGGAAGTGAAAGAGCTCCCATGAAAAACACACTGGTGTTATGTGTCTAGTTCCCAGAACTCTGATGCCTCCATTTG
Source organism: Acropternis orthonyx (assembly GCA_035583155.1). Lineage (NCBI taxonomy): Eukaryota > Metazoa > Chordata > Aves > Passeriformes > Rhinocryptidae > Acropternis > Acropternis orthonyx. Next base: position 94,025,333 of record JAWWEU010000001.1, on the reverse strand, counting down.
CCTCCACCACCAGCAATGCAATCATTCAAATAAGCTGAAATCAATCATATAATGAGTCCTACCATATGCTAGTTATCTTTGAGGGGAATGAATAAATCATTGTGCGTTTGACAGGGTATTTATGCCATAAATTGACCTAGGAAGTGGGATGGCAACAGTTTGATAGTTATGGCTGTGATAGTGACAATTTAGGAATGAATGCATCTTTGTACTTTGACCAGTTCTAATCCTGGCACCTGTTGAAACTAAAACTGTGGAGGGAAAAAATCCTGCCAGTAATAGAGATGTTGGAAACAAAACAGTGAGCTGTCAGACGAAAAAGCAGAGGAGGCCTGATGCATAATTCCCCTGCCAGGAGAAAAACATACCTGGGAGCAACAGGAAATTGATAAGCTCCTTTCTCTTCTGTGACAGAGCAAAGCTTGCAGGTCTGAACCAAGAGCAATCACTAGCATTCACCTTTCAGCACCAAGCCATGGTCTGTAGCAAGGAGTGCTCTGAAACTGATCACATTCCTCCTTTGGGCATCTCTCCATTTCTCACTGCTTTCTGTTCATGCTCCACAGGTTTCTCATTTATAATTAATATTGTCATAAATAATGCAGTCAGAAAAGCACAGATTTGCCTTAAATGGCCAAGTCTGTCCATTCAGGCCAGTATCAGCTAGTCTCTTTACACATGACTGTTATGAAGGGTTAGAATGAAGCTTTATTTGATGAGAATAAACTAAAACTGAATGTGAAGGCAGCTCCCTTTAGCTTTGGATTTGGTTTTTTGTATCTACCACCTGCAAGCTTTGTGTCCTGAACAATATGATACTGAAGACATTGAATATTGAGTGACATCAGCCTGTCAGTCTTTATTCTTGCTGTAGTGATTTTTAGTGCTAAACCCAATATTTTTAAGAGAGTAGTGTAGGTGTGAACAATTACATTAGATTTTCAGGGGTTCTGGAAACTGTAGTCACAGTAAGTATTTATGGGGCACAAAGGAGGCAACGGTTTAAAAACAAAGCTGTTATAAAGAAATTTATATCATAACTACAATAATACACACAGAAAATCTTATATATTCTTTATATAAACAGAATTAAATATATAATTTATTATCAAATTATAAAGATGAGGCACAGAATTAGATATTAACAGTGGGCGTTGGTTTTAGCACTGAATTCGAAGATGCCTTCAGAACCATCAAATCAAATTTCCTCTTCTCATAGTTGATTGTGTTGCACATTTTACTTCATAAACCAATCTGTCTCTATCTGGAAAGTAGTTGGGATTTTTTGCCCACACAACCCTTTTGGAAGATTGTTCCTAAGCCCTATGGTTCTGATGTTTGCAAATGTTTTCTAATTTCTGGCCTAAGTGTATTCCTAGCTAGTTTACTGCCTTTTATTCTTATGTCAATATTGTTCTTTAGTTAAATACTTTCCCTCTTCTCTGATACTTATTCTCTTGACATAAGTATAGAGTACAATAATTCCCTCTCTCAACCTTTGTTTTCTTTGGCTGAACAAATGTAGGTCTTTGTTTCCGCTTGCAAAGTAGACTGTCCTTTCCCCTGATTACTGTAGAAAACCTCTGTAGCTGCTGAAACTTGAACCCACATCATTTCACATAGGTTCGTTATCATAGAAGTGTCTTGTTCAACAACATTCATCACTTCCATCTCTACTGGAAACACAAAACCTAACAGGTAGAACAATATTTACTTTTTTTTCTTGTTTTCATCACGAAGGTGACTTAGAGGTTTTCCATATGTCCTACTTTCTACATCCTCTCCTTTACCTAAATAGACACCACCTCTGCTTCTAACAGGTCTGATCCATTGTTATACAGCTAAGAACATCTGGTTATTTGTATGCATTGTGCACATGCTCTGGCACTTTTCCAATTAGACTGCATCCTGTCCCTGGGAATTAATCTGATTTATACTGTAAACTTCTATGTAAATTTTCTCCCTAACACGGGTTCCACACACTTTTGTGTCAATAAATACGGACAACTCGCCCCCACTTCTTGTGATTGTTCATAAAAGAAAATACTGAACACATTCTTGTCTATCCTGAAGAATTCTGCCTATAATGTCTCTTCAGCCTCATACTTCCAAGTGGGTTAAGACCATCATGTTCTCTTAGGTAGAGAATCTATTATATTAGGCATTGTTTCCCTCTGATTTTTGTCTGCTTTTCCATTATCTCCAAGTCTTTCTTGAAAGATTTTCCTGAAAGCAATAATTACAGTTCAAGCTACTCTTCAAAGAGTATCCTGCATGGTCTTCTGTTGAGCCATCCTTCAGGCAGTCTTTACCATGTCCACTGCTTTTACCACTGTAACTACCTTAGGACAACATCCCCTCAATTCTCATTAGTCCTTGATTTGATAGCTAGAGCAAGTGTCAATGCTTAGCTTCCTAACTGCTGGAATTGCTATTTTTTATGCTTGGTATCCCACCTAAGCAGCTGATAAATAAATGTATAGAGAAGCACTATGGCTGATCTGCTGATAGCAGTTTGTACTCTCAGTAGTGTGACCTTCTTCCTGGTCAAACTAGATGTTCATGTTGTGTTCACAAATGAACCAGTGGGACCATTTGTGTTCCTGGACTGAACTGGCTTTCCAGGTGAGTGTATTACATTTTTATTCCTTTGCAGACCTATCAGAATTTTACAAGTGATGTGAACTTCTGATTTTGAAATGTGCTGACTTTAGCTCCTTTCTAACATTTTTCATGATCTAGGATAAAAGAGCTTTAGGAAAGGTAGTACCCTCCTTCAGGTTTGTTTTAATCCTTTTTTTTATGTCTCTTCTGTGGTCCAGCTGAGTACACTGCATCTTGATGTGTTAAATGTTTTAGAGATACTCAGGCTTTCACATATGTGCAGAAAATATGGAATGATCAATGTTGTGAATGACTTAATTCTTTTTCATTCTTTCTTTTGCATGTTTCTTAATGACCACTCTCACTGCACAAATGGAAACCCTCTATGTCCACTCTAAGATGTGAAGAGGCTAGTATAGCTTCCCATGATTGAAATAATTTTGAACATTATAAAAGTGGATCTTTACACAACGGTTAAATCACATAATACATCCTCAGTCATTAAAGAAGGCACTGTCTTGTTTTCAGTGACCAGGCCTGCATGTCAGTAGTCTCAGAGGATACACATGGGGACTCTATATCAAACATGCCTTGTCTTCTTGGTATATTCTTTGTTCAGGCATTTCTTATGTTGGACTGCTGAACAAGGAGAGCATTGCCTGCTATCCTGCCTTCTGTAGAAGGTACATTGTGATCAAATCCATGGAGCCTGCTGCTTTAATATCCTGCTGTGAATGCAAACCTATAGAAACTATAGTTTATAACTGTGGGGAAATTATGAATTACAGGAGGTCTTGTGTTCTTTGGGTTGCATACAAGCACTGTCCTCTTGTTCATTAGAATTAATACTGTTTCCTTGCACATCAGCAACTTGAAATCACATTTTTGTGGTCCAATATTTCTGGATTGTATTGCAGATGACTCCACAATTTACCTAGATTCAAACTGCTGTTTGACATAGGAGAATATCTTAAAATTTTCAGCCTTCTTCTAATGAGTACTGTCCTCAGAATCTAATTTAACATTCTTTTCTTCCACTGCTGGTCTTAATTTATTGCTTAAAATAAAACCAAGCAAACAAGCAGGCACAGAGTTTCAAATGCTATTCCTGATAGGCATGTCTGTCTTACTTTTTACCTCCCCTCCTCTTGTGATGATGAAACATCTACACCTTCTTTTTCTCAAACTCATCCTTCAATTCCAGTTCAGTATGCAGAAATGATCTCTTATTCTTAGCTTCTACAAGGACTTAAGTCTGTAATTTCCAGTGGTCTAAGTACTTCCATTCTTTTAGGCATGCTTTCTCCTTTGCTGAAAAAAAGTCTAATGCATGAGGCAACCTAATGATCACTCAGACAGCAACCCCAGAATGGGGACCACCATATCTAGACCTCCTTCCCATCCTTCCTTTTAATGATGCAGCCACTCGTGCTTTGCATGGCAATGTCAGCCTTATGCAAGTTACTGGTAGTCAGCCATAGCTAGTCAGAGGTATCTCTTCATCTATTCATGGGTAACCACCTCTGCTTTGGACATCCAGCACAGTTTAAATCAAGTACCTCCACTTTCTCTTGCCTCTTTCTCTACATTGCTCCATTTTTAACCACCTAAGCTGCTGGCATCTCCAGCACAGACTATGTTACATATCAGGCTGCATTAATACATTACAGTAATTATGTAAAATTATGAAAAGCCAGAGCTTCTGCATTGTTTATATGTGTCATTATCAATGGAAAAGCACTGTTGGACAGCCATGTTTCCCATGGACTTGGAACTCCACTTCTGGTTCCAAAGGGCAGCTGTTTGCTAATGCCACCTGTTCTGGAGCTGAAGCATGGTCTTCGACTTGGATAGAGCCTCAACTATAATCTGACAGCCCCAGGCTTGCCTTGCCAGAGTAAAGAAAAAGGAGACTTAGCCTGTTGGAGAATTCTTGTGCTGTCAGCAAGCTTAGCAACCACTTTTTGACCTTTTTGATGCTAACATAAAAAGGGATCATGAGGCAGTGGTGAGTAGGATTAAAGCACTGGCCTTCTCACTGGGGCCATTTGCTTCCGTGCAGAGAAGATGTCAAATGCTCACAGGTCAGAAGACAGCATTTTATACCCAGGAGACTTCAGAAAACAATTAAGATTCCAGCCCTGTAGTCTCCAATCAGTCCTTGTTTGACTCCAGTTCTATGCCAGAGTAATTTCACTAAAATCAGGTGAATTACTTCAGTACTATGTTGCAGAGCAACTCCACCATTTTAAATGGAATTACGCTGGCATAGAAGCGGTGTAACGTGGGTGACATGAATCAGGCCTCGTGTTTGCAGCAGCCTTGAATATACCAGTATTGAGAGGACCTTTGGAGCTGGGCCCAAAGCACTCACAAAGGGAGCTCCTGCTGTTATTCCAACCCATAGGCAGTTCACTGAACAAAGACCAATTATCTGAGCTTTGTGTGAAGGGGGTAGGGGACATGCACCAATATTCATAAATTAGGCAAGCCTGGTGTTTACTAAAGTGGAGCGCCTTCATTCCAATTAAAGTCTGTCTTCATTCCTTCTGTGAACTCATAATTTCCTTTCCATGTGATATTTGTCAGTTTTCATCTGTATATTATGACTTCACAGATGAAATGAAATACCATCATTTCCCATTTACAGATAGGGAAACCACAGCATAAAAAAGTAAAATGACTTGCCCAAGAGAATAGCCCCAAGGTCATTTGCTGCCTAAGGTAAGGTTTTGCCCACATGCTGCCTCTTATTAACAATTCTGTTCACTTCTTCAAGTGGTGTACAATAAAAAGAATGGAAATTAGACTTTTTCAAAGGCTTTCTTGCACCTCACCTTAAAAAGAGCTGCTGCATTTTTTATTTTTGTTTAAAAAAACTAACAGAGTAAATAGCAATAATATTACCAAGGCTTTAAGAAGGCTTTAAACCTATATGTTATACTGTAAAGCATTCACACAGAATATTTTAGAACATTTTAAATAATTTCTTTTATGTGAAAAAGCCACTTAAAGAGGGAGAAAACTTCAGAAGGAATTGTGATAATATCATTATATACAGTATAATAACAAGATCATTATAAGTTGTAAATATCATGTCATTACCCATTGTAAGTATCTGATTACATTCACTTACATTAACTTTGTAATTAGATGTAATTTCACACTTATCAAGTAAAATAATTTTTAACATGAAAGGCAGTACAGCTTCATCTTTCTGTGTGTCCTTGGCTTGATCCCTGACAACGGGAGGATGGAGAAGTTCTGAGTAAATGGTCCTTCCTCAGGATACCACCAGGAACACGTTTCTATATGTGAGGAAAAAAATATTTCTTTTTATCCAGAAGGATAAGGACCTCGAGAATTAACTCAGGGAAAGCAGAGGTAAATGATCCTATGATACAAGGAAAAAAACCATAGAGTAGAGCAGATATGTAATTTTAGCACAAGAGTGAGCCTACATTACATCATCTTGTGAAATGACAGACTTATTTATGAATGTATTATTTAGATAATGTAAAACTATGCTTAAAGGGACAGTGCCACCTTTCAGCTATAGCCCCAGATTCCCTTGACTCTTTGTCTTTTCTGACTGTATCAAAAGCCCCACAGTGCCAGTGCAGGTGGAGAGATTAAGAATAGCTGTACTGGATCAGCCTGAGGGACCCTGAGGTCCAGGATCCTGCTTCCAACAGTGACCATCTTCCTGGTGCTTACCCTTCTCCCTTTTAGAGATCAAACAAGTTCCCAAGACTGTCTCATCACCTCCTCCTGGCCCCAGCCAAACTGGCCTTTCACACCATCCATAGCAGGACGTTCTGGAAGGACCAGTTTCTGTTCCCTTTTCTTACTGGGTCTCTCGAAAGGGTAACATCCACTCCCAGCTCAGGTATTTTCAGGGAGCAGTAGGAACTGTCAGGGTGCCCAGCATTCCCTCTAGTTTCCCAGCTGCACACTTTTGATCCTGTGGTCTTCAGCTTCCATTTTCTCATCTGTCATTCCCGCTGTTTTCTCCATTTTCCTTTTCCTGCAGCCCTCTCTTTCTAAGGCCAGGGGAACCTACTCAGGGTCCCCATCCTCATACCTCTCAGAAGTCACAGCCTCAGAGATGGGTTAAGCCAGAGGAGGTATCATCAAATGTAATTCCCGATGACAAACTATTCTCTCATGTGGTTGTTTAATCCTTGAAGACAAGTACTTTTTGCATAACCACATTTTCTGTGCATTCCAGTCTTTCACTCTACTAATTCATTTTTCAATGAATTGCATACTTGTTTACTTTGAATTTATTCCTTGACCTCCTAATTGCTTCCTCCTAGTTCTTGTATAAAGAGAAACAGAGAATAATGATTTTCTGCTCAGCTTCTTTATTCCACTCAGTACCTATAAACCTCTTGAATCACCTCTTTCTTAATCAAAAGAGCTCAAGTCTATTTAACCTCTCCTTGCACAGGGCCATGCTCCTATCATCCTTGTCCACCTTCTCTCTCTTTCCCATTCCTACAAGTTCCTTTGGAAAAGCAGTTTTTCACTACTCATACATTGCAGAAAGGTAGATCTGCCTCTTCATTTGGCTTACCTATTCACTTCTCTAACCTCTTGAGATCTGTCTTTCAAGGAAAGGTCTGGAGTGTGAAGTCCTTAGTCCTGGAATCTCCTGGGAGACAGTTATACAGTTCAGTCTCATCCACGAGCATAGCTGGTCAAGTGTAAACACTTTGGAGATGTCAGTCTCACTGAAAATCCAGAGTCCCTTTCTCCCTCTCACGTAAAACCACAGGAGTTTGAGGCAACCCAGATGTCTGTCTCATCTCTGCATACGGTAGAGTTTCCTGCTTTATCTGAACAATTCAAGAAAACAGAGACTAAACACAGACACAGACCAAACCCTTTATAATAGTGAGATGAGTTCTGGAAAAAAATGTAGGAAAAATCAGGGCAAAAAACTTACCTTTTAAGCTAAAACCTTGCAACAATATTAAATAGTGGAAAAGTGGCAAATTTATTTTAAACTTCATATAATAAATTCCCTTCAGTTAGAGAAACTTCTTCACTTAAGTGAGCCACCTGTGAATTTGCCATGTATTACCTGTCTTTCAAAGTCAGAAGGGGAGGTGTTTCAGGCTGTCAACATGGAGACGTGGGGAGAGCCTAAGACATGGCTAGATCTTAACTGTATCTTAATGGCACCTTTCCCTCTACCTTTGTGCCTATCCATCCATTATTCTCCATGATTTTGTAACCACTATCATTTCCCTGGGATAGTTGTTTTGGAATTTCACTCTGGCTAAGGAGTGTTGAGGATAATGTAGGCAGAGTCTTCTTATATCACAGGAAATAAAATCTCTTTATAGGGCTTCAGTCCAAAGCAATTACATAGAGCTTTAAACTTATACATCTGAATTGTCTCAACAAAGTAGGTAAAAAAATTAAAATACATGAAGTAAAGCACCTACTTAAGTGGTTTGGTAGTGCAAATGTGCATCCTGTGTAGGCTGGTGATACCAGCTAATGTGTCTATTTGCAAGAAATTTGCCAACACGCTGGTCTAGGAGACTTTCAGTTCTTTTGTCAAATGAAATTGAAATGCGCTGATTGTTTAAATGAATCATTTCCCTTCCGTGTTTTGGATTACACATTCTTTTTTTTTTTTTTTTCACACCACATCTTCCTTGCTCTCGATGACAAAGCTAATGTCAGAGCAGACAGAACTAGCCCAAGATTTCCCTAAGTGATATTTCTGAAGCAGAGCAGGTGCAGATAAGGAAAAAGGATCAGCCAATTTTTAAGAAGTCAGATGGCATTGTGCGGCAAACAGGAGGCAAAGGACTGATTTCAAAGCACAAAATCAGGTCCTTTTATTTACACAGAATGCACCAATTCACAGAATTTGAAATGGCTGGTTACAGAAATGTATACATTTGATCATAGTTTAATCTTCCATGGACTGTAATACCTAAATCAGGAGAGCTATGAACATGGTGTACAGATTGATTCATTTCAGAAGAGTCACCTGGAGTTTCCTATATGGAAGATATGGAAGATGTAACGTACATTATCCAGTAAAAAATCTTATCATGAACTTTTTTCTTGAATCATTTTCTCTGGCTGGTGGAGCTGGGGGTGGGGGTGTAGAGTGGGATACAAGTAGTTTTGTCGTAAGCATATTTTATATATTTTGCCTGAGTTGAGTACTCTGTCTCCCTGTAAGTTTAGCAAAGTACACAGAAATGAGATACCAGGTCTTACACTTCTTTTGTAGTAGCTCTCCTAAAAGATATATGAAAAAGAAGGCTTGCTAGAATGAAAATGTCAGTAACAGTAAAATCTTAAGCTTGTAGCTTGTTTAGGACTCTAAACTACTACCTGAGTATTTTCACAGAAATCTTGTGTTTAAATTACTGTATGAGTGGGATCACAAAAAAATCCAAAATTGCTCCAAATTCTCACACAATCATTTACTCTTCAGTACTAATCGGGCAACACAAATTAAATACCAATTAAAAAATTTCAAGCTTTTTTTTATAAAATGACCAACTTTTTAATAGAATACCTTTTTAGCTCTGCGGTGCTCACCAAAATACTATGGTTGTACAGAAAACCAGCTTAGCCAAATATATGTGTGTGTGTGTGTGTGTGTGTGTGTGTGTGTGTGTGTGTGTGTGTGTGTGTGTGTGAATATACAGGGATAATCTTCTAATTAACTCCTTGAGGCATAATTACCCTCAGAAAATACAGTGATAAGCAGGCCATGATAGCTCCATGTCCTAAACCACTTCTGTGATTGGAAAATTTGCACATTTATCAAATAACCATAAGATTCACTTCCACAAGTTTTATCAAAGTAGAGCTATAAAATAATGACTGGATACTAGTGAGGAGATCCTATCACGGTGATGTCAATGCTGTCTTCCATGGAGTCAGGGCCTCATGTAGGTTTTATTAACTTGATCTTTCTAATTATTTTTTGAGGGTTTTTGGGTTTTTGGGGGGTTTCTTTTGTTTGTTTGTTTGGGTTTTTTTTAATGTAAAATCAAAAAGATGGCAATTGCAAACCCTTCTGGTCTTTCCTGGTGCTAATTAACAATGTTAAGATAATGATGCTCCAAGACAGAATGTGCTTTCTGCTGACTAATTCCTGTGGTTAAAACAGAGTTGTGGTGCCTAACAGCGGTGTAAGCAGCAAAAGTCAGGCCCCTTCACACCAAACCCTACCTCTAGAGCTATTTGTCTCTGCATAAACTAGAACCATGCAATCAGCTCAGCCTCCCACATCCCTTGAGCAGCTCCTGAGAGCAGAACTTGCCTTCATCTGCTGCCAGTGAGGTCTTCTCAAACACCACTTGCTCCAGTGTTCCTTCCTCCATCAGCTCCCTTGCCTGGTGGATACTTCATCCATGCATTACCCCTGAAAGAAATTTCCCTAACAGTGGCGTTTCTTCACTGTAACACTGTGGGAGGTTGTGCCTGACTCTCTCAGAGATAAACTGAAGGACTATTACTGACGGCACTATTGTGAACCCTCTGCCACACATATCTGCAGATTTATTGTCCAACTTCTACTTAATATTACAGTCATTCCTACCTGTGCAGAGTGGATGCAAAGTGCTATCCCTAAGATAATGCCAGAGAATTCTGAAAAGCAGAGAGAAAACTGTATTGTTGCATGAAATAACCACAGTGATAACAATTTCACTGTTCAGCAGACCACATACACATATTTAAAACCCAATCTTATGACAAGATCTTGATGACAAAAGGTTTCCAAAATATACCATCAATCCAAATGTATTTTTCTTCTCATTCAGTGGGTGCCACTTCCACTGGAAAAGGTTTTTTCATTTTTCTGCTTTTCTTGTTGGTAAGTTGAGGACAGCTGCTCCTTTCTGTTTTTCACTGTCTGTGAATTGCATCTATCCACCACTTGGGAAGCCCCAAACACACAGTCATGCTTGATAATTTTACTGTCACCTCTCTTCTGCATCTTCAAGCAAGGCCTCCTGTAACATTCCCAGCTCCAGTCTCAGGATGAGCTTTTCAAAGATAAGCAGTGTGGGATTTAGGCATATTCCTACCTGTCAGTCCCATGAGTTTTTAGGCAGCAATAATCTCTAGCGATATCAGAGATTATTGCATCCACAGTGAAGAATCTACAAAAATAAATATTCAGAAGAGAATTCACTCTCTTAACTTCCAAAAGGAAGATGGCAAAGAGCCTTCTCCTTCAGTAAACTGATTCAAATTCTCACTTGAAGATTTAAATACTGGCAAGTTTAAACACACGGAATGTGGTACGTGCATTCACCTACATACTCACATATGTCTCCCCACAGAGACATGAGAACACTTCTAACAGAAATGTTGCTTTTCATTTCATTAGGATTTTTTTTTTAAATGGACCAGTTAAAGCATCAAACTCTTTTGACTATGTATCATTTCAGAAGTAGAAATTAAGTGTTAGCAAAGAAGGGTCACAGCATCAAAAAAGTATTATTTCAGTGTTCCCCAAGTCCAAGGGTGTTCTCTCATAGAGAAATAATATCATCCTGGTTAAGAGCTAGCCAAAATCTGGGCAGGAAAGAGAAGAAACTTGCTCCTGGGATTTTCCTCTGTCAACCCACTTCTATTCCCATTGGCAGTTCTTAAACTGACTCAGCACCAACAGCTTTTACAGTGGTGTCCCATGCCTTCCAATACCACAGAGTCTCCTTGTATTCTAGCTCTTGGAGTCAAGATTATCTGAGAATCTCATTTAACCTTACAATACAAATAGAAATATAAGAAAAAAAATAACATTCCAAAAACACATTTTTAGCTTGGTAAAGCCACTCTCCTTTTAGATTGCTTTAGAGAATTCCGGAGATAAAAGCCTAATTTTAGCTGCAGTAAATTTGGATCAGCAGCACATTTTGGAAACTGTCTGTCAGCAAGATATTGCCATAAGGTTGGCAATACTAGGAGGAGTATATCAGACTTTCCCTTACTGGGATGGGATGAGAATGTGCAGATATTGAAAGCAGCTGGCCTGTTTCCAGTAGGAAAACTTTATAATTTCCTCTGTTGTTTTCGGTTTGGTTGTTTTTTTTTTTTTCCAAATGTCTGAAATACAGAACAGACAAGGGGTGGGAGGCAGGGGGGAAGGAAAGGAAAGAAAAAAAAACACTTTGTGAACAATTATCTCTGAAAATAAACAGTGATTTTTTTTTTCTACAGCATTTCCATCAGATTTTGATTACTAAGTATTTAAAATTAGTGTCTTTTTTGAAAACTCACAAGAGTATGAAACTAATTCTTGCAGACATATCTGCCTTTTAAAAATAAATAATAATGACATTTTCTGCTTAAACAATGCAATCTTTTTCCTACTTTAGAGACATGTCAACAAGCAGAAGCTGCACTTAAATATTTTAGCTTTCAACTCAAGACATAACTGGAGCTAGATGCATTTGTCACTGCTTTAAAAAATTGCATGTGTATAGAGAGTTCATAAATATATGTGGCAGTAGTTCCTGTGTGCTACCTAAATGACACATAATACAGTTTTTGCTATAAAAAAGGTAAATAAATTCAGCTTGAAGTAAATTGCTAAGTTGGTTGCTGTCCCTTCCTCCCTACTCTCTTTTTTCCTTCTCAATAAAACAAAAAACCCCAAACAAACATAAAAAACCACAAAGCAAACATGGGGTGGGGGGGTGGGGGGAACCAATCACTTTAAATTTTACATTTTACCTGTGGGGACAGAGTCAAAATGAGAATCCAAGCAAAAGCAAGTAGCTTTACAGGAGAAAAGGGAAAATTAACAGTAGGAGATGACCTTCAAGTGGAAATTAAGATCTTCAAGTTTTTGTGCAATGCCTGTTTTCCTTCACAGGATCTCTTGAGGTCTGTTTTCCATAGTAAATCCCAGGGACTGCCTAGATGCCATGTTGGTAGACAGGTTGTTGAGAACCACAGTTCCATAGACAAATATGCCTTCTTGCCCATTATACCAGTCTCTTGGCTCTGCTGCAAGGTGTCCATGTAACCAATTATAGAGCAGACACAACACCACCATATGATGTACAGCAAAACCTTTTTACACTGCTTTGTCAGCATAAGATTCTCATGTAATGGATATCATTTCCTCTCATTTGACGATTGTGTTACTCTGCAAGAGGGAAGGTAAATGCCATGTCTGTCACAGGAGGAAAGGATCTGAATTTGTCTATAAAATAAGGCAATTCTGGAATAAACTAAAGGAGGAACTGACCAAACTCTGTCAAATGACATTTCAGTGATGGTTCCTGGGCAGAAAGCAGTCTGCTGCCTAAGTAGTATTTACAAGGCCATACTGCAGATGGTGTTGGAGATAATAACTCAGAATAAGTCATGGGGGAAGAAAAAAAAAATGGGGAAAAAGTAAGTGGAAAACAGGATATGGTGAGTAATAAAAGCAAAATGAGCTGCCAGCATATGACCCAATGTAATCTTTGGAAAACTGGGTAGGAGTGCATAGAGCAGGTTATTACTCAAACTGGCATTAGTTTGCCTCTCCTGGAATGCTGTGCCCAACTTTGTTTCTCACAATTTAAGGAGTGGTTCCCAGAAGAAGGACAGGAACTACTCAAAAGGTGAAAAACACAACTTAAGAGTGAGAATCTCCATCCGAAGAGGCCCTTGATGTGCCTTCCTGAACAAGGTGCATTCATATGGACTCCAAAAAGTAGCAGTAGCCATGCTGCAGGTACAGGTGTTGTGTGTGAGGACCAAGAGAAAAAGTCTCCTCTGGCAAACTGTCCTTCAATTATTTGCAGCATCTACAGGAAAAGGTACAAAACTGAGAGACAGCAGCATAGGTTAGTGAGAGATGAAAAGAAAACACATTTGTTCTTTACCTCCCTATGTACTTTTTTTTAGTTAACAGCACAATTGGATGATTCCTGTGGGAGCTGCTGCTCTGTCCCCAGGGCTGGGCTGTGGAATTTCTGTGGTCAGGACACCTGTGTGTGTACACGTGATGGGGAGAGTGAGCTTTCTAGCTGCAAAGGCGGCTGCTGGGTGAGACAGCAGTGGAGGGGAGGGCTGTATTACAGTCGCTTTAGTCTCTTGGCTAGTTGCCAGTGGTACAGAAGTTGAAAAATCATTTGTCACAAGGATAAAAGCCAAATACATTGCTCTGGGTAAGATGTAACCTGACAAACAGTCTCCTGTGACTGACACATTTAAACTACTAATACACTCTATATAAATGACTTTTTTCTGACAGCTAGTAGTCATATTTCTTTGCTTAGTTTTTCTGCTTGTTCATGCTGAGCTTTCTGAGTTCCTGTATATCAGATTGCTTAGCAAGGAGCTGGAGGACAGTTCTGTGTCATGCTAGTTCCATACCACAATTTCAGGAGGAAACAAGTCACAAAAGAATTAGAAAAAAAAAAAAATTAAATGGCTGTTGGCTAGTATCTCTTTCTTTTTTTTTTCCTTTCTTTTTTTCCCCCCAAATGCCACAGTCAGCTGGCCAGTAGGAACTTCATTTATATCTGTCAATTTAACAGTTCATTTATTTCACTGAAGCAGTGAGACACAACAGGGGTGTGGTAACCATGAGATAATCACACCTCTGGGGTCTTATGAGGCAAGGAGAAACAGCCAGTTCTCTCTAATCCCACAGTAGTGTGATTAGTGCTCCTGATAGCTACAGCCAAGGAGGTTATGAGATAAATTGTGCATTTCATGTCCCAGAAAAAGAATTAAATTAAAGTTAAATGTTTAACCAGCCTCATTCAAGTTCTGTACTTCATCTTGATTATTGACATGTACGTTCATGAACACTGATCCATACACATTTGTCTACCTTAAAATATTTGACAGACAACAGGAGTAGTCATTTGGTTCCAGACTATACATAGAAGGTGTAATATATAGCTGTCTGTGTGTCTACAAGCCCTATAGGCAGGGATCTGTCATCATGCTATCCAAAAGCTGGGTGTGCAATGCTTACATGCATAACTACAGAAACTAGTAGGAACCCAGTAGCAAAGAAACTACCATTTTCCTAGTCATTATGGGTAACCCTGCTAATCAGTTCCACTGAAGACTGATCTAATATCTGTCTCTGTTCTGGAAGGTCCATTCACCTCTTACTTATGATGCTTCCACTAGAAAACATATAATGAGTATTTGGCAGAGAGACAATGGCATCATGGAGGACAGAAATTACAGAATTAATGATCTCATCTATAAGGTCATATTGCTCATTTATGTTCTCTAGTGTTGTTGTCTAGGTTCTAAAATGTTCACTGAAGAACAGCAATTTATTTTTAAAGTGAAATATTTCGAGAGAACACATTTTATGATTGTTCTGACTAAACCAATATTCCTTTATCATTGGCACTGGCATATGCAAGAGTCTCTATCAATGTCGTGTGATTGATTCCTTTTGCTGCTTGTTTCTCCTTCTCCTGAAGTCTTGACTGAAGTAATGATGGCCGACCCTTGAGATCCTCTTCTGCACCTCGAAGATTAGTAATTGTCCTGGGTAGTTGTGGTGGGTTGAGCTGGGCTGGTTGCCAGGTGCCTGCCAAGCTGCTCTATCACCCTCCCTACTTAGCAGGAGAGGAGAAGAAAATAAGATGTGAGAGGGGAAAGAAAAAAGAAAACAAAAAAAGAAAGCAAAACATGTAGGTCAAGATAAAGGCAATTTTAAAAAAAAATAAGAAAAAAAAATCATTTTGCAGGTGAGTGGAACTGTCTCTGACATGTGTCTTCTCACAGTAGTCACCTCTGTGCTCCCCACCCCAACATCGAAATCTTGCTACATAAACCTAATAAAAGGTCTGAAGATATGAGTACTAGTATCAGCCACACTACATGTGCCATGCTTGTTCCTGAGGGCAAGGGCAGCGTATTTGGATTTTGAAGAGGACTTTAAGGTAAGGTGGTACAGACTAAAAGCCATCTGTGACTACTGCATGTGTAAAATGACCCACTGCATTCTTCTGCAACAAACTATGTCCACTTTTGTGTGTTGCTCAGTTGGCCCATGTCACACTTCACAGTCACATAGCTCAACTTGCCTTCCTGGGCAATTGGGATGTGCAGGTATGCAAAGGGCAGCTCTATCAATGTGCAAATCCTACAAAACTTTCAGGAGAGTCTTCAAGATTTTCTGTCGCTGTGCAGTGACATACGTGCCTCCAGGCAGACAGTATGCATTTCTGACTCAAGCTGTGGTGCTGCAAGCATCCTGAGGATAGGTAAATAGATATGTATTGGGTTTGAATGGCAAGGTTTTGGTATTGGGTGGGCTACAGGGGTGGCTTCTGTAAGAAGCTGATAGAATTTCCCCCCACATCTGATGGAGCCAATTGCAGCCATCTCCGAGTTGGACATTCTGCTGCTAGCCGAGGCCAAGCCCATCAGCACCAGTGAAAGCACCTCTGGAATAACAGATTTAAGGGGAAAAGTTGCGCAACTGCAGCTGCAAGAGGAGTGAGAATATGTGAGAGCAACAATTCTGCAGACACCAAGGTCAGTGGAGAAGGAAGGGGAGGAGGTGCTCCAGGCACTGGGGCTGAGGTTTCCCTGCAGCCTGTAGTGCAGACCATGGCGAAGTAGGCTGTCCATTTGCAAGCTCACAGATGTCCATGCTGGAGCAGAAACCCACCTACAGCCCATGAAGGATCCCACACCAGAGCAGATGGATGCACAAAAGAGGCTGTGAGCCCATGGGAAGCCCACACTGGAGGAGGCTCCTGGCAGCACGTGTAGTCCCATGGAGAGAGGAGCCCACACTGGAGCAGGTTTGCTGGCAGGACTTGTGACCCCGTGGGGAACTCATGCTGGAGCAGTCTGCTCCTGATGGACTGCACCCCACAGAAAGGACTCACGCTGGAACCATTTGCAAAGAACTGTAGCCCATGATAAGGACTCATGTTGGAGAAGTTAACGGGGGACTGTCTCCTGTGAAAGGGACCCCACAATGGAGCAGGGGAAGGGTGTTCCTCCTCCCAAGGAGGAAGAAGCACCAGAGACAACATGTGACGAACTGGCCACAGCCCGCATTCCCCATCCTCCTGTGCTGCTGGGGGGAGGAGGTAGAGAATTGTGAGCAAAGTTAAGCCCAGGAGACAGGGAGGGGTGGAAGCAAAGTGTTTTTAAGATTTTGAATTCTTTCTCATTTTCCTTATCTGATTTGATTGGTAATAAATTCAAGTAATTTCCCCAAATCAAGTCTGTTTTGCCCATGACAGTAACTGGTGAGTGATCTCTCTTGCCCTTATCTTGACCCACGAGCCTTAGTTATATTTTCTCTCCTCTGTCCGGCTGAGGAGGGGAGTCATAGAGCAGCTTGGGTGGGTACCTGGCATCCAGCTTGGGTTAACCCACCACAAGATATTAAAATTCCTTCAGAAATTTCAGTTGTCAAATTCTGATATGACACCCTTCAAATCTTTTTAGTTTGTGCCCTTGAGCACTACTTACCTGGATTAGGAAAGGGAAAGTGTGATCTGTTTACTTTTGGTATTTCTTGAACATTTTGACCAGTTTTTCCACTTCTTCTTTTATTTTTTTAGTAGATTTGCTTGTATTGAAGGCAAGAATGGATAATGGCTTACTCCATAGAGATTTCTTCAACACAAAGTGCCACATAGGTTTCTCCCAGGGTCCCGAACCTAACTCCAGCTTCACTCTTGTTTTACAGAACAGCTAAAAACACCATAAAATCAGAGTTCTACATCAAAAGAAGGCTGCACCCAGCTGAGGCATTTCCTAGTTAACCCTATTTTAGATGCAAGAGGCCTGTTTTCTCTGCTGATGATAGATGTATAAACCTTGCAATCTCAAAAACAAAACAAACAAAAAACCCACAGCCAAAATAACTATTTTAGAATTTATTTTAATGTTTTATTCACCAAAGAGAAAGTTAGCTATTACTAAGATTATCCAAAATGATGGTTGTTAGTTTTAAGTCACTGCTAAAAGCACCTTGATGCTTGCTTTTAGTGGTGCCAGAGTGCGTTTCATGGCTGTGAATAAATAAGATGGAGGTATATCATTTTAACCACTAACTATAACTGCAATCTAGTCCTTGGCCTTCTTCTAAAGATGGTCAGCTTATAGGATGAAATCTTTTAAATCTCAGGGAGAAATTTCAAGCACACCATCCTCTGTTGCTCTTCAGTGGACACCTATGGAGCAGTACTGCAGTCCTAACTCTGGTTTTCTCCCCACTCAGCTCAAGGGGGGTGCTGCCTCTTCACTGAGCAGAGCTGCTGCAGAAATGTGAAACAAACATGAGTCTTTGTAAGTCACCTGAAATGTTAAAATGAAAATGTATACAAAACGTGGGTCCCCTTCAAGCAATGTTTTGGTGATTATTTGTATCTCTCTGGGCTGTGCTAAACAGTCAGGCTGAGCCTCACTGCTAGAACATTTGCCTACTCTGTAACAATGATGCAAATCCCAGCAGTATTATTTCTGCAAAAGGCAGTGTTTTGGAGCAATGTTGGTGTATTTCTATTACTAAGGCAGTTTTGGGAGAACCAGAGCTTTGATACCTGGGGCACTCAGCAAAAAATTAAAAGACTTCTTAAAAAATTATTCTTCTTTCAAAATGAAAGAGAATTATAACCCTTTTGTCCTAATGATAGGGAAAGGGTTTTAAATTCCTGAGTGTTCCCTCCCTCTAGCCCCAAAATTTTTGTAGCTGTGCCACTGAATGCAGTCCCATTATTTTTAATGATATATCAGGACTGGGTAAAAGAATAGCGTAGCATATATCAAAAGCTACGCTCTTGAAAATCACAGAGCTCTTCAAGAAGCCACCAACGGGTTAAACAGTGACCTGACCAATTTGCTATGGTTCATTTGGTCTATGCTAATTGTTTTAAATGCTCACTTTGTGGCATATTCTTTACTGTGCTGATGGGAAGTGAGGCATATTTCTTTAGAGCAGGGATTCAAGGATTCATTTATACTGGAAAGACTTTTTCAGAAAAGTACAGGCACACCTCAATAGCACTATGTAAATAATAATTAAGCTTCATCTTTTATTCGGTTTAAGAAAATACATAAAATAAACACTTTTGCTTTGATTGATTTTTCAATATCACAGTTTTTACCCTATTTTACCCTATTTTTCTGCAATGCTTAACGTCAGATTGTTTCTTGCCCATTAACAGGCTTTTCTCTCTGCCTGTCTGGTGAGTGGAGTTTTTTTATCCCCTTGGACCCTGACCTGGTAGTTATTATTTCATCTTTTCTTTTCATCCTTGTTTTTTTTTATTAGACTAGTCAGCCTTGATATTAGTCTTCCCAAAGCTACTATCCATTACACTGTCAGCAAAGCAAGCTGCCTTACCGCAGGCCAAGTGTCAACAGAAGGTGAGGCAGAAAATCAGCCACAATCTAAAGCTAATTATCCTGCCTAGAAGTTAATTAAATACTTGTTAGGAGCAGCAGGGTAGATCCTAATTAAACTTGTCTAATAACAGTATGCTGACATACTCTGACACTGGGAATTCCTACAGGGTTTAAATAATTGTACAAAGGGCAATAATACCTGTCACATCATGGTGTGCAGGCAAACCCTGAAGATGCACATTTCTCAGTATTTTCTGAACTAATTTGCCACATATTGTGCACTTCACATGTGTTTAATTTACACATGTTTTAATTTTGGTGCCCTGGATCTTTCTAAATGACTTTGCTGTTGCTGATCTAAGTGAAAACCACTGCAAAGGGAGATGGTCATTAGTATTTCATTGTATCATTTAATACACTACACCTGATAAAATCCTGATGATGGTGATACCCCCAGGGTTACTCAAGTACAGCTGTGGCCCCTTCTTTCAGATTTCAAGATAGCAGTGATTTTACCTGGAAATGATGAGGAGGTGAGAACCTGGCACACCTTGACAGCCTTTCCACATTCTCAAAGGGCCAAATTCTGCACCCAACTACAGGCTGGCAATTTTACCCATTACATTTTTAATTCACAAGAACGCTGCTGACAGACTTTTTACCTCCACTGCTAAGTGCATCTTAAACCAACATCTCTTTAAACCAGTCAGATCTTCATTTACATTCAAAACAAAAGGAAGGGGAAGCTGCTAATAGGCGGAACTGCCAGATGAATTTAAGGGAAGAGGAGAGGAGACGTGAAATGCAGGAGAAGGGGCTGATAACAGAAAAAAATCTCTGTCTTCTGCTTATTTCCAGCCTTTTGACAGGCTGGAAATATTTTTGTTTCCAAACAGGAAAATACAATTTGCCACCTTTTCAAATAGATGAGGGTTCCCCACAAACCACAGCGAGGCTTTTGTCTAGTTGTTTTTGAGGGATCCTCTATGCCAGCGGTTTTAATGCTGATTTAAAAGCTGCCGTTTGACCAGGTTCTGTTTTTCAACTGATGAGTTGTCACACTGCCTTGCGTGAGGGTTAATCCCCCATTGTGTTGCCTATGCCACCGCAAAGGACTGCGACAGCAATTGCTGATAAAGCTTGTCTCTTCTCGAAAAGCCCAGAGAGGCTGTGTCGCATGCTGATGGTTGTTTACCGCAGCAAAACGCTGAATGCCAATTTTAGGAGGGCAATGTTTCAAAACTTTTTTCCTTTTCTCACAGTAAATCAGTTCAATTTTTCACCGTTCCTTTACTCCCCTGGACTCAAGCATCATTTTTAATAAGGGGTTAGGGCTCTTGGGTGGTAACCAGCGATAGATGCTTGACAGTAGATTTGATGTTCCCATCATTAGACCATACTTGAAGTGCCATGCCAGTGAAACTAATGAAATGGAATGCCGTGACGTGAAACTAATCGGACATGATACAGCTTGAGAGGGGAGGAATAAGAGACCTGCAAAGATTTAAGCCAATCGCAGTACTCTCATTTTGCACTCTCTCCCTCAACAGCAAGGATTAATGGAAAGATGTAAAAGCTCTGATCTTTTCTGGCAGGACTGTTGTAGAAATAATCAATTAACCTTGGGAGATCAAATTGACAGAGCTTAAGCGTGAAGTTCTTTAAAATGCCAGATTATCTAGGCAGATGAATAAATTTGTTGCAATAGTAAAAGGAAAATGAAAGTATTTTCAAAATTTCATTTTTCTGAACTGATTTAACATTATTTCCCCAGGAGTCAACTCTGCCTTTTTCAGTGTGCACTTTAACACATTAGAACAAAATGAGGTTTGATGTACTCCATAAAGAGACTAGTGATTTTTCTCTCTTCCTTCATGGAGTGGGAGGGTTATTATAGAAAATAGCTTATAGTAACCTCATGCTTTTAGCTCTTTACTTTTGTTTATTTGACAATTTGATTATTTGGGTTCCTGTCCTTTGTGGTGATTTTGGTTGTTTTGCATTCTGGCTAAATCATCTGCTGCTTCATCCGTGGAGCAAGAATTTTTTTTGTCCTTAAAGACACAAAGAATGTAAAATACTTTATAATATCAACTATTTTTACCAAATACACAAATCCTGTCAGATGTTCTTTAAACAATCAATTTAACTTCATTAGGTTTGAAGATATAGGAATTTTATTTTATTAAAATGCTTTGGCCTGTGTTATTCAGACCAATAACCTCTCTATTACTTTATCACATTGTAATGAAAGGAGGGCAATATAAAGTTCTAGCAGCATCAGGCTGTAATTTTCGGCACAGTGCTGCATGTACAAATATGCCTAATGTAAGCATGCAAGCAACAATGCTTGTATGCTTGAAGGTAAGCATGCATTCATGCACAGGCTTAAGTCCTTCCTTTAAAGAGAATTTTTGATCAACTCCATTGATTACAGTGGTACAGATCTGTAATTAAAAGAATGGCACAGATTTTACCACAGGAAATTTAAATCATTTTGTTAAATTGGAAAAGTTGTTTTCATTTCATTCCTTCATTCATATTTTCATTCACTGAATTTCTATGTTACTTTTTCTTCCCTCATTTATTTACAGTGCTGTATGAGTTTATATGAAATTTAGAACTTTAGTTTGATAACACACTGAAGCTTAATGTGATTTTTATTAATTTAATCAATACATTTATCTCCAAACTAAACAGAAACCGCAAATGCTTTTAAGCCAGTAAAGAAACACTTGTACACAAAGACATATAGGCTGAATCACACAGGTATAGTGTGTAAGCCAGTTCAGGTTCACCAAATTCATCCAGCTGCACTTTGCCAGCAGCCACACTAGTTTCAGAAATTGCCAGCCCCAACATTTTGTTTCCACAACAGCACTGGAGGTTACATAGTGAAATAAAGTACTGTATGTGCACCCCAACCCTAGGCAAACTGAGACAGGTTATTTTAGCCATTGCTAGCTGCAACTTGAGCTAACTTTGTTCTCTTTGCCTGAAGCAGAGCAGAACATCCTCTGAGTTCTTGTCCTGAGCTGCATTTCAGCTGGCGGTGACAAGCTGTTGAGAGTGCTTGATGTAATTAATCACTTCAGCTGGCTCCAGAAGGGCATCTGTCCATGGTCTCCTTCTTCCATTCCCTGACTCTCTCTTAACGCAGTCTTAGTCCAGACCATGATGCTATCAAACTAAGAAGGACAGTGAGGACAGAAAGCAGAGGAAGCTCTTGCAGGGACCGGCACTTGAGACAGAAGATAAAAGGAATGGGGAATAGCTAGAACCAAAAACAATGTGTGAAGAAGGTGTTAGTTATGAAGTAGATGTTTGGCAAAATTATTCTTTGGTCTGGGAAGAACTGAGAGGAAAAGTCATTTGGAAGGTCTTGAGCTTTTATGTATAGGTAGAATGGCTAGAAACTGCCAGAAAAGGGATAGCTTTTATGGATAATGCATCATTAAAAAGGATGACTACCCATCGCAAAAGTCAGAAATAAACTATTGGTCAATCTCTGATTAAGGATATTCAAGTCTTAGTCAAATGCTTTCTTAGTATGTTTGTCAGTGAGCACACATTCTTTCTCAAAGCTCAAGACAGTGCATCAAATATGAATGACACTTTTTCAAGTCCTTCAAGTAGCAGGATTCTTTTCAAACATAGTCTGGAAAGGACAATTCATGGCAGCAGAAAATTAGTGGATGTCTTAAAATTGTAAAAAGTCTGCCTTGAAGACCCAAATGGGTTAGTAGCAAAAAACATTTGTTCCAGAAGATGGAACTGGAAGATCATTTGAAGACTACAATCCCCCATACTTAGAAAAACTATCATGGAAAAGATTTAAGGGTCATGATGGGTAGCAAATGGAACATGAGCTCTCAGTCTACTACTGAGGTAAGGTACTAATACACCTCTTCAATTCATAAAGAAGTGGGAGCAGAAAGTAGGATTGCTGGGATTGCTGTTCAGATCCTCTACCTGGTTGTCATATCCTCAATCCAAGATCAAGGAGAACAAATTAGAAGGAAACTAAAGAACTACAAGAATATTTTAAAAGTTGGAAACATGATTTAGAATAAGAGACATTTAACAAGTTTAACTGAAAAAATAAGTAACTTGATGACAATTTGAAAGTACAGACACTGTGAGACAAAATAGTTTAATGGAAGAGTCTTCTGACCAGAATACCAGGGTACAAAGTTAAAAGATGACAAATAGTTTAGCAATAACATATTGTCCTTAACAGTAAACATAGTTAGTCCTTCAAACAACCTATAGCTATGGCTGATTCTCCATTCTGGATATTTTCACTTGAGACTTGACACTTTATGAAATACTATCTCTTACGCCAAATAAAACCTACTCTAGAAACCCTACATCCTATGTTACACCAGTAGTCATAACACCTCACTGTAATAGCTCTTTCTGGGTTTACAATGTATGCTGCTTCTGATCAGTGACAAGTGCATTGTAGCAAAGGTAAACTTTACAAAACATTCCAGAAGAAAAAAGAAATTATGTAACCTTTTTTTAGAAATCTTTTATTGCCATTACTTGCCCCTGATTTTTGAAGTCACTTGTCTACCAACCACAGTCACTTGTATACTGAAGCACTGTTGCATAGTAAATGGTGCTAATGCAGGTTTTTCTTTTCAAAATTCAGCTTTAAGATAATGTAACAGAAATAAAGGTTCTTGTGCATCTCCTAGATAATCTGCATTAAACAATCTTCAGTCACTGCCAAGAGGGCAGCAGAAAGGAAGAGAATTGCAGCAAGTCCATGGTGAGTCAATGGCAAAAAATACCTATGAGTGTTCTGAGTGATTTGTCCCCTGGTTCTTACTCAGCAAAACCAGTATTTCATAGTCCACCTTTACAGGAACCCTTGGTCTTCACTATTCTTTAAAAATAGGCACTAAAGGCAGATGCCAAGGGGCGTGCCAGAAAGAATAGCAATGACTCAGGGAACTGTGCAAATTTTTAAAGCGACAATGTATATCTCTAGCACATCCAATGGTCTTATAGAGCGAATTTCAAGTAGCATTCATTGCAGAGTTTGAAGCCCCACAACTTGAAAGTAATTAATTTCTTCCATGCACATAAGGGGAAAAACAATTTATGTCCTGAAAATGCATCCTTCCTTTGAAAGGATGTGCAAGAATGAGACAAAGCAGACTATGGTCAGAAACCAAACTGTTTTCTCTGCAAGACTTCACTCTAAATGCACCACAGCAGACCTTAAATTACAGTCTCAGCGTAATGAGTGGTAGACTTGCTAAAACCATCAACATTACGTTGCTGCTTTACTATATACACGGATTAATTGCAGTCAAATCCATAGATGCATTAGGATCAAAATGGCTTCTATATCAAGGAAGAATGCCTCTGCTGCCTTTCTTTCTTTGACTACTACCAGCTCTTACAGCCTCGGGGAAGTATAACTTTCCATTACATTTGTACAGTGCAAGACTGATGGGTTTTGTCCCAGCAGATTCCTCTGGGATTGTATTTAACAATTTAATACGTCTAATGCTGTGAAGTGATTATTTTTCCCAAAGTAAGTATAGCTTAAGGAGATAGAGAATTATACAATTGGTCTGTGTTCCTATGA
Organism: Acropternis orthonyx; assembly: GCA_035583155.1. Lineage (NCBI taxonomy): Eukaryota > Metazoa > Chordata > Aves > Passeriformes > Rhinocryptidae > Acropternis > Acropternis orthonyx. The sequence continues at coordinate 94,000,783 of JAWWEU010000001.1, read as the reverse complement.
AAACATCTCTCAGCATTTTTACCTCAGATTTCTGTTGTTGTAGCCCTAGAGTAGGTGGTCTGTAAGAGAGAAAGTCTATATTCTAAGAAAGACAACTAACACAAAAAGTAAAGGAAGTAATGGAAAAAAACAGCAACATAATTCATTTACAAAAATGCATCATTCCATGGTTCTGTGAAACACACAAATGTTAAGCATGCTACCCACTGCCCTCAGGCACTAAAGGACAAGTTGTACAAGTCCAATCTGTCTAGCAATGGCTGCAGCTCCAAGTATTAAGTATCTGCTCCTGAGGACCTGCCTGCCTAGGCATAGTGACATATCCTCTAAGACCAAATCTTCAACTCGCCTGTAGATGCATCTAAAATCAGTAAAATGACACAGAAGTGCATCAGGCTAAGGAGCTGCTACCTGTGGCAGATCTGGCTTTTTTTTTTTTTTTAAGATCTATATGGGGTCAAACACAGTTAGAATGGGAATTTAGGAAAGAAAATTCCCTCCTGTTAGACTCTTATACAACATAAGTTTTCATGTCAAGAGAGGTAATACTTGTAGCACTTACTTTTATCGTTCCACATATAATACCTGGGAGAAAAGTATCTTGTAAGTTCAAAATGTTATCATCCTCCATTTAATTTACAGTTATTAATTTTCTTTACTTTTGGATTGTAGGGAGTAAGTAATCAACTTTCTTGTGGAAGACAGAACTTTGAAAACTTGCTCATGTTAATTTAGCAGCTGGTAGCATTCAGACATTTTGGAAACCAACATAATTTTCCTGCAAAACAAGAATTTAGCAAATAGAGCCTACAAGTAGCAATAATGTTTTACCTGTCAGACTTTTACGACAGGAAACAGGGCTTGGATGATGAGGAAATACAGAGAGCTAAAGGATAAAAGAAATAAATTTTAAAAATGGAGAAAAATAGGAGCAGGAGGAGAAAATAGATGGTTAAAAGAAAAAAATGCTTTGCAAGGATATAAAATGAAAGTAAGCTAACAGCTACTTATTGAATAAAAGGGCAGGAATCTACGTTCTGTAATAAAGAAGGGATGAATTGAGAGAGCAATAGAAAGGACTAGAACAGAGACGCTTTAATATAATGTAGCCAAGAAAGAAGACTGTAAAAAACTGTAAAGCATAAAACAGTGCCAGGCAGAAGGGAATTAGGGGAGAGACAAGAGATGAAAACTGAAAGACAAAAAAATGGATGGCATATGTCCATTTACTAAGCAGTCCACTGAAAGATGGGGACTGGGCAATAAATAAAACACAGTTCTCCTTTCTTATTCTTCTGTTTTACTGGAGGACAATAAATGGTAAATACAGAGTTGAAATTAGGTGAGAAACAAACAGATGGAAGTTGGTACACTTAATAGTCTGCAAATGCTACCTACCTAATAAGCATATTTTACTTTGGATTCCTAAAAAGAGTAGCCTTTTTGCTCTTCAAGCATCCAGCTCCCTCTCATCTTTACTAGCTTTTGCCAAGTTCAACTGAGTGCCTCAGAGATATATAATTTTTCTTGTTTCAAGGAAAGCAGCCACTATGAAGAGGCAAGAAAGTGAAATCAATCCCTACCCACCAATGATAGAGTATTGCAGTACATGCACAGATGTTGTCTCTTCAGCAAGCAGTAAATAAACACTGTGCAGTTAATAAGCACAGATGCAGCACAGAATCACCCACAAGACACACTGCCTGTTGTTCAGCTGGTAGTTGGAGACAGAAGAGGGAATTGAGGAAACTGGTGATCTGTAGGAGGCTCGTCAGGAACCTTAAAAATTCTGGGACATTGTGTGGCATTGTAAGAAATGCTGGAGGGAGATAAAAATATAGTAAAAGTGAATTCGTGGGGAAGAACTGCAATGGGGACATGGGGAAGGAGATCCCTTGAAGACCTGGAGAGGGGGTAAGGCTGCTGTGGAGGGAAAGTCACAGGACACAGGGAGGAGAAGCAGGGTCCTTACGGCCTGGTGCTGAAGGACATAGAATACGAATCTGTGGGAAGCCAGGTTTTCATGACTCCTACTGTAACTGTTTGTTTCCTCAGTGACTTGACTTATGTGCTGATAAAAGCTATATAGAATGAAATACCATTAGACTATTAAGTAATTAAATTACTTAGAACAGTGTTTGAGGGAACTGTTCATAAAGTACAAATTTGCAAACAAAACCAAGTGGAAGTAGTATTACCTCTGAGGTGAAAAGACACTTTTCTAATCCTAGTTACACTGACATAAATCAGAAATAATACCAGGTTGACCTGATGTGAGAGGTTTTATAATCACTGGCAAAAGACAAAGCATACTTATTCTATGTAAGGATGTCCACAGTTTATGATGTTAGCTATGTCAGGAATTCTGGATATTCTTTTTAAAGAATAGTTTCCACTAGCACTGTAAAAGAAAAGTAACCAGAAGGTCATCAACAAGGGAGCTGAGAATAATATATCATGAATAATGTATTAAATTATTTCAGTCTTTATCTATTAATGAATTATCTTCAATCATCTTATAATTTTCTTGAATGTATTTGTAATTCAAAAGTACTCCCCATGCAATTTCTCCAAAAAATTATTTCTCTAAATTTTCCATGGTCTTTTTGTGGATAGCAAGCAGCTGAAACTTGAATTCAATTATTGTGTTTTTAATAGGACCTAGAGAGTAGGTGTTTCTGTTTCTGCTCCCTGACAAACACACTTCTAAGAACCATGTTACCTATACAGCATTAAAATTTTAACCATGAAATCTCTTCCTCTAATATTTTCTCTAAATGTTACATTTCCACCAGTACCCCAATAAGATGTGCAGTGGGCTAGTGCAGTCTCTGAAATTCAACATGTAGAGTCTGTGCCTGTTCTTGGCACAATTTTTTCTTCCTAAAAGAACAACTTCTAATATAGGTGTTCACTCACCTCTCGAAGAATTTAAATGTTAGAAAGTGATAAAAATAATCTCTTTCAGAACACATTGAATGGTAGTGATGTAGTAGCTGACCAGATTTTTTTAAAAAACCAGGGGTTTTTTAACCTGTGTCAGGCTATAAATAATTCCTAATTACCTTAATGGGAAACTTTGGTGGTCTGTATACATAAAAAAACAAAACAAAACAAAACAAAACACCCCCCCCAAAAAAGAAGAAATCACAAATTTTCATTCTCTTTTCCAGAACACCAAATAATAACTTGTACCCACTGACACTATTACACATTGTCAGTTGACTTTATCTTTACTTCTAATACTTGAAGCTGTAATAGTGATGACCATACCTGCATTGGAATCCTGCGGTCATAATATGAATCACTTGAAAAAGAGATTATTTTTCATTTTCAGGGCATATAACCAATATATACTAACATGCCAAATTAAAAAAAAAAAAACATACTTTTATAGATACTTAGCTCATATTTATTCCTTCCAGTGTGCAGAGATGTGCAGGCATCCCTTCTATGTGTACGCCCAGCAGCCTTTTCTGAAATATCTAGAGGTGAGAGAGTCCTACTGATGTGGAAAATATTGGCACAGGCTGGCTCAGCTTGAAATCTAATTTTTCATCACTAACTGTAATAAGTTTCTGACAAGTCTGTATTACCTGTCTAAATTCTATAACCTCTAAAGACACACCTGTGTCTTCAGCAATAACTTTTTGGCCCTCATTTAGTGGTGTCCAATTGGCAACTACGCGTCTTTAACAATCTCTAAGTGTCGTGGTTGCAGCCGGGATAGAGTTAATTTTCTTTCTAGCAACTTGTACAGTGCTGTGTTTTGGATTCAGCATGAGAATAATGTTGGTAACATGCTGATGTTTTGGTTGTTGCTAAGTAGTGTTCAGTTTCCCATGCTCTGCCAGTGAGAAGCTGCACAAGAAGCCAGGAGGGAGCATAGCCAGGACAGCTGACCCGAACTGGGATGTTCCAGAGAACTTCATTCTCAGTGTATAAACTGGTAGTAGTTGGCTGAGAGCCACTGACTGCTGCCTGGGGATAGGCTGTGCATTGGTCAGTGAGTGGTGAGCAATTGTATTGTGCATCACCTTTCTGTCTTGAGTTCTATTCCTCTTTACCTTCCTTTTCATTGCAGTTAGTAGTAGTAGTAGTAGTAGTATATTTTAGTTTATTTCAACTTTTAATCTGTCCTTATCTCAAGTTGTCAGTTTTACCTTTCCTCCACTTCTCCTCCCCGTGTCATGGGGGTGGGCACCAGTGAGCAAGAGGCTGCGCAGTGCTTAGTTGCCAACTAATGTTAAACCACAGCACTCAGAAATGAAAATATGTGTGCCTACCTGAGACACTAAGTAAAGAACATTCAAAAAAGTTGTGAATTTCCACATCCATGTCATTGCTGTGTGTTTTGAATGTCATCTAAAGTAGGTTTCTAATAGGCAAAATGTTTCCATCTGCATCTCAAATTTACAGCACAAAATGATGCAATTTTTATCAAGTTGACAAGCACATGTGTCTTCTCAATAATAACAAGTCTGTCCAGGTCTTCTTCCAAGTTCCAAGCTCTTTTATTTTGGTCACTCACCCAATCATTTTGTTGGCACAGTGGTTTTTTCCCACTCCTTCAGTCATACATGATGCCACTAGCTACTCTGCCTAAGGCTCTGCCCAGGACCTGGTGCTGTGCAAGCAAATTCATGAAGTCCATTGACAGACTTTGGATCAAGTTCTGACCATGGTACCCACAGCAGCTAGAGACTTTTCCAACTATACCTGTTGCTAAATCAATCTCTGTGGAGAAAAATCGTAGTGGGAGAATGCAAACATCTGTAACCAGTGCTGACATCTAAGCACAGTCACTAAAATATTTTGGGTTTCTTGGCATCACTTCTGGCAGGCAGCAGCTGACAATGAAAATGTAGTATTAGTTGTTTTTTTTCTTGGAAACATCAAACATACTTTAATCCAAGTACTGTTTTCTTGTGAATAGAATCAAAGAATTTAGGAAAGTGCTCAGGGACAGAGTTTCCAGATTCTATTTTAATTAAAGGCTATAATTACTCATAAAGAGAGGCTGGCACTCAGAGATCAAGCTGAGTAATCCTCATCTGGAATCCTTTCTTGTATTTATATGATCATGTTAGATCTTGATAAGACAGTGACTTATCTAAGGCAGAAACTTGCAAAATCTCCATCACATCAGAACAAAGCAAATTCTGCCAGACTTTCCAATACCAGAACAGGTCAGGCAAGCTCATCTCCAGATGGCTCCCATACCAACAAGAACCCTCCATCAGCTCCCAAAGGACACCATTCTCCTGTGACTTCAAACAGGTGTGAAATCCTGCCTGGCCCCAGCTGTACTGAGCCCAAAACAGCTGTCAGACAAAACCAAACAAGTTATTCCTGATCTGGTTGCTGGAACTCAGTCAGTGATCGCCCATGGTGAGGAAGGAGCAAATGCAACAGGACCAACAGAAGAGGGGGAAAGAAAAAAAAAAAAAAAAAACCAGACTGGTCCCTTTGCACTACTTGCACAAATCCCTCCAAATGCGACCAAGGAGTGTGATGTGCAGCAGATATGCTGTATCACACAGACACAGGCATGCCTGCAGGAATCAGAAAGACTGAATTCAGTGAGTAGTGTTTCAGCACGTGAGCCTTTACATGACAGCAGAAAATATAAGGACAGGGAGAGGAGCTAGTGATCATAAAACTTCCTGGCATCAGCTGACACAGCAAGGGCAGAAAGGACACACCTAATTTTAATATTTCCTCCACATAAGTGGTTTTGCCTTCCCTTCAAATACAGTGAGGGTGCTTTCTCTGTCCATAAACTGTTCAGCAGGGACAATGCCTGACTTAGTAAAGGCAATTTATGCTCATCTGGCAAAGTTGCCAATCTCCTTTAGCAGGCTCAAACAGTCTTTGCTGGCTAACAAATGGGATGCGATGGTAGGAAAAGAGGGATAGACTCCAGTGCATACAAAGAATGCCCCTTCCAAAAGCACATGTTTTTCCAGGTGGGTTGGATCCTGAGCACTTCAGCCTCCTTGCCAGCTTGTGCTACTGCTGGCTTAGGCCATTTTGGCTCTATGCATCAAACGTCCACCTTTACAGCCAACACACAGACCCTCTTTCAGCCAGTCTTCTCCTGCAGAGGCTACTTAATCCCATTGGGAATAACCTCCAAAACTTGCCAGCAATCCCTCTTGTAGATTGCTTTAAAGATCACTCTTCCACCGAAGTGTACAATATTACCACCAGATCTGTGTTTTATATATATCTGAAAATTGTTAGCCTAACCCAAAACGTGTTCACTGGATTTGAAGAGAGAACTCCCATTCCATTTTACCTTCACAATGGTGCTGGAATGGTTGAATAAAGTGTGGCCCTGCTGCCCATATGCCATTCAGCTTCTGTCTGTCTTTTTGTTTACACTGGGAATACAATAGGAACTATAGTCCTTCCAATGCATCATTTATAAGTGTATTCTACCTCTGAATGTACAGACAGAACTGGCTCTGTGAATGAGCTCTGTGAATATTGCCAAGACACTGTGCTTTGTTCAGCATTATTCTTCACAATAGATACCACACTTTGGAAGTAATTTTAAAAAGGGAATCAAAATAGTGGTACTTTTAGCCTTTGTTTCTTTTATACCACACTGCATTCTCTGTCTCTCACTCAGCTGCTTCTATTATACTGACAAATTAAATAAACCACTCCATTGCTAAAGAGGCTTGGGCGGGCTGGGCTTCGGTACACTGCTGCACTAGGAAGTCGAAATAAACATTTATGCCGGTTTTATTCTTAACAAATTTAAGCTAACTTTAGTCAAGCATCCTTTTTTTTTTTTTTTTCCCTTTAATTTAAGAATGAATGAAAGAAAGCAAAAGGGAAAGGGGGGATAAAAAAGGAAGGAGTACTTCAAATTTTTGAGCGGATCTGCAGCATCAAGGAATCTGAAGCAATGAAGTAATGAGAAGCCATGTGTCCAGGTAATGAGCCTGCTTTTTTGGTGCTCCACTATTTAGAAGTGCTGCAAGTTCATTCCTGCTGTGGGGCCTCTAGGAGAGTGACTTGGTGAGTTACGGGCAAAGTGGTGTGGTGCAGACAGGGTCCCTTGCAGAGGCTTGCTGTAAGCAGCTTGCAAACTTCTGCAGCAAACTTTCCACTCAATCCGGGCACTTCCCTCTCCTGCTGCAGGCATAGCTCTGTTTTGGAAGGCGTTTTGTTCGCATGATCTTCAGCGTACAGAAATAAGGGTGGGGAGGGGGGGGGAGTGCTGAGAGAAATGTGCTGGATGGAAAGGGCAGGTCTGGCTGCTTACAGGTGTGTATTTGTAGACAGATGGATAGGTAGAAAAATGTGTTGGTTTGTATTTTGGCTGTAGAATTGTATTCCCATTGCATCGGTCATAAAGAAAGAAATAAGAAACTGAAGATAGAGTGGTAGTGTGGCCTTAATTTGCATGAAGGTGCTTTCTGACTTTTACCTCTTCTCTTCAGCAGGCAGCAAACAGAGAGGAGAACTGGGGAGAAAGTTGCAGTGGTCTGCTTGTGTGTAGATTAGGTGTCAAAAACCATCCTCTGCATTTGCAAGCGCTGGTGCAGTGGTGGGGATGTACTGTTTACAGAGGCTCGTCCCTATAGTCCAGCATTCTTGAAAATATTATGAAATAAACAGTATTATTTCCCCAAATGAGATCAGAGTAATGAGTGCAATGTTGTTTGGGTTAGGTCTGAAAGCTCCTCCTGTCCTCCTGGACCAGCAGTGTGTGAATAATACAGGACTAGTCTCATCCTGATGTGTCTTTCCCCTATTCTCCCAACAAAGGACATGGACTACAGTGATGACTTTGAGCTAGGGAGGGAATTTTTTGGTTTTTTTTCTCGGGCATGTGTTTGTTTTAGGGGACCTTAGAAGTGGTTTAAAACTGGCACTCAGTGTCAGCCGTGGGCTATGAGACCCTGAGGTTCCTCTCTGAGGCGGGAGGCGGCAACACAGCCTGGGGCCACTCCAGCAGGGATGGCCCCCTTTGGTGGCCAGGCCAGGCAGGGAGCGATCAGACCTCATGTTTTATTACTAAAGGAAGACTTTTTAAAAAGGGAAGAGGAAAAAATAAAAGCCTCAGGTGAAATTTCCTACTATTGTCTAGCAAAATTCCCTTTAATTTGTCCCCAGGGCCATCCAGCCGCGTTTCGATTCCCCGCTCTCACCTCTGTCAACGCCAGCATCTGGGGGGGCTCCCTGGAGAAGGGAGCGGGAAGCCGAAGGTCAGGGTTACCCACTGTGCCATGACTTTTAAGCTAAAGGGGGTTTTATCTCTCTTGTTGCCGTGTCAGGTTTAATTTGGCCTGCATTATTCCGAAAGGGTGGGCCTGCTCATGACAGGAGGGGGTTAAATGGGATTACAAGCTTTAGAGGTTGTCAGCAGCCACTGCTGCCTGGGGATGTAAAATTGCGATTTAATGGTCAGCTCTATCTGTATAGTATCAGTGGAAATCTGCTGTTTTCAGCAACTTAATAGGCACTGTGTTTTCAGGAGGGGCCGGTTTTGGGGGGGAAGGGGGCCGGCGGCCAGAGCTGCCCGGGGCGGGAGCGGCGCGAGCATCCCTTCCAGCGGGGCTCCCGCCGCCCGCTCCCGCATGGGATCAGCTTCCCAGTGGGAATTGGCGGTTCCTCCAGCGCTCCGGCCTCCCGCTCCCGGCACGGGCTCAGCTTCCCAATGGGAAGCGGCAGCCCCGCGACTCGGCACGGGGCAGAGCGCACGGGGGAGAGCACAAGGGCAGCGGTGAAGGGGAGCGCGGAAAGGCGGCCGGAGGGGCGGCCGGAGGAGCCCCCCGCGGGTGCCCGTGTGAGGGCTGTGCGTGTGCCGCGGGCGGGGGGGAAACATGCTGAGGGCAGGCGGAGGGGCAGACACCGGCATTGTCTGCTCGCGAGTGAGGGGTCAGCCCGGAAAGTTCAGGATTAGTAAATCTAATATCCTGTCAAAATTTTCATGGTAATGAGCTCCGGCCGGCGGAGCTGGCGCAGCATCCCCAATCCCGCCGCTCCCCGCCAGCCATTTATGAGCAAGGGATTGTGCTGCGCTGGCACGGCCGGGCAGGGAGAGCGGCCCGGCGGCGGGGCCCGCCGGCTCCCACACAGGGAAACCGGGGCTGGGTCCTTTCCACTGGCTCTTGCTCATTCCCAAGCCCTCCCAGCGCCTCCAGCAGCAGCTTGGCCGCAGTGACAGAGGTGGTGTTCGTTTGGTTTTTCGTCTCTCTTGCAGGAGTTCCCCCGCCGTCGGGGTTTTGGGCATTAAAAAACAGTAAGGAAAAGGGAAGACAGGCAAAATTATGATCAGCCGTATATATATACTGCATTATAAACTGTTTTTCAAAGGGCTTTTCTCTAATTTACATGGCTGGTAAGTTTAAAACGGCAGATAGGAGGTTGGAAGAAAAGCGGCAGTGCAAACAAGTAGTGGGATCACAATAAATAGTAAACTGCAGCTCCAACCGAGTGTTTTTTGAGATGGATAATATTAAAATACAATTCCTAAGCAAGTAACAAAAAAGATGGGGGGAGGAGAGAGGGGAGGGGGAGAAAAAAAAAAAAAGAAGGAGGGGGAGAGAAAGTTCCTGTGCACTTTGTTCAAGGTTCTGCACCTCTCTAAGCAGCTGTCACATCCGTACATTATGGTACATTGAATCTGAATGAGGCTCTCCACATCAAAACCTTGCATCCATTATGATATCATCTCCTGCTCTAAGCTGTAATGCTTATTAATTCTGCACCCATACTCTCCAAGCTTCAGCAAATGTATTCCATCAGCCTAGCATTTAATTTAATTAGTACAGCTGGGCTCTCATTCTCCTTTCTGTGTCAGAGGTATTGTCAGCACGTTCTGCTATAACACAATTACTGATTGCTTTTAGATAGGCAGAAATATGATTAGGGTATTGGGTGACTGTATCATAAGCCTTATTAGATTCATTTGAAATCTGGAGATAAATAGGAAACTTTTATTTGCAGTGTAATGAGATTATGCTTATTAGGCCAAGGCCTCACAACCTTTTGCAAAGAACATAGTGTATCACTAGGATTATACTTTGGAACCACACTTTCTGCTCATAGCATCCAAGCAATTTCTCAGCAGCTTTGAGATTTAACTGTTGTAGCCCTGTACACATTTTAGAATTGTTTTCTGGCTCAGTGGGTTTCTCCTGTGATGGATTGCATGCACCTTCCACCATGTGTTTTCTTCTGCTTAAACTCAGAAATGAGGGAAAGATGTTTTGTTCAACAGAGAAAGGATGTTTGTGTGAGCCATGGACGTGTAGATAAGTAAACATACCAATACATTGGACAGAAGAGGTTTTACCAATGCCAGTGGGGTTTTTTTAAACTCTATTTTTCCTTCAGTAGAAAACTGAAAAACATTTTAGGACCAGTAGTTTTCAGAAGTTAAAAAATATTGCTGTTGAGATACTTCTGAGGTTGAATCTTGAGATAGAAATAATGAGTTCATTTTCTTGTGTAAAAAACGATTTCATGCACATTTCCTGTCACTTCCAAAGAGAGTGCATTTAAATCTTAATGTATACATCACAACCTTTTGTGTTACACTAGCCTGACAAAACATATGACACAGTGTTTGAGAAGCAAGTGTTACATTTTTAAAAGTTCATTTATTATAAGGATTCAGAATTCTGATCTGGTAATTTTCCCTTTAACAATCAAAGGTACAAACAACTTATCACTCACTTGACAGGCTATAGAAAGGAGTCCATCAGTTTTAAGATTGGTGTCAAATTTAGGTTTCATTCTGTTTCTGCAGGAGTTTTGCTGCATAGTCCAATGGGAGCAAGATTAGGTTCTTGCTGGATCCCTTTCCTTTCTGAGTGGCATCACCCAGCATGGAAGCATTTTGTAACTGAGTGTGGCAAAACCCTGAAGCTAGTTTTGTATTCCTTGTTGTATCACTTGCTCTACAGTTAAGATAAAAGAACTTGTCAGGCTGTCGGTCTCTCAGACTAACATCAGACTGGAGGAAAATGTGGCCTGGTACTATCAAAGTATTTGCATTTGCCTAGCATTAAAAGCATGTTGCCAAGGCTGGCTGGCCTGTCATTAGCAAGCCCCATGTTCCATAGTTTATCTCAAACATTTGTGGTATTTTAAAACCAGCATGGCAATATGCTTTGAAGAGGTCAGGTGAAAGTTCTTAAAGATGACATTTCTGTATTTCTCATCTAGTTACTAAGGGAGTGTCCATAGAGTAAAACTATTGAAACAGCGCAGTGAACTCCTGAGTTTGGGGTTCCCAGCCCTGCCTCCACCAGTACTTTTGCAGGAACATCATTGCACAGTCCTTTGTGATTCTCTATCTGGGGAATGTTATGATGTAGCTACACTTTTTACTTTTGTGGAGAGGAATATGCATCAATTTGCAATGGCTACTGATTTGCCTCAGGAGCCACAGTATGTATGCCTGAAAACAACAGCAAAAAGTTATTTTAGAAGAATGCTTCTATAATCAGGACATCTCAGTGCTTTGGAAAAAGAGAGGGATCATGTTCTCCGTGTTAGGTACAGGCAGGCTCAGGCACAAAACTGTGAATCACTTCTAGTTACATATCTAGGAGCAGCAGCCTCACTACTGTCGACTCTGCTAAAAAGTCAAATATTGAAAATCTTCTCTTTGCACTATACATAAGAAGCAATTTTATTATTATATAGCTTTATAAAGAGAGGTGCAACTTTAAATCAGGTGTGTTTTGGAAGGAGGTGACTTCTCATGTAGTTTTAGAAAAGTGAATATCTAGTTTCTTTCTGCCAACCAACAAAAAAAGATGAACAGCAGCCCTGGTTTATACTGGCTCCAAAAGGAGCAGAGATGAAAAATGCCACAATTTTCCAGTATGTTGCTTCATCAAGAAAATATTTTAAAGTGTGGTGTAATTGCCGTATGTGAGGATGAACTGGTGGTCCTGTTCATTTGTCCTCCATCACTATCATTCTGGTTTGCAGTGAGCAACAAGGTTATTCATATGCTCAGATTACACACATGCTTCGGTGCTCTGCTGGATCAAGGCCTAATTGACACCCTAATTGACAGGCTCAGTTGAGAGACTGAAGACTAAATTGGGCTTGGAAGCTGAAATGTGATGTATGTTTTTACCCTCAGAGGTGGTTTGTCCAGGCTGTGTTTGAGAAGTGTTACCAAATAATGTGTTCCACCTTCTGCTGTAGCTTTTGTTGTGTTTCTTTTGTGGCCAGATAGAGGACTTCAGTTGCTGGGCAAAAAATCCAAATAAATATGTTAGTCCAAACTAAATGACATGTTGGATGCAAAATCGAAGCAAACAATTTTGTCTTTGGTCTTTCTAAAAGAACAAGTTTGTTAAAAGAAATACTAACAGCTGTTTATTTTAAACCAGTTGATTAAATGAAAGTGTAACTAATTGTTAGATGTTTGTTTCATGTAGACTCAAAGGTAGAATCACAACAGAAGTAATTAGGGTAATTATTAAGGTCTGTATTTAATTCAAACCCTGAGAGATATTGCATATTCATTCAAGTGAGCTATATTTCCTATTAAAAAGATAGCATTCTCTCAAAGCTTTCATTTGCAGTTATGTTTTAGTTAGTGTCATTTTATATGGTATCATGTCATCTTGCTCTCTTTCTACCCTGACAGTGTTTGTTATTCAGAATGATGACAATCAAAGGGGAAATGTTACTGGTAATTTCTGTGTGCACTTCTAACCCCCAAATATTTGTAGCAGTCATTTTCCTAAAGCATTAGAGAATTTGAAGATAGGGGCATGAACCTGCCTTGATCTCTTGGCAGAATGTACTGTGTACATTAAGATATGAAAGCTAGGTAGTTTTATATACTCCTAAAGAAAATGCAGTGAGACATTATTTATAGAATAACTGAAAAATTGAGGCAGTACTTGTACCCTTTTACTGACAATGAAGAAAAGTCTAACTCTGTTTCACTTTTTTTTTTGTTCTTTTTAAGACTAGTCTTTATAAAATGCAAAGAAAATCTGGAAAGGAAGTGTTCATGAGCTTTACTGTGGAGAGGTTCTCAAAGGGCTGTTTCAGGCTGTAAACTGAAGATGCATTTGTATCAGAGCATTTTGGGGGAAAAAGAAAAACCAGCTTCATGGACCCAGTTCTTACATGCTACTAATCACACAGGACACAGAGTGTCAGGATGTCTTCCAGTATTTATTGCTGGCAGATGATACACACCATCTTTACAGGGCAATTGGACTGTTGTGGTCTCCTCCTGGATGGATTTACTGCTTGGCTTTAAATCCAGATTCTTGTCTCGGTAAAGCCAGGTGTTTCTCTTGAATTCCTAAAATGCAAAATTGTGTTGTTCAGACAGAAAATAATGTTGCTTGCTAAATGAGCAAATACCATTTCCCCCCCCTTCTGTTTCAGTACTCCCGTAGCATTCCAAAAGTATGCATTATGAGTATGTGTATTTGGTAGAAACAAACACAAATAGGGTCAAAGCTCTCCTGGCCAGATTCCTTAGCCATACCACTCAAATGATAAGCTATTGGAATATCATTAGTGCCATTGTTCAAAGAGATACATTACACACTAAAATTAAAAATAGCAACAATAATAGATTTGTAATTCTCTTTTTACTGAAAAAGTGCTGTAGTGATCATAGTAATGCCTAATTCACCTAATTTACTTGTACAATAGCAGGTGTGTAAGGCCTTAGTGTGGACTCAACTATTATGGTGTGATGATGGCCTACCTTTTAAGTTACAAAAAACTGGTGCATTATGGAGCTGACCAAACAACTAAATAGAGAGAAAAAAGTTGATATAATCATAAAAAAAAAAGGAGTGAACAGAGGTTATAGGTGGTAGCATTACAGTTAAGATAAATTAAGTTTTACATTTAAAAGTCGTATCTGCATATGCAACGTAGTTCACATTCTACCCCCTTGGATATAATTTTTTTTTTTTTCACCAAATACAATAGCCCTTCTTATTTGTGGCCATTTAAGTGCACATTCTTAAATGAGAAATAATGCAGGCTCATTACTGAACTACTGGAAGTATTGAAATAGTGTAGGTGTCTGCTGGAAGACAGAAAACAAGGGGTTACTCACTGCTGAAACCTTTTGGCCAAATGACTGCACAAGCACTGTGCTCATGTGTTAGGATTCAGCATTTGTTGCTTGTCCACATTTCCAGAAGCTAATTAGAGAAAAGGTAAAGCTTCCTTTTTGTCCCTCCTCCAACCGAGTTAGATAAGTCTTTCTCTCTCTGTAATACCCTTCCATCCTTCTAGCAATGTCCTAGGACAGCCAGGTAGGACTAACTCTGCTGATGTTAATAGAGGTTTTCCATGTAGACACTGTTTCTCCCACCCTTCCTTCCAAAGAGGATGCACCTTTTCTGCATATCAAATTACCAGTGGCCTTATGAAAAGGTACTATGAGAAGCTGCGGTGCACCAGAACTGAATCCCCTCATCACCAGCCTGCAATATAATCAGGATTGCATACAGCTCTAGAGCATTTCCTAACCCAGCAGTCCATTACTTTAGAAATTTATATAAAGCCGAGTTCGGAAGAAAGGTCTCCCCTGTCTTTTAAGAAAGGCAGCTTGGCCTTCTCTGCCATATCACAGCACTGAATTGATATTCTGTGTCACAGAGGTTTTATAAAGTTATCTATTAGATCCATTTCTAGTAGTGAAGGAGTTATTTGATGAGATCCATAATTTAAAACGCCTTTGCTTTCAGGCACTTTTGACATTCATGCCTTTTACAATGGGCAGAGAAAACATGAAAACTTGCTTTAAAAAGGATGAAATGTTTTAAAATTACTGTTAACACCTTCCTTAGCTTTGGTTTCCATTATGTGCCAGCTGACACTCAAATTAAAGAACACACCGTAACTTTTTCTTTTTCCCCTTCAGGAAGCTTTTCTAACTATTAGCTTCTCTGCAGTGTTTTTGTTGGGATGGACTGTGTCATTAATATTCCTGCAAGCCCTCTTCGGGTTAAAGCTTGGTGTATTTGACCCCCTACAGATAGACTTTTTTCTTGCCCAATGCAGGAGCAGCAACCTGAAAATCTATGTTGATGTAGGTCATCAGTTACATCATATGCTTTTTCTCTGTTTCTTCAGTATTTAAATATATTAATTTTTTTCCTGTTCTCTGCCATGATTTTTTATACCTGCAGAACATTATGGGGGCTGACGATGAACACTTCCCTTCCCCACTGCTTTCTTGTGCATTGTATGGAAAATAAGCAGGAGGTTTAAGACTCTCACTTTTCAGCAACTGAGTTCTGGGTTCAGTTACTGAGTGTGAATATAAGGGGGTACATAGTGAGTTTATTTCTTAGCACAGAGAGCTGCAGTAGCAATACACCTTGACTAAGAAATGCCACTAAAAGCCAGAAGAGTTGCATTTTATTCCAATCTCTGATATTTATTTTGTGTTTAACCTGGATTGGAGTTCTGAAATATGCTGGTTTGTTTAGAAATCTTACCAACACTTGAATGGGTCTTCTGGGATGGATGTTCTGGTGAATTCTGTTGCAAAGCTATCTGAGTGTAGCTGCTGCTTATGTTAGTCAGTGTTCATAAACTAATTCCCCAAGCAAAACATACTTTATTAAAGTAAATATGGTTTTGTTGGTATAAATGTACCTATGCATAGAAACAAAATCCTGTTCCAGAAAACAATTTAGTGTCTACTATATACTGTACAATGTATAGTAGCCTGCATCTTCTGAAAAGGGGTAGTCTGCCCAATGACCTGTGAACCTGCAGGTCTCACTTTGGAAAGTGTCAAATGTCTTAAATTCCCACCACTCAAACACTGTCTGTTTCATCAGCCTGTTCTGAGACTA
Organism: Acropternis orthonyx; assembly: GCA_035583155.1. NCBI lineage: Eukaryota > Metazoa > Chordata > Aves > Passeriformes > Rhinocryptidae > Acropternis > Acropternis orthonyx. The sequence continues at coordinate 93,984,944 of JAWWEU010000001.1, read as the reverse complement.
AACGAATTGTTTTTAACTTAACACAAAAATGTTTAAGAGTCTCTGTATTACTATTGGTCAAAATTACCCCAAATTTACAGTTTTCAAAAGTTTGCAATTAAAATTCTATTTGTATTACAAACCTTTTAAACCTTGCAATGACAAATACGATTTTGTCACACTTGGGATTGGAGAATTTTTGTAATGAAAAAATGGGACACACTGGCATTTTTCAAATAAGGTAATACAGAATTTTCTGTGGCATATTTTCTGTGCTTTTTACAGTAATAATTATTGTTTCAGGTGCCTCATGTTTTTACCAATATTGTGGCCATTTTTTTAAAAAATATTGATTGATGAAAGTCAGATTACAGATAAAAGCTTGGAAGGTACAGGAAGTCAAATGATAAGAATAGTGATCAACATGATGTGTAAGGATGTATGAATGTATGTTTGTAGGGCAGTGCAGAACAGAGGAACAGATATGGCACAAATGTAGAGTTTTGTTGGAATAAAGTCAGCAAGAAGAAGAAAAATACACAGAGGTGGGAAAGGACACAAGGAAAGCAAAAAGGGACAAAAAGGATGTTTTGAAACATGGTTGGGCAGTTGAAAATGGTATGATTGGGAGCTGGCTGATGGGATAGAAAAAGGATAAAGATCAGAAAACACTATGCCTTGTGCATGGAAAACAAGATGACAGAAACAGGAATATGAATTTTAGAGCTTGGTTCTCAACCATGTTACATTCTACTGTATCATCATAACTCTGTCATCTTCATGTAAGCCAGCAACACCAGGAAACTTAATCAGTGGAGCATCTGCTGTTTATCTAGGGAGGCAAAGTGTTGGACTTAAGCATCCCTTAGGTTCTTTTGACACATCAAAAAATGTTGGAGCAAGTCCAGAGGAGGGACACCAAGATGATTAGAGGGATGGAGCTCCTCCCCTGTGAGGAAAGGCTGAGAGAATTGGGATTGTTCACCCTGGAAGAGATGGCTCAGTAGTGACCTAATTGTGGTCTTCCAGTACCTGAAGGGAACCTACAAGAAAGATAAAGAGGAACTTTTTACAAGAGCATGTAGTGACAGGACAAAGGGGAATAGATTAAAACTGAAAGAGAGTAGTTTAGATTAGATATTAGGAAGAAATTCTTTACTGTGAGGGTGGTGAGGCACTGGAACCAGATTGCCAAGAGAAGCTGTGGATGCCCCATCCCTGGTAGTGTTGAGGGCCTGGATGGAGGGAGCTTGGAGCAATCTGATCTAGTGAAAGGTGTCCCTACCCACAGCAGGGGTGTTGAAATGAGATGATCTTTAAGGTCCCTTCCAACCCAAACCATTATGTGACTCTATGATCTGTAACACAAGGAACTAAAATAGAGTTCTCACTGACATTTGCTTCAGTAGCTATCCCTGGTCATTGTGAAGAAGAAACCCAAAAAGACTGAGGAGTTTTCCTATGATTTCCTACTGACCAAATCTGAATCCTGCTTAGAGGAAGGTGGGACAAGGAAAGGGCTTTAAAACTTAGAGTGAATTGGGCTACATCTTTATTATCACATTCTGAAGTGTTCTCAGGTTCTTGGATTTCATCTGCATGCTGTCCATGCCCAGACTCCACCCTGAAGGACAACCAGGCATGCACCAAACATCTTTTTATCTCTGCATTCAGGTGGCCATTCAACTGCATGATCTTACCTAGTGCGTAGGGGACTATGGCTCCAGGGTTTATGTCAATAGGTATATCAAATGCAGCCTTAAGCAAAGAAAAAAAGTCAGATCCCTACAACCTTAGGAGGTGCTTTTTTATTTTTCTGTCAGGAATGTTAAGTATAAGTGATTTCTAATAGCTGTCTAATGTCTCTTAGGACATACTTCTGGTTTCACTGCCATCAGACAATAAAGTCAGCTTCTTACACAGACCGAAATTTCAGCTAGTAATATAGCAGCAAGAACTTGTGAATTTTTCAAGTTGATATGGACAAGACCCTAATTTAATTAATTTATCTGAGTATCTTGTGACAAAAATTACATTATGATACATGTAGTTTCCCTTCTTCAAATATGATTTATACATAAGGCCATAGCAGAATCTAGTAGTAGACAAAATGTAATCTTGAGATTTTTTTAAGTATTTTTGGTAGGACTTAGTGGAAAAAAAAAAGAATAGGCTTTGTTTTAATTCAGACAGGATATATAGCATACTGACAGCTTCAGGATATGAGTCGGATACTGGGTCAAAAATAATGCTGTGCAATTAACAACTAATAAAATGCCAACAGAACAATTCCCATGTGGCCTTAAATTCTTAATAGTATCTTCTAAGTTAAGCAGAGACTCCTGGGATTGTGTACTGTGACTTTCTGAGTAACACCAGCCACAAAACCTCCCTAGCAATTGCTAGTTTCATTCCACTGATATATTGAACTTGGTACACACATACTTTTTTTTTTCATTTCTATTTACTTATATGTATCAATTTTATGAAGTTACCCAATACTGAATTTAAAAATCCAGGTTGTTTCCTAAAGGCCCACAGTGTGATCATTGGGTCATACAGCGAATCTCTAATTCAATTATCAATGATAATAATGAGAGTAAATATTACGTTTTATTAGGTGTGTAGGCCTAACAGAAACAACACCACTCAGCCTCTACTCATGTTTGCCATTTTCACTCCCCTGAAAGAGAAAACACAAATTAAAACTGATGACAAATGCATTCATTGGGGTATATCTCACACAGCTGCAATAGGGATAATTGGAAGCTTAAACCCTAATCCTGCAACACTTAAGCGGTGCTTAACTTCAGTACATGCAGGTTGACTCAAATGCAATTACTCATTTTTTCAAAAGTGCACTTGCTAAGTCATATGATACAGAGGGGCAGAAATGGTGTTTTATTTAGCAATGAACTGCCAAAACTCTGCGCAAAGAAACAGACGTGTAGAATTGCAGTTGGGTCCTACAACATTTTCACATAGCACATGAGCATGTGTATACAGTATTCACTTCTTCAAGGATGTTGAAATAATTGTTGGAGTAATACATTTCTTTTCAAAAAGAACAATATAAGTAGAAAGCCATAAATCCCATAGCAAATAGCAGTATGTTTAAGTTAATCTATATGCATGCGCCTGTAGTACCGTGATTTGTCAGTGAGGAATATGCTGTATGGATGTAGTTATTAGTGTTTGTGCCTGTCATGAAGTCACTCACCCTCAGCAAGCTCTGAGTTTTTTAATGTTATGATATTATTTAATTTTATTCTTTAATCTGAAAAAGCGGCTGGAGATCAGTAAGGGGATGGTTTTATCTTAATAATCATTCCTTTCTTCATAAACATGCAGATGTTCAGCCTTCTTGTAACTCCAGTGATGATTTTTTGATGCATGAGGACAATGAAATGAAGTAGTTTCACCTTAAACACTATTAAAACTGGTTATATTAATATCAGAAGGACATATTGCTTGTGCCTTTTTAGAAGCTTGGAAAACATAACAGCAGAGCTTAGAGTGAGGTTAGTTTTTTTTCTCCTTTTACTCTCTAGTGACAGAGTAACACTGACAGAACTGTTGCTGGCTTTTTTAGAAAGTTGTGTTTGAATATACTTTCCTTAGCTCCACTACAGTCAACAGAATTGGCAGTTTCAGATATCCTCGTATTTACTAGTGAGAAGTTCTTAGCCAATACTGCTTTTTCCAGCAAAACACGGATAGAATTTTTTAAGCATTTATCTTCCATGTATGTAAAAATGTTTTAGTAGTTGAAAGTGGTTCTAATTCAGTGAACCTTTGGCTACATTTGATAGAAAACCTGAACTTTATATCCTTTTGAAATATGAGGGAATTTACCTCATGTTTGTTTTATTAATTTCTCTACCTGAGATGCCATAGGAAATGAGTATGTCAGGGTTAAGAATTGGATGCAGGGGAAGCTTGTTGATTGAGAGATGAGTAGGCAGGAAAAGCAGTTTCACGTGGCCTGTGTTTGAGACCTGAACATGTTTCTCTGGTTTTGCATCTAAGTGCACCTTCTGGCTCTATGTCACTCCTAGGGGTAGGTGAGAAGGTGTCACATTTCATCTGAGGTCACATGAAATTCTCTTGATCTCTGATGGCAAAGTGTGATATTGGAATTAATGTTACTGTTGTTGGGTTTTTTAATCAGGTATTTACAGAGATTTGTCTTAGCTCATATCAGTAGCTCATCTCTGTTACATTCTGGTTTTCCCTGGAAGGAAGGACAGGCATTCAGTTGGCTAGGTACGACTGCATGATGTGGCCAGGCCTCTGTCTGGATGACTGAAGAGCACCAGAACTACACGGTACAATGTGGAGCACACATTCCAACAGCTAGAAAAGCCTGTGTGCACAGGTGAGACACTGTTCTTTTTTTATATTGAGTCTCCAGAGGGTGAGACGAAAGAAAAGAAAAGAAAAGAAAAGAAAAGAAAAGAAAAGAAAAGAAAAGAAAAGAAAAGA
>JAWWEU010000001.1:93941371-93979996 GCA_035583155.1 Acropternis orthonyx | reverse complement strand
AAAGAAAAGAAAAGAAAAGAAAAGAAAAGAAAAGAAAAGAAAAGAAAAGAAAAGAAAAGAAAAGAAAAGAAGAAAAAGCTTAAAGTGTGCCCACAGAATATACTAGACAAAGGCATCTTTTGGGGTCAAAAGTGACAGAAAGGAGGATACACCTAGATTATGCCCTCTTCTACAGTATGGAATGGCTGGACTCCAGTGCACAAAGAAGAAAAGAGTTTTCCTAGTACAAGAGCTAATGGATGTTTTTCTTCCATATGCTGTGTGCCTGTGTTTCGCCAAGCTGGAGTCACCAGGTAACTTCCTTTAATTTGCCTGAGTCTAGCAAAAATACTTGCACTAAATGTTCTTGTAAAATGCAAACATAAAGTGTTAAAGTGAAGTACTGTTACACGCATTCCTTATTTGTATACATATAGTTATGACATAGGTTATATATGTAAAAAATTGCTTGGGCATTTAATGTGGTGCTAATTCACAGCAAAAGGCCAATAAATAGCTGACACTGTTAGTGTACCTGGAAATCTGGTAGAGAGTTCCTCTTCGACAGTATGTGTACACCTTTGTAAATATTGCCTAGAAAACTTGAATTACTTGTTTGTTTGTGTTGCATTACAAGTATCTTTGGGCTTCTTAAATGATCTTGGCATAGTTAAGTGTGAGCTAAGATTTTATAGCTTTTTAGTTAAGTATATAGCTATAGAATGTCTGTCATGACTGCTCTGAAATTAAATAGATTTGTAGCCAAATGGCTGGTAAAGATTTTCTGAAAACTTTTAGGAACGTGTGAGCAAAATGCTTGGCACTAGTGTCACTATAATATGTGGGAGTTGTGTGTTATACATATATATATATATTCACATACATTATATATGAACACATATATGAATGTGAATATTCATTCATGCATTTTGTGATTTGCTGATCTAAAAATCTTCAAGATTACTTTAATATAGGGATTTTTGAATCCTAGAACTATATTTTGTAGTCAACAGGAAATATGATCATTCCTAACAGGAATTTTTTTCTTGATGAGATTGTATTTGTATCTGAAGAAGTATATCTAATACTTTTTCAGGTCAAAGCAGACAAAGCTAATGCTGTTATAATTATTTTTTTTCATGAAAAGGGACACAAAAGAAGCAAGAATACTTGGCAAACTAATAATGGAAGTCTGTAGAAATTAAATCTGATTCAACCATGAATACTTTATATATTTACCTGATGAGGGAGGGAAATTCTCACACCTGTTGCTCAAGTAGATACATGAGTTTGGGATTTGTTTTCTTTTTTTTTTTTTTTTTACTGTTTTTTACCTAGATTTTAATTTAGATTAAGAGGAATGGGAGTGTCTTTGTGGTGTCTGTGTAGTGTATTGATTTCAACGTTGTACTTTAAAGGGCTAATTTACCATGTGTATCTTATCTATATGAGTATGTCCTTCATGTCCAGTCTAATAAATGTTAAGTTCCTGGGTTTTTTTAGTGGGACCGGGATAAATCAATCTTTTTATTTTATCCCCAGGGCATTCTTCTCTGTATCACACAGTTGCCCTTTTACCTGTTCAGTGTAATTTAACCTGAGTCAGGAAATCAGTCGAATCTATGTCTGGTAAACAAACAAATCTAAGAAATAGATGTTCCCCTGATCCCTGGAGATTTAATATTTTCCATCACAGTCATATTATACAGTGTAATAAAGTTCCAAAAACCTAAGTAAATAAGAGAAGTCATTCTGTTCCCAGTCCTTAGTGATTAACTAGATGCTTAAAACCAGTTTGGTGAATGTCTGTTCCAATGAAGTTGCCTTTTTTTCTATCTACCTATGTTTGATAGTTCTGCAAATCTTTGGTCTCCAGTTACACAAATCTAGGTGAATTTGAGGTATGGAAGACAGTAGAGTAAATCCTGAGTTCTCCACTCTCCCTCAAACACACTCTCTTAAGCCTTGAAGTGCAATATGGCCAACAAACAGGCTTTTGTCTTTGAACTTCTAGTTTCAGCCAAATATGGAGGAGCCTTTGACTCTTATTCTTCATAAAATACTTGGTTTCAGTATATGCCAGAAGTCTTTAGAAAAAATGTACTTGAAAAGGTGATACTAGCTTAATATTGAGATAAAACAGCTGCAAATTCCATTTGCTTTCCTGTAGTCTTTAACCTAGCTGTAGTTACTCTTCTGAAGTACTCATGCACAATGAAGCACATCTAAGCAAATGTGTCATCATAAACTTTGAAAACCTTAACCATTGCTAATTTGTAGGGTTGGGAATGAGGAAGGGTTACCTATAGACTTCTTTGAATTTTAGTCATGTTTGACATTCAAGTTGATGCTGTTAGTTGTAGCAATAACAACAATAACAATTGGAGTTCAACAGATTTCATCCATAGGTGCCACATTTGCATTTCAAGGGTAGTGCGTGGTGAGTGCATTTTGCACAGTCACTCCGCAGTGAAAACAGCAGTGGTGGTGGCAGTATTAAAGTGGTTAGTAAGGATGCCTCTGCCCAGGACACCACATAGCAATTACTATGTTTCCAAGGACAAATAACTCTTGCCCTGCCCTAAGCAACTGGATGAGAACATCAAAACATGCCTTGTGAGAGACCTCGAATACCCATTAGTGTTAGCAACTGTTACCTCAATCATGAATGACACAGCCCTCATTATTAAGGTAATTAGAAGTTATAACACTGGCAATATTAAAGGGAGAACTTCTAAAGCCCATTAACAGTGTTACTTTAAGTGATCTGGCTGTGAACTGTTCAAGTCTCTAATTACATTATATGTCTGTCTTAAAGAGTGATGTAATTAAGTGATGGGAGAAGGAATGAATATATAGTGACTACTGTGCTATACTTTGTAAGTACTATTTTCACAGAAACCAGACTCAGTAATGTCATTATGTCATTTAGGGGTGCGGTTTTTTGCTCGATTGTATACCACATGTAGCTAAAAAATACTTAAAATATATAAAAATTATATATCATGGTTTATTATAATGATAATTTCAAAATTAAGTTGGATTGGAGACATTCATACATGACAAAACCATCAAAGGAATGGCTTTGTTCATGTCACCTCAAACAGCATTACACTTCAACATCATCAATGTAAGTGGGTAAATACCACTATCCTGTATATTGTACATGGAGGAAACTATTCTAAACATTTTAGAAGAAAACACATAAAATGTTACAAAAATATTTATCAACAGCTAAAAACAGTTATGCTTGAGTAAGAACTCAGGGCAGACTTCTGCATTGTGACCTTTAGGTGTTCATATAATGAATTTTAATTGAGGGCTGGAGAACAGAGGAAGCTTAGCACCAGTCCCTTCTTTTCAGATTGGAAAGAAAGGTGGAAGAAAATGGGAATGTAGTGGAAAACAGAGTTGGACAGATAGAGGACACTGTAATTCTCCAGTTATCTTTGCTAAGTTTTCAAGACTGCTTTTCATTAAATGCAAAAAGTATAAGATTAGTGCCTCCCATGTTCAGTAAAATATTCATTAGCTCAGCAAAGAGAAACAAAATCAAGTAATTCCCTCTTTCCAGTTATTTTTATTCAGAAACTGGCTATTTTTTCTAAGCATGAAACCTCCAAGTTCTAAAAGACAGTGGTATCCAAGTGCTGAAGTTTGGTTTTGCTTCTGCCTTTGACAAAACCTCGCCATCTGTATGCATATGGAGCCACAGTAGCAGAGTTTGCTTTCCTGTTAGGTGATTACATTTTTGAAATGTTTCTTCTAAATTCAGTGAAAGAAGGAAAGGTCCATACACAACAAAGCAAATTAAAATCTATGCTCTTTTATTCTGCTTATCTTTTCACATTTGATAGTCCATCATGAGCTGAGAATTCTGGTTTCCATATTTTTAGAGATGATTAGTGGATGATCCTTTTAACCCTTCCTCCAAATTCTGTGGGGTATCTGAAGTGAGGAAAATTTGTCAGCATACTCAAACAAGCATCTCAAAATCTGACCGTTCTCGGGTGTGTGGGGACATTGACCCACATTCAGCCCTGTCTGAATGCTGCCCTGCTTGCAAAGACACATAGAATAACTGAATTGTAGAACTGACCTTTTACAAAACCAGATTTAAAAATCTTTATAACAAAAGAAAAGGCAAAAAGTATATTTTCCTTCTTCAAATAAGAAAACACCAAGAGGACGGAGTTTTGCTGTTTTAAAAAACAGGTCACTGTTAAGCTATGCATAGAAAAAGTGTAGCTTAATAGAGATTGGGCTCCTCAGAAAACTGCAATGTGAAAATTAAGAACTAAAGTGAACTTTTCAGATGATCTCTGCTTTCATTCTTGCCCTAGCAAAAGAGCTGATGTACACAGAGGCCCTGGCTGGAAATATCCCTTGTCAGGAAAGCACTCAAGCTCTTTCTTAAATATATTCCCGAATTGGATATAAGCTATACACAAGGATAAACTGTGTGTTCATAAATGGTAGTTGTAAAATTTCTCTTGACTGCCACTTTATGAAACCACTGGTGTTGCCAGGACACAGAGTAAAGTAGAATATGATCCACTGAGCTTGTTTCTTCTTACTGCCTCAAAGCAGGAAACATTTTTGATGTATTACATTAGGTCCTGCTTCACACGCTGACAGTTTTCTCAGACTTGGAGCAGGCATTTGTGAACATATGATCAAAAAATATTTCTACAATTTGGGAATATTGTGTAAGTCATCTCTCCGCCAGGGTAAAAAGTCATCGGTGCATCCATTCCTGGCTAAGTCCCTGTGAGGTAACATATTAATACAGGTCTTCATTTGAACTAATACTTCTCTGTTGTCAAGGTGCTTGCTGCTGAGTTCTGTTGGCCAGACAATTTCTGGCAGAAGCAAGGGTCACAGGTTAATGGCTGGGCACATCTTTATCACTTCATATTTGAGAGCTGAATCTGAGACATGCAACTTCATCCTGCAGAAAAAGAGAAATATCCTTCTCTCAGACACAAAGAACAGATCATTTCTATCTCAGTTTGAAAGCAGAGTTATATTCCTAGTGAAGCAAAAAGAAAGAATGAAAGTAAGAACAAAATATATCTTCTTTGGGGACTTTAACAAGTAATCAATACCTTAGTATCTAGCTAGAGCTGGGTGTAGAGCCCAATCAATAGAAAGATCAAGGCAAGTCAAAGTCAGGCATTAGAAGAGTAAAGATATACAAGGCGAGCATCTAGGCAAAACCTGGGATCAGAAGCCAAGCCAAAGGACAGAAAACTAGATACAGTTGTAAGAAGTTGAAGGGCAAAATGAGGGAAGGCAGAGGCAACAGTCATAGAGCCAAAAAATTACAATGCAAAGCAAACCATGGGAAGGGGACCAAGACACAAGAGGAATCAAAGGCAGAGTAAGCAAGTTAGAGCGTGATTATTCCTTTGACACCTCAGACAAATGACCAGGCAAGCTCAGCTGGTGGTATTTATCAGGGCTTCAGGGATCAGGAAAAGCCGGAAAAGAGGGGCCTGGCAGGTCCCTGGAGGTAGAGTTGGAACTGGTATGTTATTTCTGCTTTCTAGTATTCAGTCAAACATAAGGCTTAAAACATTTCACCCTGCAAATAGATATTTTTAAACAACTGTTCTGAGATGAGCAAGGAAAGGCCTGGAATAAACATTCTCTGCATCTGTGCCTGATTTACTCAGCTGCACATATGGAGACATGGATACAGATACAGGCAGTGACCTTGGTCCCCAGACGTCACAGGACATGGCAGTCAGAGGCATTTGTGTCACTAGTAACTATAGGCTAAGTATTTCTATGAAAATACACTACAGCAGTAGGGATAAAAGAGAGAAAATGTGGTGAGATACCTTGCTTTGGTCGGTTTGAGGATTATGAAAGTAGGTTTTTAAGGTTACAGGAAAGGAAATACCTTCAGCAGGTGGTATAATGAGATATAGGAAAGTGTATGTTCATGAAGCCTATTCAAATTTTTCTGTATTTTAGAATACATTTTGAAAGAAAAAGTCACACCAAGAAGTTATATTGCAGCAATATTATGATGATGTTTAAATTGTACTTAAATTGATGTTTAATGTCTGGAAATTATATGGTGAAGGATTTTTCCCTAGAGAAGGAGACATCTAGGCTCCCAGATCTCACTAAGTCAAGAGCAATCAGGCCTTTCATTCTCATTTTTTTCTTAATCCTTGCTGTCTTTCCTGATCCTGAGGTGCTGATACTGAGAGGGGCTCCACACGACCTTAAAATTTAACTTTTTTCCTACCTTCCATACACATTATAATACAGTCCTTAATTTCATGATTATGTACCTAGTCTCAAATCCCACAACATAAATAATACTATTTCTATGAACATCATTAATAATAATTAGAAGTGCATTCTGTTCTCCTTTGTGCTTTGAAGTGGAGAGAAATATGAACATTATGCTTGATGTGTGAAATTTTTTTAATTAAGGTTTCTCAAAGATGCTGAGAACACTGTATTACAAGATGCTCAAAATACTCTACTTAAATGAAATACTCACAACACAGGTAGTTTTGACAGTATGGCTAATCAAGAGTTGTGTAATAAATCGATTTGGAGAAGAGAGGGGGAAGGTGACAGATGAGTGTAGTTCTGACACAAAGGTAATGCAAAACTGCTGTTTGCCAATTTCCATATTATGAGAAGTAGAGGCTACTCAAAGAAAATAATAGTAGTCTGAATTAAAGCAAAGAAGCAATCAATCCTTTTACCCACTGGATAGTGAATTTCCAGAACTTGCTGCCACAAGATGTTGCAGAGTCAGACACTAAGAGCAACTTCAAAACAAAAGCCAGAAAAATCCATGGACAACAAGTCCATAAAGAGGTATAGAAGGACTAGACAGTGTGGTGTGCTCTGAAATCCCCGGTGTTGCTATTTGTGTGCTAAGGGAATGCAAAAGAAATGGACTGCAAATAATGACTAGGCTCACATGCTGTCTGTGAATGACATCTTTTACCATTGAGACAAAATACTGGGCTAATGTTCAACTAGTACAACCCAGTAACTTCTCATGTTCCCATGCATTTTGCTGCCTGTGGCTTTGGATCACCTTATCAGCATACTGTCTGCTAATTCATTCCTTTTGAAGCAGCTTCAGCAGATCTTTTCAACCATACACTAAGGATTTCTCTGCTGACTGGCCATTCGGTATCTCTTGTAAAACAGTTGCTTGCATATAGGTGATGAGGTGGCTATTTGACTAAACTAATCTGGTAAGATGGAGGGCAGGCACATCAAGACTAAATGGTGCTCTGCACAAAGTGAGTGTGAACAGCTTGTCAGAGAAATAAAGAGGTGGGGAGGAAAAGACCATTTACTGAACCCTGGGATAACTACATTAAACCTGATTTTATTCTGCCTCCAAGAGTCTCCATTATCCTTTGTAACTATGTGGTCAAGTTTGGATTTTGTAACAAAACAAAAACCAATTGTGTTTGTTTCTACACTAGCCAATCTTGTAGTAAAGGATAATGTAGAAGACTAACTGGTACACAGCAATGCACAGCATTCCTAATGGTAAGGTGGCAACAAAAGCTGGAATACAGGAGCATTTCTGAAGTTCCCAGCAATGGGGACCATTTGTTTCACAGGCTGGCTTGGGCACTGATGCTACCAGCATCTGTGTGAAAGAGGCACCTTCCTGCAAACATATTTTGACAAATAAAACCCTTTAGCTATAGCAGGATAGTGTAAAAGTGACTTAGTGGGATTTGTAACAGCAGCATGCAAGTATGTGAATTCTTAATGTTGTCTTTAGCTGGCTGTTTTGTCCCAGTTCAAATTTTCTCATGTGTTTAATCATTCAGAGTGATCTGTATCATCATATTGGTCATACGTTACCAGTTGGGAATTATATGACATGATTTAACTAGGAGAATTCAGTTACAGGTCTTCTCTAAGCTGAACAAAGTCGGTAGGGGTGAGTAAGGAATGTAACTCACTGCAGATGATGCTTGAGTGAGAATCTGGGACTCTTAATCCCAGAATTCTTTTTCTACCAGTATGGCAAGTCACTTCACCACCAGCTTCAGTCCTCCTTGTTTTCTCCAGACTAGAAGAGGAAGATAATCAGACAGAAAGTGTAACTAGATGTTACCTTTTATTCTTTGAAGTTTGGCTCAGGGCCTTTTCTGATTCAGAATTCAAATTCTTTTGGTAAGATACATGGTTAACATGCTATGTTTCTGCCTCCTGATAGGATTAGGGAAGGATTTAGGAAGAGGTGAACTTTTACTTACTAAGAGCTCATTCTAGTGAGTATTTTGTGATATATATTTAATCATATTTATTTGATTATAATCTTACCCATAAATGTAATTTTTAGAGGGTTTTTAGAATAAAAAGTAGATAAGCCTTAAAACATATAAAAAGGAAAGTCACTTAAAGCATGAATATTTGTGGACATCTTCTGTAGCTATAGTGTCTAGTTTTCATTACAGTCCCATTCCTGGAAAGCATACAAAATTTGGGACTACAAACTTCAAAATTAGAATACCTTTCTGTTAAAGCAATGTCTGTAAGATGAAGCCCATGGTCTGGTGTGCACTGATGGACCAGTCTGCACAATGTAATGTGGCCAGTTTCTTCTAGTGAGTGCAAATCTTTTATTTATGTAATGCTGACTCTCATTTTTTTGATTTATGTGACTCCAACTCCTGTTTTTTTATTAAACAGGGTTCTGTGATAGCAAACACAATATAAACTGTTTCTTAGAGCCATGGCAAAAATGACTTGAACTACTTCATGTAGATGTTGTCCTTGTATGTTTTATTTTATTAGAATTTTAGATAAATTTAATATTAAGCATTTATCAGAAGACTGTACAGTTTACATAAAAAAGTATACCCTCTTACTAAGACCTCCATTCACCTGAAGAGTTCTGATAACATGTATAAACCACTCAAGTGACATTTTTGTTTGCTTATTACAATATCAGGTACCAAACCTGCTTCTGTTTATTATCCCATATCAAATTTTTAAGCTTCCAGCTTAATACTGTTCCTCCTTATTATTCGTCAAGTAGATAACTGAAACAGTGTTCCCATTTTTATTGTGATTTATATGCACTGTAAATAGTTCAATCCATTTTCTGCCAAAGTTTCCTGCAATACTAAGTTGAAAGCAAATTGAAATTCACTCACTGCAGGTTCTGTATTGAACTGCCTCAGCTTTTTCCATGTGTTGCTTCTCTTTTAAATCACTGCAGCAAATTTTTTTAGGGTGAGTGCTACACACAATAAACTGGGAAATCCCAGAAAAGTAAAGAAAGGAATTTCATATCATCTGATGGAGCACAGCAATTTCTCTTTCTGCTTGGAGATCACCTTAACTACTCCCCTTAGTACCGTACATAAAACATGTTCGCCTTGGCTCTGACCTTCTGTGACTCTTTTGCACACATTCTCTTACCATGTCTGTTCTTTGTTGGTTTTGGTTTGGGGAGTTTTTTTCTTTTCCTTTTTTTTTTTTTTTTTGCCTATAATTACTGGGTGCAGACATTTTCTGAAGTCATTGGTTATGCTGCTAAAAGTGTAATTTGATGAAGGGGCATTTGCACAAAAGAGAAAATGGAAGGCTGATTTCAGTAGTAGGGGGCCGGGTGATTATGAGGCAGAAAGAGTTTATGTTCGTTACAAAGCAGTGTAAGGCCTACCAACGGAAAAAAAAAAAAAAACCACAAAAAAACCCACTATTATTCTAGAATAGTGTCTGTGTAGGAACACAGAGTTACACAAGCAGTAGCTGCTCTAGCATTATAATTATACTGCCATAGTTCTGCCAGTTAATTTCCTCACATGGACAAGCCTTCAAATTTTTACTTGCAAGGTCTCTCCAAGAATTCTTATTCTGGATTACCTTCATGAATACCTGGCCTCTTCTTAAAACTTTATTGCTTTTTAAAACATCAAGTGCTATAAGGGCTATGAATTCTTCCCCAGACATCACAATGTCTTTGAAACACAATGCAGATTTTATAATGTCCAAAAAACATTATTGCATTTTGTCATTGAAATGCTATGCAGACATAAACCCCTGAGATGGATGGACCTGACAGCATTAATAATAACAGCCAGTCCCCTTTGCCAAAATGAGTATGGCTGCTAATTGCTTTTTAGGCACTAGGCCCATTGAAGTAACAGAGAAAGTTGCTTGGAAAAAAACAACTTTCTGTTCCTGTGTAAGGAACATTGCATGAATGTCTTCCTGAGCCCAAGGGGACAGAAGTGAAGGAATAGGAGAGTGCCACATTACCAGTCTTTTAGCTACACAGGGGTCTACTGTTCTTCCAGACAGGGCAGCAATACACACTTGCCCATGAAGGGGAAAGCTGTCTGTCATGCAGATCACGGACTAAGAGACCGGCAGTATTGTAGTTATTGAAATTAACAAGTTTGACTTAGGTAGTGGTAGGCAATGACTGAAATTATTGAAAAAGGACACCTTTCTGGGAGTGTATGCAAACTGTAATGAATCTCTGCATACTTTATAATATATGGCCATGGACATCCTCATTTCCTTGTTGCTGTTAAACATTTTATTTGCTTGCATATTTAAATATTTTGAGTGTTTTATTCTATTAGTGAAAGAAAGACAGAACATGGCTGTCAGGCTTCAGGGAATACCCTTTGCCCCGCCACACACACTCTCGGGGCTGGCTTGTAGCCCCTTGAAGCAGCAGAGACACACAAGCAGCCGGTGAAGTAAGCAGGGACAGAAAGAGCTTTATTCAAACAACCCAGGCTTATAAGCCCCTGGGGAGGGCCCAGGGAGCACGGCTGTGATTGGGTAAGGGTTTGGGTGGAGGGGCGTGGTCAGGGTACCCGGGTAGCCAATGGGAGAGGGGGAGGATCCATACCCGATGAGATACAGGGATTGGGGGAGGAATAGGGAGGGATGGATGAGATGACCAATAGGGTAAGGGCAGAGGTGGAGCTGGTAATAGGGGCAGGGTGACCTGGCAGTGTCTCAGCAAACCACGTGATCACTGGCCAGGGAGGGAAATTCACAGAACTTAAGGGAGGGGTTTGCCACAGTGAAACATGAGAGACAAGCAGCCTCTCTGCTTCTTTTGGTCCTTGATAGGTTTTCTGCAGTGATGATTCCAGTTCTAGAGAAGGTTTTTCCATCCTTCATAGCTGAGTCTATTTCCTACAATTCCTCCTCTTCTGTTTAGAAAAGCAACCTGAATCTGAGCAACATTACGTAGCATGAGAGACTGGAAACATTTGATTATGCAGGGAAGGATACAAAGGTAAATGAACAGTATGAACAAACCTAAAAGCAAAAACAATATGAATCTTTTCAGTGGCAGAAAGGGTCCTCCTAGGGAGAACCAGCCAAACATATCTTCCCAACTAGACCCACTTGATTCCAAGATTTGCTGAACAAGGGAATGGAGTTCATTTATGCGTGAGTGAATGGATTAAGAGTGATCTGAGAAATTCAAGCAGCATAGCCCTTCAAATTCATTGCAACCATCTCCATTGACTAGTAGTAAAAAGTCAATTGCAGCTCAGTTCTGTAATGTTACCTTTTTAAGCTTTGGGAATCTAGTAACAGGTCTTCTAGTGCTGCACTGGTGACATTTGCTTCCTTGGCCAACCAGCATCCCATTTTTGTAAACAAGTCCAGGGCATGTGTTGTGCCCATTGCTGGGAGTATGATACTACCCCAGATGTCCTGGTTGTGTGACAAAAAATGGAGATCAGAATTACAGTTCTCTGTGAATTCCTTTAGATTTTGAAATTTTGAGAGGGGATGCTGCTTAACCGAAGGCTCAGTGTTTTCTGGAAGGTCTATAGCTTTGGTAACTGGTCCTACAATGAATGGTTGGCCACTTTCCTTGAGTCTCCTTACTGCAGGGGAGTCCTGTTTGTTGGGGTGGGTTGTGAGGTCATGCCTTGTTATTTTTTTGAGAGGATAGATTGCTAGGGAACGGATTGCTTTTGCAGGGTTATATAGTGATATTTGACCAAAGGTGCAAGGTCCCCCGACCACCCCCTTGGGGATTGATTTCCATACCCCAAGTCCACTGATGAGGAACACCCCATCAGGGAGGGCCACTGATAGTGGGGGAGATTGGACTTCAGGGCTTATTTTTTCCTTGCACCAGAAATCGAAATTATAATAGACTCCATGGAATGTTACAGTAAGCTGCCAATCACTTTTCCCCTCTGTTTTTTTTTGTAAAATAGAAGCAGTGGGCTGAGGGGAGGGTACCTAAAATTTCCAATTCTTCAGGGTAATCATCAGGGAGTAGTGAGACTGTTTTAGATTTGAGGATACGGGGAGTTCAGGACATAACCTGGTTCCCAGTTTTCCCATTATCTTTACAACCAAGGAAATGCTGATTTTGAAATCCAGACCATTTTTGCAAGGACCAGGGGATTGCAACTAAACATGTTTTTAATGGATTAGAGGGATCTGAAACCGAAAGACACATTGAATCAATTTTCAAGGACTGAGCCAGAGAAAACCACGTTTCCGTGATTAGTTAGGATCCAGTCTGGAACAGTATGGAGAGGAGGCGTGGGAGAAGGCTGAGGCGTGGGAGAGGGCTGTTGTGACCTGACGACAGGATGGAGCAGGATGATGAGGATGATAGGGATCATGCTGGTAGCTAGTTGCTGCTGTAGCACTTTACTAGGTGTGATGGAACCCACTTAGGACCTGATCCTGTTGAGACACAAACATGTCCCCTTCCCCCAGTAATAAGGGGAACAGGGCCAACCCATTCACCTGTTATATCATCCTATAAATAACTTTGGCATCTGTACTGACTAGTTGTCGGTGTGCATTGAAGTGTCTTTCTATGGGTGATGTGTCCTGTTCAGAAAGTTAATAACATATAATGCCTTGTTTAATTTTTCCTGAGGTGTAAGTCCAGTAGTGGTGTTCAGCTGTTTGGTTAACATGTTTTTGAGTGTCTGGTGAGCATGCTCCACCACTGCTTGACCAGTGGGAGAATGGGGGATTCCTGTGATATGGGAAATGCCCCACATGTTGAAAAACTCCTTTAAGGAGCAAGAAGTGTATGCTGCTCCATTATCTGTTTTAATAGTTTTGGGGATGCCCAAAATTGAAATAGCATGCGTGAGATGTTTCTTGACACATGGCCTTGCTAAAAGCATGCATAATTGGAAATACATAATCTACTATGGAAGACAGTTGTTAAAAACCTGGACCCAAGAGGGAAAGCCATGAAGTTCTATTGTCAACATCCTAAACAAACTAGAGTACATGCCATATAACCCGGACAGTACAACTGTACAAAATATTTTCACAGTATTCTCAGGAGATTTCACAGGCAACAAAGTGCCTCCCTTTTTGGTGCTTTACTGAGGTTTGTTACATTTCAAGGGAAAGTGTTACTTGCTCCACATAAAGCTCTGATGCGTTCTGTTACATTAGGACTGAGTTTTCAAATGGGAACAGCCTTTGTATTAGAGACTCACTTCAAGAACCTTCAGAGACCTTCACTGTCAGAAGACGAGTTCTCGGGCTCTTTCAGACACCTTCCCTACCAGTAGCAGCTACCAGCCTCAGGTGTCAGTGCACATAGAAGCTATATTTGAGCTTTTAGATTTATTTTTAAGAAATACTTAGCTTTATCAAAATTTTCTGCTTCAGCCAACCACTTTGGTAAGAAGATTTGTTGTATTATTAGTGACCTATCCTGACCCACTAGTTATTACTGTGGATCTGGGCAGAGGAGAAATATGAGCTATTTCCTTGAAAATGTGTTTCCTTATATTTAGGAATAGGATCATATGTGTAGTCAGCTACACAGAATAATGAACCTGGTGGTAAACTAAAAGGTCACTTCAAGTGCTGTTACTGCAAAGAGAATCAAAACATAGATCTAGAACCACACTAGTTTCAATCCATGATCCCCAAAGAAGGGTTGAGGACAAACTGGTCTGTAAGAAACATGATCTGTCTCAACAGCATTGCTGTTATTAGGCTGAAACAAACTCTGTAAGATGCACTTACTCTGAAGTCTGTTCTGCCTATCTTAGTTACAAGGTTTTGTACTGTATCTCCTCTGCTGGGTGAACAGAGAGTGTTGCCCCAACTGTTTTATCTGATTATTCTGGATAAAATTCAGAAGAATTTAAGTTATTTTGTAATTTGGCTGTCACAAAATAGAAACTGGGGAACTGACAGAGGGAAATACAGCTTTCCATTATAAATTCATAGATAACAAAGTCAGAGTGACCACTGAAGTTGCTTACTGCCTTGGAGAAGCAGAATACAGAGTGTCCTGGAATTTTTCTATGTATAACCAACATGCACTCTATTTAAAATTGCCAGTCTTGAGCAAGCTGTCACAATCCCTTGACCAGTAGAATACCCTCATCTACTTTGCTTCATTGAAAGAAGGAGATGAAAATGGACTTAATTTTGTGAGTTTGACACTGGCTAAAAATACATGTTTTTCCTATCTTTAACAGTATTGCTGGGAGGGAGGTTGATTTTTCTTTCTTGTGGTTTTACAGGGGAGAGGGGGAGATAGCATTACATTAAAAATGCAAATAAGAAACTATTTAGTTTTTAAGTTCTTGTTTCAGACTCATAACTCACTGATAGGGTGGGAGTGGTAGTGCCAGAGCAAAAGTTTGAGTTTGGCAATTCATGTTTATTTTGCTTGCAGCCAATGTTCCAGATAAAGACTTCTGGGAAGACAACAAAAATCCCACAATGTGGTGTAAAGCTGACAAAACATGAGAAAATGAGAGGAGAAAAATATCAGAGCTCATAGGCCTGTAGTTCTAACAGCGCTGCTCCTAATGCTTTCTTCCTTCATTTAAGCTTCCAGTGAAGTCTCTCTATGTTTACGTCTAATTTAAGAAATTGTCCCTTAATCCCATCCCTTCCTATGCTCTGTCATCCTCTTGTTACTTCCTTCCCCTTATCTTTTAAAAGCTTGCTCACTCGCTCTCCACCCCCACCCTGGTTTATTTCTTCCATATTAATAATAATCTTAGTACTGAGCACTTATATCGCTCTCTACATGTTCAAAGTGCTGTACAAACCTTAGCTAATTAATCCTCACAACACACTCCCCTCCCTCTGTAAGATAGGTAAGTATTATTATCTCAGTTTTACAGATGGGGAAATTGTCGCAATGACTCAGTGGCAGAGACACAAGCACGGTAACCTTGTTCTTGCAACCTCTATTTTCAAAATACCTTCTCCAACCCAGCTTGCCTCTATAAATACATTCCCATCTCCTTTGTCTCCTAAATCGTCAAGACAAATCCACTGCCTACTCCTGCTGCCACAGCTCCCTTAATTGTTGCTATCTCTTGCTCCCTTAGACACCTCTGGCAGGAGCTTTGCCAGTGTATTGCTCCACTGCCTCTTTGAATGCCTTTCTCTTACATCTGCAGTTTTCATCTCACTTCCACCAGGCGAGATGAAAGTAACCCCTCACCAGCCTCACTGGTTTACAGCTCTTCTTTGTTTCTGCCCCAGGATCACAACAAAATGAAGGCATAGGTGCCTGACTCAAAGCCTGCACATTAGGGATCTGGATCAAAATGGCCTGAGTTCTCTCTGAGCCTCTACATCTTTTCCTAGTATCATGGCATTTCTGAAGACATTCTGTAGCAGCAGGAAAACAGCAGACATAGATTTGTTGGTAGAATTTATGCCCTCTGTATACATGCAGAAATGAAATGGGCCACCGCGCTCGTGCTTAGTGTCATGTGTTGTTTGAGGTTCAATCCACTGCCCTTGTTTTCAGTC
Source organism: Acropternis orthonyx (assembly GCA_035583155.1). Lineage (NCBI taxonomy): Eukaryota > Metazoa > Chordata > Aves > Passeriformes > Rhinocryptidae > Acropternis > Acropternis orthonyx. Next base: position 93,964,240 of record JAWWEU010000001.1, on the reverse strand, counting down.
AGTGAGCTGCAAATTTATCCCACGGACCAGGACAGTGCTTGACCATTGAAGGTGCTGACCTCTCCCACCTGACAGCTTTGTGTGCCCTGAACCACCTTCCTAGAATCTGGAATTCGGTACTTAAATAACATTCTTGAAGTAGATGTCCTGAATCTGGTCTGGAGAGCAACTGGATTGACAGGGGATATTCTTAAATTTAGGAAAAAAGTGTCCACAGTTATGAATAAGCACATCCAGGGTTTAACTGCTACTGTGGTTCCCTGTGCCTGTTGTGAGGTTTCCTTGTTCCTGTACATTGTAAATGGGTGATCCTTGTTGTCATGCTCCTGTGGTCACAAAATACGTGTAACACTTGAAACACTGGATCCAACTTCTAATTGCTTAGATATTGTCCCTGATTTGCTCTCCGTAGGGGTGCTGTTGCCTTATCTGACTGAGTAACAATAGATTGCAATAGTGTGTTTCACTGAGGATCTTGCTTAATTGCAACCTTAAGTTTTGTCAGTCTCGCATTTCAGACCAATTAATTAGACATGACTGCACGAATTTGCTCTTTGAAAGACTGCCATAATGTCATTCTCTGTCAGGAACAATCTGTTTAATGGATCAGTACTCGTTCTGTCGTTTTGTGTTCTGTGTCATATGATACAGTATCATACCTCTGCAGGTGAACTATCAGTATCTATGGTGCCATACTGAGGGTTTAGTTTTTTTAAGATGCCTTTGAAGGCTTGTTGTAGTGAGACTCCATAGCAAACTTTTACTCATGTTCATACTAATGAGAGTCTAACAATGATAAAATGAATGCAAAGGCATGTTTCTTTTTTCTTCTGCTATATGCATCAGTGTCATAGAGGTCAGAGACTTGGGCAAAGAAATTTGACTTCTTGCAGCTAAGTTTTGCTGACCCATACCTGCTTCTACTGCTGTCTTTTTTGTAATTTTATGTCAATTTAGTTTATGCACATAGTATTGTTCTATTACTTTGTCGTGTATTGGGTTCTCATCTTCTGCAAAGAGTGAGCAAGGAAACTGGCCAACCTTAGCAAATGTTCTTAGGGAACTGAGTCTCAGTGACAAATGTTATTTACTTGGTGCTTGACCTGGTGCCCACAACTAAGATGATGGGAACAGTGTGCACCTGAATGGCCTGCTTACATCTTAGTCCAGGTTTAGCAAGGTTTCTGTCATGCTAGATTTCAGGGGCAAAAGATATGGCATCACTGCATAATTTGCATAAGTGTTTGTTCTCAAAAACACTTGAAATTTTGGATAGGCCCTTCCTATGTTGTGCCCTCCTTCTGCTAAAAATGAACGCTAGAGGGTGTAACCTACAAACCTCTCCTCTCTCCAGGGTCATTCACTCTGGTTAGGATTAGCATCACTTTCAAATACAGACAATCTTACAAGTTTACCACCTGTACACTTTTGTGGGTGCTCTGCTTCTTCCTCAGCAGCAGCATCCTTTGCATAGAGACCTCTGTGTCTCACTGCACCTCCCAGACCAAGTGACTTTGAATACTGCCTCTGACTTCATCTCTCCTGCTCTTCCCTCACCCTAGCCTTTTTTCTGACTCTAATTCTTTTCAATGGAAGTAGAAACCAGTTGCTTAGGTTATGAAATATTTAGGTTGTTGGCTTGAGGGATGAGGAAGACTGTTTTTACTAAGGACCAGTACTGGGTTTGCATGGCAAGTTTTAGTACGGGGGGGACTAAAGGAGTGGCTTCTGTGAGAAGCTGCCAGAAGCTTCCTCCATATCCAATGGAGCCAGTTTCAGAAGACTGCAAGTCAGAGCCCAACAGCAACAGTTGTAGTGCCTCTCTGTTAATGTAAGGGGGAAAAGTTACTGCAAATGCAGCTGAATCAGAATATGTAAGAGAAATAGTCCTGCAGATGCCAAGGTCAGTAAAGAAGGAGGAGGAACTCCAGGTGCTGAAGTAGAGATTCCCCTGTAGCCTGTGTTGAAGATCATGGTGAGTCAGGCTGTCCTCCTGCAGCTCATTGAGGCCCAGAGTGGAGCAGAGATCCACCTGCAGATCCTGGAGGACTCCATGCCAGAGCTTCTGGTTGTCCAAAGGAGTGTGTGACCTCATGGTAAGCCTGCGCTGGAGGAGGCTCCTCGCATGACGTTTTTGATCCAATGGAGAGTGGAGTCCACACTGGAGCAGGTTTGCTGACCCCATGGAGGACTCATGCTGGAGCAATCTGCTCCTGATGGACTGCACCCCACAGGAAAGACCCATGCTGGAGCAATTTGTGAAGAACTGCAGCCCATGGCAAGGACTCATGTTGGAAAAGTTAATGGAAGACTGTCTCTTGTGAGAGGGACCCCACAATGGAGCAGGGCAGAGTGTGAGGAGACCTTCACCCTGAGGAGGAAGGAGCAGGAGAGACAATGTGTGATGAACTGACCACAGCCCCCTTTCCCTGTCCCCCTGCATCACTGGGGCAAAGAGGGAGAGAAATCGGGACTGAAGTTGAGCCTGGGAAGAAGGAGGAAGAGAGAAGGTGTTTTTAGATTTTGTTTTATTTCTCACTATCCTATTCTGATTTCTTTGGTAATAAATTACTTTTTTTTCCCCCAAGTATGTTTTAGTAACCTGAGTGATCTCTCCCTGCACATGTCTTGACCCATGAGCCTTTCATTATATTTTCTGTCTCCTGTTCATCTGAGGAGGGGAGTAATAGAATGGCTTTGGTAGGCATCCAGCCAGGGTCAACCCACTACAGTTTAGTAATTGGCCTTAGAGCCTTTTAAGCCTGCAGCTGGAAATCTGCATTATTTTCTGGTATCTGGAGCAATCATTGGTGGATTTGGGAGGTTGTTCTGTCTAGTGAAAAGTGCAAAGATCCTTGGTATTTTCTAAGCCTACTTCTGACCTCAACATACAATATATTCATTGTACTGTCTGACTACTCTGTGGAAAACCTAAATATGAAAAGAGCAATCAGGAATCAAACAAGCTCAGCACAAGGCCCAGGAGAAGAGAGTGTTATAAGTATTTGAATGCTAGTTCTGACACAGTCCTCATTCCTTCAGCCACTTCAATAGATTTTTTTTTTCCTGCCTTTCTTCCTACCTACCAGAGAATAATAAACAGAACTGTGGTATTAGCCCATGTATATGTGCTTACTCATACCTATTTATCATGCGTATAGCTACTGCTGTCTGGTAGTGTGGGTCCAGGGCCTTCTAGATGCTCATTCAGCTAAGTGGCTGTCAAACGCTGTTGGAAAACAGTGACTGGGTGAAACCTGTTTGTTGCTGGATTTTTTTTAAATTCTGTTTAACAGGGAGTTGTATTTGGTATTTCATGGAAAGGCTCTGTTCTCTAGAGTAGAGTTGATAGGAAATTTAGATTATCTCTAAAATTTTTTTCCCTTTTCCTATTCACAGTGAATATTTTCCTTTTTCATTTGATTTTTCTAAATTCAAATGCTATTTATTTCACCTATGAAAAGTATCAGCTTAAGCAAACCCCACTTTTAAGGGAATCGTTTTTATTATTTCAAATATTTATATGATACTTCTAGTTATCTCTTTAAAATGCCACCAAGTCCTATCAGACCCCCACATAAACAGTTTCAGCAGGAAGAATTGTCTATTTAATTGTCTTAGTTATGTTTTTGAAGATGGTCCAAGAATAGTCTTCCTGAATCCACTAAAGCCCACACTTTCCTTTTGGAGCATGCCTTGAGTGAGGGTATAACACACAGCCCTCCATACAAACTCGACATTGATGACTCGCTGAAGGTCTATGAAGCTGCTTCAGGGATGTGTACGAGCAGGTACTTCACATTACAGTTACGTCTCTCAGAGTTAAGATCTAGGCTTTAAAATCTACAGCCCACTGCAACAAGGATGCAGCCACACTAGCTGCAGCTGCTCAGGACTGTGCTTTTCACTTGGACAATAATCCTGTTTTGCAAAACTTGTTACTAGGTCTTCCTCACTCTTGGGGTCAGTTTTTTGTGTTTGTGTTGCAGTCAGATCTCTGCCTTCCTGTAATCATGCTTTTAACACCCACCATCACCCTTGCTCCCAGACTGATGCTCAGAGCATTCCTGGGCACCATTTCCTCATGTGCAGCGTGGCTGCAGCCATGGAGACCCATCAGATTTTTTTTGAGTCATGTTCATTATTAAGTACTTTGCTGAATCAGAACTAAATGTTTGATAAAGCTGAATGTGAAGTAACAAGGAAAATCACATGCTTTCAGGGCTGCTGTAGACTACTTGCTTTCAAAGAATAATGACAGTAGCTAAGATCTCCTTATTCCACCTGTATTCTGCCTGGGTTTCTGAAAGTGCCCTGTGCATTGCTGGTGTTTATACTGATTTCTTATCCACAGTATTTACCTCTCAAAGTTATGAATGCTTCATTCCAAAAAGTTGCAGTGTTAAAGGATTTTGGTCTTTGTCAGCTTCTTTAGTAGCAGAAATATTTTGTTAAATAATTTTCTAACAAAGTAGAGAATCTCTACATTTTTAAAGGGTAAAATTTCCCTAAAATGTTATATATTATGACCAAAACATTGATATTTCATTACCTTAATTTGTTAGCCTGAGTAAGCTGCCTTCCACACTACAAGTGGATGTTTAAGTAGCAAACAAAGGAAAAAAATTGTCTAGAGAGGTCAGTGCTTTGTATCTAATATGCTTTTGCAGTTTACTTTTGTTTTGGTAAGCAGATGATTTGAAAACTGTTCTGCTGCAGTTCAGGCAAAGGTCAAGATCAGGCCAGTCAGTATATAATACAAAGATCCAAATCAATATCCTATGAAAGAAGGCTCAGCACCTTCTGCCTAAAAAGTATCTAGAAGAGAACTCACTTCACAGGCTGGAGCTGTCCTGGGGGATTTCTTTCCTCTTGTTCCCACTGGAGGAGCCCATCACAATATTGCAGGAATTAATAATATTTTAACCATCTATCCATGTACTGAATTTTGAGATTTAAGTGACCACATTGATAACCAGCCTGGCATTTGTAGTACATAAATGTTAGGGTACCAGGCTTATATTTTTTAGATAAAAGTTCAGCAACTATTACCTGCAAAAGGTGGTTATTAGGGTCTAAGACTAGAATTCATCATAGTAAGTATGGTTATTTACTTTATACATTTATGCAGTGTATCAGCTACAGCTTTGACAGTGCTCTGCAATTTATTTTTTTTTCACACGAAGGCATTCAAATCTAAGAAATATATTCATACCTGCTGTCAACAAGTGCAACTCCCTTGGAAAGCTCTGAGCCAATTTCAGCAGTGACGTGAATGGCAGCATAAATTTTAGGTCTAAATTAGTCGGAAAATAAGTGAAAGTGGGCATAATTTGCATGCTGAGGACTGAAAGGGGGAAAGTAGCTGGTGAAAAAAGTGTGCAATTAAGGGGGGTGGGGAGGAGGGGCAACAGAGTATCTACTGGCGTGACTGTAGTGCATCAAATTTGGTTCTGAATTCAGACAACTGCAAGCAAATGTAAATGTTATACTTAATGCAACTAGCTATTTATAGTGGAGTGAACACACTTTACCTATTATGCTCATTGCTTTGCTAAAGAATGGACTGAAGTATGTCATGCCCAGAGTGGCAAACATTCAGCACATACCTGTATGTGTGTGTGTGCTGCATATGTTTCCCAGTTCCCCAGTGAGCTCTGTGGAGTGATCGCAAATATACTGACTCCTTATGGACAGGAAATCTTGACAAATTAAAACAAATTACCTTGATCACGTTGAATATGATTATGGGGTCTTTTGCTTAAAGCAGCCTTTCCTGTACGCCAGTCTACTGAGGTAGGTCATGGAAGGTGAGGGGTATTTGTCACTGAAGTACTACTTCTCTGGCACCCGCTCAAAGAAAATGGCTAAGAACTGTGTCATGAAATGAAAGCAGTATTTGAACTATCAATGGGAACTGCTCAGCTTGGGTGCTGCCATGTTTCCAGGCAGTCCCTGGCCCAGCAGGATGATTCAGTGCATCTGAGGTAGACATCTCAATTCCAAATACAATGAGTGGGGAAACATGGCAACTTCTGAAATCATTCAAAGCAGTGAGGAACCTATTTCTCTCCACTTTCTGAGCAGGTCACTGAAACTCCCACCTACCAATCACCTGGGAAACCTCTCAGTGTAGATCTGAACAAGTGTTGAACCTCAATCACCTTCATCCACTTGAAATCCAGAGCATTGAGTCATCTCTTGAGAGCAAGCAGCTAATGATGGAGGAAGAAGAGGCAGCAGCCACTTCAGAATAACTTCATTGTTTGAACAGTCTTACAAGAAGTGGGAAACATAGATTTTAAGCCTTTCTCAGACTGAAGGGGTTTGAACCGCAATTTCCTTTTCCTCAGAGCTTATCCTACCCATCAAGCTAGAGAAGTTCTTCATTCTGCTCACTATGTGAGGCTTTGGAGCAGAGAGAGAATAGGTAAGAGGGAGCTTGATTTTGCAGCCCATTGGTAAGGGCAGGCATGAGAGAGTCCTGAGGCTTGGTCCCAACTGTCACTGCTGTTTAAGTATTCGTTACTGTTAATTTTTAATACAGACACTCATAGAGTCAGGTAGACACGGTTGACAGACTGTAGAGACTGTAGTGTTTAATTCTGCCTGAATTTGTATTAAGGACCAAACACGTGTGACCAGGTACTGCTCTAAACCCTGACTTTCTCACACCCAGTGATAAGCACCTGAGACTAGCAGCACAGTTGCCTGGTTAGGAGCAGAGTTGTTCAAGGTCTTCTGCAAAGATAGTTGAGAGAGGCAAGAAATTGACAGAGGACAAGTGAGACCATTCTTCATCCAAATCACATCCTGGAGGTGCCTGTTCTTCTCTGTTGATTATGAAGTGAGCCTAGGAGAATAATGTTTCCCAAATGGGATTTGGCATGCCCAAATCACAGGAATATAATTTCTTTCTCAGTTGTTTTGCAGTGTGTTTCTGCTAATTTCCACCTTAGAATGGTGTGCATCTCTGGAGAAGGATACAGTGAACTTGTCTAAACACAGTCTAAGTGCCAAGACTGCTACCTAGCACCAACCTTTCAGGGTGAAGTGTGGGAGGATTTAAACCTTCCCTTTGCCCCAGGGAACCTGTGTACTGCAAAGCTCTCATTCTTTCAGTAGCACACAAAGAACAGATCCCATTGGAAAGATATGCTCCATAGTCCTGAAATGTTACGTCAGACAGCTGTTCTACCTGCTTTTAGGTCGTTAAATGCATCTTCTCCATTAAAGCACTGCACAGTTTCAAACTATAAACTGAATTAATCATGTTGGTTTATTTGGATATTTTTTTTTTAAAAAACTGAGAACATTTTCCTTAATGCCAAACAATGGCTCTCCTAAAAAATAAGAAGTCACATAAAGGTAGCGACAACATATGCAACATTGTTGTATGCCAGCATAGCTTGTGGAATGGTCTGTAATGGAGAATCCCAGAAACCCCTTTTGAGGTTCCATCTTACTTATTTTTAGTATTTTTTTATCTAGCAGGAACACGCCTCTTGTTATTAATATGCTTATGTAAGAAAAGTCGCTCACACAAGAGAGCAAGAAACTCATTGCTGTGAGAGTATAAACTGGTAGAGTACCATTTAGCCAAAAAAAGAGGAAATGTACCCTCAAGTGCAGGTGTTTCAAAGGGATCTTTGTATTACAGACTTGAGCCCTATGGGTAGTTCTGGAACCATAAGGTCTTTGGCAGAAGGCACTGTATCTTCTTATATGTTTCCAAAAGTTCTTATTTCTGTCTGGGGCCTCATGTTGTTATTGTAGTAGTAATGACAGCAAAACTAAAATTAGGCCACTATATATAATTTTTCTTTTTTTTTTTTTTCTGAGATATGCCTTTTAAGAGCTTTGAGTAGAGGAACAATGTTTTGTAACTGTAATCCAGAATATATACAACTAGACCCTGTCCCAAACAGAAGACTTTTCTAAATCAGTTGTCTTCAGTCCTCACCACTGACATAAATGGCCTGCCCTTCCACCAGCAGAGCTGAAGGGAAAATATGGAAAATATGAAGACTATATTAAATTTTAGTTATCCAGTTTCAGCAAACTCATAGAGACTGAGAAGACATGCCATTTTTGTTTGGGAAAGGCTTCAGTAATAATGTCACAGAAATTACTCATCAGCCTTTATATCTCTCTGCAGTGTTTTTCACCTTTCTCATTCAAATGGGATGTTAACTTGTTAGTAAGAATCAAATAAAGGTCACATAACATGAGTCCTCTGAGAGTCTCCAGGTATTCAGCACCATCTTTCATAATCCAGTCAGTCAAGTAAACTATGCGCAACCTAACTGGCCCAGGGAAGCTTCTGGTTACAACATAGCTACCATCTCCCTCCAGGTAGCCTGCCATGTACTGGCACTTTTACTACAGTCTGAACACAAAATTTGAGGCTATTTCATCTCTAGTGCCTATGGGATTTAGGAGTTGTGCTTTCAACAAATTTTCAGAGGATGAAATATACTTTTGTAACACTTAGATGAGACAACTGATTGTGTATCTTCCCCCAAACCATTCACAGTTCTTGAAGTATCATTTTAGGGTGATCAGTTCAAGACCCATAGCAAGGGGTTTTGCCTGCTTATTTCACTGTATTAGTTGACTTTACTCCAAAAATAAGTAGCACTGATTGGGAAGGAAGTAGAGGGGAAGAAGCAAAAATGTACTTATTTAATCTATGTGTGTGACAAATAATTTCCCATTGTCTAGTGACACCATCATGCTTCAGCAATTCAGATTATAGGTCCTCCAATGCTTGGCAAGATGTTTTTAATTTTAGGCCTTCTATAGCAGTGCATGGACATTTACAGGAATTTTATCTTTATCTATGTAACAGTGTTTATTTAGGTCTTTTATTTGATACTGTCATTTTTAGACAATTTTTCCCATATGATCTTACCCATATCACATTTTTGTTGCTGTATGAGCTTTACTTTTGTATTTCTCTATCTGTAACTTGCAGGTTTTATCCTTGGGTGTTACCCATTCTAAGTGCTGTTACCTTTGAATGTCAAACAGATGTTTTAATAGGACCTAAGTGCTTCTCAGCACCTGTTTCTTCCCACTCCTAGTTTAAGTAAACACACATAATAATTACCTTTCCAAGCCAGTAATCTGGTTTCATTTTTGTTAGGCAAAAATCTACCTTTGCTGAACAGGTGTTCTCTTAAAGAGAAGCCCAAATACCTTACAATATAGTTATGTTTTTCTATCACATTCAGTCCTAAAGTGGAGATCTTGGCATCTGTCCTTCTCATCCCATTTACGTGGTCCTTTGCAGAGGCTTTTCAGAGAAAACTGCCTGAAAGCCTGCAGCAGCAGTGTTTGAAAATGTAAGCATAAGTCCTATATTTCTGCCTTTCCCTCTGCACAGATACCTGCTCTGTCTACAAATCTAGACATTGACTAAGATCCATGGCCTGCATAGTCACAGAAGTACTGATATTTCTATATGACTGAAATCTCTATTTCAAAAATTAATCTTTAGCAGGACACTATCTTGGAAAGTCCTCTTCAAGACAGAAGGCACACTTGCTTTCTTCTACCTGTCCAGTCAAGATGGATTTGTTTCTTGTGTACACCTATGGTCCTTTTTCACCATGGGGAAAAAAGAGATCTTTAGCATCAGCAAAACTAAAGCCTTGGTTTTGCAAACAGTGCATACTGAAGAAGCCTTGCTGGCCTTTCATGGACTGTTTACAAAGTCAAGACTTTCAAACTATGTGGGAATAAATGCCTAGAGTGTGACTACCCAGTAAATTAAACAGTAAGTTCAATATACAAAAAAGAGATAAACCCCAGTAATTTTTACACAGAAGACTTTTTTTAAGCTTATTTGGACCCAAAAGGATGTCAAATTATGTAGTTCAAATTTCTCAGACTTGGTTGAAAGAATTTCCATGCCTGTGTCAGTAGCTCAGTATTTTCCCAACCTAGTTAAATTTGCAACAGTATTACAACCATTCTGTGACATTAGATCATGCAACAGCATTTGTATATGATAAAAATATCAAATTAACTGAGTTAGGCAATAAATGAACTAGATGTAAAAATAATCAAAAGCTGGGCTGCAGTCTTCACAAGTTTCATAGATATCTTCTACCATGACACATAGTTAAGGTACCATAAAACAGACAAGCCATGTGCCACCACCGAATCTATTCTGTGTATTTAAGTAGAAGCAGAGAAGGGGAACTTTACTTACATATACTGACATGACTGTCAGCATTAAAAATACAGCATTTATAAGCATTTGTTCTCTAAAGAAAATGAAAAATAAGAAGTATTCTTGCACCAAGACAGCTCTGGAGAATGATTTGATAGGAAAAAAAGGTAAGAGTTGGGGTTTACTGCATGGTGGAGAGCAAAGTGAACCACCGTGTTGGTGGTTTGATGGGGAGAGAAATACTGAAGGGAGGAGGACGAGATATTCTGTTCAGCTGAAAAGAGGCCTAACTTTCTATTTTGTACTTGCAAAAGAACCTTTTCAATTTTATGATCACAGAATAATTACATGAATATATATCTGAACACCTGCACTTTCAGCTGTTTGCTGATAGCCATAGCCCAGGAAAGCAGACTGGGGCCCAGGGTTAAATTGGGAGTTCAAAATATTAACATTTCAAATATCCAAATAGCTGAAAATCACAGGGGAAAAATATTTTGGTAATAATGCAAATTGCAAAGCACAGTATTACAGTTCATTCCCCAGAAGTACAATAAAACCAGCAGGACATATACACTCCTAAATAAACAAAACCTAACTTGAAAACAGTTGACAGTGTTTGGGAGCCTGTGAAGGAGATTTCTCTTCAAGGAAGCCTATCATCAGACCTAACTACAGCCAATGGCTTCATCTCAGTGTATATTTTTGAGCCAAAAATAAAAGAAAATATAAGGCTTCTTAGGGCTTTAGACTGGTGGACCTACTCGAGTTGCCTCATGCATCACTAAGCAGTGTAAGAGCATATACTGCTCCCTGAGGATTTCTCTTTTTGAGACTACTTTGGTGTAAACTGCCTATTTAGTACTTCATAGAGCAAGTTTGATCTAGAAACACGATCATGAAACAAGAAAACTCTTTCTAGCTTTGGATAGTATATAGTCTGTATATATTCCATAAACCCACAGGCTGGCACAATTGCTAAGTTTATGTAGTGTCACTAGACCAGTCTTGAAGTTCCCTGCTGAACATCTGGTGTGGCAGCAGTTAGTAGGTGTGCAAAGCTGTTACTACCTGGTCTTCCCTTGTTCCACCTACACTGCTAATGGTTTTCCAATATCAAAGATACCTTTGGTAGGATTTCCATCCCCTACTTTTAGATGCCCATGTCTGAACTTGGTACTTCCCAGTGTCTTCATATTCAGTGAAAAAAATACCTGTAGTTCTAGAAAACTACATCTTTTACATGTGCTTTAGGAAGAAACCAATCATACCATTTGTTTCCGCTGACTTTAGAGGAGGTTCACATCACCAGCTCGGAAAGAGACTTTGAGAACTCAGACTTTTTCAAGGCACATCCCACTCAGTTTGCCTCTATGTATTTTCAAACACAGCCATCTGCAACTCCAGATATCTGAAAATAAGAAAAGGGTATGTCATTTTTCATTTTCTTCAATGCAGGTCACCCAACTGTCCATTCTTTGGCAGCTATTTCACTTCCCAGCATTGCCTGCTGTGCTACTGTTAAACTGAACACAATTGCTCCCTTTTCTCTTCATTGACCTTCTAGAAATTACCCTGTTCTCTTTATTACACTGTATTTTAATGTCAACAGTTTTATGCTAGAGTTCAATCATTTGGACACTCGAATGGCTTCACAGTAGACTAAGAATGAGAAAAAAAGTCCCTTTAATATATTTAGATTAAAATTACATTAGATAATTAATTTGCAAACACATTTTTATGAGTGCAGTTTACTGAATCCATACACTCAGACCAAACATTATTGAAGTTATTCCATTCATTACTTGAACTGTGCTTTTACTTTCTGTGCTCTCTAAGATATGCCATTGATTTTCGTAAGATAACTTTTCAGCTTTCATTTCCAGGCCAGGCCACAGAAAAAAAAGGCATTCAATCTGAGAGTCTCTTGAGTTCCTAAAGGTTCTCCAGGTACTGCCATGCAACACATAAAATGTCTTTGGGAGCGTAGAGAGAGATGGAAGAAGTAGAGTTGGAGGTTAAGAACTACCTTATTTTGAGTAAGATCCCTTTCTCAATGGTGGATGTCAGACATCCCAGATTAGCCACTTCTGGCTAATTCAAAGGAATTACTATGATTTGAAGGAATCTCAAAGTTTTTGTTATTACAGGGCTTCAGAGAAGTATAATGTAAAGTTCCTTCTCATTTATTTTGGTGTCTTCACTCTAAATAAATATCATGAAAATCATTAACTAGCACAATGTTCCCCATAATTAATCTAATATCCTGGCATGCTTTTGTATTTTTTCTGGTATTTGTTGAACATAGATGGAAAAAGTGGGATCTTTATAAATTTCTGCATGGAGTTTGCCTGAAGCACCCAAGCAGAAATGCATAAAAAACCCCAACCAAACCAAAATGTCTAAAAAAAGTTCTTGTGGACTGGTAGTATATTACAGTATTTGATTTTCACCTTCCCCATCAAGAGAACAATAACTTAATTCTAGATGTATTCTGATACACTCCACATCATCCATTCATGCCATTGTTTTTTCCCGTTGAACTCCATTTTGCATCCAGCAAGAGCTCTATGGAAGAAAAGTCTATGAATCAGGACCATAAACGCCATTTTAGAATTTGGGAAATATCTTTTCTTCTGAGATTTCCATCTTGGGTCCTATCCACAAACATTTATTTGGGCTTAATTTGTGTTTCTCTCTGCCTCGTGGACAGAAGCCAGACTCAGTGACACTGGCAGCAGCATTTTACAGGTACAGCCAGAGGTGGTATTTAATGCAGAGGTAATGTCTTGAGGACATAAAGAATACCTCTTGGTCCTGTTGGAAGTTCAGTTACCTTGATCACCTCTGTAGAAGTTACCACTGCTGGCCTTCAGAAAGAAATAGGATTTCCTTACTTTGCAGATTAACAGCAGTACCACTTAGCAGAGTTTGTTGGTGGTCTTGGTTCAGCAAACAATGTCAATGTTAATACAAAACTATGTTGATGTTTCCTTCTATTACTAAGTCATTTACTTCGTCTATTACTTTCACAAAACTAACTTCCTTATAAAAATTGACCATGAAGTTATATATCTGTTCTTCCACCACTGACAAGAGACAATATATTGTCCTGTGTTCCTGAACAGAGCCATGTGTAACTTTAGTGAGTGAGTTAGGCCAGCCACAGAAAGAACCCCTGGTTTTACCAAAATGCCCCACAAACTGTCCACCACCATTTTCTTTAAAAATCATATGTACACATCTCACTGAAATTTGAACATTCTGTCATCCAATAAATCTTTCAATAAACAGAAATAAATACCCTTCCTTTAAAAAAAATTTTAAATATGTTATTAAAATGCACAGAAAACTGCACAACACATGTCCTAGACTTTTGTAATAAAATAATTCTGGGAGAGATAAGATAAAACATGATTAGTTTTCTTCATGATAGTTTTGGGGGGGGAGGGGGGGGGGGGTGGGGCGGTTTAGGGAGACCAACTGAGCTGAGATAGTAAAATTATTAAAATCTTGTGTAGTCACTTAAAATTTTTTTATCATGATCATTTCTATGTTTTGAAACATTTTAAGGTTATTTTTATGGAAGTTTTAATTTGTCTAAGTAAATATACATTTGTTCTCTATCAATTACTGTTTATACCCCTGTTAAGCAACTAGCAAGTTGTTTTTCTCCTGTGAAGAAGCAGTTAAGCATCTTAAAAGATATTTCCTAATGTGGTAAAACAGGTAGGCAAGGAAGAACTGTCACTGTGACTTCAAAATTCTTAAATGATGAGACTTTAATTGATGTGACTCATGTTGCACATGTGTATGCAACAATCTTGTTAGCCACTGTAATTAACAGGACTGGAGAGCTTGTTGCTTTGTGACAAATAGCAGTCCAAGGCAGCAGCAGTGGTGGGAAGCAGGAGCAGTACCACAGCCCTCGCTGTACCTGGGGGCCCAGCACTGCAGACAGGTGGGCTGCAGACTCAACATCTGCCCTCCCTTCCCCTCCCATAAATCTGCCTCCAGGGGAAACGTGGCCAAGGCAGCCCATTGCACAGAAAGGGTTAGCTACAGACAGCTCTTCAGAGAATTGCCAAATCTTTGATTTACTGTGATCAATTGCATGATTAGGCTTGATGTCGTTGAGGGTGGTGATTATCTAATGGGGGCACTGTGAGCTCTGGTGCAAAGATGCTCTGCTGGGGAGGAAAAATCTGCATAAGACATTAGTATGCATTAATACAAAATACCTTAGGGCATCTTTGCAACCAACATGCTATAAGTTAATAAAGCTTTTTCTCAGTTAAACCAGTGGAAGGAAACATGCTTGCATTAAATTTATGTCAGAAAGTGGATCTTCATGTAAGCAGTTTTCTTTTACCTAATGCATTTAGCCACACTAAGGTATGAAATTAATCACTGAGCTATTTGGGAGATATCAAGCACAGACATTAAACAGGATTATGCAATAGCTGTCTGTGCTTGCTAATTAATATGTGGAGAACAGCCAGTATCAAACCATCTTGTTTAGACAATTCATGTATGGGTTAGGTAGTTCAGCATATATGCGGTGGTTTCACTCTTTGGTAAGACATGTATGATTTCACAAAGAACTGTGTCATTCTAATATATAGACTTTAAGTACAGCCAGTGTTATTGTGACAAAAAAGAATCTTCAAACTTTTGTACTGAAGTAGGATTTTTAATAAATAATTGGTGTTCTATTTATGTAGTTTGAAAAATATACTGAACATAATTTATAGAAACTGCACTTTCTAAATTCTGTTTACCAGTAGCTTGAACTACCAATTTCATGTACACTTCATTATAATTGATTTTTGCTTTTAGAAGACTCTTCTTTAGTAAAAAAAAAACAAAAAAACAAACAGACTTATTTGAGGCATAATTTTTCTTTTAAATGGACTCACAAGTCCTATAGAATTTGCTTTCTAATGATCTCTTATTCCAACAAAATTTACTTTCAAGACTGAGTTATAGTCATGAGTTTTACTGATATGCTTCAAATGTATCCAGCAAGCAAGATCCAGTCCAGAAAAACATTCATTTAATCCTGTAGCCTATTCCCTGTGACCCACCAGTTTGCTGTGAGAGAGCTGTAATCTGGATGAGCTGTTCTGACAGGCTGTGTCCTGTAACCTTCTTTCCCCACTGCCTCAGCACACCTCCGTGCTGCCCCAACACGACCAAAAGTTCATGTGTTGCACACATGCACTGCCCACAGACCCTACTAAATGCCATGTACATGTGGGAATGTGTGTCTCAAACATGCCACCACCTTCCTTTATGCTTTTTTGTTGCAGGTTCTCCAACTTCCTCAGGTGACTGCAGCTGTATTCTTTGTTGTTGGGTGCACATGTGCACCAGCACACCCAACAGCCATACATCTTGATGTTTTAGATCAGGGAACTCCCTGGCATACATGCCACAGCTCTTTGCCAGTGCATCAAAAAAAAAAAAAAAAAAAAAAAAAAAAAAAAAAAAAGCTAAACACAGGGGTTGAATGGTGTGTACCTCAGTTTACCTCCATCATGGAGCTAGACCATGTCTGAGTTGTCTCTCCAGAGCAAAGGGCTAGGAAAACACACTTACTTTCTAAAGTGTGACACAGCTCGTGTAGTCCACTGTAGCCAAAAGTTTGGTCACTGCTTTATTAGTGCTTGAAAGCTCAGTACGTGCCATCTCTCAGTCTTGTCAGTTACATGAAACCCAAAGGAAACCTAGTGCAAGAAGACATGTGACCATAGATAGGGTTACCATGACCACTGTAGTTGCTTCAGTGACTAGTGTAGGAGGTCTGGCACATCTGTTCTTCTCACAGGTCGTTTTGGTGGGTCCCAAGTTCCTTCTTCTTCCAGACAGACCATCCATTGCAATTACATTTTCTTGAGCATGTCACTCTTTGTCCACCTCAGTGTTCAGCCAAGATAAGTGGGTTTGTATGATCATTAGAAACATCACTGAAATGATCAGCACAGGAGCACAGCTTTAAAAATGGCATTTGTATTGTCACTATGGTTTAGAGTCAGTGCCTGCCACAGGTGAAGAGAACTCCTGCCCCTATTAGACTTCCACCTGCACTTCCCCTGCACTATCATCCACAAATGGTTTTGCATTCTTCTAACATTTTGACAGTCACCATTAGCAACCCAAGTGTTAAAAACTTTTTAAATTAAATCTTGGATTTCACTGCGCAGTTCTGTGGCACAGTCAGTTCAGTGACAAGTCTGCAGCCTCTGTGAAGAAGTAAAAGGAAGCTTCAAACTTAAGAGTTAGAAGAAAAGAAGGCTTGAATAACTCTGGGTTATTAAAACAGTCTGGGTTTTAAGCAACACGGATTCAATAGACAGTCTTAAAATCAATGAGCAGAAAGCTTTAGTAACTTCCCCAACCACTGTTTTCCTCCTTGCATGAAAATGACTCATTAAAAGGACACATCAAATTGCTTTCCATGTCTGAAAGCGAACACCAACACAATTGGAGAATTTGCTAAACTGTTACATTGAATGTGATATATAACAAGAGGGTTAGGAAGCTGCTGCATTAACATGTGGGAGGTGTTAAGAGAAAAACACAAATGTCGATGTAAGAATAGGGAGGAAATTTCAATTTGCAATTATGCTTTAGATTTTTTTAACAGATGTTGCGGTTTGTAAACCAGAAAGAAGTCTAGTTTGGTAGTTCATGCTCCCAATTTCCAATGTAATTTCAGTGTAAGTGTACAAAATGTTTGGTTTCATGCTTTGTTTAAGTTTTGTTGTAGTATTTTTGTCCTCTGTCCTACACAGAACACTCGTGATACTTGTCTGTCTCAGATGAAAATAGAACCACAGTTTTGTGCCCACGTATAGACATGAAAGAGGCTTGTTGCTTACATTTAATGATTATAGCCTGCTAAATGTAGAGATTTCATAGCAAAGAAGTCCTATAAGTGAAATGTCATATTAATCACAGAAAGTAACTTCTACCCATACTTCAGCAGGCAAATCACTAATAGGGCCAAGAATCAGAAAGCTGGAGTGTGAAATGAAGAAAAATTAAAATCTGCCTTTCTCTCACAAAATCACAGTCACAAAATTACAATTGTCTTTTTTTTTTTACTGAAAAGGGCGGTTACACCATGGTTGGATTTGGGTCATGGGCAGGACAATAAACAAGCACATCCAAGAATGCCACTGCTTGATAGTCAAATGCTATCAGAGAAAGCACATCAAACTGCATGCATAGTGTTTACCTGTCCTTCAAAAAACTGCCATCTAAATCAGTGGATTAAGCTGAGGTATCACTTTCTCAAGCCAAAAACCCTTCAAGCCCTTCAAATATGTAGAATTAATATAAAACACAGCACTACTTCTCTGAAAGAGCCACAAAGTATTCATATTGCTCCACAAATTAACAGGATGAGCATCCACTAGAGTCTTGCCCCACAGACACATGACGGAAAGAGGTTTCTCCAGTCCTTCTCTTTGCCATTTACCCTCTTGGTAACTTTGATTTCAGGCTTTTGGTCAGTGTAAGGAGAGTGAGCTCCAAGGACCTAAAGGCAGATGGAACGAATGAGAAGTCTTAGAAGGCTCTCATCTCTTGAAAACATTGAAAGAGTGTATTTATGGGCATGATTTCACACTCAATTAGAAAGGTGCGAGCCTTGTGAAACT
The DNA here is from genome assembly GCA_035583155.1 of Acropternis orthonyx. Classification (NCBI taxonomy): domain Eukaryota; kingdom Metazoa; phylum Chordata; class Aves; order Passeriformes; family Rhinocryptidae; genus Acropternis; species Acropternis orthonyx. The sequence continues at coordinate 93,946,393 of JAWWEU010000001.1, read as the reverse complement.
CAGGGCAGTTGTTCCTTATTAATATGTCTAGCTGAAAGCAGCAATTGAATCAATGTTTTATCAGAAAAAGACTGTTTAGTCTGATAATTAAGGAGAGTTGAACAGTTAATCTATCAATAAAAGCTGTGCCAGTCAATTCAATAGATCTCATTTTCATAAGGAATTCAGGTGGAATACTCTGCATGCTATTCTGTTCCAGAAAAGAATCTAGTAATACTGCATTAAAAAAACAAACTGTTTGAAGCAAATATTTCATTAATTTGACCTATCTGTGATAATATTTTTCAGGACATAATAATACCTGTGAATTTTACTACTTGCCATGTTACTATCAGGATGCATCCTGAATATGTTCAGCTAGTTCAGCTCAAAGAAACAATGGAGCTTATAGATATGTTAGGCTACCATTCAAGTTGGCAAGGTTCCCATTACAAATATTCCTTGTTTTGAGTATCTCTTGCCATCCAAGTTCTACATGATGCATATAATTTAAGCATTCTCCATAATGAATCACAAATGAAGAGCAATGTCTACAAGAGAGTTTCAGGGGAGGTATGGGTAGAATCCTGTGTTAGACTAAGTGAGCATCTTCAGGGCAGGCAGTCGGAGTAGAGGCCCTATCCAAAGGTTCTTTGTGGGAATATTACCAAAGAAAGCTTTGGATCAAGCCTGGAGAGGGCACAACACCTCTCCAGAGGTGTCTAGCTGCCAGCAGGATAAAACCTCAGCTAAGCATATATATGAAACTAGAGGCCTGTATGTATTTTTTTACATTTAAGGATAGTATTGCAGAGCTTGACAAGCCAAGCTTTGTCTGATTGAAGAGCATAGTGTGGCACCCTAAATTACCAAAAATAAAATGTGTATTGTTATATATTGTTACTATATGTTTTCTGCAGTTTGTATATGAGAAAGTATGATTAAAAGTCGATGAGAGACTGTTTATAAATTTTGATTGCTTCATAATTTTAACTCTGAGCAACATTTTTATCATAATTATAGGCTTTCTTAAAGCATTTATGCAGATTGTTTTATTCAAAAGGGGTTTATTCCATATAAACTCCAGTCTTTTATCTCTTCATAAAATCAGTGTGTGAATTCCCAGCAACCACAACTCTACTAGACAGTCATCACTTTAGTAGCAGAGATATTTTCAAACAAGACAATATTCCTCAGATATTCTGAACATTATTTCCTGCTTTCCCAGCCAGTTAGTGTCATGGTGGTAAACAGTAACAATAATCCTTAGTGCATTTGTTGCCTCTTTATCTCTGTCTAATAGTACTACCAAGTTTGTACTCGTAATTCTTCTGTGATGTTCCTGTGTGCTGTGGTAGTCAGCGTATTTATGGTTCAGCGGAGGCTTTGGGAGGTTAAGCCAGATATCTCACATCTTCAGCTCAAGGAGGTTTAAGTCCAGGGATTTAGATGCAGAGCTTCTGTTCATTTCAGTGAGAATTTTGTTGCTAAATATCCTGGATCCCTACAAACGTTGAAATATAAAGGACTTACCAAGGACCTCAGGCTGTTTCTTAATTGTTATTAATGGTCAGTTGATTGTACTATTTCAAAGCATGTGAACAGCTTTTGAGATGTGCAGAGGGGAGTGAGTCCATGCCTCTCAGTTCAGACTGGCCCATGTCCACACTGCCTATGAGGAGCAGGCTTCTGAGCAAACCCTCCTCTCTCCTTCTTCCAGGTTTTCTCACAAAGGATATGAGATATCCAGCCCAGTCCAAAGCCCAGGATTTCTGCAGTGGCAGCAATCAGGGTATCAGGACACTTGGCTGAAGCTTAAGGCAACAAATTGACAGGACAGCTGGACCTAATGTGACAGAAAAACAATTAAACTCCCTGGATGAAGTGGCAGTCCCAGTAAAACAGCAAAAGTGAATAATCTTCACTGGAAGAGGAGCTGAAAAGTTTGACTATTTTCACAGCAGTCACTGTCTGAGCAAGCTATGCCTCATGGTGACCTTCTCATCCCAATGACTTGAGAAGACACTTCAGTGCTGGAACATCTGTAGAGTAAACAGAACAAAATGTATACCCTCTACATGCATATCTTGCTGGGGTACCAAATGGAAAATGTACTATCACCTCACCCAGGAAATATAAATATATTATGTTAAATGGATATAAAATATGTGCAAACTATTTTGCCATCACAGTAAAAACTATATCTTTTAGCACATATGCTTGGATAGTCAGAAAAAAACCTGTTTTCTTAAAGCCATAGTATGTTCTGATGGGCTCATGACATTGATGACACAGTCTCTAAATATTTCTCTCTTCAATGAGGAGTGTTAGTTTGCCTCCGTCTGATGCCTGATGCTAAGCCATGCTCCATTTTACAGCACTACCTTCAGCTTTGATGATTTCCTCAAATGACTGGATCACATTGCAGTGGGATGACCTGATCTGCACTCCATAGTTTGTATTCACAAGCCATTTGAAAAACTGTTTTGCACTTCAGTCTTGGAATGTATATCCTGCACTTGAATGGTGTGGTTCAGAGTCTGGAACCTATTGAAAGGGTAAACAAACCTAAGACCTTAAAAAAAAAAAAAAAAAATCAAAAACAAAGCCACAAGACCAAGCTACAAAACACTAGGGAAACAATTCTATTACTATCTGCTACTCTAAAATGAAATGAGAGAATCAACACAAACACTGTAAATACTGAGTTCTGTGCAGCAATACAGTTAGATTTTCCCTGTTGGTTTTATAGCTTGCAACCTTTATGTTGCAGGACTTGTAGCTTCCTTTTGATTTCACTCCAGTATGGATTAGGCCACAGTCACAGGAACCAAAGAAGACAAAATTTTGGTGAACTTTGCTTTTCCTATCTACAGCACAAACACCTTTTAATCCTTAAAAGCTAAAATCATAATCACCTTTCTTCACATTTCCTATGTTATTTTAGTAATTTCCCAGCTCTATCATTTCAATTTTTGGCATGGTATTTCCACTTGGAAAACATGTTAATATTAATGTTTGAAGTATGGGAAAAAATACAAGTTGATTGCTTGGATTTCTTATGATACTGCAGTCGGAGTGGGTGCAGACCTGTATTTTAGAGCAATTGTAGGACGGGCAGGTTGTCACTGGACCTAATTTCAAGACTCGATAAAACTGCTACATTTGAGGGAAAAATATTTAGCTGTGTCAATTATATTCTGACTTCTGAGGTTTGGAACTGTTTCATGGCAGAATGCTGAAAAGGGGACAGCCATGTCTTTGATGGAAAACAACAATTGTACAAGAATATTGTTTAAAAAGCTAACACATAAGAAGTAACAGAATGTGCATTTTTAGGTGGCAAGAGGAGATTTTTAGTGTCTAGCAGAGATATTGATTATTTCCAGATTTGTTGGTCAGTTACTTTTTTGAAAATAAGGGTCTTGTACTATCATAGCCTTCCTTTGCAGGAAAATGGGCTGGATACAGGCATTTTTCTGTGTGAGGGGATTGAATAGACCATGACTCCTCTCCAGAGCCACAGAGCCAGTCTTGCTGCTCATCAAAGTTGTAGCTACAACTGACTTAAAACAACTTGGAGGCAATTATTCCGAAGTAAGACCTGATTTCTTCTTCGACGGTGTTACCCGATGCTAGACTGTAGTTGGCGTTGTCAAGGCATGGAAGAGACCTCACATCGGGGCTGGTGCTTGGGACCCGAGGAATACCCAATACCTTCAGCGTAGAGCACTCTAGGCAAAGTGCTGGGGGAGTTTTAATACATTTTTTTAAATCTGGGGTTTCTGAAGCAGCAATTTTCAGGTAAGACCCAAAAGGAGAGTGTGTGCTGTACTGAGGAGCCCTGGTAATGGATGGGGGAGGCTCCGAGACCCTGTCCGGGAGCCCGGGCCTCAGATCTGCAACCCCGGAGTTGCGGCCAGGGGCCGCTGCCCGCCGCCCACGGAGCGGGGGAACCTCCCGCCGGCCGCAAGACTGCGATATCCCCATCTCCCCATGCTTTCTGAACACCTGGAGCAGGATTAGCCAGACTCGGGCATTCATCGTCGTTCTGCAAAAGTATCTGAAGCCCCCGCAAAACTGCAAACAAACAAAAACCCCCAAAGAGGAATACGCTGTAATCAAACAGCAGATCTTTGGGGATTTGGAAACGAGCGTGGAGAGTGCTCTGAACAAATGGGTTTTAAAGGTAGACAACAGTAACTGCATATGATCAATAATCACCCCGTGTGCATTCTTCTACTCATTTAATATCGGTTAGGACCATGGAAATACTGCAGCTGGAAGAGTCGGCAAGAAAATCAGCTGAGCATGTATTTAAGCTGTGGTTAACTATTAATATGAAAAATTCTTTTCAATTAAATGTTTCATTTAATCCCCTCATGTCGACTTGTCTAGGAAGCTACATGTCTAGCTTCCAAAACGATAGTATGGGTGCAGACTTATTCTAGGGAATTTGATGTAAACCGTATAATATCATTCGTGAATTATAATCTTTCCTCTTCTTGCTTCGTTCTAACCAGATGAGGCAACGAACAATTTTTGGTGTAAATATTTACTATATTTTTTAAATGTTCACATGAAAATTGTCAGGGAGGTCCCTCGAAATACAGGGGGAAACCACATCTCGGTGAATATATAAGTCTTGGAAATTTGAGTTCAAAATGAAAAGCAGCTCGTGTTTCAAATAGTAACTTCGGAAGAAATTAACACTGACTAATTATTCTTCCTACTACCGCTCATAATCTCTCTTGCCCATGTCCTAGGAGCGTGCCTGCCACTCTTTGCAGCAGGTCTGGCCATCTCCTTGCATGGTCCCTCGTTCACCCTACGGAGTCTGTGGCTGTGCAGCTGCCTGCTCGCTGTTTCTGTGGTCTTTCCTTCCCTTGCTGCCTTCACCTAAGTCAAGCCTCTCGCGTCCCGCTTTAGAAAACAGTCGCTGAAAACTTGAAACCTGCCAAGCCCTTCTTTTTCTCCTTCCCCCCTTCCTTCCTTCCTTCCTTCCTTCCTTCCTTCCTTCCTTCCTTCCTTCCTTCCTTCCTT
>JAWWEU010000001.1:93902082-93914323 GCA_035583155.1 Acropternis orthonyx | reverse complement strand
ACATACACATTCTCCGAATGAATTGGGATCGGGTAGAGAGGCGTTTGCCATTAATCTGGGAACAAACCGCTAACCTCGGTGACTGGTATTTTAGCTTTTCTTTTCTCGCTTCTCTCAGTGCGGGGAGAGCAGTAAAGCTTGTGTGGACTGATTGTGAGGGGCTCTGCTGGAATTTGGCAGGCCAGGGGCTTGGAGAGAAGCCCCATGCTGACTCCTATTCAGCGGGCCAGTTTTCTGCGAGCTTTGGAAGTTTCACTCAGCCGTGCACTCAATGGCTTCACAAAGCTGATTACAAGCTTCAGCGCATTCCTGAAGGAGCCAAAAGCGACGCAGGTGCAAACGAGCCGAGGGAGCCCCTTATCCCGGTGACAGAATGGGACAAGCTGGGAAAGGCTTGGACCACACAAATCCAAGGCTCACCAGGCAGCAGCAAGCCTGCCTTGGGAACCGGGGATCATTATCCGCTCCATTCAGTGGGGACCCAGCGGCTGCAGCGGCACGTCCCAAGGCTGGGGACGGCTCCCGGGGCTTTCCGTCCCGGGTGGGAGCAGTGCCACTTCACCTGGCAACCCCTCTCCGTTCCCTTCGCGGCTGCCTCAGACATGGACCTGAGGTGCCCCTTGTCCCCCGAGCTGATTAGTATTCCGGCATCTGTTAGGCTTCAGCCTGCCGCCTGAAGTACCTCGCCGTTTTTTCCCTATTGCCCCATCACACACGAAAAACCTCCCACCCCGTTCCGCTTCCGTCTGCCCTTCCCCAGATAAACAGGGTGCTAAAGGGTCTGTCTGGAAACCCAGCACAGAAAACGCACTGATCCGAAATGGCAGGTTTCCTCCCGACTGAAGTTCTCTAACAAACACCCTGTTTTGAAGACTGCCGTTAATTCCAGAGAGAAAACCAGCCGAGAGTGCACCCACCTCCCCTTCCAATTACTCGAGCCACTCGATTCCCACAGAAACCTGCCACAACATAAGCGCCTGGTGAATGCTTTCTGACTCTGTGAAAGCAGCCCACGGTCCTTGCCCTTCCTGCCTTCCCGACGAGCGAGGGGGTGGCGAGGAGTCGAGGGAGTCTCGATGCTGGAGAGGGTGAGGCGTGATTTCTTTTAATTAGGGGTTCTCGGAAGGAGTTCCTCTCGCCTCTGCTCTCTCGCCCCCTTTGCTCGCTCCCCAGCCCTTCCCCTCCAGCAAGGAGAAGAAGCTGCATTTTACTTCCCTGCAAAATTAATTACGGCCCTTCCTCGCTATCAATTACGGAGGAATCAGCCTTTCCTGGGGAAAGGAGAAATAATCAAAAGGCTTTTCAGTCTTGCTGAGGGGGGAAGACCTCGGACCGCCGAGCACATAATGTGGCAAGGGGACTGCCGCGCTTCTGGCCGCTGGTTTCATATGCAAATGGAGAGCTGCCTCCAAGTTATCATTATGGTTTTATTTTTTTTTCTTAATGTTATTATTGTGTCGGGGTTTTAATAGCCACATGCTCTACCCTTCCCTTTCAGCGAGGTTTCCTTGGCGATCAGCCACGCCGCTTCTTCCCCGGGCGCTCTGCTCCCGCCCCAGAGCCTGCCCCACGTCCATGTTAATTTCGCCCTATGGAAATGAAAGCGGCCCGGCCGGGCAGCTGATATTAAAGCGATCCCCCGGCCCCGGGGCTCGCCCTCCCCGCTCCTCGCAGCCGCCGTGCCTCCGCAGGAGCGCGGCGTGTCGGTGCCGTGAGCCCCCCCGGCCCCCCCAACCCGCCGCCTCTTTCATGTTTGCGAGATGCTGGGGAGGCAGCGGTGCGTTTGCTTGTGCGGAGCACACCGCCTGCAAGCGGTTGCCTTGGCAGAAAGGTGCAGCTTTCTGATGTTCTTTTGTCTGATAACTAATTCAAGTTAATGCGATCTTTATGTAACGCTAACAGCGGATAATTGTCTATTTTCTCGCCAACAATCTCCATCACAATCACTTATCTGGAAACCTGCGGTTGTATTAATCGTTATATTCCCCGAGATAAGCGTCTCTCGAATTATCAGTAAACACTGGAGGGAAATTAAACAAACTCCAGAGCCACTTAAGTTTTCTCTGCAGCTTTTAACTCCCTTCTCCGGGAGGCGGGTGTGGGGGGAGGACGACGACACCCCCCAAACCAACCTGAGACCGGAACACAACATGAAAGGGACACGGGGGGAGAGGGGAGTGCAGGTTGTGGGTGTGTGTGTGTGAAACAGTGGAGAAGGGCCTGAAATTTTGGATAGTTTGGATGAACCGAGTCCTGCTGAAGACACCTTCCCTCTGAGTTGGCAGTGCGGCAGACAGGCACGCACCTTACGCCCTGCTCGCCGGGCGGGGATTGGTCTTTAGTGGCCCCTGGGACCTTGTCGGCAATTCTTGTAAATCATGTAATTAAGTGTATTAGTTGCTGCAGGGGAAAGACGAGCAGCTAGGAGAGAATAAACCGAGACTGAGCAGGAGTCGCATGGCTTTAGGTCTGATGCACTAGTAGAAGAAAGTTCTGCTTCCTTCCTAGAATCACCGTATTAGCACAATTATTGGTAATATTTATACTAGAGAGTGATCTGAACCCCAGGAGGGTAACAGAGAGCGCGAGAGAGTGAAACTACTGTGGGAATAATATGTTTTACTGTTCCGATCCCATCAGTTCCGTTAGGTGTAAAGAAATTACAGCAAATTGTTCTGGAAACCCCTCCAGGGAAAACATACTTGTATGACAAAGATTTTGTCTTTTTGAGATAAAGTCAAAACATTGGTGTCAAATGAAACTCATTTTAGGGGCTCTGCCGTGTGTGTGTGTTTACTCGATTACCTGAGTGTGTAATGGGTGGGGGAGAGGGGGCGAAATAAAAAAAAAAAGAGCAGCCCAAACCATGACATTTCAGTCGGGGACCTGGGCCAGCAGAGTTTCCAACTTCTTCGGTAACAGCGAGGCGTCCTCCACCCTCCCCTCGCCCGGGCTGGGGACACCGCCGTCCCGCCCGCCTCCGGACTGGCTGAGAGCGCTCTGCTCTCTTCGCCTTTCTAGAAGGGTTTTCCACGTCGAAAGCGCTTTATGAACATTAACTAATTAATCCTGGCATTTAGTTACGGAGTAGACACCAAGGAATTTCAAAACTCGCCTCTATGACGAGCTTTATTTATTGCCGATTGTGTTTTTTTTTTTTTTTTTTTTTTTTTCCCGAGCGAACATTTATTCACGAAGTTTTCCAATCGCACGTCTACCGTCTTAACCCGGGGAAGATGAGGTCTGGGATGAAAAATATAAAAAACCAAAACCAAAAATCAAGAAAAATCTCCTCAGTCCAACAAAACAGAAACAAAACAAAATGACAAAATACCTCAACGGCACACACAAAGCCTCCTGTTACTTATTTGTGTGTCATGGCAGTGTAGTTCCAAATATGATCAGTTTCCTAAAAAAAAAAAGAAAAGATAAAATAAGTCTTCTAAATGCTTCGATTCTCGAATTATTTCTCTTGAGCTACAAGTTCCCAGGGTAGCTTTTTCTTATGGCATTTGAGAATCATCCCACTTCATCTCTCACCTGAATCTTGTCATCTGTGCCATCTTGAAGTGATCTGTGAACAATGCTGGTCCCTTGGACAGCCCAAGCTGGTCAATCAGGCAGAACAGACTATGCAAATGGAATGGAAAGGCGAAGCGATGAAGAACAGTGGCCCCCATTGTCTTGGGTATTTCAAAGCGAAGCCCAGCTGCAGCAGGCGTTGCTGTCTCGGACCCTTGGTTGCTACTCTAATGTCATGATTGCAAAACATCACATTTTGAAAACTCTACAGTCTGAATGCATGATCAGCCCTCCACAAAGATTTCACTTTGCCGTGACATCTTTCGAAGTCACAAAAAAAAAAAAAAAAAAAAAAAAAAAGGTGGGGGGTGCTGGGGAGAGGGAAAAAAGCCCCCCCCAACAACTGAGGTCTGGGATCCCAGCCACACTGCCCGCTCACATCCCGCAATCCCTCTTCCTCCACTCCTCATAACTGCGGTGCAGCTGACGCCTTTTGCAACCTTTCGATGGACGCCTAGCCTTTCTTATTGTTTTTAGAGTTGAATCGGATGACCATTTAAGTTGCATTTAACTTATTTTCTGTCGGGTCTCTTTCAGACGCTCTAATGAACTAACGCAGAGGAAAGGTCGCTGTGAGCAGGCAGTGAAGTATTTATTCACAATTGCTTCCAAAACTTCAGATATGCGGGACTTTAAAAGAGTCAGGCAGTGTCTTTCTAAGTGATTAAACCAGCAGCTAAGCTGGGTATTTATGGGTCCGTTAGGAGTTTTTGTGAATACTCGCTGTCTTAATACACTCATGCAGTTGCTGCTCCTAAATATTGCTGCCAGCTCTGTTCCAGCTTTGCCTCCCGGCACTGGTCCCAAAGTTAGCCCTGCCATGAGAAACGAATTTTCAGTTCGCTGAAGCTGAGGGCTGTCAGATGATTAATGTGCATTTTCAAGGGGAGAAATCATTGCCCGTGTTTCACTTATTGTTCTTTTTCATTTTCTTTTGTCTATAGGTGACATTTGTGATCACCATGTGGTGAGCAGAGGAAACTCCCCTCTCTTCCACCTTCATGTCAGGAGCCTGTGCTCGAGCAGCAAAGGTCTGTGCCATCGGTATCTAAAAATGTTGGGGATTACTTTTGCCTCTTCCCAATCACTTATATCATAGGAATTAATGAATCAAAAGCTGCTTCTTCAACAACAGTCTTACTACACTGAGCCTACAGACATGGATAATGTTCCAGCCTCAGACATGGTCTGGTTCATAGATGAAGTGGTCACACATATTAGTAGTCACTCTTGAGTGCAGACTGTTTCGTGTTCATGCAGGAGCAGAGAAGAAAGTTTCATTGGTCTAAGAGAGCTGAAGCTCTTAATTAGAGTTTTTGCAGGACCAAGAATAACGCAGTGCTCCTTTCCTACCCCTTAAACTGGCTCTTTCCCTTTAGATTGGGTAATGCCTGTTGTAATAACATCACATAAATTGCAAAGGGTGGTATTATTTAAAGGTAAATAATTATTCACTATGATTTGCTTGGCTTCCTAAAATTAAGGTTGCCCTATTCAGAATGTAGTGGTCAGTAAGAACGAAAAGATGAGAGTAACAAAGAAATCAAAGAGAGGTTTAAGTGAATGGGACAAATAAATTAATGCATAGATACTGTTTCATCTTTTGGCTGGCAGACCTTTCCCCTTGCCAAAGAGAGTTTTCCAAGGGCAAGTAATGGGTTAAAAGAAAGTCTGTTTTCAACTACATCAGCCTCATGGTCAAATCAGTAATAGCAGGAACTCAGACTGCTACCTGCCTCGTACAAATGTTTCAATAGAGATTTATATGCATTGTAAGCACCCTTCTCTGCCAAGTATTTTTTCACTTACCATCTTTAAACTTTACCTACTAGACAAATGGATCCCCCAAAATCTGTGTCCCAGATGTCGGACATACTTCAGGTACCCTCTGGATCACTCACCTGCTGACTTGAATGCAGAAATCCAAAGGAAAAGCAATGTTGTGCAACCAGTTCCTACACAGAGGACAACAGCAATGGATATGGCCAGACACCAAATGCCCTGTTACTGTAAGTGGGTGCATCTTCATCTAAGTCTCTGCTGAAGTACTTCCAGAAAGAGGTTGTGAAGGAGAACTTCAAAGAGGAGCAGCAACTCATCCCACCTCTTAGTGCTGTGTTGCCATGGGGATATGTAGAGGTAGGGGTCCTCTCTGTGCACACCTCAGTTCCCAGTAGATGGCGAGGTCAGTGATGTCCTCTGGGCCCAGACCATGGGAGGAGCACAGGACCTACAAGGTCAAGTCACCACTTCTGACCTGAGCATGTCCCTCTCCCCCAGCAGCCTTATTCCAAGCCCATCCTGCCAGGTGGACTTACCCGTTCTCAGCAGCCTGGCAGCCTCACATGCTAAGGATGAAAACCCAAAGGTGTGTTAGCCACCCACTGCTCAGGATCTGTGTCCCTTTACAGTACCAAATCAGTTCCTGTCACCAGGGTTAATGGATTTGGCTCTACTTGGAGGGTACTGGTCCCAAACCTGCCCTTTGGGCAGGGTGCTGGCATAACCAGGAACAACCGGACAACCTTCTTTCCCAGTGTCCCCATGTCCACCTTCCAAGGGGACTGAATTGGAAAAGAGATAATCTTCTCCCTTGAGAAGCTGAACTTTGCTTTTCTCTCACAGCTGGAACTTCTGCCCCTTCCTCCTACCAGCCCCAGTCCTGGTACCACAGTTATCTCTGTTCCTGCACTGACTGTATTTTTCATGTTTATTATCATCCAACTCAGTCTAGTGCCATCTGGCACAGGCACAACAGGGGGAAGGAAACCATATATTCAGCAAATGGAGCATACAGGGTTTAGGTCTTGTTTTGTCTTGTTTTTCCTTATTCTTCCAGTTTCTGTTTAAAATTATGTGGAACAGATAACAGAGCAATTCTCCCTTATAAAAAAATGACCAAAACTCCCAGTATGAAACTCAAAATTACAGGAGAGCTGAGATGCCAGGAAGAGACAAGAACACCCTTCTGCTGAAATACAGTTTCTTCCTTGCATCCTTCTGTGTTTTTTTTTTTCCACCTCATGCTCAGAGAAGGAACAGAATTGCATTAAAATGTTTGTGTTAACTCTTTTTGTTCAGGATTTGTTCTGATCTTTCAAATAATTATCTTACTGTAAGACATGCATTTTAAGCAAGTGATACGTAACAAACCACATTCCTCCAGATCAGTAGAGCACTATGAAACACCCTGCAGTCCTCAAAACCTTTGCTATTTTTACTGCCACAATAAAAATTGATACAAAATACATCTCCAGAGTAGACACAAAAACCCACAATGTAGTATTTTCAGTGAAAGCTAGCAGCTATTGCATTGTCACCTTAATTCAAAGACAGTGTTACAACAGAGTTGTACAGCCAAAGAGTATTTCTTCCCTGATAATTCATGCACTGTAAGATTATCAGTGGAGTTGGCCGTAGAAAAAGTGCTATAAAATGTATTGTATTACCTGACTAATTTTCTTTCAAATTTTACTTTAATTTTAATTTTGGCTAATTACTGTATTGTGATCTAAGTCAGCAATCTCAAACTAACTATCATCTTAACTTTTGAACAAACCCTACAAGTGCATGATAATAATGAAATTTAAATTACTCTTGGTTATTGTGTAATGTCTACACTATGGAAAAGCAAACCTTCAAGTACTTTAATTTCATTTGCATATGTAACATTGTGTTTTTCCTACTTAATTTTTCAGAGTAAAGTTATCTGCCATTTCCAAACTATAGAAATACTATTAAAACCCTGTTTGAGGTGTTTATTTATTTTCTGTTTCTAATTTGAATGACAACTTTGATGAAAATGTGAAAGAAAATAGTTTTTGGGAGCAAATTGTCAGCTACTCAAATTTATTTGGAAAACGAACTCCTTGTTCTAGAGGTACAGATGCACAGTGGTAGAGCCATTCTCTGCTCCTGCTAAAACAGAGAAACATATTTCAGTGCAGTTGACACAGTAGTTGTATATTGAGCTGGATTCTGGTGTCATGTCTATTTAAAATACCCTTTTCTCAAGCCCTTATCCCAGTCTGAGTGATGTCACTGTATAGTGACTTCTAGTGGGCCATGGATCAAAGCCTTTTACACTACTGTACCTCATGTCACTAGACTGAGAAATGTTATTTTACTACATCTTTCTTTTCTTGTGAAACCAGATTAATTTGGAATGAATCAGTAATGCTTGAACAGAGATGTTTAATTTTTATGGCAATACTTTTAATTTTAAATATTTCTTACAAATAAATGCAATTTGATAGCAAAATAAAACTTTGCATTTTCCAGTATATTTCTGCTCATCTTTGATTTTTCAGTGAATTGCACTTTACTTTTACATATATGTGTTCATTGCCTTATTTCTGGCAAGTGAGTATTGAAATTTCTATGTAAATGACAAACAAAAAGAGAATCTATCTTAAAATACAATTTATGACAAATTCATTGAAACAAACAAAATCATTTAAACAACAGTCATTCAATGAATGTCAGGAAAGCAATCCCATACCTTCACTGATGGAAGCTGCTATGTAACTCGGAAGAAAGTGATCAAGGAGGACTGTTTATTCAGTAATGTATGGAGCTTTTTCCAGTTGTTAAGAACGTAATTAGAAATTCAGTAAGTCTTACCGAAAAGGGTCATAAACAACCACCATTAAAAATTCAATCTCTCTCTGCTTTGTATAGCAACATATAGAGGGGGAAAAAAGGGGGACTTTTTTGGTGATGACTCAGATTAACTCTAATTAAACACAGCTTTAACTCTCAGATCTGCAAAGCAAGCAGAACTTTGCTGCTGAATGTTAGAGGTTGTTTTACAAACTGGTAAAATTGCTTCTAAGCATCTCCAATAAAAGAGGTACAAAAGAGAAATGAAAGTGGAAGACACAATCAGAATGCTACAAATATGACACAGAATCCCTATGTGTGGGTAAACATCAATAGGTAACAAAGCAAACTTGAATCTATGCATCACTTTCTTCATCCTGTATGCACTGAACAGGTTGAATTTTTAAAAAATCTTGTCATAAATGATCTTAGTTTTCAGAGTTTACAGTGTTTACATAAATATTATTAATTTTAATATCCAGAATCAATGACACTATTAATTTGAATACCCAGAATCAATGCAGTTTGGTTAAATCATCTATAAACAATAAAATTTTAGCAGTGATCAGACAGTGGCAGAATGATATTTCCATGTGTCAAAACTATCCCATGGCATTTATGTGGTCTGAAATAGCAGAACAGACTTGTCTCATTAAATCCTGTCTGGGAAGACAATATGTGGGGAAAGAAACCCCATCATGATTAAACATCCCTTTTAGATTACTATACTAGTGTTAGGTCATTATAAATGGTGGGTAAGTGAAGCAATACTCCTTTTCAGTGGTAAGTGCTTCAAAAATTTTAAGGAATTTAAATGCTTAGGAACATTTTTTGACTCACCTATTTTCCTCATCAAGTTTTGCCCTTGATTTCTGTATTTATTCCTCTAACTCTCCTGAAGTGGCCTTCAAAATGCATAAGCATGGATTTATCGTAAACTTCAGTGTTGCAGCTCCACTGTGATTGTTCTGATCATTTCAGGACAAATGTGACAGTTTAAACTAATGACTCAACATCTATTGTGTTAGTGCTGTTTTCTGGTTATCTAGTTATTATTTATTTCCTGCTTGTTCTATTGTTTCTTGCCTTACGAAGACTCCTGTTTGCTCTGATAAAATTCCTTATAACATGGCTGCAACACCAAGGGTTGGGTAAAGAGGGTCCTCTGAATGAGAACACAAAGAGCATATAAAGAATCCATCACAGCAGTCAGTAGTATAATGCAATTTTTTTTTCACTAGACATCATCTTCACTACTGGATTAGTCACTTTGCTAATGAGCAAATGACCCATAACTCACAGGAGTGGGAACTTTATGTGCAGGTCTTGCCTTTACCAATGCAGATGAACTGCAGAATCCTCACCATTATACAGTTGCTTGATATTTATGGCTCCTTCCCATCTTTCTTGGGCATTCCATGCATCATGGGAGTTTCAAGTGGGTAAAAAATAGCAGGACCCAAAGGCAAAATAGACATTGGGATTTATACTTCTCATTGTACCAGAAAACATTAGTAGAAGGTGCCACTTGCACCTAGAATCCACCAGGGCCCCGCATGCAGACAATGAGCCCACTTTAAAAAGCAACCTTTCTATGTGCTAATACATTCAGGATGCTATTTGCTACTACTGTATGCTAGATATCTTTGTAACTTATTGTCCAGGACTTACTTTAGCATGACTTTAAGTTTAAAGAGAATTTATCAGGTTATTCTGTATGAACTCAGCTTGTCTCACTGTGCTAGGAGGAGCCAACACTGTGAAGTCTAAAAAATTCATGTTCTGTAAAAGGAGAGTTTACAGTTTCAGTAGAATTTAAGAACTTGTGAGATCTTGCTTTTAAATGTATTTTTCCCACCTGTCCTTAATTTCACATGTTGAAAAATCCATGTTTACAAAGCCCTGTAGCATCCCACCCCAAAAGAGAAGGGAGAACCCAAGATTCATAGATCGCTGTGATCCAAAAGGACAACAAAACTCAGACAGTCTGCAAAAACTTACCAAATTTTATTGGCCAATTTTACACATGACATGGAAATTGGTATGTTAGTCCCTTATCTTAAAGCATAAACACACAGTGGTGGGTTTTGAATAAGGGGAAGAGTGAAAGAGGAAAGAGAGACAGAGACAGAGATAGAGACATAGAGACAGAGACAGAGTAAAGAGAGGGAGAGAGAAAGGAAGATCACAAGTCCTGGCTACAACATTGATCCAGATGGGGTGTCAAGGGTCCTGGGGGCACCACCCAGGCCTCACAAGGGTGCCTTTTTATAGACAAGCTTTCCCCACCCTGGAGCTAAGTTTCTCGCTTTCTATGCAAATTAGTTATCATAATCAGTTTGTTTTTCTAGACCTTTCTGGAAACAGGTAAGAGGGCTTCAGGGGTTTGTCATGGTCTTCATCCTCCCCTACTGGACCAGCCTTTACTCAGCGGTCCATGCCTACTTCTTGACTTCATTCCTGCACTTGCATGTTATGCTTATCTCCAGGTGCCAGAGCAGGGATGCTTGTCCAAAAGAGTGTTGCCCTACCTCCGTAGGGTCCCCTTCTCCTGCCACATCCTTTTCTTTCTTACTGCATGTTTTTACCAGTAATCCTTGGTTGGCTCCATGGCTGTCCAGCTATCAGTGTTTGAGATGTACACATTGGACCCTTATCATCTAGGCTTCTTCAAGCCCAGAAATTTGACCCTGTGAATCTCTTAAGAACTCAAGAGTTCAGAACAAAATTCCATCAAAAGTATATAACATTCAAAAAGTTGGTGGATCTCCCTGTGTGATCAGGGAAGCAGAAATGGAAGCAGAAGTACATTCTGTATCTCATTTAGTAAAAAATGATGACAAGATTTCCATACCCAGCATTATTTTAACATATTAAAGTAAATTTTAGGGATAATTTTGTACACTTAATCCAGAAATAGTTTTCTATAGACAAAATAGCTTTTAGCTCTGATGATAGGGCTGGTTCTCTTCTGCTGAAATACCCAAGTTAAGTTTATCCCTAACTTTATACCTGGCAGATCACAGAAAATTTATCTGCCTGACACAATAAATCCCAAGGTAATTAGAAGGATTATAAACCTTTATAATATTCTAAGCCTTAACCCACTTACACATGAGGCCAGAAAAAAAGTGTTTTCTCAAATCCTCACTAAGATCCTGGGCCAGCTCCCATTGAAGTAAACTGTACTCTTTTCTATTGACTGCCATAAATCTGAAATCAGCAAGTAACTGCAATTCTCTTCTGTTGCTCTGCATCAGTGATGGTTTTGTGCAAAACCTTGGATAAAATGTTGCCAGTGGCTCTCAAGATAGAATTTAGCTGAGCAGTAAAATGTAATGATTGGCCTGCTGTTGTGTTTTGTGTTACATTTTATTGATGTAACAAGTATTATAGGAATGAGGTCTGATATTTCCTGAATTAATTCTGGTTTCAAATCAAAAGCTTGCGGTTAAAATGAAGTATACTTTAGAAACATGTTTTATTTGGAGAATTTTCAAGAATCAATAGTCCACCACAGCCTTCAGTAGACAATTAGTTACCATCGCCATTGATAATTTTGGCCTTTTTTTAAGGTCAAAGTTTTTCTAGCTTGAATTTCCAGGTGCAGTGTAACATGTATTCATTTGTCTGAGAGACTGAAGAGTCTTCTACAGCCATCCTTTTGCCCCCATATAGATACTTATACAATCAAGTCACCCTTTAACCTGGGCTTTAATATGATTTATCTAGACCAAGTATGTTCCCTTTCTTCTACATACTCAGCCAATATTGCTTTCCAGTCTTTTATCCATGCTACTTGTTCTCCTCTGAAATCTTACTAGCATCCTCCAGGTTCATAGTGAGGTGTTCTCAAGCAGATATGCAGAATTAAGTCTATTTTAAACCTCTAGCAGTGGCTTGTGTTCTTATTAGAATTACATTAGTCATAAAAGCATTAGAAATAACTAGCAACAGCTGTTAAAAAAAAAAAAGAAAAGAAAGAAAAGAAAAGGAAAAGAAAAGAAAAGAAAAGAAAAGAAAAGAAAAGAAAAGAAAAGAAAAGAAAAGAAAAGAA
>JAWWEU010000001.1:93890890-93901982 GCA_035583155.1 Acropternis orthonyx | reverse complement strand
AAAAGAAAAGAAAAGAAAAGAAAAGAAAAGAAAAGAAAAGAAAAGAAAAGAAAAGAAAAGAAAAGAAAAGAAAAAAAGGTGACATATCAGCTGTTCCTTCAGGCTTAGAACTTCAGGGACAGGGCCTAAATGGGAAAATAAAGTGTGTTTGAGACTTCAGCACTTACAGACATCAGCATCTTCATTTGGGCTTCTAAATATAGATGTAGGAGCCTGAAAATAGGTGCCATTTCATAATCTAGAAAACTCCTTCTTTTGTTTATTTGCAAGTGTGCTTTAATATCCTAAAATTTTCCATCTAGCATTGGGTGAGGGCACAGTTCTTTCTCTTGGAAGGTTGCCTAGTGTTTGTGTCCAATGTTAAGATCACTGCAGCAGCATGGCTGGAGGACTGATGGGGTGTAAAACAATGTAATACAGTAAAGTTTGTAAAGCACTTTCCCTGGCAGCAAAAGCAACACATTAAACTTTATTGTTATTGCATTTTCTTTGGAAAATTATGCTGTTATAGTTCATACCTGCTGTAAGATCTCCAGTGCAATTTCTTCATGAAAATGTTGCAGTAATACGTGAAGAGACTTACAAAACTTACTTTAGCTATTTCTGCTTGTGATT
This sequence comes from Acropternis orthonyx, assembly GCA_035583155.1. Taxonomy (NCBI): domain Eukaryota; kingdom Metazoa; phylum Chordata; class Aves; order Passeriformes; family Rhinocryptidae; genus Acropternis; species Acropternis orthonyx. Next base: position 93,901,367 of record JAWWEU010000001.1, on the reverse strand, counting down.
GACAGTTCGTAGACTGGTCTATGACACAGATACTTCATGAAATGAGTATTTGGCATTTCTCATCTAATCATGCTGGTGTTTTATGAATTTTCTCTAATAAGAAAAATCCTGTCAAATTTGGAGGAACAAAATATTCTATCTTTCTGCTTTGCTGAAATATGTTTTACCAGTAAAACAAGCAATATCTCTGTAAAACTGTGTTTCTGGTAAAACAACCAACCAACCAACTAATCAGCCAAAGAGTTGAATGTGTTACTTAAGCAAAAATGCTCAGTTGCTCGGTATTCTTACAATCGAGCTTTTCTTCTAGCCTTTTCTGTCAGATTTTTCACTCCTGCTTCTCTTGGTTTTGTTCATGCTTTAGGTCTGTCATAGTTTCTTGCACTTCTCCTATTTTTCTCTCTCCCCTATTTCCTTCTGCCTTAAGAAGCCCATGCAGAATGAGCAGAAGCACAGACTCACCTGACCACCCCAGTTTTCAAACATGGGGGTTTGGGGCTCTGAATAGAGGTAAGATAGGGAATGCTGATATAAACGGCTGCATTGTCCAGAGAATTAAAAATAAAACTAAAGGGAGAAAGAAGGCAGGACTGAAAAATAAATCCCAACAAAAGGGCATTAAGAAAACCCTCTGTCATACAACTCTACATTCAGTTTCTGTGCAGTCCCACTAAGCCCTGGTCCTGTGTGACCAATTTCTCCTATTTTATAACTTCAACACCACACTAAAATTGCAACATGATTTCATAAGTCAGTTCAGTGCACAGCCATTTCACCTTCCCTCATCCCCCCGCACTCCTGCAAAATGCGTCTAGGGTGCAGCAACAGCCATGAGTCAATCAAGAATAGTTCTGATTGTAAATGCCTGCAATGGTATAAATGACAGTGCTGAAGGAGATTATATTCAGAGCCACATACACGCTGCAGAGGTCCCACCTTGAGATTAGCCTAAAATACCACCCAGATCTCTAGATCCCTCCCAATTAGCACAGCCAGGCAATCTTCCTGGCACTACAGAGGCAAAGACATATTTTTAGCTCAGTGCTGTGCTCTCTACCCTGAACTCTTGGAGCCCCGCTGAGCCAATGGAGTCCCAATCAGTGGGCTAGCTCTGATGCTGCCCCTTCACAAAATTGCTTGTAAAGCCAGTTCAGCAAAGGGATCTGTAATGAGCTCAGCAGCTTGGGGCTCTCAGTAAACTGCAGCAGTGAAGTGAGTTCATGGCTGAAATGCCAGTCCTTTTATTCATCAGTAGCACATCAATTAGTAGTTTAACACGCAGAGGAAAGATACAGTGAGTGTTCATTTAATATGGGGCTGATTGTAATCTGTATCTGTGCTAATTCTGGCAAATTTTCTGCATTTCAATACTTAAGGAGAGCTATTTTCTTAATTTTTTTTTTTTTAACCATTACAGTTACCCATGTTACAAAGAACCTGCCAGCTAAGTTCAGTTGCAATGTATAGAATCAAAATGTAAAGATGAGTAAATAAGAAGTTAAATCATTATTCTTACATATTGAACAATCAATGAAGAAAAAAAAGACCCTGTAAGATTTATGTATGATTTGTGATATTGTTGTTATACCTACAGTTCTGATTTATTACTCTCAGACACCATTACGCATTAATGATTTGCATTATACAGGAAACACTTGTGAGTTAATCTGTGCCTCAAGTTCTTCAGTGGTCTTACCCTTTCTTTCTTTCTGTGTTACAAAGAGCTGATTTTACTACTTAATTAGTTCCTCTGGTCAAGGACTATGGACCAAGTGTTGTCAAGGTTAGCAGAAAGAAACATCAGTCCACTCAGTCAGAGCTCTCTTCCATCAGTAGGAGGGATGGACAAATAGTTGATGGTAAACAGTGTGTTCACCAAATCGTGGGCTATTATCATTTAACAAACCAATTGGGTTTTTGTATTTTGTTGTTATTTATAAGTACTCAAGAAAACTTGCTGGGAACATATTTCAGCCAATTTCAACCCACTGCATATTGGATGTGTGCCTTTACTATTCATGCTTGCTGCTTTCCCACAGTAACCAGTTTCCCAAGTCACATAGGGTTGTTTTTGTCCTTTACTGTTGAGTGGAACTAATAAACAGAAGGTTAAACTTAATTTCTGCTTTCTCATTGGGAAATAGAATCTCCTTTTCTTTGTAGGCAAGCACAAGCCTACCTAGCTCAAGCTTAATATGTGATATTGAACATGCAAGGTTCCTGGGCCCTCAATTCTATTGGAAATATAGAAGAGTATTTTGAAAGTCAGCAGCAATAACAAATATTTCAGATTTTATGGTGCAGCATTTTTTTTTTTTTTTCTAATGTGCTGTTCCTATAGGACTCTGTGATGTGAAGTCACAAGCTTAGGACAAATTTAATACTCATTCTCATCTATTAGTGTTATAAAAAAGTCTTCTTCTCAAATACTTCTTTGGTCTGTTCTCAGGTAGAAAAAGAACAAAACAGTTCAGAACTTTCTGCTCTCCCTGTTCTTTAATATGCCTGCATAATCACTGCTTTTTCAGTTATCTTAAAATGTATTCCGGGGATCAGCTGCAGTTCTCCTGACATCTGCTGCATGACAGAATGCTGACACCTTTTTCTGCTAAGTACCCCTCACTCCCCAGCACTCTCTATTATAGTCCATCAGTCAGTTTTACTGGGCTGTACAAGCACTTCTCTGTCTCTGCCACGTACTGAGGCTCCCTAGAAATGTAGATTTGTCTCTCCACCTCATTCAGCTTTTAATGGCTGAGATTTTCAACAAACACTGCTGTATTCCTCATAGTCCGATTTGTCTGTATTTTCTGAGACTGAAATAGTCCTTTCCAACAAGGTGGTATTATATTCCATAATATGATGTTTTCTTTTCATTTATTACATGCCTGTTACTTTGATAGTTACATATTTTCTGTTTTCTGAAACACCTCTCTCACAGTTGCTTCACCTATCTGACCATTCTTCTGTCCACATGTCTTGACCCATGACATGTCTGTCACTTATGAAGTCAAAGCTTTTCTCTCTGTGCCTTTGAGGATCTGCATCACTTGGCTGTCACCTTCCTGATAAGGTTGGTCAGGGTGACTGTCACACAAGGTTTTTTTCCTCAAAACACGTTCCTCTTTTTTGGTGAAGGTGGCTGACTTATTGCCAGTGAGACCAAAACTGAATGTTATAACATTGGAAACTGTCAAAATATAAAACTGGTGCCAATCTCCATCTCTGCTTCCACCTATTTTCTCTTGTCTCCTTCATTTTCTGCTCCCCAGTGGATGCCAGATCCAATATTCATTTTATCTTCCTTCTTCATAAACACCTATACTGTCTCCCAGACCAGACTTTATACCAGGAATATTATTTCCCAGAAGCTCTAAATATTTTGGGGTTTTTCCTGCTTGCTGTCCATTTTAAGAGGACAAGTAAGGAGGAACAGCTGAGAAAGTCATCAGTGTCTCATTGATAGGACTCATATGACTTTCTTCTTAGATTCCTGGTCCCAGTGCTCCTTTCCACCTCTAATTCAGTCTTCATGCTATTCTAGGAAAGACACACATTGTGACTTTGGGCTTTTTCTGACATATTCTCATTTTTTAGTTATTAAATTTTTAATAGATGCTTAAAATAATATAATAAAAAGTATAAAATATAATAATATAAAAACGTGGCAATGACATCTACTAATGCAAGCAATTGCACACAACACATATATGTAAATACTCCCTCTGAATGGCATGACCATTCATTCTTTGCTCAGGCCTTTTGGGAGGGGCTCTGAGAGAATTCATGGTTATGAAAAAGATGCCCACACAGTTTTGTCATTTTTGCCTAAATGCAGACCCATCAAGGCTCCGTTTGTTGTTCGGTAGGATCTTTGTTCAAGGGTGTTGTTCCTTCCTGTGCTCTCTCCTGAACTGAAAACATGTAGCAATATATACACAAACTGAGTTATATCAGGTCCAGTCTCCAATTTGTGGGCAGGCAACAGGAACTACTGCACGGAATCCGAGACCAGGGAAGGAAAAAGACGCTGAGGTGACTACACCAAATTTCACCCTATTTTGGAAGGAACTGTGTCTTGCACCCTCAGAAGCCTGATGCTGGCTGCACTCTTGAGGTTGCCACAAACATTTGTCACACACTGTGGATCCCTCTGCATTTTTTGGTCTGGGAAAGACACAGCTAGGTCCCTGCAAGAGCTTTCCCACCACAGTTTCATCTGCAACCATGATGCTGTTCTGCTGTGGTATTGGCAAGTGAACAAGAAGCAGCAACAAATTCAGGACACAAGGACTGGGACATGGTCCTCTTTCAGGTACTGTCAGCACAGCTTTCTCTTTCTCTGCTGTCCAGACATGAAGGCATTAGGTGAGCTTGTCTGAGGGAGGCAATGGTTAGGGAAAGAGGGAAGTTTCTTTAAGTAGTCAAGATAGTGTAGGATTTGCTGAGCTGTTAGAGGAGTCTAGAGGATGCAAGCCCAACTCTATTGGGGAAGAGTCATTATGTGTAGAAGAATTATGTTCTTTTTCTGAGGGAGAGCACTATTGGTAGGAGTTGCATATTTAGGAAAACTTCTTAACAGCATTGTGAAACATATTCAAAATAATCAACATGTTTGAAATTGGGGTACCACTTACTTAGAGTTTGATACAGAGTCTGTTTATCTTCCCTTCTTTATTTGTATAAATTTGTCAACACCTTATCTTCAACAGAAAAAACAGTAATGCATACTTTTTTAGTTTTTAGATAAGAAACCTCTCTCTTTATACAGCAATGAAGATGGGAAACTGTACAGTATGGTTCTAATACAAATGATGTAATAAAATTCCACTTCAAGAAGGATTAAGTGAAAAACAGAAAATAAACCTGTCAAATATATTTGGTTAACAGGAGTAAAAATACTTGACGTCAGATTGTTATATACTAAGATAAGCAGTTACTACCTCATTTGGATATAGCCAGGGTTTCTTTACGCATCAGAAGTCCATTGACAATTTTAAGAACATATATTTAAGAACAAATATTACAATGGAAGTTGTTCTGTAAAGGCATCATCAGTACTGTGTGAATACAGCACAGGTACTGGTATAAAAGCAATACCTGATGAAGTTCTTCAAGACACCAAGTAATCACAAGGGATATCTTTGTTTTAGACTTAGAAACAGAGTTTAAACAACTCATCACAGTTCTGCTCTCCAGTGAATAGCCTAATGCTTTAGACAACTTGTTGAGGTGTCCAAGATTTTTTTCTCTACTCCTCAGTAACTGTCCAAAACATTGGGTGCCTCACTGTTCAGCCTGAGTTTGTTAGGTGCCCAGAGTTAGCTTTCAAACACCTGTAGAAACTCTGAGTCTGGAAATTTTGATGACTAATCTCTTACCTGAGCTATTTTATGATCTAAATGCATTCAAAGGGATCCACATGCCACTGGTGTCCTGGAAGAGGAATTCTTTTTCTCTCAATAATAAACAAAATTGTTTTTGCCAGGACTGTATACTCCTCAAACTGAATCTAATCATGAAGTAATTTTGCATTCTTGTCTACCCTCTTTCTGGAAACCATGCAGTAGTACTCCTCTTCCAGCATCAGCAAGATGTATGAAGAATATGCCCATGGAGGTGATCCAAGCATCTAATATTAGGGGGCACTTAAGATACAGCACCCTTGTGAGTGTTATAATTTCAAACCTTGTCATGGTCCCTGATCCCTGTGGGAACATGGCAGAAAAGGGAGCAGGTGCGCTTCCACTTGTACTTTGGACTGTTTGACTCTGTTGTTTCATTTTCCTTTCAGGTGGTGTGAGACAAAGGAGGCCTCCTCATAGTTCTTTGAATGCCACTGTGCCAGGGTTGGCTGGGCACTCCTGAACTGAACAGACTGAGGTGGTTCACGTGTCGGGCAGAATGGCTGCCCTGCAAAAGTGTCAAGGAGCTCAGGCAGCTTCTGTGGCAGCTCTGGGCACCTGTCCTTGGATCATACAGTATTTGGAGATCAGCTCTCTTCCCTCCACCGGATTCACAGGGATCTCACAGAGCACTTAAGAGTGTGTGCTCCTGTCTCTTTATCAGTGCCAGGTGCCTTCAATCACAGTGCTCCACAGTAGGATCTTGCCCTTCTGTACCTTGTGTGAGTTTTATTTGGTGATGTTTTTGCTGTCTTTCTTCAAAATAATATGACAGACACAGAGACTACATTTTGCATAATATACACACCTTCTCAGTATTACATAGTGAGAGAACTTGGGGCCCTTGCAAAATGTGGGACTGGTTGGTGACTTCCCAGACCTAGGATATTGCAGCAGCCTGAAATAACCTGATACAGTTCTCTGCCAGGTGCTCTGTGACTTTGAGACATCACTCTTCGCAGACTTTTGTGACCTTTCAGTGTAAAATGACTTTTCAGTGTAAAGCAGGTCAGAGCCTGCAGAAAGGGGTTTTCTAGCATGATGTTGATAATGTTTGATGTGTGACATGGGAGGGGGGTGTGACAGCATGTGGATGCCAGGTCATGCAAGGACCTGTGGGAGAGTTTGAAAGAATGGCTCAAGGCAGCATCAGCCACAACCAGGTGGTTTATCTGTCATGTGTCCTTCAGCTAACTGACCTATCAACTGTGCTAAGATTTTCCTCCACATGAAAACAAGTAACTTACTGGAGTAGCCATTTGGGTGTGAACCATCATGGATAAAGATGTCAGGGTGACCATGTTCTGTGAGTAAGACTAGACTAATAATGTCTAGTGTAGCAGAATTTTTGCAGAGTTAAACCCAGATCCTACACTCTTAATATTTCCACCCATCTACCCCAAGAAGCTCTCATCTGAGTTTGATGGTGCTTTCAACCCAGGTTGAGAATCCTGTCACACAGTTTGGGTAGCAGTCCTAGCAGTCACTTTCCCTTCAGCTAATGCTTAGCCAGCTCTGCAGTTAGAGAGGATGACAGGGAGTACCATCCTCTCAGCCTTGATGTTCCTCTGACACTTCCTCACAATTCTGCATCCCCTGGGGTGTGGAAACCCTATGTGTTCTCCCAGAATTCAGTGGAAAGGAGTCACAGTCAAATTTACCATAATTGAATGTGGAAGGGATGGCAAAGGTCTTTTGTAAGTACGTAGGTGACAAAAGGAAGGCTAACAAAAATGTGGGCCCACTGCTGAAGGAGATTGGGGATCTGGTTACACAGAACATGAAGTACTGCATGCCTTGTTTGCCTCAGTCTTTACCAGCAAGAATGGCCTTCAACAATCCCAGAGACCAGGGGAAAGGTTGGAGCAAGAAAAAGTGTACCCTTGGTGAAAGATCAAGTCTTGGATTACCCAGACATATATCCATGGGGCCTGATGAGATAGACCCACAAGTGCTGAGGAAGTTGGCAGCTGTCATCATGAACTGTGAGGCCATTCTCAATGATCTTTGAGCAATTGTGGTAATTGGGAGAACAGCCCAAAGGCTGGAAAAAAGCAAACATCACTCAAATCTTCAAGAAGGGCAAGGACTCAGGAAACTACAGGCTGGTCAGACTCACCTCGATGGAACCATGCTGGAAATAATTTCCAGACACCTGAAGGAAAAGAAAATAATCAAGGAGTGGTCAGCATGGCTTCGTCAAATGGAAGTCATATTTGACCAACTGGATAGCCTTCTATGCTGAAATGACTGGCAGGGTAGATGAGAGGAGAGCAGTGGATATTTTCTACCTGGACTTCAGCAAGGATTTTGAAACTGTTGGTTTATGGGTTGGATGGGTAGATAGTGAGGTAGACTGAAAACTGAAATGTCTGGGCCCTGAGAATGGTAGTCAGTCTCATGAAGTTTAGTTGGAGGTTTCTAAGTAACAGTGTACCCCAGGGATCCAGTCCTATTTAACATCTTCATTAATGATCTGGATGATGGGGCAGAGTACACTCACAGCAAATTTGTAGATGGCACAAAACTGGGAAGAAGGGCTAATATGCCAGAGGCTTGTACTGCCATCCAGAGGAACCTTGACAGGCTGGAGAAATGAACTGCAAAAAAACTCATGAAGTTCAACTCATGAAATTCAAGGGGAATTGAAAAGTTCTGCACCTGGGGAGGTAAAATACCAGGTATGAATGCATGCTGGAGGTTGCCCAGCTGGAAGTATTACTTTCCAGAGAGTCAAGGGAGGTGATCATTCTCAGCATTTGTGGCACTGTCCTCAGCGCAAGGGGACTGCTGTGTCCAGTTCTGGGCTTCCCAGTACAAGAGAGGCCTGGACATACTGGAGAAACTCCAATGAAGTGCCGTGAAGATTTTTAAGGGATTTAAGCACCTCTCATATGAGGAGGACAGACTGAGAGAGTTGGAACTGTCCAGTCTGGAAAAGAGAAGGCTGGGGGTGGGTCTTATCAGTGTACAAATACCTGAAGGGAAAGTGAAAAGAGGACAGAGCCAGACTCTTTTCAGTGGTGATCAGTGACAAGAGGCAATGGGCACAACCCAAAACACAGGAGGCTCCTTTTAAATGTAAGAAAACACTTTACTGTGAGAATCATCAAGCACTTGCACAGGTAGCCCAGGGGATTGTGGAGTCTCTATCCTTGGAGATATGTCAATTGTTCAGGTGTGGTCCTGGGCAACTGGCTTTAGGTGTCTGTGCTTGAGCAGAAGTGTTAGACCAGCTTACAGAGGTCTCTTACAACCCTAAACACTTTGTGATTCCATGAAGTTTATGCACCTAAAAGAACCACCTTCCCTCAGAAGTCCTAATGGAGACCCAAACCAATGAAGATGGCATGCCACAAGTGCAGCACAGTTATGCACATGCTGGGTCAGTTAATCAGCTACACTGGCTGGGCAAGAGCAAGTTCTAATAGAGCCATGGAACATCAAGTGAGGGTAAATCTCAAAGCCAAGGCAGACTGAAGTTTGTCAAGGCAGTGACAGAGTAGTGCTTCTGAGGACTGTCAGACAGAGTTAATGTTTACAGTAATATGCTTTTTCATAAAGGAAAGGGTCAAATTAGCAGCAGGGGCTACTGTATTTTCTTTCTTCAGCAGTTGGGGATCAAAACACACTCTTACCATATAAGTGAGGGGCAAATAACACATCCTTTGACACTGATGTGGTTTTTTTGTTTGTTTGTTTGTTTGTTTTTTGTTTTTGTTTTTGTTTTTGTTTTTTTGAGCAGATGGGTTTTCACCACATATTGTGTTGTGAAACAAAGAATAGCTCCACAGGAGCCACGACTCTTCCTATGAGTCATTCCGTTCCCTCCTCTCCCCTTTCCATATATCCTTTCTTTTTGTAATTTTTCTTAGAGGTAAATATCTGCTAGATAAGAATGTCATACTAACTGAACTTAAAAATGGCTGAAGTTGGCCATTTACTAGCTGCAATTTTATTTAATAAGTAGTGGCTGATAATGGTTATTTGCCTTCCTACTTCGAGACAGAAAATACACTTTAAACATAAGCATATGGATTGTCAAAACTATAAACATATCCTTCCCCTAAAGTGCCAAATAGAAATAAAAGTCATAATACACCTCCAATATCAGGAGAGAAATTAGGGTGGAGGGCCTGGAAAGATGGTGTATATGTTTTTTTGCATAATGTTATGTCAACAACAGCTTTGTGTGAGGAGAAATTACATACAGACTCATGCTGAAAAGGAGCTGTTTTGGAGAACCTGAAATAAGTGACAGAACAAGTACACATTTTGGAGTAAAAGAGTTACATCATCATTAGAAATAGAAGGAAACAAGCTAATGCAGTTTATTCGTGTTAATATAGGTGGAGAATATTACAGGTGCATCTAAGTATTGCTTGGAGAGCATTAATGGGCATCTATATCTTTCAACGGGTAATTAGTCGAATACTCCCTGCTATGTTCTGAAGTGAGTGCTTCTTTTTGTGCATCCAAGGTGCTCAGTTCATATGCTCAAGGGCCAGTTGGGAAATACAAAAGCAAAGCAGAAGTAGTCATGAGTCTGCCCTGATCTGCACTGATTGGAGTGGCTTTTTTGTTCTGAGCCTAACATCTAATGATTTACAACATAAAGTAACAACAGAATCTTTTTTCCTGACCTCCTGTCCTGGGAACAGGGACACAGCAGTCAGATAGCACAGAAAGACAATTTAAAGCAAGAAAAATGCTATCTAGCTGCTGTAGCCTGCTCTTTCTCTCCTGAAATGCCCAGTGGCTGACAATGATCTGGCCCAAGGTATATTCACTTGCCCTAACACTGATAGATATTATGTGTCACATATCACTCCATGGTAATTTCCTGGATTCAGCAATTATCTCACTAATGTTTTGTTTCAAGTCTTCAGAAATGCCTAAGTGAAAAAATTCAATTTTTCATGCATATAGGTATTTTTAAGAAGCAGTGGCACTTTTGTACAAAAGATGATGATTTAGGAGCTCACTGGAGGATGAATATCTGCCATAACTATTATTTCTGTGTTTCTGCTCATTAAAATGTGAAAGGTAACATTTGAATACACACATATATT
>JAWWEU010000001.1:93877969-93889842 GCA_035583155.1 Acropternis orthonyx | reverse complement strand
CAAGCTCACCTGGGTTAGCATGAGCTTTGCTGCTGGTTTTGCAAATGCAAGTTTAACTGCACATGCAGCCCCAGGAACCCCGTACTCCCAGGGAGGTTGGGGACAGATGCTTTGCTGTTACATAGGTTTTATCTGTTTTGTTAAGAAAATTCAGTGAGGGCTTTAGGACAGGAAAATTGCAGGATTGAGCTGGAATGTGAGGAGTTCTTGGGTCCCTAGTTAATTATGATCTGCTTTGTTACAGTAGCAGAAATAACGTTAGACAAAAAGAGACAGTTCTGGTAATAATGACTATGCACTCCTACTATTGTTTTATTTGTATTCTTCCTTCTTAAAAGTAGCCACTGCTTATAAAGTAGCCTCAGTAAATCCAAACAGTGGGATGGAGACAGAGATTGACTAAGTGAAACCTGCCATAAGTGTGCACCCAAGAGATCAACTGAAATCAATCTATCTTGCAGAGGTAGGTGGTTATACACAAAAGCTTAGAAAAATCTTACTGGAAGCCACAGGAACACTTTCAAGCAGGAAAACTGGGGGTTGCCTGCTGCATATACCATTGCTACTGAAGAGTATGTGTATGTGTGTGCATGCTTGTGAGTCATGGAGAGACAGAGTGGAGGAGAGAGAACAAGAGAAAGGGGGAAAGAAAAAAAGGAAGAAAAAAGAAATCACTAGAGACATGCAGATGCAAAAGCACAATGGTTGTATAAAATTATTTTGAGCTTTTTATACAACTTACATAATTCTGAAGTAGAAGAAAATAAAGCCATAATTTATGCAGTTCTCCCTAGCAAGTAAAAAAAAAAAAAAGGTTATTTTTACAACTCCTTATATTGACTTTATTTTTAGAACACTTTCTAAAATAAGTGGAGAATTCAATCCTACTCTCTGAGGCATGTCAATTTGTGCCCACATAGTCGATGGAAAGATTGAACCCTAAGTGCAGATCATGACATTCTGCTGTGATAAAAGCTGTTTCTGTTTGCTTTAACACTCACGCATAGTGGTAAATGCCACGTGTGACACATTGGGATAAGTAACAACTATCTCTATTGCATTCAGTGATTGCAATACCCTGGAAGTTGTTTCTGAAAGTTACCTGACTCTCTTGAGTCAGATAAGTTAATTTTCTGTAAATGTTTTAATACAGGAGAAGGCAGTCAAGTTATAGACACAAACAGAATTCACTTGCCAGGATTTTTTTTAAGAACATCATACAAATTAACAAAAAAATAATACATCTCAAGAGAAAATCAGTCTGTGATCTACTTTGGGAAGTTCTTGTTTCTAACCCTGTTCAGGAAAAGCTTTGAATTTTTGTTTATATCCTACTTAGTCATGCCTGTAGGCATTGCTTAATCAATGGTATGGTAAATAGCCATTCTCCCAACCACTGCCCTCCATGTTTTTGTGCATGTAAGGACATGTATTTAGTAATAATCAAGATCTGGGCAGAAAAGTGTGCTTTAACCTACTCTTTTCATTGCCTCGCACACACTGGCCTCTTCTTGTACTGTCAAATGGACTTGTTTCCTCTATTACTAAAGTTGTTGTGGCTGTGAAAGCAGAACCAGAAACTGCCGGAACCATCTACACTGGTGAAAATCTATTGTGCAATAAACCTCAACATCTTTCCAGAGATAAGAATTATAAGATTGCTAGGCTGTCAGTGGCATTTTTCTTTTGCATAGTGTGGAAGCTCACAGAGGGCAGCAGGGCAGCAGATTGCCTTCCCATGACAATTTACGCAACTTTTCTAACTGTCTCTTCATCTTCCAGGTGCCTCCCACTTCAGAAAGCTGTTCACAACCTTGGACTTCCCAAGGAAACCTGCATACTTGTTTTTTATTGACTGTGGGTGGCTACTACAGCTATTATATATTAATCAGGTTTTTGGACAGGGAACCAGCTGTCTTGGTTGGCTGGCTGAGGTTCTGTTCTCCACATATGCTGATCCTCGACACAGTACCATGTCAAATTACATGGCAGGAACAAATTCTCTTCTTCTCTAGCCATGTTGGCTGTTCAATACTTGTCTGCCATAAGGATGAAGAACTGTCAGGTTCCAACTCCAAAAATCCTTCCTGCCCCCTCCTCTGTGGCTCCCTCCCACACTGGCCTAGTTTTGAATCATGCTGGAAAATCGATGTAAGCATCTAAAATTTTCTTTCTGTGTAAGATAATGTGCCCTTTCTAATATGAATCTCTAGAGGATCCCAAGATCTTTAGCAATTAAAAAAATCCAGGTGGGCACTGAAAAAAATAGTGAACATTGACAGGTCCTCTGACAATAATAATAAATAAGTGAAAATGTTTGTTTCTCAAAATTTTGCCAAAAAAAATATTTTTGTTCCCAGGCAACATTTTGTTACTTTTCTTGCATGTCTTGGTATGCTTACTTCTGAGCTGGCTATATAGTTCAATAGATACAACACTACATATGCACGTAAGCATTATCTATATCTCTTGTTTGCTAAACCTGGAGTAATTTATGTAATTATACACGTAATGTATTTTATCCAAATACACAAAGAATTTTTTTTTCTAAATGCCACTTAGTATCTAGATTTAACTTAAACCACTACTTAGTCTATCTTCCCTAATAGGATACTAAAAAGGAATTTTATGACAACATTATCAGTAGCATTTTGCTAATAATTAGAATAACAATAATAATACTGAGATATTTTTTCAGTAATAATGGTGTTATTAATGAGATTTTTATGAAAGACAGACTTCTTTAGTATAATTATGAAAATTGATCTTTTTCATTTTACTTATTCACTGAAATCAGATAAGTGGCTTAACTACATGTATTATTTCTAATAAATATTCAAAAGAATGCATTTAAACAAGGCACCTCATTCTATTCTTGCTCATATTCCTTGCATTTAAATAAAAGTGTAATTGCTCTGCTTTTTTAAACTGCTAGTTTGGATTAGCTGTCTAACCTGTACAGTGTAGCTGTTTTCTGTTTGCATTTTTAATAGCTTTATTACCATTTGGTGAAGCCTTAATTTCTCACTCCCTTGAAGAGTCCTGCCTTTAAGTAAGCTCTACAATTTAACCGGCAATAATCTGTCAAGATAAGATAAAGACCTACACCAGATGAAATGCAGTATTTTTGTGCAGCATTCTGTCATTGTTAAAGAAAAGATCTGAGTATGTCAAAATGTAACACCTGAAAGTTTAATAAACTTTGTAGCATAATTTTACAGTTCACATTTTAAAATAAATTGTTCTAGAATACATTAACTTGTTCACTAGTGAAATCAGTTAAATATCTATATAAATATGTTTGGGTGAAGGGAGCCAGCAGTTTCTCAATAAGGATAAAAGTTATTTCAGTTTTCAAGCCTCAGATTAAGTCACTTCTGAAAACGCTTGCTTCAATTCAGTTCTATTAACTCTGCAGTTTCCTCATAGTTCCTTCATAATATTTGGCCATAACATCACTGCAGAGGTTCATTAAATATTACAAACATTCTTTTTTTCAGAGTTGATAATACTAAGGCAATTGAAGTGAAGCGTACTTAAATCCTCGCTTTCAGGATTTGTGCTGCTCTTCAAGTATTCCTGTTTCTTTTCACATTCCTGTTTCACTTATCCATGCAAGTAATTTATTTATTTATTTTTTAAATAGAAATATATGCAGATGAGGTCCTAAATACATGTGTGGGTAAAATAGTAAATGAACCATGTTGGGTATGTATGAACTAATATATCTCTAGGACAGAAGAATGAAGAATGAGTTTCTCAGTTCTGCCTTATCTGAACCTGCTATTCCACATGCAAATGGACACCAATGCATTTCATCTAACCAGACATATTCAATGTAAATGGTAGAAGACTGGCTTCTGTAAGTTACTCCTGAGTCCATTAGAGTAGATATCAGGTCAGATACATGGCTGGGAAGGAAAAAGCAGAGCACTACTCATAGGCCACCTCCTATTCAAATCTTGCACCTCTATGCCCTCTGGACAGCTTGGACTGTGCTGCGATCTTTCTCTGTTCAACCCAGGAAGAGAGCAAGCCAAGGATTTTACAGCTGACCTTTTGGATATATACCTTTTTTTCAGTATAAATACTTTTATAAATACTTTTTCCTCCCCCCCCCTCCCTTAAATAAAAACTGCAGTAAGCTAAAAAGCCAGTCCTAGTAGCTGTTTGCAAGCATTCAGCTCAGCTCACTCCTTGGGCTCAAGTTGTTGTTTCTCCACAATGACAAGTCCTCCTCTTTGAGGTTGGTCAAACTTTCCCAGGGCAGCTTTGCTAAAACATAGACTTTCATGAAATAGTTCTATTTTGATGATCTGCGATTTTGAATTGAAAAATACCTGATATGCTTCCCATTGCCTAGTCTGTTTAACTTCAATATTCTGTGTTCCTGACCTAGTTCTGCACTGAACTATATTAAGAAGCAGTCCAAAATGCTCTTTTGGAGGACTCTGAGGGTCGGACATCATAGACCCTGTATTAATTGCAAATATCATGGTACAGTGTATTTTCATATCTCACAGTCAGTGATTTACGAACTGCAGAGCCATCACTGAGAAGACTTTGACTTATGAGAACCAGACCTGAGACTGCAAAGGTTGTTAATAATCTAGGTCTGCTTTGATGTAAACTTGGTAGTTCTGAGGGCCTTGGTTACTAGTTATGAGGAAAAGAATCTGATTTTCAGAACAAACAGGTGAGATAGTTCTGCAATAAATATATCTATTGTGTGCTTCATCAAGCACACTACTGCCAGAAAACCTCTTCGGTTTTAAGGTTAGGGTCATAGAACTGTTCTCTATTGCTCACATGAGAAAGGCCCATATGATGTGGCTTTTCCAGGAAGAGCACTGAGATAAAAACCTCACATTTAAGAAATCGGTGCATCGAAAGTTAGGGTTCTAAGTACGTTGTTATGGTCTTAAAAAAATATTTGGGACTTAAGAAGTATTTACAAGTGGTTGCTACTTCATGGCAACCATGGAAGGCAGCTCAGTGATAGTCATTATCCCTATTCAATAAACAGTAGTTTTCTTCTACATGGATGCTGAAAATGGGAATAAAGGCAGCTCACGAACAATGTCACAAGCCTGTGAAAAATGAGGAGAGACTCTGCAGTGGGTATAGCCCCTAAACAAATGCTGAATGTCTGTCTGAAACATACTTGCTGCAAGCACAGATCTCCATTGAACAAAGCATTTAATCACATTCCTAAGTCCATACTTGTGCTTAGGGCTTGATCTGTGTCTGAAGGACTTTTTGGAACCGCAAACTGACATTCCTATGCTCTGACTGCCTCTGGGAGACACAGTTTAGACCAAAAGAAAGGGTTATTTGGCAACTGAACCGTATCAGCTCACAAGACCACAAAACACACTGGGCAAAAGAGCTTGTCTGCCATCATCAGGGACCAGGAGATCAGCATCTCTTGCATGGAGGCTGGAAGCTGTGTAAGATGTCCTCTCTTAAAACCATGCAAAGTGACAGCAGTAGTGTGCTGAGATGCTGATCCCTGACCGTTGTGGGAGGTTACTGCTCCAACAGTCTGTCTGTGTGAACAATCCTGCAAAGTACTTGGGCAGAAAGCAGCCAGATTAATGCCAGCTGCCCAGCTCACCCAGGGTAACCCAGGCAGCTTTGTCCATGCAACAGCAATAACGATGACCTCTAGGAACAGACTGGTGACACCCTTATCTGGCACAGCTTTTTTCATGGTAAATACAGACTTCTAACCTGATTATTTTCTTCACAGTCTGAAGTGAGGCATGAATGCAAACATCTCTTCCTACTACCAGTCGAAGTCTACCTCAACCTGGAAAAGCATTTATACAAGCATGAATCAAGACAGAAGAAAGGGCAGGTAGACACTCCCTCTGAGCAGGAGGAACAGTGCATCTGGTGGAACTGAAGCCAACTGGACTCCAAACTTACCTAAAAGTCTTCCTGAACTGCAACTTACAGCTGCTATCTCAAATCTGCCTTTAAGCAAGATCTCACATCCCATGTTTTTGACAACTCTCTCCACATGAAAACAACCTGAGTTTAAGACTACTCTAGGCTGAAAACATATGTACCTTTGAGGTTATTGTAATGAACTCTGTGTTTCTGTCGCTCATGTAATTTTTTATTTTTTTAAAATTAGGAACACTAATGTGTGTGATGTGACAGCGTGTGTCAATTAAAGGTGTAAAAAATGATTACAGCAAAATGGTTTGACTTGAGTAACCACAGAGAAGCCAAAGGGCTAGTGGTTCTGTAGAAATCGTGTTTCATTCAGAAAATCACAAGGCAGTGTGACAGCTGGAGTTAGGAAAAGCTTGTGGCAATATTTTTTTAAGAATTGCATGATGAAAAAATAATAATAAACATTAACAATACATTTTGTTTTGTTTTGTTTTTACTTTTTTATTTTCCCATGACATAAACAATTGCACTCTGGTCATAAGCCAAAACCTGACAAAGGTCCAAGGTTGAAAAGGGTTTCTTTGAGCCTGTCTTCCTGGTATAATTATTGTAGGTTCAGGGGAACCAGATCTGGAGTGTTGTAAAACTCAACACAATGAACTTGACAGACAGCCAGATTTCTGTTTTCAGCCAGTTTAGGGTTACTATAATCTCATTATTATGCTTGAAAGACGACAAGTAATAGAATCTCAGGTAGCTGTTCTGTCTTTACTCAGCCGCATCTTCTCTTTTATGCCAATTTCCCTTGATTACCTGAACTAGTGAGGCTCGGTTTTCAACCACTTATCTTCCAGCAATAATCATCTGATCAGCCTTACAAGGTTCTCACTGCACTCAACGGTTTTAATGGGTCAAGCGTTAAATTAACCCTTTAACTGTATCCCAGGAGAATACAGAACTCATTAAAAAACAATTTACTATTCAGTCATTCTTAACTTTGCAGAGGAGAAGGAGTTCTTTAGACAGATTTGCTTGTTGTTCCATCCACTAGTATTTTGTTTTGTTGCATCTTTACCCTTACTAACACATGAAATCTTTCTAAAGCTCCTGCTTAAGGAACCATTCTTCTGTGTCCTTCTTTCTAAAGAAACATAAAATGAAACCACAGGAAAAGCTGTGTGTATCCTATGTTCTATTTTAAGGCAACTTTTCAAAAAGATTAAATTAATTTTTCCATGTATGGGAGAATAAGTCTGCAAAAAACAACTCATGTCAGTCAATATTGTATCTTGTGGAGAATTGTAAGGCTCATGAAAGTATTGTGAACCCATCTATATGATGGGAGAGTATTCGTACCAGCTACAGCAAGGAAGCAGCAAGAGGTCACTTACTCATATAGATCTGTGTTGGTGTGAAGGGCTGTCAATAGCTGTGTCAGCACTCCCAGCCTCTCCAGAAAACTCCAGAGTCCCTCTGGGAGGAGGCTGGACACAAGAGGCCAGGCTATGCTCATTGGTTTTATTCTTCCTAGGATAGTGCACAGCCAACAGAAATGTGTCTTCTGCCTTAACTCACCCCAGAGCTGGAGAAACCAAAGGATGTGTGAAAGGATGTGACTCTGAAGAAGCAGCATTGCCAAAGCTGCTCCTAGGAGTAGATCTGCAACATCGGGGAATTACACCATTAGAAGGGGCTTGGACAAGAGGCAAACAGCATCAGTGGCTTTACTAGACCTTAGTTTTCTTGCAAAACTAAGGGCCCGTGCCGACAAGTACAGCTTTAGCAGAGCAGCCTATCCATTCCAAAATGGAGTGAACTCTCCTTTTCAGCAATGCTCCAACAACAAAAATAAATGAAAGCAGAAATATTTAATGTAAGCCAAGGTGAGAGCCTCAATTTACCAGCTGTTATGATTGAAGGGTGTGATACTTCCCAGTGCTGCTTCTTACAACAATACATAGTAGAGATGCCCAGAGCATAGATCTATTCTTGCTATCTTCAACCAATTCTTGCTCACACGACTTCTCACTGCCATTCACAGGGATATTGCCAGAAAATTACTTGAATGAAAGATGGAATTTTTTACAGCAACATTTCATAAAACACTTTCATCACCTTTAGTTTGTACAATCCCATCTGATCTTTGATGACAACCGGAACTGCTCAAGGGGCTTTACTAGCTCAGGTTAGTAGTCATCAAAGGAATACTCGGACTATAAAATTTACTGTGTATGTTAGTCATTACAAGTCTGTAAAAAGAATTGTGGTGATTTCAGTCTGTTTATAATACATTGATTTTTCACAGTGGATGAATGGAAAGAAAGAAGAAACAGTGCTTAAACACTAGATGGTGTGATCATTTTGGGTACCTGGGCTTTTAAGAGGAGTTTAAGACAAACTCCCTGGCCCTTACACAGAAGAGGGAGAAGCCAGTGATGAGAACACTGAGCATGGCCAGCCTGCTGGGAAGAGCACTGCCAATAGTTAGCCAAGAGAAACACTAGAAAGAGACACATCTCGGGGCTCAGCCATTTGCAAAACTTCGGGATCTTACTGTTGTCTGCAGTGAAGGTACCTTGTCTTTGAAGTACTCCCATGGTGTGGCATGTTTCTTATGAAATGATTATTCTATTCTATTAAAGCTCATCACTACTTTTCAAAATACAGACTTTGGAGAAGACATGGTGGTGACTTTTCCACATCATTACTACTGGGCAGCATCTTCCCCCAGGACACGAAGTATCAGAGTACAGTGGCTCTCTCAGCTTGCAAGTGTTTAGTCTCAGATCTCCTTTCTACAAGTTCTTGAATCACCAGCCACAAACAAGTACTTTTCAAGCAGAAAAGGTTATATCAAGAGATATAAAGCACAATGACAAATTCCCACAAAAGAAACTGAAAAGAAAAGGCAAGATACACTTTCCAAATATAGACAGAGAGTGTTGCTTCAAGACATTTCCCCTAGTCTTTGGTCAACCATTTTAGATGCCAGTGTCAGATGTTGGCAGATATGTGAGAAAGCCTCTGAGTACCTATACAACCCTGTAGTGGCAGATGGAGACAACTAAATAAATACTCTTCAAGCATAAAATAGCTCTAAACATTTACATATAGGCAACTGAATACCACACCTTGATTGTTTTGCCTTTGATACCAGAGCTGTATTTTTAAAAATATTAAATTAATACCTTTTTTGTTTCCCATCAATTTCCACTTGAGAAAAAAAAAAATTGTTTCTTTTTCATCACTTGTACTGCTGCAGATCCTCCCACAAAAAAATGAGCACTTTCCTGTAAGATCAGCAAGGAGTAGATGTTTGTATGGAATCCACACCTCTATTAAAAAAAAAAAAAAGACTAAGAATAATGTGACATTTAAACTAGTTCTGAAGACAAATGAAATCTGTTTAAATTTGAAACAAAAACCAGATAATTTCCATTTATGGAAATGGACATATGAATGATTGAAAAACAGAAAGAGCAGAACTGGGACAAAATAAATCAAAGGAGGAAAATGCTGCAGTTTACAGACATTTATCAATGCATGTTTAGCCCTGGGGTAAGTAGACTGAGACAGTGCATGCTCACAGCTCAGAAGGCCAACTATACCCTGGGCTGCATCAGAAGAGGTGTGATCAGCAGGTAGAGGGGATTGATTCTGCCCCTTTACTCTGCTCTTGTGAGACCCAAACTGGAGTATTGCATCCAACTCTGGGGTCCTGAACACAAGAAAGACATTGATATGTTGAAACAACTCCAGAAAAGGCCACTAAGTTGATCAGAGAGCTGGAACACTTTTCCTATGAGGACAGGCTGAGAGAGTTGGGATTGTTCAGCCTGGAGGCGAGAAGGCTCCAGGGAGATGTTATACCAGCTTCTCAGTACGTAAAGAGGGCCTGCAAGAAGGCTGGAGAGAGACTTTTCCACAAGGGCATGTAGTGATAGGACAGGGGTGAATGAGGGAAAGCAAGTTTAGATTAGGAAGAAATTTTTTACTCCAAGGGTGGTGAGACACTAGAACAGGTTGCCCAGAGAAGTTGTGTACTCCCCATCCCTGGAAGTGTTCAAGGCCAGGCTGGATGAAGCTCTGAGCATCCTGGTCTAGTGGAAGATTGCCTGCCAATTGTAGGGGGAGTGGAACTTGGTGATCCCTTCCAACCAAATCGTTCTGTGATTCTGTTTCTGAAGAACCACACTTTGGTATAACAGGGTGATACACAAAAGTCATATTCAACTTCTCCTCAAGGGGCTAATGTCTTTTCAAGCTTTCTGGAAGATTCTTGGAATCATCTTATCAAATGTGTATAGCCTATATTTATCTGACCTAGCCCAAACATCTACAATTCTTCACCCAAGACCCCCTTTGTAGACAATGGGAAAAGACACATCTAGGGATAATTTTCTCTGAATAATTTTAAACATGTATTTTGAAAATGTACTTTGAAGATGACTAGTGCCCATGAAGATTGTGGAAAAGGTCAAAAAATATTTGTAGGGCCTTGGTCATGTCAGTCAAGCTATGTAATTAACAACATGCCTACTCCTTGCAAAGGGCCCTTTCAGTCATAGAATCAGAGACTAGTTTGAGTTGGAAGGGACCTCTAAAGTCCAAATCCCTGCAATGAACAGGAGCATCTTCAAGTTGATTGGGTTGCTCAGAGCCCCATCCAACCTGACCTTGAATGTTTCCAGGGATGGCATGTCCACCACTTCTCTGGGAAACCTCTGCTGGTGTTTTCCATCCTCAATGTCAAAGTCTCTTTTTCAGTAAAATTTAGAAGTTAATGCTCTTCAGGGAGACCATTGAGTCCATTCAGTTCTCCAAAAGGCTTAAAGTACCTGAAACTTGTCAAATACAAGATTCTTTCCCAAAGACTACCACAGTATATCTCTGAGCTGACTTTGGATTAAAGGCCAGCATCTTATTTCCTTTAGCTTGAACAAAGTTCGGTGTAATTTAAGGACAAAGCTTGTAGTTAAAGGATAAAAAAGTGGCAGTAAACAGTACCCAAAAACTATACTAAAAACTGCTCCTGAAGAAGGAGTGATTTTCTAGTATATAGAGTGGCTACATCATAACACCTAACATGAAATCAGTGCAAAATCTTAGAAATTTTAAAGTGTTATAAAAATAAAAATACATTGCAGAAGACAATAGACAGCTCAGGCATTGTATTTCTGGTTTTTAAAACTAATTTTCTGCTTTATGCACACATGGAGCTTTATCAAACTGAAAAGGCCTTCTATAAGACAACAGTGTTTCTTAGGTTTTTAAATGGGGACAAACTTACCTACTTACCTGTAAGTCACCTTGATAAGCTAAAATAGTTTAAAGGAAGTTCTTAAATTTTATTTAATCCTTCTATTGTTAAGACAAGGCTTTTAAGGATTAATAACCTGAAAATAATCAAAACATAGAAAAATAATTTTTATGAGTAAGACTGATGAAAATTTCCATTTGAATTACTGGGCTTCCACAAAGTTCAAGTTTTCAAAAATTTTCATGCATCCGGGGAGGGAGAAGACAGATTTTCATCAATTTCTATGTAGTATTTGCATGTTGAAGATCAAGGTATCATATAAACAGACAAAAACAAGTAGTGAAACCTTGGTCCTACTGAAATTAGAGCGTTATTTCCAATGCATAACTTCCCATATCAAATGTAAGCTGTCTGAACGTTAGCTATCCAGACTAAACTACTTACCTAAGATGTTTCTATAACAAAAGGGCCTTGTAGGACAACTCAACTCTTCCCTAGTTGGCATCTAAAATAGATGGTCCTGTTTGTCTCCATTTCCCCTGCAGAGGCAAAAATATCCGGCTTGGATTGTCCATCTACATGGCTGAAGACAGATGAGACAAAGCCTGATGTCTGTGCAGGTACCATTTGCTATTAAGGTGTGATGGGTTTGATAAATCCCAAAAAACTCAGATTAAGGTTTTAGTTTTAGCTAGGCCCCAATTCTGTG
>JAWWEU010000001.1:93862501-93875179 GCA_035583155.1 Acropternis orthonyx | reverse complement strand
CCTGGAGGTTTTTAAACTGAGATTGGATGTGGCACTGAGTGCCATGATCTAGTAAACAGACGGGAGTTGGACCAAGGATTGGACTTGATGATCTAGGAGGTCTTTTCCAACCCAATCGATTCTATGATTCTATGATTTCCTAAGGCTTTGAGCTCTGACCCTGGCAGTGCTAGGCACTCTCCACGGAGCCCTGGCCTCTGGCCTCCCACCAAACATCCCATCGTCTTTCCATGATACAAACAGCTGAGTTTGTCCAAGCTGAATATGCACCTAGCATATGTTCTACCCAGAAGGTTTGTCTGTGGAACAGGGAAGCAGTGTCTCCACAAACCAGAAAATCACAGATGCATGAACTGAAGGAAAATAAGGAACAACAAAGCATCAGACCTGTCTGTGCATTTCATCACATGAACTCAGACAGCCAGATCAGTCAAGCGTGCATTGACTATGTGCCATAGTGGGAGGGGAGACACTGTAAGGCAAGTAAGGGAGAGAAACTAACTCTGTCTGCCCTGAGGCTTGGAGGACTGCAGAAACACAGAAAAGAAGCTGTAATCCAGCTTCAAACAGCAGCAGAGGCTCAGCAGCATGAACCCAGTGATATTGTGACTTCACCACCACCAGCAGCTACAAGATTAAAGCAAAGTACATTAATGTAAGAAGCCTGGGCATGATGCAGACATTCCTCTGGCATGAGCCCCACATGGACAAACAGCCCTTTTCCAGAGATTAAGTTGGGTGGTAATAAAGTATTCCTCTTGCCTATCCCCCTTGCACCACTTCTAGAAGGAGAGAGTGGTTCTAGGCATGACTCAATGTTCCTGGTTAGTAAACATGGCTACAACAAGATCCACCCCATTTTGGAGCAGATCCTCCATTCTTTGCAAGGGTCTGCAAAGGATTTACAACAGGAAAAAGACCCGGGAACAGATAACTCCTTTGATCAAAATTATCCTCTGAACAAAATAGTCCTCTGATCAGTTCTCAGCTGTCCATTAGCTGGGCCCTGCATCTTTACTGTCATCCAACTGACCAGACTGTGTTTTGTCTTTCCATGTCGCTGATGGACTGCTCTGCAGGACTTCATGTGGGGACTGAGGTGACACCTGAGGCTACTGAAAAGTTGAGGTTATAAATCATTCAGCTAGGCATCTTTCCCACCATAGGCAAGATGTCTCCTTCTGCAGCTGGTCTTGGAAATTTTAGTTTTTAGGAAATGAAAGACATGAGGAAAGCTCTGCTGAGCTAAGAGGTTTTGTCATTACCCTCCTCTTACTTAAACTTAAATTGTTGTGGTGACATAAATAATTGCCCTTGCTTGGATAGGCCAGCACTACATGGAACCTACAATCTTGTAAGAGTGAAACTTACGAGCTATAACCATTCAGCATAAAATCAAGTATGTCAGTTTTGTAGGGATGCTCACACTTTCCCTGTCAGGAAAAGAAAGACTTTGCAAAGTTTGTTCCCCACCATTTCCTATCAAAACTTTGTTCTGGTAAAAATGTGGGTTATCATACATACAGATTTACTCTTGCAAAATTTGCTTTTCAGCAATCAAATTTCACACAAAATAAAAGAAAAAAAAAAGGAAAAAAGAGAGAACATGAATATTATTGAGCTTTCCATTAGAGATCTGGGATTTTACAGCTTTCAGAGCAACATTTCCATGCAGTGTAAATTTGTTTGGAAAATAAGACCATCTTTTTTTTGAAGTAGTTAATTACTTTGGTAGAGGGATCAAAAGAAATAAAAGATTTATGGATCCCTCTTTCTCATAGTGAAGGAGAAAGTGATCTGTTTGCAGGAGTTATATTTTCAGGCACTTTGCTAAGACACCCCAACCCCCCTTGGTTGCTGACTGTAAAATAAGAAAACTATTACCCAGCTGGGGTAACAATAGGCTCCCACAGTGCTTTTCTGCTCAGCCCGCAGCTGCCAGTGAAAGTGGAAACTACAGCAGCAGGATAACATTCTTTTCTTACAGCCTGTTTCTATGGGCAAGGAGCCCTCCCACTGCTTCAATGTATTTTCTATGCAAAACTGTAGAAGAAGTGACATTTTAAAAGTTTTGACCTTTGTTTTTTTTTCCCCCTCCCCCCCACTTTTTTTTTTTGCATGAACCAAGGCATAAATTTTTTAAACCTCTGACAGGGTATGTGTTAGGATCTGCAATAGCCATTACTATAATAACAAAATGTTTCAAAATTTGAAAATTCTATATTATGTGTAGCACACTGGTAACCTTTGTGTAGAAAAAAAGTAGTGATGAGAGATACAGAACTCTTCTGGTTATTGTCACGGGCAAATAGATGATTGTGGCAGATCTCATATGTCTTTGCAAAATAGTGTCATCAAATGTTGCATTTTCATTTACAAATTTCATATTTTAAAACTAAAATTTTAGAGGATTTTGCAGACAAAGATTTTTCCCCCACCGCTCTGGAAGAAAAAGAAATATTAGCCAATTTTACTAAAATCACCTTTGAAAAATAATTCCCAAGAGAAAAACCAGTGGACTGAATAGTGCTAGTGAGCGTTAGTAAATTAACTACATGTACATATATCCAAATTATATGGATCTAATTTGACAGGAAATTGTCATAGTTCCCAATTAGATTACAAATATACAAAACCCCCATACCCTTCTGGCTAAAACATAAAATAACACACTAAATCTCAGGAAATTATAAAGGATGTTAGAAATGTAAAACATATTTTCCCAAACACAAGAAAAATAAGTTAAAACTATTCAAGCGAGATGGGGACAGGGAGGGTGCCTGTGAGTCATTGAAGTGAATGTAGAACAGATTCCAAACACAAGCCTGGCAGGTTAATCCATGTGAGAATCATCCATTCACCACCAATTGCCTCAGCTAGCTACTACCACTAGCTATTACCAGCTCACCCTTGTGCTCACCAAGGACCCTGGCCCTGCTGTTGGTCCATCTATATATCTATCTCTCTGGGTCTGACTCCACATTCTTTTCTTACCCAATTCTTTTCCCATTACACATTGAAACCAATGGAAATTTGACCAATGCAAATGATGACAAATATGCCTATAGGACAGCAGTGTTCTGAAATAATGTTTTAAAAGCTGTTTTACCATTCATTAAGATTTAGAGGAGAAAGTAGAAAAATCCCACATTTTAAACTGGTGGCTCCACTGGTGGACTGATAAAGAGCTATAAAGACTTCTTGGTAACCCGAGTCCTCCACCAGAACAAGATAAAATCATCTCTCACTCTACAACACACACACACTGTAACTAAATCCATCATTAGCAAACTACATCATTCATCATCGGGCAAGAATCTACTATAAATTACAATGGGTCCATTAAAAGATTGGGAAACCTAACAAAAAAAAAAAAAAGGCAGCAAAAGCAAGGGAAAAAAAGCTCTCCCAGGAGGGTCTGTGTCAAGACAGAAGATTCTTTCAAGTCCCCTTGATCTGTGCCTGAGACACTCTGAACTCCTAGAACACCCCTTGAATTTCACATCCTGACAAACCATCCCCAGGTAAACAGGGCAAAGTCCGAATTTCTAACCAAACTGTATAGCTTTTTGTTTCTCTGGATACAATGTGCCTTGTAGATTTTCAAACCCAAAGTTGCTCTTTCTGTGTGAGAATCAAAAACTTAAAAAAAATATTCAGAAACATTTTCAAGACAAGCCTGCCACCAGGGAGCCAGGGACCAGCGACAGTTCTAGGCAAGTCATCAGGGTACCTGCACCTTTTCTGAGGGCTCCCCAGTGCTTGGGGCACAGAGCTGTGGAGTAGCTGCCAGAGCACATTGCACCCAGGGAAGGTCTTCTCCTTGGCTTTAGTGGGGGTGCAACCAAGTCAAACCAAGTTATGATTTCAAAAGTGTGTCTCTTGTCATCTGCTGTATTAATAGTTATTTGCATGTTTCCTGGTTTCTTTGCTATGATATGTGGGTGCAGGCAGAAAAATTCTAAAGGATTTTTACGTTGATAGTACTTCCATTATTCAGGACAATGTGCTATCCAAGGCAGGCAGCTATTTGGGATAAATAGCCTATCCCCATTTGTCCAAAATAGCCAAATGTCTGGCATGAGTCATGCCAAACAGGCAGCTGCTCAGCAGGAGTGTGGTACTGGCATACTAAAAAGCAGAAGATATTTAAGTGGGCAGAGAGAGCTAAAGGTGGCACCAGGGTATAGTGACAGAAGGTTTGTGGGGTCAGTAATACACAGCTATCACACTCATTAAAACTGTCAGACAGTGCCATCATAAATGACAGCGTTTCTGTGCAGTTTACGCACATTTTCCAAGGCACCACTCATCTCCTTACTACTTTAAACAGACAATAAACAAATATCTTAGAGGCCACTGCATGGGAGCTGCTGGCAGGTATTATCTCTGGAGCACACATATTACAAGCACGACATCACCATCATGATAGACAGGACAGTCTTGGGAAGCAATTCCTTCAGTAAGGGTGCTGCTCCATGATTTGCATAACACAGAGCATTTCCTCAGCTGTCTGAGATGGATTCCTGAGAAGTAATGCCATTCACAAGGAGCAGGATGGATATCACAGGGAGGTGCATGAGTAAATTTCCAGGTGAATGAAGGTATCTGTGTCCTTAGCTGGCTTCCAGGTAAAGTGATGTACATGCAGTCTTGTGAGCACCGGATATATCCCTGCTGTGTGCAGGCACCCTCCTGTCCTTTCCAGGCTATGAAGTCCCTTCCTCCCTCAGCATTGCATGAGTACTGGTAATTGAAGCTGGAGATACTCCTGTGAAGTAGGTAATGAACTTCATTTCACAGAGAAAGGAACCAAAGATGTAAAATTTGTGCTATACCCACCATGTCAAAGAAAGCACAGGGCAAAGTCCTAAATGGAACTGGCTACTGAGAAAGTTTTCTATGACAAGAATATCCTTCATCACAGTCACTGAGGTGCAAGCTCAGCAGGTGTAGTTTCCAAATTCAGTATCTTGGCTATCTACTTGTATTTTGAAATAAATGAAAACAGTCTCTGGCATGTAGTAAATTTCTTGCCAGACTTTGGAATTCTTTAGCTGACATTATCTTTAGCACATTTAAGTGCCAGAAAAAAAAAAAAAAAGAAAAAAAAAAGAAACTGGATAAGTGTGTAGTTAGTCATGCTTGTAAAAATGTCAATGCTGTCAAAAATATTTGTGTGAAAATCATAAACAAAATCTGCTACCATGAGAAGTTTTTTGGTTCTTAATTATGGGACAAAATGACTTCTTTTTCATGAAGACTTACAAAAAAAGAGAGCTAACACTGTGATGGAAATATTGGCACAGTCTTGACTCATCTGCTTCCCTGGAGTAATAAAGTTGCTCCCAGAAAGAAGAGGATTATGATCTTCACAGAGTACCTTAAAAATCCAGCTAGTATGTCAGGCTGGCTTAGCAGATTCCTAATAGGATGTGCAATCCTGCACCTCTAAGTATGTTTGAAAGGTTTCAGGTACTTAGAGGTAAGAGAGGGCTGGTTAGAAGTCTTTTAGTTGGCATTTTTGAGCGGATTTCTAGAACTGCAACTCTCAGATTCTCACACTTGCTTATAGAAACTGGATAAGCATATTTTATAACCTAAAAAGATAAACAAAAGCAGTAGGTCACAAGACCAAATCATGTAGGTCAGTGGAGAGGAATACCTATAGCTATCATGAGGTTTGTGCTCACTGACCTGTGGGAACAGTTGGTGGTCCCACACCATTTCTGAAGGACAGATGTTCTTACCCACATGCTACCACAGGTGGCAAGGCTGGGGTCAGCAGACCCCACAGGCACCTCCCAGGAATGCGCCCCCACTGAGTGGGTTCACTGAGGCCAGGTACCCTGATGGGTCCTTTGAGCAGTTGTACTCTCTTCCCGCTCTGTTCTTTGCAACTTTATAAAAACAGACTCACACTTTTACAACTTGTGGTTAATTGGGAAACTTTAACTGATAGCAAAGTCACAGGGAGTGGAAGTGAACATTCAGTGGTATGGCCTTTTGGGGTCTTAATCTTGGAACCATACACTGAGTACAGGCCTTGCTGTCTTCTCAGAACAGAGTCATATATTTTGGTGCATGGTTGTAAAGTATAAGACTCACAAACCAGTATTGAAACAGACAGAGGGACAGGATATTTAAGACTTTTTTATCATAAGAGTAGTGAGCACTGAGACAGGTTTCCCAGGGAGGTGGTAGAAGACCCAACTCTGGAAATATTCAAGGCCAGGCTGAATGGGGCTTTGAGTAACCTGACTGAGTTGAAGATGTCCCTGTGTATTGCAGGGAGGTGGGAACTAGATGACTTTTAAAGGTCCCCTCCAACCCAAAGCATTCTATGATTTCTCTTGCCTTGAACTGCAAATACTGTTTTTTAAAATTAGTGTCCAGCTGTACTGCTGTGGTCCTATGAGGCAGTGATTGGTTTCTCAAGAGTCTGGAGAAATGACACTAAACGGTCTGTCACAAATATGGCATAAAGTTACTAGCAAGAATATATTCTAAAAAGGGCTGCAACAACAGAAGCAACATTTTCTGCTGAGCTCTCAAGGCCTCTTACAGAAATGGTTTCCCATCCCTTAATATCCCTGTGAATTCAGTACCAATGTGCTATATTGGAAACCTAAGAGATTTCTTGAAACCAAACAAAAATTCTTAACATTCATCTCTTATGACTCCATTCCATGTCTCTCAGTTGTTATCTTCCCTCCTCATAGAATTTCAGATTACTGCTTGAAAAGGTAAGGGAAAACAATCTTATATTAACGCTCACTAGATTCATTCTTGGGGATTTACTTTATCTTATTTTATAATTGAAAATATCTGCATGGAATCAAGACACACTCAAAATTCAAGTAACATTTTACTTGTCAGTAACATTCCTTTACAAAAGGAATAAACCCCAAAGCAGAAAAATGTGACATTAAATGAACAATACCCATGTTACACTGGCTCATTTTAATCATGTCTACCTTCATTAATCCAAACAGCTCTACTGAGAGAGTCCCGGTACCTCTTTTCTGCTATCACCATGAAAAAAAACTTATACTGGAAGAATAAAAAGAGGTGAGACTCTTTTATGCACTGTCTTTAAAGCTTACACTTAATCAGACAGAAGAATTTCTGAAATATTCCATGCCTTCTGAAAAATAAAAGGCATAGAACAAGAGCTGGATAGCTTTGTGCCACCCATTTTTGTTTTGTTATGAAAAAATGACATTTTTTAGACAAGAAATAAGAGCAGATTTTTTCCAGTGTTCAGTGAGTGTGAGGACTAGGGAAAAGGCAAATCAGGAATAAATGGATTAAAGGAAAGACAGTTTTCTAAGCAGAAGAAAAAAATATCCCCTGGAGATATTGAAATGCTAAGTAACACAAGCAGTAGTCTGTGATCTGCCTTGCACAAAGGGCAGCAGGGAAATTAAAGGTACTCTCTACCTCTGGCCACCCTCAGACAGGAAGAGGGAGGCATTGAAAGCACTGTCTTCTGGCCAGGCCATTCCTTCCACCAGCAGCTCACCCCATCCTCTGTACCCCAGTGAGTCAGCTGGACATGTTGTCATCAGGCCAGCACAGGACATGCCACTTATGGAATAAGGCAGCAAGACTGTCATGCTGTGAAATGCCATCTGCCTTCTGAACTGTTCCTAGAACAATACCAAAGTATCATGGCAATGGCTCACACAAGGGAACCCAAACAGGCATTAGAATTTTTTGCTTCTCTTGGGAAATGGTCTCTCCTGAGGCCATCTATTTCCAAGGTCCCTAGAGTACCAAAGACAAGCACAGTAGGTTCTGTTATGCAACAAGTAGTGAGACGTTTGCCTCAGCCTTTTTGAGAGCATCATAAAAATTCAACCTGATCAATTCAAGTCTGATGAACTGTCAAGGTCTGTTTTCTACACACACGCTTGCAGCTCATTCTCCTCAGCTTGTTGAGAGACAGGAGGGGGAAGCAGAAGCACTTGGCTCTCTGAAACATCAGTTAAATATTTCTACAAAACCTTTTCCCCCTTTGGTTAGTATTTCTGAGGTCCTGAACATATCAATCTTCCTTTTTTTGCTGCTGACATTTTAGTGTTCAGAAGCTGGGTCTCCTCTACTGGGCCTGAGCACAGACACTACAACTATTTTATGCTGATGTAAAAGATGAACACAGAAGATGTCTAATAAAGGAACATGTGGGAAAAATTTTCTGATAGGAAGGGTCAAAGTCATCTCACTAGCCTATCCAATATCCTGGTGAGCCTATGAATAAAGCTGTTGTCTTAGCCTTTCCCATTCTTCCATTGCTATTGCACATCCATTCAGGATATCAGAACAGGTACCTGGAGATATATTCAGGTTCTTTGGTAGATCTGAGTCCTGCTACCTTGGTTCTTCCAGAGCAATCATGTTACTGATAAATGTAGTTATCTGCCTCTTTCCTGATCTTTGCTGCAGCTCTGAGAAGCTGTTGGAAAGGTCTGTGAGACAACAGTCTATGGGATTGGGTTGGATGCACCCAAGGGTATGGAGAAAGCTAACAGAACAGCTCGCCAAGCCACTTTTCAATATTTACCAGCAATCCTGGTTACCTGGAGAGGTCACAGTTGACTGGAGGTTGACCAGTGTGATGTCCATCTACAAGAAGCACCAGTCCTGTCAGCCCAACCTCAGTGCTGGGGAAGGTTGCAGAGCAGATCATTCTGAGTGCCATCACACAGCATGTACAGGACAACCAGGGGATCAGCCTATACCTAAGGCTAAGGTTAAATGGGCTCTGTGCAGAGGAATTAAAATCTAAAACTAAAATGCTATCATTTTTTGTAATGCAGACATCTGCCTATTTGGTAATTCTTGAATCTCTGTTGTGCAACATCTCCGCTCTATCCACTAGCGAGTTTACCACCTTTAATTTATGTAATGTGCCATAACAATAGACATCTACAAAATGTAGACATCTGCACCAAAGTTGTTTTTCATTGCCTTTTTCTAATTGTAAGCCATGTGACCTCTGGTAGCTGCCTAGTTCAGGTTGAGCCAAATTACTGCTGGGAAGTGCTTGCATCTTTCCATTGATTCTAACAGGGTAAAAGAAGAGGTGGACTGGTTCACATGTCTGCCTTGTACATGTCTTTATTTCTGTCATTCATATACAAATTTTAGTTACTTAGGTCACCACAAGTGTCTCTAGGCAGTCTAAGAGAATCCATTAAAACTGTACCTTCACATATGGGGCAATCAACAAAGGTAAGGTGGTGAGTGAGTGGTGTGCAGATTTTCCAGAAACAGGTTCAGGCTCACATCAGTAAACCGTTTAGGATAGAAATCAGCCTCAGAAAAAAATGCAGAGATTGCTTATTTGGCATAGCTTTCCCACAGTAAATAATAGATACAAAATTAGCTAGTGAGGGAAGAAGGGAAAAAATAAATCATTTGCTTTCACTTGCAAAGCTTTTAAAGCATTCAGAACAATATAAATCCTGAGACAGACAGAGACTGTCCTCTACAGATGGGCACTGGGCATCTGCAACAAAACACAATCATGACCCTACATATAAGTTTCTGTAAAGGGCCATTAGATGGGAGACAGCTCATTGTGTGCACATGTGTTTGGATGGGAAAAATGAGTCACTCCCAAATCTGGATCAAGCAGGTGATGTAAAGGATTGGCAGGGAGAATGATGCAGACAAAGACTCTACTTGCTGAAAAGCACTGAGTCACATCCTAGGAAAAGCATTAAAAAAGAAAGCAAAACTGGATGCAGTGATACCAATTGAGAGTTGGGAGCAAGGATGAACACACCTACTTCTGCTACAGAGGATGCATACCTGTATAAACCAAGGAGCCTAGACTATGTATTGTAGTGTCTTCTGTAAGGCCTGAGGATTGAAACTTTCTGTCTGTTCAGTGGCTGTTTCATTGAAGCAGTTTTTTGTAATTTGACGTGTCAGCACAATGTACAGTTCTCTGGAATGACAAATTTATCACTGGCCAAAGGGCTGGTAGGAAGTAGGCTACTGCAAAAGGGAATCAGATTCCCCATTTTCCCAAAGTTTTGCTGTCCTTCTTAGCAGTATTTCTAACTTGGTATCAGTGAAAGGGTAACCAGGAGCTATACCATTACATTTGCAATTTAAGAGGTGGACTATGAACCTTCTAGGGAAAAAAAAAAATTAAAACACTGAACTATTAATTCCCCTGCTATGTTTTACCCAGGTTTTAGAGCAACAGGAAGGCAAGCACAGTTTTTTAGCTCTAGACTGTGGGTCAGCCTTACTGGATCCGGACTGCCTTTGTGTTGGGCTGCTCAGGTATCCTGCTCTCCTCCCCAGTACTTTTATTATCCTTACATCACAGACCCCCTCTACTTACTATGGATGGTGGACATTAAGGCTTAGAGGAATTCAGCTTACACTGTGACACCTTTTAGCTGACTTTACTAACCACTGACAATCCACAAGATTGAGACAAACAGCTGAAGACATCTAAGCTAAAGCAAGGGGATAGCCACCAGCCCTCTCATCACCTTCTTGGATGTGGCAAGGCAGTTAACTCCAGTTAGCCCATCAGGGGACTAGCCTCTGATATGAATAATAGATTCAGAAACCTGATTTCTGAGCTTGAGACCCCTCAAATGGGACATAGCCCAAATAATTCTGCAGGGCAGCTTCTCTATTGCTTTACAAGCCTCTCTCCCTATACACTTGTTACAATTGATGTGGCAGATGCTCTGAGAGCTAGAAATGACCAGGAAAACTGAGTTAAGATTAAGCTGAGAAATTATGCTCAGGTGGCATAAATTGACTTACTGATATTTAAATTTTTTTTAAGCACCCAAGTCCTGTTTCCTCAAATCTGAACTCAGATTTCATTAATGCTTCATGAGGCCCTCCCAAGACCTTGATATTTTGCATCTGCTCTGGCTTTGCTTCTGTGAAAACAATTTTTGTGTATTCTGGGAAACAGATGTGAGGAAGAGATAGATTTGGGTAGATTTGGGAATTGTCATTCTCTTGACACTCTTCTGCGAATTCAAAGAGGTATTTGCCACTCAACTCCAGCTTTTGCCAGGAAACGTGGACCATCTTTTGGAACACCGCCACACATTTTTGCTGGGGTCTCACAGCTGGTCTTTGAAACCTCATGGAGGAACCAGGCTGAAACCCAAGACCAGAGTGACACATGAGACAATTAACACATTAGACTTCCCCATCCCCCAGTGAACTTTTGTTGGCCTGTCCTTTTCCTGAAAGGAAGGGGGAAAACCATCCTTTTTGTAGTGACTGCTCATTATATAAAGCAAATCAAGAGTGAAGTGAGGGAGCAAAGAGATGGCACAGAGCCCGATAAGTGCACCCTTAAATCTATAATTAAAACCAAAGGCAAGTTCCCAATATAGCCAATTCAGTTATATAAGATCTTACAAAAGCCTCACACTGTTTGCTGGGTTTTGCTTTATTACTGTTCCCTCTCCTTGGAGTTCACTTCAGGTCAGTAGTGGATGAGGTATTACAAGTCAGAGTTTATGGCAGGGTAGAAATCTAACAGTGCCCTGTTTGTAAAGATATGCAAGTGTGCACTCAGAGGGAAAAAATAATCACTGGCTCTACTTGAAAGAGAAAAAGTTAATGGTCATTTTAGAGCTCAATTTAGACCACCTCCAGCTCTGGAAAAGGATTGCTAGTTACTAAGACATAGCTTGAAATTATGTCCTGAGAGTCAGTGAAAAGCTACTCCTTGCCCACTAGTCAACGAAACGTGGCGAAACTACAGGTAATACAAAAAATCAGGCTGGATATGGCCTCACTAGCCAGCCAAACTGAAGAATGAGGGCATAGAAGTGTTCTCAGAAAGCCCATGACATGTCTGTGCATCATTTCTTTATGAGTACTAAAATCATCCTGCAGGAAAACACATGATCAGCTGGCTTATTTGTAAGCTCACTGTAACAGTACTGGGAGTAGCTATTTCCATGTGGTAGTTGGAACATGTATCAGAACCTCCGTGTTAAACAGTATGCAAGCTAGGTTTCAGAAATATAAATGAAAAGCACTAATCATTATTGATAAAAACCTTCACTGATGCATCCTCATCTGGCATTCTTTACAGAAGCAATAAGTAGTAGCATTCCTAAAAGCAATTGTTTCCTAAGACCATGCTGAAACTAAACTCTTCCTCCATATTGATGCCTAATGATTTTAATGCGTATTTTATAGATTTTCATAGAGTAATGTAAGTTGAATAAGTTTTCCTAAGTTTCTTGCATTTTAGGTGGCATTTGGAAGTTAATGAGTATTTTCTCACACATTCCTGAAATCCTGTTAGACGCACATTACCAAGGACACACTGTTTTGAAGAACACCTGAAGAACTCCAACTGAGACAATAAGATAGCTCTTAGTCAAAACAAGCTGAGAGTAAGCTCAGAACCCTTGGAGGGGCTCCAAGGGGCACTTCTGAGAAGTTCTGAGAGTGGGCACCAGGGGAAAATGGTATCACAGGTTGGTTTTGGTTATCAAATATGTTAATTACTGAAAATTATAAAAACTGTAACATTTGGCTGATGCACGTTCACATACCTTTGTTGTGCACCTTAGAATCTTCTAATAAAGGGCTACTTTATCTATCTATCTATCTATCTATCTATCTATCTATCTATCTATCTATCTATCTATCTATCTATCTATC
>JAWWEU010000001.1:93851774-93862401 GCA_035583155.1 Acropternis orthonyx | reverse complement strand
ATCTATCTATCTATCTATCTATCTATCTATCTATCTATCTATCTATCTATCTATCTATCTATCCATCTATCTATCTCCACTAATAATATTCTGAAAGCCTTTTGCAGGATTAGGCAGAGATGTAAACCCCCCAAAAACCCAAACCACCAAGAATACCATGTTCAAACACCAGTACAACCACTCAGCAGTAATCAGCACTGCATAGATATCCACATATTTCTGAGGTACAATATTCCAAAGATAAGAGGAATGTGGGAACCAGGGGTAGAAAGCAGAATTGTCTTCTCCACTTTCTGGTTAAGAAAAAGATAGACACATGCAAGGTTCATTTGTTAATGCAATTTGCTGAAGTCCCATATTCCAGGGTGGTAGAAGTCCTCAAAAAGAACTTACCTGGAAGAAGCTGGTAATTGCTGAATATAGCACCAACATTCACATATCAAAACACTTTCATGTTCTAAACTTCAACTATATTTAATTTGTCCCACAAAAATAGAAGTAGGGGGAAATAGAACACTTTCAAGAAAAGTCCTAAAATACTACTCTTTCTTCCCAGTGACAACCAGAAATGCTCTATTTTTTACCAATATCATAGATAGCAGAAAAGTGGAAAGAATTCTTTGCATGATTTTTGTTGAAATCGATGACCACCTTCACTTTGCAACATGAAACCTCAATCTAACATAGCTTTCAAAACTTGAGTTTTAAATGGCATGTTAGTTGCCTGAACTCTCTTTGAGCTGTGACAGTTCCCACCTTGCAAATATTATATGGAAAAGAAAGAGAAAACCATCATGGGCAAAACTGTGTTGCTGATGCAGTATAGTTAAAATATAACACTCGATTGGGTTCAGTTTCAGTTTATCCTGCTTGTCCCCATCAGAGGATTTCTGTGATTAATAACTGTCAGTGTCAGGCACTAAAATGGTTATCCAAAGAGTATTTTAAAAATTGCACTGGTTTGAAAGCTGAGGCTCAGCTCTGCAAAGACCTGTGTGGGAGAGCTGTGGGAAGGAGAGGCTCGGTGATGTTACTTTCCACATGTACCCACCAGCCCTCGTGGCAATGTGGGTGCTGGCAGAGCTCCAGTCTCACAAAGACAGTAGCACGAGGCAGACTGGTCTTTCCAGGGCTACAGCTCTACAGCTGCCACACAAACCAGCAGACCCTGTGGAATGCAGGAGGAATGCCTGCTTACCTTTTCAAAAGTTTGCACACAGTGCAGAGACACACTGGATCCTGAAGTACATCTGCATACAACATAAATATAATGTTTTCACAAATTTCTGTGAAGCCATGTCAGATGTTTAGGGCATAAATGAGAAATGGGCTGATTCAGTTTCACTGGGATGCAGTATCAACCCAGATTGGACCTGCTGACACCAATCAAACTCACAACCACTAACAAGTAGCTATCTGCAAGAAGGTTCACATATCTATATTTAAAGGGAGGATTGACACTAAAATTAAGGCTCACATTTTTACTGTTTTCGTTATTGGAGTGTACTAAGAGTGGTTGTTTTCTGAGAAAAGACAGTGATCAGCTTTTGTGATGCTATCACAGAATCACAGGTTGGAAGGGATCTCCAGGAATTATCTTGTCCAACCTCTCTGCTCAAGGAGGGACACTTAGAGCAGGACCAGGTCCAGACAGCTTTTGAATATCTTGCTATATATAGAAAATTTTTTAATATCTCCTCATCTATAAATCTGTGTAGTCTTTCAGCTCAATAAGACAACTATCTGCAGTAAGTAGGCATGATCTGATTACCAGGTAACATTCTCAGACAAAACATGTTTTTCACCCAGAGAAGTAAGAAAATGATAGATTCTTAATCGTAGGTTCTTAACCTTGGTTATAGCATGTCTCTCTGTTTTTGGAAGGGCGTCACACACTGTCTAATGGGAAATTCTATAAGCAGTCTGAGTCTAAATGGGATGCACCACCAGCAGTTCCATATAAACAAGCTCTTCACTTGTATTCATCTAAAATGTTTAAACCATTTTTGCCTCAGTATACTGCCATATTTCACATGTTCTTATAAACACAAGCTCAAGAAAAAAGTGTATCTGACAATTTTTCACAGCCAAAAGATGGTCAACAAGTTCTGTGCAAATCTCATGAAGAAGAGTCTATGTCTGTGTCAGTTTTATGTTGCTTTCTCATGTGACACTCACTCTCACTGAGACCATAGGGGAAAAGAATAATTTGATGGTTCAAAGTGTCTGTTAGTTTTGTGGTGTTTTTTACCTAATGAAATCAAGATAATCAAGCCCAAACTCTAAAAGCTAATCAGATTCTGGATGGGAATGGCTTGAATACAGGATTCCATTTCCTTGAACACATTTGATAATCATTACAGCCTATCAGCTTGGTAAAGTAACCTCCAGCATTATGTCATGCTGGCACTAATTGACTCACTTTCCAGGGCTCAGATAGTCTAATAAGTACTTCATTGATGATATTATTTCAAAACTAATTTGCACTGTCTCATAGATTTTCAACTTCAAGTGCTGTGTCTTCTCCTCCTATAATATACTGAAAAATGAGTTACAATTCATAGTTCTATGCTGACATCTCAGTCCATGCTTGTTGCCTTTTCCTTATTTTACATCATGAAACAGCTCCAATGATTTCAAGGGGCCATTCAGATAAGGTACACAACATGTATATGACAGATCTTAAGTACCGTGGCAGAAGATAAATGTTATAAAACAGCCTTTGATTTCTCAGTACAGTAACAGCCTCTTTCTCATTAATCTGATAACACATCTCTTTTTTGTTTATCCTCTATTTTGATTTCTCAGTGCTTTCCACTGCTTCTTTTATTTTTGTTTCCAAAGTTACCACTTTAGATAGAACAACTGATAAAGGAAATACCAAGTCGAGTTTCACTGTCCATTCATGCTATTTCCTTTCTTAATGTTTACGAGATAGTTATCATTAAACGCCCCCCTCAGAATGTACACCTTCAAACTTAAGCTTAACAACTGTGAAAACAGAGATCGCTATGGCAAAGGTGAAGTTCAAAGCCTTTCTTGGTTTCTTTGCTGTTCTTTTTCAGATGTGTAATCGCAGAAAAACTGCCCATGATTTTCAAGACTTTTCCTGTTCCACCATTTGGAGCTGCTACACCTCGCAGAGAATCTGCCTCCCAGTGCAGTTTCTGACCATGTTTTGTTCTGACCACCTTTTCAAATTCTTCTCATGTGACCTTTTTTTCCCCCCACAAATGCACTGTGGTAAAGTGCCTGGATGCAAACAAATTGGTGACCAAGATAAGGAGTAAGTAAGTATCTTCTCTTAAATAACTGAATTAAAAAGATTTTTATCATACCAGTGCTGTGCACTTTTAGAACTGATTTTTAATTTCTATATACTTGTGAATAATCCTGTAAAAAAAATGATTCAGCAATGCTCCTGCACTTAACATACTTCTGAAACAGGTTCAGGAGAAGAGCTACTCATGTTCTTGGGCCCCTCAGCTACAACAAGAAAGAAAAAGAAAACTCAGTTCAATCTTTGAAGCAAACAAAACCCATAGAAAAAAATAAAATATGTGATCTTCTTCTTGTCTTCTTCCCAGGGAAACTATGACAGATGAGACCCGGGGAGGTAGAAAAGATTTTTCTCAGTGCTTCAGAATTATTTGTTCTTCCTGCTTGTGGAGATAAAACAGAAAATACAATGATGGGTCCTAGTCAGATATGCACTTAGACATGGAAATTGCTTCTCTCCAGTGACTGTAAAAAGAACCAGGGTTTGTCAGTAGCAGTCTGAATCACTGAAGATTTTGGATGCGATAGTAGTCAGAAAGCCTAAATCAGGCACCCCAGGTAGTCAGCTGAAGTCTGAAAATGGGAAAAATAAGGGAGACAGAGCACCATAAATTCAGAGGGCAGGTATTTTTCTATTCTAAGTCTTCAAATCTGTCTTAAATCTATGCTATGAATGTAGCACATTGGTCCCTTCTGCTGTGGGTAATGAGACACCTTCTGAAACCGCTTGCTAATTTACACAACATCTGAATGCAGGGCTGGATTATGGCACCTCTCTGCTGTTTTAGCATTTCATTTGCAGGCAGCAAGTGCTCTTACCTACTCACATGCTGCCAAAAATGTGCACATCTTTTGTGTTCCACAGAAGTTCTCTGGTGGGAGGAGGTTCCACCCTAGAATCCATCCCTTACCCTGCAGGTATTTGAGCTTTCCAGCCTGTTGGTAGCAGGGGCAGATACATATTATTCCTAGTGTTAGCAACTGTTCTCGTCTTAGCTCAATGTGGAAACAATTGCTCAGGGGTCCTGTAAATAATAATTCTTTGGTATAATTTAAAATTAAAAAAAAACCCCTCGCTACACAGTAAGCTGGCCGTAATTTTCCCATTACTCCAGAGAGTATCCCATTCATTGTTTGACAGATGTGTTTTTAATTCTAGTTTCTCCTTCTCCTTTAGCTCTCCTGTTGCAGGTAGACAACAGAATTTAACTGCTTTAACATCTGCCAAACTGTTCACTGTTTCAGGAGAATATCTAGCAAAAAGTGTAGACTAATACTGAAGGCCGTTTGACCTATGGAGAGCACAGAAATCTGGGTGGGAAAAAAAAAAAAAGAAAGCTAAGAAGACCTGACAGTAGCTAGTATAAAGTCCACTGCACATGCAAGAAGACGAGCTTTAAAAACATATCTGCCTAATGTATTTTTAAACTATCTTCCTGTATGATCTCCCTGATCGGATCAGGGACACAATACCACAAATAATGAGATTGAAGAGAAAGCAATACAGTTCTGAGAAAAACTGCACTCCAGCCTAGTACATTTAAAAAATGTTCCCAAAGTGATTTTAAGTAATGCAAATTATGCCAGAGAACAGAAAGTACTCGTACCTTAATCTGCAGTTCAGTAAACTGCTCAAAATCTGTTGCCTGAAACCTGTCTAGCAAGCCCTTGGTCCACTTGCACATGTAAGAAGACACTTGTTTTGTGGGAGACAGAGAGGCAGATGCAGAGCACAAAAAGTTTTGGAGAGTGGCACTGTTAGTGCTGCAATCCCTGTGTGGTATGAAAGCAGTTTCTCTGAGGACTGATGGTTGCTCTGTGCCCAAGGAAGCTGCTAGTAAATGAAAGGCAATGTTGGACCTCTGTCAATTAGAATGAACCCCTCTTTCTAGCTGTCATAAGATCAATGTATTCCTGTTACTCTTGCCCTGACAACTATGATGTAACAAACTTTTAAAACAAACAGCAACCAAGTGTTAGGTAGCCATGGTGCCTGCCTGAATTACTCTCTCCAGATACAAAGGCTAGTCATAGGTTCCTGAGTTTTTTTTTTCTGATCACTGCAGCAACTGAGATGCAGGTGTACTTCTCAGAAAAATTCCTGCCTAGGATATCTGCAGTGTGCAGTAGTGTGTGAAGAAACAGATGATCCTTGTGCTTGTGTCAGCAGACCTGCGTGGCTGGGCAAAATCAGTTTTCAGAGCCACAATTCTGAGGTGCCATCTGCAAAACACAAGAATGCATCATACCATGAGAGTACAAAATATATGCATCTTCATCCAAGATGCTGGCCTATCTCCCCGTGCCATATGCTCCAGCTGCTAAGCTAAGTTCCCATTCCTGAGTATGTGCCAAACAGTAACAACAGTAAAAACAGAACAACCCCTTGAGTTACATCCAGTAGTGCAGGGCTACTGGATCTTCAACTGATCATGATTCAGCAGCTGAAAATTCAAATGAAGGTGTAATATTCATGGATGATAGTGAAAAGGGAATTAAAAAGTAGGAACCAGAAGGAAATAAGCTAAGATAGGCTTAATTTTTCCCCTTCCCCCCCCCACCCCCCACCCACCCCCTGTGTTAGACTCCTGTGTCTCACAGAGGGGGAAGGAACTCCCAAAGGAATTAAAGAAAGAGCATAAAATAATTAAGTAAGGAATAAGTAACTGCAAGGTTGTTGAATACAAATATGGTCCAATTCACTGTCGATTCCTTACTGAAAAATTCAGAATTTAAAACTGAATTTGACAGCAATTAACAGAAATTCTGGTAATTGAACAGTCACTCCAAATTGTTATGGAATTCATTGAAGAAATAGATGTCCCATGAGTTTTTAAGACAATATAAAGGATCTAATGGAGAAAAACAGCCCCACTAGCACACCTTTCAATTTTTTCTCTCTATTCAGGATGACCCAGCCTGAACTCTGTGTTTTCAAACCAGAAAAGATAAAAGTAAGCCAAAAGTACCTACTCTAAAGACTACTGGGGAATTAATGTTGATTCTCAATCACATTTTCTCCAAATTCAATAGTGTGGGGTTACACTTTCACTGGAATGAAGGTTTAACAAGCACTAGAAAGAACCTTGGAGCAATAATTAGATAATTACAGAAATGCCATCCCTTTAAGTACCTCTGAACTGCTCCCGTAGGGGATTTGCAAGAAGACCCTAGTATAAAATGAGTGGAAATACAGCACCAGTGCTGAGAGATTTTGGCCCCAGCTCTACAAACACTGACATAAATTACCTCACTCAACGGAAGTCCTGGCTGTGCTGGTTTTTAAATTTGTTCACATAGGAAATTTTTATTATTCTTTGTTGGAAAATTTCTGCCCTGGTTACTGTCCTTATGAATGCCTCATTTGCAAAGGGAAAAAAAGTTGCCTTGCTTCACTGGAAAAGTGGGCAACAGATTTCAGCAAGGGAAGGAATTTGGTGGTTAGTGCCACTGGATGAGAGGAATATCAGCTCCACTGAGCCCCCTTTCTCTTCGTGGCAGGTACGAGGAGAGCT
The DNA here is from genome assembly GCA_035583155.1 of Acropternis orthonyx. NCBI lineage: Eukaryota > Metazoa > Chordata > Aves > Passeriformes > Rhinocryptidae > Acropternis > Acropternis orthonyx. Next base: position 93,855,607 of record JAWWEU010000001.1, on the reverse strand, counting down.
GTGAGGGCATGGGAAGGACAAAGCAGAGAAGGAATAAATTCAGAAACAGTCTTAGCCTTCCTGTAACTTCCTCTGTCTTTGGCTACAGCCATTGCTGTAGAGCAGCTGCTGGCCACCAGCAGCAGTGAACAGGCTTCCAGCCAGCCCAGTTTATTTGCCCACTGTCCAACACATGATTATTGCATGGGATCCTGAGTGGGATAATAGCTTGTCCCTTGTACATCTGTGATATCCAAATATAAAAGAATATGTTGTGTATTAAGCAGTACTGCTTTTGTTATTACTTAGATTTGATGAAATCTTAGGAAGAATGTAAAGACCCAAGCAGGGAAAATCAGAGGCACACTTTTCAACATATGTAAACCCACAATTTATATCACGTGTTGCCAACAGAAGTCAGTTTTAGTCTAGTAATTGTCTTTGTCATTCTTCTGGTTTTAATATACATCTGACATCTCACACTCTGTACATATACTTTTTTTAAACATAAATCAAAAAAACATGTCTCTGTTAGACTTGGGCAAGCTCTTAATTTTCTCTCAAAGTGTCCTGGGAGCATAAGACCTCTTGGCTTTGCTGTCCTTACCTCAATGCATCAACAAGGTCTACATACAGTCCTGCATAATTCCTTGAATCGCAGACATTCCTGGCAGGACTTACATCAGCAAGACATGATGTTGCAGTGTGTACATCAGCCTCACAGTGACTATGTGTAAAACAGGGGAAATAGAGGTAAAAGCACCAACAATCAAAAACAGGCAATGAAGAGAAAAACAAGCATGGAGGAATCAGTTACATGCATAAAATGCACAGAACATCATTAGAAACTGGGACAGGTTTTATACAGATACAGCTATTATGCTTAGCCTTCTTTAGTTTAATTAAGGCAAATAATTAAGGCTCTAGATACTGTACAGAAAGAGCTACTTTTTATCTGCAAAGAGTGCTAGTGTCACATTGCTGCTTTCAGAAGCTGGGTGATACAGAATAGACATTTCCCCCTGTCTCTTCGGGAAAAAGTGCTTGAGTTTAGTGATCATGCATGCTGTCATTCCTATGACTCCATGAAAGTATTTGTACAGAGCTGCCTTCCTCAGCACAAGCCCCCTCACAGTGAAGGGCTGCCTGGCACTTCATTCCTGGACTGGAGTGTCTGGAGGCAACCAAAGAATTAGCAGCATCTTCTTTATTGATAGAAAGTCAGGTTTCAGAAGGAGATCTTGACTCAGTGCAGCACTCGAATGCCTTCTCGGATCTAAGCATACGTGTGCACTCCTATGCTTATTCAGCAACTGCTTGATTCCAAACCTATCTTAAGCACATGCTTAAATTGTATGGAAGCCTGTTGGACTTCAGCACGTTTCAGCTCTTTGTGAAGCAGGATCCACAGTGATTAGGAATTCAGAAAACATCCTCAGTATAACCAGGTTCTGACAATTAGATTTTGTTTGGACATAATTTGCTTGGGCACAGGACTCTAGTAAGTGGATTTGAAGAGAAACGTATCCAAGATGCTTCTTTGTTTTGTATTTTCTGAGAATGTGTACCTTGCATCTACAAATTTTTCCCTTGACATAAGCTTTTCTAAGGAGTGGTAGAGAGATACTAACCTTCAAACTTAAGGCATGAGACAGCTGCTCCCAAAGATGTTCATTAACTTAAAAAAGTCTCTAGAGGGATTGATGCACTGTTCTGGAAAGTGACTGATCACTAATGTGGCTTTCACAAGAGAGCCCTGCCCCCAGGTTTCCCACCACTACAGGCACAGCATCTAAAGTAATTGAAGAGATCTGGAAAAAAGAATTCCAACTAAAGGCTGGATTCCCTTCCAGCACATTTAGAGGGCCAGGGGTTGAATGCATTTGGCTTTGTTGTACTATGGAATTTCCTAGGAGGAAATCACTCCCAGTGAGCAGTTCAGCCAGAAGGCTTGTTCTCCAGCCTGATACTAAGATGCCTTAAAAGAGCTCATCATTTCACTCTCTTTTTCCTTAATTTTAAAATAACCTAGCTTAAGTACCTTGGAAAATATCTATCTGAGAGTGTTACTGTAGAAACTATTTAGATGGATAAATAGCTCTCCTCAGAAAAATATATACAGCAAACTCATATAAATGCAAATGATCCTATTTTATGTTAGTATCTCATATGTCTATGAGCATTTCCCAGGACACATTTGCACAAGACAGGTCATAATACATTGACTGGTCTGATTCTAAGCTACCATCCTCAGTATGCAGACATGACCCATGGCTAGGAAGGACTGTTCTTGCAAGGACACTCTGGAAAATGCCTACTTGACTGAACAAAAATTACAGTATATGTACATAATACTCTCCTTCCCCTCATCGTTGTGATTTTAAATCTGATTTAAGAGATGGGTGAATGCCAAAGAGTCAGTCCTGCCCCAGGCAGACAGCAGGATGGCCCAGAAATTTTCCTTCAAGTTTTGTTTCAGATTGGTGTTGGGTTTGAAATACAGGTTGTATTAGAACCTCTTCCCCCACGGGCATTTCTCACAGACACACACATATATACACTGCCCTTCACAAAATGGTACACCTGCAGTACTCAATTCAGATGTGCAAGAGGTCAGTTTTGTGCCATTTATTCAGGGATATTACATGCTGTAATCCAGTATCTTTCTTCTCTCTCATGTTCACTCTTATTAATATGATTATAAATATTTCCTATAAAAGGAATATTGATGATGGTGCACTTCACTGTGGTTCGTGCACTGTCACATTTTTTGTGTAAAGGGGAAGGTTCCTTTAAAGGTCCTCTAATTCTTCATTTCTCTAGGATTTTCAGCAGACATAAGAAATAAGTACAAGATGATACTTTATTTTGGCCCATAACACAGTGGTAATTTAAAGATTAATTTACGTTTTGTCATGTGAAAAAAATACGCTGTGACAATGATAAAAAAAAAATCTAACACTGCCCCTCCCCCCAAAAAACCCCTATTCAAATCTTAGACATGCAACAATTTCCCCAAGATTATTCCCAGTAAATCTTCATAGTTCCTGTCTCAATTTCAATATTTCAAGATTGTCTCTCTTCTTCTCAAACACACAAGCATCCCAAGTTTTCCCTGGCATTTCTTAAATAACTGTTACATATCGTTTCCTTTGCCCCTCCTCCCACTTGCCTTTCTACTGAGTTCTCTTGTCTTTTTTCTTCCTTGCCTCTCTTGTTCTCCTGCCTCCAGGACCTCATAGTTACTACTTCATGCCCAATCGCTCCTATTCAGTCCTGTCTCCTTTTCTCTCTCTCCACTGATAAGGAAAACTTACCAGAATATGTATTCTCCAGGCACTCTTTTAATTTAAATGTGAAGAAGAGTCATTTTGAGCCTCATTCCTAGCAAAGAATTGGTCATTTGTCAGTTACAGAAGTTTCTTATCCTTATGTACTTTCAAAAAACTTGAGATTTTATTGTCTTATGTTTTGATTGTAAAAATAAGCATTTTGCAGGAAACCACAAGTGAAATGACAGTATTCTGTCTAACACAAGCCACTACCAAATCTCTGAGTGCTTAAATCTCCCAGCTATGCTTTGGGCAGTAAATTGCTATCTAGTAACTAGTATATCAAAGGAAACAGAAAGTGATGTTTCCCAAAATGGGCAGAAAGGCTGACTTTGAACTCTACACTGCTTTACTTTCAGACACGCTTTCCCCAGTGCTGCACACCAATTCCCTCCCACCCTGCTTACATGCATATTCAATGGACCATATGCTTGATCTCGAATATCTCTGGGCATGATGGATCCTATTCGTCAAGAAGTGGCTTCTACACTCGTGACCAAAGGGGGGGGGGGGGGGGGGGGG
>JAWWEU010000001.1:93818047-93846245 GCA_035583155.1 Acropternis orthonyx | reverse complement strand
TTTTTCCCCCCCCCCCCCCCACCTACCCCCCACTCCCCTGAGTTCTTGGGTTGCGCTCCCTTCAATCTTGTCAGCTGTAAAATGGGTCTCTTTTTAACCTATAATGGATCAGTGAGATTAAAGGTGAAGTCATGAATTAGTAGCAGTGACAGCCCAGCACGATGGCCCCGGCAGCAGGGGGTCTCCCTTTGTGCTCGTCCACTCTGACCCCCCGTGCCACTCTCCGCCTGTGGGAACCGGACAAGAAGAATGTCGGGGTGGGGCCGGGGGCCGCCAGCCTCAGCCCCTGCGCCCGGCCATCGCCCCCCGACACATTCTTTCCCTGGAAATATTCTGACATCACCCCGTCATACCTCCTTGCCGGCTCCTTCGTTAACTCCTTTATGCCTTGCCGACAGAGGACAATGAGTCCTGCTGCAGGGTGGAGGCGGAGGGGAGGGAGTCATCTTTCCCAGGACAACTTTTTCAGAAGCTGTAGACCTAAGGCAAGCGTGGTTTTTAAGCTTGGGAGATAGGTGAATTTTCTAGGAGTTGGGCTGTGGGGTTGGAGATGCTGCTCTCCATGACAAAAACTAAAGTGAAATGTGTTCAACGATGCAGAAAGATTTCTTTGGGTGTTTAAGCCTGAATTTCTAAAACAAAACCATCCCTGTCACAAACACATCTTGTTCAATGTCTACGTTTTGCCTCGGGAAGTACATCAAAATTGCTCATTATAACCATTGGAAATGTATGATGCATTTCCAGTCTCCTCCATGAAAAACTGTGGTAAGGCAACACCAGAGACAAACACAAATAACAGGAGCTTCCTCTTAAGAATTTCTCTTTTGGGGAATACCTGAGAGCAGAGGGACAGCAACAGAGCTGCATCTTTCTGCACGTGTGAGACAAACTGGTCTTCCTGTTCCTGTTCTCTGGGATATATTTTGTCCTTACTGAAATGTAAATTTAGTGTTGCCTTCAGCCTATCTTCTAGGATAAGTAGCTAGACTTTTCCTAGTCCTTCCCAATTAATGTGCTAATTAATTAATTATAATGGGATTCCTTATCCTGACTGTTTTACCTTGTTGGTGAAGAAAGTTCACACTTCTGAGCATACATTTCTGACATGTTTAAAGCTATCCTATTGCACCTGCCACCACACTTATTCCAGCTCATATCACTTCTTTAGGGAATATAACATGTGTGCAGGACCTAGCCAGGAAGGATGGTCCCAGAAAATGAACAGAGGATCTTCTCTGGAACACCATAAGAAGATCACTAGAAACAATGTCACTGGGTGAGGAGAGGTTTCATTCTTGTGATATTATAAAGTCTGGTGAGAATTCACTACCTCTGTGCCTTGAAGTTCTGCTCAGGAGGCTCCTATATGTGCCCTGACAGACTCAGGTGGATTTAGGTCCCTGAAACAGCATAAAGACATTTTAAGACACCTAAATTCAAAATTGTGATTCCTGCTTGGAGGCTGTCTAGCCCCAAGGAAACATTAGTGTTTGCAGGATTCTCCTGTTTTGCTCTAAGGGATGCCAGGCAACTTGCTTTCCTGCTCCAAGCGGAGTAGTCTGGAAAACAGCCACTCCATTAACTCACTTTGCAGATACTGATGGAATTCATGCAAGGAAACTCTGGATCCAGTCTTGGAGAAGAGCGTAAGGGAAGAAAATCATGTGCTACAGCCAGCTCTGTTTTCTTATAAGATCTCATTTTGTCTTTTCTGTGTCTTACTAGCCAAAGAGACTCTTAAAGATGCAGGGCTAAATCCCATAAAACCATCACAAGTAAATTAATGAATGGGCTAGGGAAGGGACAGGGCAGACACGACGAGCCTCTTCATCTCTTGAGCAATGTGTGCTCATGCCATATGCATCTGACTGGAAAGTTCACCCCAGCTTGACATCGCCCTGTTTAGCACCAGCCTGCTTCAGCCCACACCAAGGAATGTGCACGTGGTCATTGCCATGGGAAAGAAACAGCTCAGAGAGCTTCAGGAGCAGCAGCCCTGTCTCCAGCCCTGAGCAGCAGTAGGCAGTGGCTGGGAGCAGTCAGTGAAGTGTGCAGATGGCATGATCTGAAACAAGTTTCTGACTAGATGAGCTGACAGCAATTCCACACCAGTTCATGTCAGCTCTGTGGCGTCCAGTTACATTTTCTGCAGGTCTGCTGGACCTTTTTCCCAGAACAGGCTCATCCCCACCTGGCATCTACAAGACTGCAATCCATAACACTACATTTTGAAGACAAAAGGGAGAGCACATTGGAGTTGCACCCAACCGGTGAGGGAAGGTTGCAGGATGCACATTGCAAAGTGTCACTTAGCAACATGGCACGTGAGGAGTACACCAGGGCACAGTGGGGCCTGGACCAAATGGGATGCTCACAAGTTTCCAGTTAAATCCCCTTCCATATAATGCCTTCCAAGCCCAGGCCCTTTTGAGGGAAGTGTTCAGACTACATCCAGCAAAGGTCTTAGCAAGCTGAATAAGTTGCCTACCTGGTGTGCCAGATCAGGATCTCTGCAAAATATAGCATTGGTTTCTGTCCAGTATCCACAGTACTCTTCTATTTCCTTGAAAAATGGGGGATTTACGTGCAATCTTTCCTTTGAGAGAAATCAAACTCATGTATCACACTTCCTGAAGAGGTACTCAATCTCTATATAATTGTATGTGCTCAGCAGGAATGGTGGGGGCAAGGCGAATTTTACCTCTCAGGTCTTTCCTGGAAACACAAGGAAATCCCAGGCATCCACACTCAGTCCCTAGGCTGCAGGGTCATGTTCCTTCTTTCTGGCATGCCCCTGAAAGCAAATGACTGCATGCCCTGTGGCAGTGCTCCAACAAGCAAGCTGCTAGCCAGGCAGTAAGCACAGCCTGGGAATGAGAGAAAACATCTTTCCAGGCAGGGGTGGGAGCAGAGCCTCCTAAACTCTGGGCAAATGGAGTGGACAGTAGATGTCTGTAAAGGATTATATAAAGCACTGGCTGTGCCCTGCATTTAAAATTGTGTTCTCTTTATTTTGTTTAGAAGAAGTTTTGGCCTCCCACGATGAGGAAGGTGAGCGAAGGAGAGTGCATAGGCAGGCAGGGCTGACTCCCAGGTGGTCAGGGGAAGGTGCCTTGAGAAGCACTTCAATCCTTCCTCTCTCCTTGCTGCTTATGAAAGGCAGTGTGGGCTGTTTTGGGGGATGTTAGAGGCATGGCATAAGGCTCAGGGCCCTGCTGTCAGGAGGAGCGGGGGATGGGAAGGAGTATCTTCCCTTAAAGGCTTTTCTGGAATTTGTTCCTTGTCTCACCCAAACAGAAGGAGGAAGAATGGCATTAAACTTATGGACTGGTAGTGTTGTCACAAACCATGATTTCATCAGGTATATTGTATTTCTTCTTAAAGCCTGAGCTCTTAGATTCTCTCCATGTTAAGGAAACAAGAAATTATGTGTCCTCAGGGTCTGGAGAACAGCTTGGAGACAGCCAGCTTTCTAATCCTAATATCAAACAGCAAACAATTAATAAGTCAGTGTTGAAATGTACTAAGAAGTACTGTTGATTAAAAAAGCTTATAAAGAATTAATTTTGTTTTGGTTTGTTTTGAGATTTCAGATCCCATTTTGGGGCCCTTAACTAATATCTGTTGAATAGTGGAACTTGAGCATCCTCTGACTTCACTACAGCCAGTAATGTTTCATGAGTCTCCCCCTTTGCAGCTGGGGGAGGTTCCCTTCAAGGCTGGGGAAGCCTGGGGCAGGTGTGAAAGTCTTCAGTCAGGAGCTATGGAGAGGGATTAAGGATGAAATCACCTCCCAGTGTCACAGAGGCATCAGACACCTGTGTATTTTCCCTGAACAGTTGTTTCCTGTCCCATCTGATCCCACATCCAGCCTGAGAGTTCTGTTCTTTCCTCCACAACTCAAACCGGGGACACAAGTAGCCGTGGAAACAACTTGAGTCTCATTGGTGGCTCATTGGCCACTGGAGGAGACCCAGAGGGAAGCAATCCAGTCCCAAGCCACAGTAACCTCCAACTCTATTTCTATGTAAATCTCCTGCAGGGCTGTACCTCTCTATTTACAGGTGTCAAACCTACAAGAGTGCATGGATTGCAGCTAGCACAGAGACTTGGTTCCTTGTTGTACCTCCTTCCTGCAGCCTCTTTGTGCAGCCCTGAATCCACAGAGAGCTCCCCAATGGGGCTCCCTGCCTGTCTCAGAACAGCTTCTCTCCTGTGTCCCTGCTCTGCTCTCGCTGGAGACCATGACCATGTCATGCCAGAGAGATTACCTTGCTTCTTTGCTTGGGCCTGGGCAAATTACAGCAACAGTGAACATTGAGGATGGAGACCTTTTGCTGACCACTGCATGGAAAATAAGAACCTACTCCCTCTTGAGTCATCAGCAACCCAGCAGCAGCTTCTGCTCTGAGCTCCCTCCATGGTTAGTGCCGTTACCTGCCCTCGCCTGTCAGCATAGGGGTGAGTTATGCTGGATGCTGAGAGACATTGGCAGGGCCAGTGCTCTTCCATGTCTTCTGCAGGCTACCATGTCTTCCTGTTGCACAAGAAGAAGGTGTGTACATGCACACGTTTATGTGCCACACGTGTGCATGGGCGTGTGTGTGAGAGCAGTCTGTGACATTGCTACTCTCATTCTGTGCAGGGTGGGTCAGGATGGGGAGGGAATCACTTAGTCCTTTTCCTACACACTGGTGTGGCAAGGAGAGAGATGTTATCTGTGCTGCATGTGGAGGTAACATGGACTATATTAATTTCTGGTTTTTTCCATTTCCTGTTCCCTGGAAAGAGAGGTAAAGTAAATCCAATTCTGAACCACTCTTGGGCATATCCTTAGAGCTTATAGGAAAGCCATGGTTTAATAGCAGCCTTTTATTGAGTAACTCAGGTAGTTTCTTTCTGGAAGGAGGATTGGATTAAAAGTAGTTTAAAATTATCAATGTTTCTCCAGTACTCTACTATCAGTCTTGATATTCAAGAAAAATCTAGCTCTGAAAAAGGCTATTTGCCAAAAACATGGAAAGCCAAATTTTTAATTATTACATCTATGCCCATTTCTCATACTGCTCATTTAGAAAACAACACAATGAAACATTTCATTCCCCATTACTAGCTGCAGAGAAAATTCTGGAGATACATTGAAACATCATGCTTTCAGATGACTGCAACTTCTATCAAATACTTCTAAAGACAACCATGAATGTCTCCATTAGAAATACAAAAACATTCTGTGACCAATACTCTCCTAGGAAGGTTTATTATCGTTGCAAAGTCAATTCCAGCTCTGTTTTTTTCAGATATCTACTAAACTGTATTGTGAGAAAAGTATAAAGAATTTTTATTTCCATTAGATTTTTATTTTAATCACCTAAAAATCATTCTTATGGAAATGAGAAAGACAAAAAGATTCCCCAGGGACTGAGAAACTTCACTGATTTGCATCATTAACACTGAAAAGAACTTGCCTGGAAATGGCCCCTTCACGTTTTCTTTTATTTACATTTCCAGACAAATACAAAATTAATTTCAACAAGAAGGTTTCTTGTAGATTCATATCCCATTTTGATTAGTCTAACCATTAAAACATGAATATAGCATGCTGTGCTTTGATGGACTGATTTAGTCTTTGTTATACTGGAATTTTCTTTCTAATTTTCTTTTAGTTTTTACTTCATTTGTAAAGGGTTTGCAACACAGAGGCTCTCAGTGATCATTGACTGTATTAGCATTCATAATTAACACCAGTAATTGTTAAGAAACTTTTGGAACAATTACCATTTGCAGCACGGAATGAGAGAAAAGTGGCATTCATTTAACAAAACTCTTCAGTTTCCATTTAGCAAGCCTGTCCAAGCATAAGCAAAAATGAAAAACCAGAGAATACTAAATATATATTTAAATGCAGACAAATTTCTATGACAAAGTAGTTCTTTCAAGGCTCGGATCAAAATTTTAAACACTTTACCTTCTTTGTATCTTCTGAAGAGTTTTACGTAACAAACTTTCAGTGTCATCACTAATAGCAGTTCATGCCAAGGATTACTTTCTTAAAACTGCTACTCAAGCCCGGTGATTTGCAGTACACTTCTTATTACAGGATACATTATGCAGAAACCCTCTGCTATGTGATGGGACATGGCAACCCTGCTGTGAGAATGCCTATCAGCGCTTCTTTTAAGGCCCTTTCTCAATTGTCAGCAAAGTATTTTTTAAGGTTAAAAGGTGTAAAATTATTCTGAAACGCTTTTCTGACCTGTCGCCTATCACTGCAAAAAGCTATAGTTCATTTTTTTTCTAAAATTGTATTTTTAAAATGTGATAATATTATAAGAATAAAGCTAGGAAGAAAAATATAGTTTTCTATGTTTTTCATTTTATATTTTGTAATTTTTTTTCTGTATTGAAACACATTAAGATTGTGGCTCCTTTCGTATTTCTGATTTTCTTCATTATGATTCTTCCTTTCCTGTGAGTCAGTTACAATTTACAATTAATAAGAAACCAGAAATTTTAAAAAAATCTCTTCACTTATATTTTTGTGGATTTTCAAATGAATTCCTGAATCATATTCTCTAATGTAAAAGTCAAATGTGGGAGGGTCATGAAGCACAATCTCACTTTACTGGTATGTAAAGCTCACAAGATCTGTCATTCTTCAAGTGCTACCTGTACTTTGATTGAAACAACTTTGAATATCAGCAGGAAAACTAGAAGAAGGCTTCTATTCTTCAGAATGGTGGCTGGCTTTTACGGCTTTGCAAGCTGCTTAACTCTAGATTTCCCAGGCTACATGCAGTATTCAAGGTCAATGATCCTATAGTTTTAAATCCTGTGCACAAGAGGTTACCATCTCCCATTGTCTGTAGCTTAAGATTTCCAAAGGCAGCTAACTATTTATGTGCTGGTAAAATGCTAGAAGGTGTCTGAAATCACTTTATGTTATGTTTCATGGACTGTTCCATAGCACAATTTTATCAGATGATACTGGAGAATTCAGCCTTGCAGAAAAGAAGTGTCAGACATGAAGGGCCTGATTTTCCCATCTGATATGTGATACATGCACACAACAATGTGAGTTGCAGCTGAAGGCAAGACGAGAAGTACAAATAGGTGGTGGAGCAGAAAACAGATGCTGTCTCAGGTTTATGCATTGAATTATGTGGCCTGTAGCAGAACACCAGGGTGATTACATCCAAGACTATAGCATGGCTATAAGAAGTGTCAAAAGCAGAAAGAAGGCATTATCATGTTGCACTCAGGTACCTATGAGGGTCGTATCAGTCCTTTCCAATATGGATTCACCTACTTTTCCTGAAACCCTCCCAAGCAGTTAGAATCTGCAGTAAGGTTTTGTTCCTGCATCTTTCAGTGCCGCCAATGATGAGGTGTGCAAGTCAAACACCTACTGTGTACTCTGCTGACATTACCAAAAGAGAGAAGATTGCACATTCTGATTCCCATTGATTTTGTCATATCCTCTTTATAAATCAACTGTATCTTACCAGCATAATGTCTCATCTTAACCTGCTTATTAGTACCTTGATAACCAAACAGGAGAAGGTTGCCATTCATACACACATCAATGACTGGACTACATGTGTTTTGGGCCAGACAAGTGTAGACTGCACTGCTCCCCAGCAAGAAACACTCCAATAGCCTGCACTTCAAGAGACATGGCCTGGTCCATCATCCCTGGGGGCTTGTCTCCCCTGTGTCCTCTGCAGGATAAGAGCAGGTCTTAAGCTGCACCCAGCTTCTGGGTGGCAGGAGTAAGTGGTTAGGCCTTGGACATGATGACAGAGAGTGAGTTTTCACAGCATGGCACAAAGCAGGGGAGGACACATTGCATGATCCAAGGATGATGATCATCCAGCCATCAGTACCCAGAGAGGCTTGCAACCTCCAGCGCATACAGTCCTAAACCCTCTCCCATGGATGACTGTTTACAGTTATGCAAGATGGAGTGATTCTTTCAGACAACAAACCAGCAAATTTCTAAAACTATACTGAAGGATTTAAAATTCTGTATTTAGAAGTTGCTAACAAATACAAAGTGCAAACAAGGTCAGTGTTGTCTAGAACTAATCACAAAAGTCTTAATAATAGACAATTCTAGATGAGATTGTCACAGGTGCCACAGGATGATCTTTTAATTTAAGTTAGACCCTAAGAATAGAGTCACTGCTTTTTGAAATATAGATATATATACACAAAGTAAAAGAAAATAAATCTATCAAATGGAACAGTTTCTCTTATTCCCTGTTAGTCTTTCTGCAACCATTCTGAATGTACAACAGCCTTCTCTTATTCGACCCCTTAAAACCCACTTCTTCCACAGGGAGAAATTCAAGTAGGTTGTGAAGTGAAACAGACCTTTGGCTTACTCTAGATTCTCAGTTCTTACAGAAGGTAATTTCATGTTCATCCTGTGTATTTTTAGTAATGGCCAGAGTCCCAAACAAATCCTAGACATGAAGACATGGGATGGTCAATGTCATGCTAGCCAATTCTCTGGGACCAGACTAAGATATTTTTCCAAAGCAGCTGAAACTGGCCAGACTGTCTTCACAGGGGTCTCAGATGCAGTAGAATTCATCTGTTTTAACATTTAAAATTTATCTGTCTAGAACTAAAATTAGGGTTCCTTTTATCATATTGAAAGGAAATGTGCATATCCAGAGGCACTTCATCTCACTCTAAAGCAGATCTCTAAGACTGTGATATTATCCCTGGTTGAGAAGAAACAATTCACAGAGCTACAAATCTAGGATTTGGGAAATGTTTACAAGAAGCTGCTACTGTTCTTCTGAAGTTCCACACTGAATTTCTCCTGCAACCAAACTCCAGTGGTGATCTCTGGATAAGTGAGAAATAATATGGTCTTGATGTCATTTTAACACTATCTTCACACCCCTTTCTATGTAATAATTTCCATTCACTTACCAAAAGGGAGATGATAGGGCAGAAGAAACCTAGAAGGTGAGGATACAGACGATTTTGCTTATATAATGTTTCAGAGGTGCTAGCCAAATATCTGCAAAAGAAGGTCCCTATGTAAAATAGGAGCCATCTTGTAAATTCTTCTTTCAAAGTGCCCACTGAAACCAATAGTTGGTTTTTGCAGTAAGTCTGGACTGTAGGCACCTGTGGGAAGCGATGCTCCACACTGTGGAATGATTAGGAGGGCCTGTGTTCACCCATTAAACCCAGAACATGGTTATGGCTGTAATCCCAAACAAACAGAAATCCTGCTGCTAATCACAGTGTCATAGGGCATGGTATTCAATTATTATCAGTTAATGCTAAGGCCATATTTTGGCCTCTAAGTCAGGATTGTGACCCAATCATATAAGAGTTCAAAGCCTCGCAAGCCAGTGGCATGAGGGCAAAGATACAGCTGGAGACCATAAACTAGTTGTGACAACTTCCCTCATGGATGGTCATGAATACTGGGGAGCATGGCCTTTTTGCCCCAGTATCTGCCAGGAATGCTGGGGAAAACTTGCAGCATCCTTGGCTTGCACACCTTTTGTTGCTTGTTGTGCCCAGTCTGTGATGTTGAGTACCTGAGCTCCTTCTTGCATAGAAGAGAGAGGGGCTCCAGATCCAGGTAGCATTTTCCAAAGCAGGGCTTTGGTGGGGAGGAATTGTGACGTGTCTGAAGTGTTAGCGGTGGCAGGCATGTGTGAGGAAAAGAAAGAAAGCCAGTCACATTCACTAACAGTGTCCAAGATGGATATGTGTAACTACTGTTTTTTAATTTCGAGGTGCAAATTAAATAAATAAATGTTCAAATTACTTAAATTAACAGGTCTGTTTTAACATCCAACCAATGAATTTCAGGAGTTAAATATATGGAAATATTGTAACAATATCCAGACTTTTTTAATTATCTGATTTCATAATCTAAACCATCACATAAAATTTTGCACAGTAAAATACATTGATTTCAACACAATGTTTCTCATACACACTTAGTATGAATATGTTGTTTTCACTCCTTGCACAAGACAGTAAATTTTTTTAAGCCCTGTACAACTTGAAATAAAGACAACACTTTTCTTGTACCTTTTCTTCCTTTTGTTCCTCTGGTTTTCCTTTTTCAAAGATTTCCATTCTTTTCAAGAGAATACCATATTGCTGGAAATCCAGTCTTTTTTTTTTCTTTTTTTTGTATACTGCACTAGAAAGTCATTAAAACAAAGAAAAGGCAGCAACTTTGTTATCATTGCTTAAAAAAACCTTGAACTAAGGCAATGGGCAAAGGAAAATAAGTGTTTTATCCTGCTTTTAAAACTTCAGTAAGTTTACATATACATACATATGCATTCAAGCTATATAGATATAAAATACAAAGAAATCAGATGAGGTAATAGCACCCCCTTCTGAGGGTTAGGACCAAAGCTTATGCCCTCAAAGCAAATCAGGAGGCTTTTTGTCATGGTGCTACAGCTTTTCAATATGCAACTCCTACTTCATGTTTTGTCCTACTGGACTAAACTAGAGAGATGTACATACTATTTACTGGGCATTTATCTGATCCTTGTTCTGTCACTGCGATAACTCCTTGGTTACAAGGTAGCAATTATGATTTGGAGCTAGGAAGTCCACAAAAAATTGTTTTCTTCAGCTCACCTCTTCAATTTTTCCATGTATAAAATATTCCTTGAATTGGCTTCAGCTTTTGCAGTCAGGGGATGGATGGACAAAGGTATGAAGGGCTGATAAAGCTCAACAGAAATATCAGTTTATTCTTCAATGACTCAGGTTTTCCTGGGGGTGGAAATTCATCTCTTTTGAAATGGGCGTAGTATCCCTTTCCCCATCCCCTTTGCCTCCCCTAGTTTGCAGTTAGGGCAGGAAAGGACCAGGAGCCTGTCTTCCCCTTGCAGCAGCAAGGGCTCAAGAAGTAGTGTCTAAAACAACTGATGGAATTATATCCAGAGCCACTCTAGTATCACAAGGACTGCAATAATGCTCTTTGTGAGCCTCCCTCCAGCAAGCATTGCCTTGGTTCCTCCCTTGGCCTGGCAAAAGGTTGACTTACCTACCGAAGAAAGGCATTTTCCACACTCTGAGGGAAAAAGAAATCAAGATGATTTTCTGCCTTATCTATCCTTTTCCAAGAGCAAATTTCCCCTCACTCAATTTCACCTGAACAGGAATAAGAAAATTCTTTCCCCACTTGTCCAACACAACATAGCCTCTATTACAGAGCATGGTATGGGCAGAGATCTTGTAACTCAGCAAAGAGCAACCCTAAGAACAGCTCTGTCCCACCACACAAGGCTTTAGTGGCAGCAAGACATCCAAGCAACTCACAGCTCACCAGCCCAGAGACAAAATAAATCATACTCAATGACAGTAATCCCACCACAAAACCCTCAGAGAGTAACTGATAGCCAGGGTGAGGAGTCAAAAGGAGAACATAACAGTGCTTATCAAATTCCCATTTCTCATTGAGAACTGATTTGTGGTATTTCTCGGCACACACTCTGGATAAACAGTAGTTTGCATAGATGGTGCTGCAAAACTTCCGTGGGGTCTGCAACAAAGCAGCTAAGGAAAAAAACAAAAGGTTATATACCCTTTTTTTTCCCCTTTTTCTTTTCTTTTTTTTTTTTTTTTTTTGAATTGCAAAAGAAAATGTGTTTGATGAAAGATGCTAGACTCTAAGGAAAATAGTGAAGGATCTCTGCAACTTAAAGCACAGAAATCCACATGACACTGAGCTATGTATAATTTACCATGACAAATCAGTGTTCTAGCAGAAAGAGAGTCACAGCATGTGAAGAAAAAAAATTAGCACAAGCTGAAGATAAGATAGACACCATTTTCTACTTGCAGTGCTAGAAAGGAAAAAAAAAAAAAAAAGTTAAACCAAACAAATAGAAACAAAATGCAGTAATGCTGAAAAGGAAAGAAGCTCTTCCAGGACCTGTATAAAGGAATGCACCACAGAAATTCAACATCAGAATATCATATAATCATAAGGAAAAATCTTAGAACTGAAAAAATTGTTAAAGTCCACAAAAATTCATGGGATAAAGCAGAATCTGATGGAAGAGCCTACAGTAGAGTTTTTGCAGTCCAAAACCTGTAGCAGAGAAGATACCAAGGTAAGTATGAATAAAGTTACTGAGATAAGCACTTATGAAGTAATTACAGTACATAACAGTGGATATATCTGAAGCCCAAATTACAATGGTGCTTGATTTTGGCTCAACGCTCTTATGTGTAGAGCTTTTGCATGTGAATAAGAGCCACCAGTACACTCAGAGAGAGTGCAAAAATGAAGCTGATTTGGGGGTATAGGTTCAAATGGTACCTACACACATGAAGTCCTTCAGGTCAAGGATAGAAACACCCAAATTCCCAAAAAGATACACACACAGACCAAGATATTCATAAATTCATACAGAAAATAAAATACAGGAACATAAATGGACAAATACATGTATTTTGGTTTAAGGTTCTTTAAAGATGACTGCTGGTAAAATAGGAGTTAGTGTAAGGGTAGATGGCTTCTCCTGGGAACACAAGGGAGGTTGCAGTGACCCTCTGCCCTGGAAATCCCACCCTGACCAGGATCATCAAGAGCAAACAAGAGCTATTCCTTGCTCTTGATAGGCACTGACAGCTGTTCCCAGAAGGAAATAGTATTATTGTGCTTGGAAGAAGTGCACACTCATGGAGTAAGCATCTAATCTGAGGCATTGTTATCCCTGAGCTGGCACCTTACAGAATCCAATAAATTCAAAAGCATTTAAGGTTGACTGCCAACCGACTTCCTTACTCTTCTTCATCACTAACAGGTCCTGCCTGACTCACTCCTTGGCACAGCTGGGCACACCTGACTCTTTCAATCCTTGCAGCATCGGATCTGCTTCAGTCAGTGTGGCTGAGTGGATTACCTGAACACAAGCCAGGAGCTCTCTGTTGCACCAACAAAATATTTCACAGAATCACCTGTACATAAAAATGGCATCTCAACAGCCACAAAGAGAATCCATTAAAATAAACAGTATAATTACCTGAGATGAGAACAAGAGACAAACCCCATCTATTACCAGTGGTCCCTGACATATAACCCTGAACATAAATTTAAGAAAAGTGTACTGGATAAGATTTAGACTGGAAATTAAGACAGGTCTTTGAAAGCCAAAATAACAGATTCTGGGATGGAATAGTAAGTTATCACACAAGAAAAGAGACTGCGATTTTTCCATGCTACTGTTTTTACATTTCTGTCATAGTTCTCATAATCCTTTGGAAGATTTGGAGGCTTAACAATTCTGTTGACTAATTCAAAGCCAAAATGTCCATTCAGTACCACTGATCTGACTTTTCTACTGTTTCTGTGAAGCAGATTTTGGAGTTGCTCACATCTCAAAATATGGACTTCCTGAAAGAAACTTTGAACAAATCACATCAAAAGTAATCATAGCTGAAAGTATGCAGAGACTAAGGACATGCTTCTCAATAAAGGTTTCTGGGAGTTTGATGCTATCTATAAAAGTCTACAACATACTATGCAAAGAAAACAAAAGTAGGAAACTATTTGATAGTTTATAATCCAAACAGTTATTCTGACCAGCATGGAATTTAAAGTGTTGTAGTAGCTTGCTGACAAGTTGAGGACAAGATTTGCAGCATCATCAGCTGCAAGACAGAACTATGTGTGTCTGTCTGGCATTAAACATGCAAAGATCAACAAACTTTAGCAAAAAAATTGCAACAAATTGCTTCCTTTATGGGAAAATATTAATATCACCCCAAAAAATCAAATGAAAATTCTGTCTCAATAGGCCAAAACTCACTTGCTTTTGAATTTTGAGAGGGAATATAAATTTAACACAAACCCAAGTAAAAATCAAGATGCTGAAGTGTCATACAAATGGGCTACAAATGATCAGAGTGCCTGAAAGTCCAACAGAAAACTGTCACATTGCAGGTGACAGTGGTGGCACAGTAAAACCAGACTCATGGCAAATGCCGTTTTAGTGGCTGCAACATGCTGATGGAAATAGGCAATGCAAACTACCATCTCCTATGAGGCTGGAGAGACAGCCAAATGTAAGCAAGGTTACAGCATCTTAACAAGCCAGTGTCTCCCAGCAGAGACACAGCAGCTTGTACAGCACCCAAAAGGAAAGTGAAATGCTCCAGCCTTCAGCAGAACAGGGCATGCTTGCTGCAGCCTGATGTTCTCAACCAAAAGACTAAGCAGATGTGTTTTGGATACCACTCAAGGAACTAATGCAGAAGATCAAACCTCCAGCCCCTTCTCTTGTGTGCTACTAGGTGGACAAGTAATGCAATACAAGCACATCATCTCAAAAGGGTCTCATTGAACAGACACAAGAGGAACTGAGTCTCTGCTGGTCAGAAGGAAAGAAAGCCCATGTCTGCTGTTGGGATGCTTTCCTGAATCAATGTGTTCCAGGGCTTGGGGCTCCCTTCTTACCCTGCTGATATGCTGTCACACCAAGCTGAAGTGGCTCAGCATGATCCAGCACCTCTTGATAATCAGTGAACAGAAGTGTGGCATTGAATGAAGGCACAGCATCCTTCCACTGCTGTCAGGGCTCTTGCTTACTCCAGTCCCTCTGCTCAGCATGACAGCCCATCAGCGGGCCACACTGAGAAGAGTAACAACATGAGGCACAAAGGAGCAATGCTAACAGAAGCAGGGGGATATGGCAAAGGAGAGCTGAAAGCCCAGGAGCAGAGAGGAGAAGGAAGGAAAAATTAGGTTGATGAGCATCTGAATAAAGACTTTGGTGGGGGGGGAAAGGCAATGTATTTCTGTGCTTGCACTTTTCCCTTTACACAGGCAAAAGTAAAAAGCAGAAATGCTGGGGTTTATACCATTTGTGATGAAATGATGAAAAAAAGGAAATAGAAAGATTCAAAGGCAGAGCTCTGAGAGCTCCCACTCCAGGGCTGCTATACCAGTCATTTTCAAGCTGTGGTCCATTGTGACTTGTACTGCCAGGCTGTGTTTACCCTGTGACTTAGTGCCAGCAGTACTGCTGGATAAAGCCCTTTAGCAGATCAGCATCAAATCCTATTTTCAAAGACTTAAAACAAAAACAACAACAAAAAACCCAAAAGGTTCATTTAAAAAAAAATTGCTCTGTAGAAAACCTTGTTGTGATATTCTACATCCTAGACAATTCCTCCACCAACTTTTAAATTAGTGTATTTGGGCATTATAAAATGCCCATTTTGTGTGGATTTTGTAGGCATTGTGAAATATATGTGGTTTCAAAGCTTATCAGTTGTTTTCTGGGTAAGAATGTACACCTTGTGCAGGAACATAAAGCAGGCCCACACAAATGATATGCAAGTTGGATGAGTAGCAAATTTGAAATTACCATGGCTTTCCAAAATTCGAACTCCACACTGTTTATGTGTTTTGAAAGAAGCACTGCTGAGGCACTGAAGGACATGGCCACGAAGCTCAGTATCAGTCACATAAAGACTGATATAGGCATACATATCCTCTTTTTCTGTGCCACTGCATTAATGATACCTGCTAAGTCTCCATAAACTTATCTTGTTCCTGTGAACAGAAAAACATATTTAAAAGTCTAGAGGAAATGGAAATCCCAAGTCACCCTGAATATTAAAAGGGTAGTGCAAACTCTGAAACAATCCAGGCAAAAAATTTTCCTTAAATGACTAAAGCAGAAGTTGGAATAATTGGCTTACGCCGCAGTTTTACAGGTAAAATGGCAAATGCCCTTTCCCTTGTCTGATGATCCATTCTGTGACCTGTTTACCAGTTTCTTCTCTTTCACCCTGTAAAAGTCAATGTTTTTGTTTTATTCTTCCTAATTAACCTTGTGTCTTTCTCTACTCCCTCTTGCTCCTCTCATCGCACTGATCTTGTCCCCTCTCTGGCTGGGATGTCAGCCTTGGTTTGACCTGCTACCGCAGTAACTTTTTTCCTCTACAAAGTCTCAAAATGACCTGATTTGTGAGGTTTGTATTTATTTCTCTTTTAAATCCCCTCCCAAATCCCGCTCTGTCAGAGCAGTTACAAAAAATGAACCAGTGTTAAATAGTAGGGATAAAGGGCACTTGATAAACTGAAACTAGACAAACAAAAGTGTGTCAGAAGGTACATTGATGGTTTCTGTCTCCCACATCCACCATTTACAACCCACTTCTCAGAGCAGAGTAAATACAGTGCTTCAGCCAGTCCCACAATACACTGGCAAGTGCAGTGCAGCAAATACGCCAATAAAGGCCACTTCAATCACCCAGCCCAGAGGCTACTGATGAGCATATGGTCATGCTATGCAATGTTCAAAGGTTTTTTTATGACCAACACAGTCAAGGAGTAAATTACTCACCTCTTCTGAAAGGCCAACAGTGCAGTGTCCTGAAGCACCAGCTTGCATCAGAGAGAGGAGCACCCAGTGAACAGCAGGCATAATTTCTTTGGACCCAGATGTGTGTTCTTGAGAACATCAGACCCCACAAGACACATCAGAAAGCTAAAGAAGCCTGACTTCAAACAAACCAGCTACTTACCTCAAGAATTAAAAACTGTGACACAAAGACAGCAACAATAACTGATTTCCTATATCCACGATCAGTGGCTACATTCAGTTAACTTGGATGCATGCTGGGGTAGCAGAGTACATTCAAGTAGCAGGGTACAGAAATATTCTGCAAGAATATTTTAACTGAGAGGGCAACAGTAAAAGTCGAGGTGTGAATATTTTTGCCCCATTACTGCTTTTTGGACTTCCCTGCTCCAGATGCCTTTGTCTTTTCTGCATGTATGTGAGGGGGTGCATACCCAAGAACCCTACGAAAATCTTAATATAATACCAGGAATACACCTTCAGTAGGCACATGACCTCTGTTCTCCCTGGCTGCAATACTCACAGTTCTGAACCTGCATTTCTTGCTTGGAGCAGAAGTCACTTTGCTATCTGTCCAGCCAGAATCTTTTTGTCGATCAGTGAAGTTTCGGTACTGCAGACACGATAAGAATAAAAACATTTCAGCAATCAGTTAATCTAACAAATATGTTAAATATAGTGAGACAATGCCCGCTGCTTTCATTGGCACCAGACATAAATCTCAGAGAAAATTGCACAGATGCAATCAGAGTTGAACACGAGAAGTGTTTGGCACATTTGAGCTCTGCTACCCTGAAGATAAGACTTGAAAAAAGGACAGACTGCCTATCAATACCTTCACAGTGCACACCCTTTTGAGCTCTATAAATACATTACATTCTCACCACAATACTTTTTTTCCCCCCTAGGACCATCTTTAAACATACATGTCCTCATTTCTAACTTTTTTTTTTTAGCCTCCTTCTGATAACTTTCCCCAGCTTTGAATTACTAGTGAACTACTTAATTGCAGCTAACGTTTTCCAACATTAGTCAAAAGTCTCTGCCAGTACAGAAAGCTGTTTATAAAATAAGTACTTTTAATAAAATATTTATACTAAGGCAGTTGTCAGCTCTTAGCAAGTGCCCCTCACAGTCAAGCCTTATTAATGAAAGGTGGGAAATAACTTCCTGGAGGAGACTGCTCTGAGATTTGCAATTAAAGCAAAGCTGTTTCACACTCTAATGGCTGAGTGTTGTCTTCAAATTGAACACAATGACTCTTCAGGGGATAGGTGAATTTGCCAGGCCATTTGTTTAGTTAGAAACTCTCCTAAATTTAATAGGGATTTTTTTAAAAATAACTTTTTGAGAATAGACCTTATTTTTCATCTCGAATTTTTATGTTCCTCTCATAACAAACTTTTTTTCAATTTTTAGCATTAAGCAAATATATTCTTGTCTCATTCAAGGTAAGTGTAAGAGATTTTCATAAATAAGTTAATACAAGTTAACTTTTTAATATGCCTCTAGGTAAATCCTATTCACCTTCCCTGTGTGCTTTCCTATTCAGAATTCAATTTGCCCTGAATTTAAACACTTATAAACCATCACAGCAGGAAATAAATGAAACTAAGAACTAAGACCATTTTAATTTTGAATGAGAACACACACAGAAGAGTTTAAATATGATTTAGCTAATTCACTTCAATTTCATATCTCAAATAGCTCTAAAGATATCTTCTGAGTGATCACAAGAAGATTATTCTTAGATTATTAAAAAGCACACAACTGTTATTTTCAGTTCAGAGTTAAGTGAACAATCCAGTAGCTCTAATACAAGGGTTCTTACAGCTCTAGAAAAGCACATCTGGTGTTTCCATATAGCACATGCCTACACTTCTGTCTCATTAGAAGCCAAAGGTCTTTTAATATTTGGATTGTCACAACCACAGGAGGCCAAGGAGCCAGCAATGAAAACCACCAAGCCTGCCTGAGTTTCAAGAGGTGTTCAGACAATGCTCCCAGGCACATAGTGTGGTTCTTGGGGTTGTCGTGTGCAGGACCACGGGTTGGGCTCAATGATCCTTTTAGGTCCCTGCCAATTCAGGATGCTCTATGATTTACTGACAATTGTCTGATACAAAAATATTATGCTTTTTTGCTTTGGTTGCACTGCTATCTAAATACCACTTTTTGAATTGTTACATAAATTGATCTGTCAAGACTGGCAAAGTCTTTGTTGTTTTTAACCTGCTTAAAAATAATTTTAGAGGGTAAGAAAAATGCTCCAGCTCATTGCTCTTGCGTTGAACCTAGGACTGTCTCCCATTTCCTGCATTTAGCTGTGCATTCCAGCTGTGTCTGAATCCAGGATAGGGTGAGGATCTGGCTTACAGCATCCCCTATACTCACTCACTCCAGTTCTCTCAACTTCATGGACAAAACCAAGGGCTCACAGTCTGGAAAATGCTGGGCCATAATTCAGGATAATCCAGACAATCAAGGTGCTAGGGAAGAGGATATGATACAGAATTATTGAGGCAAAGTCACAGACACCACCACAGGTAAGCTGCAGAAGGACTTCTCTGATTCCGATTCACACTAACTTCAGGTTCAAGGGAAGACCAAGGCCCCAGGCATGAGAGAGCATGTTTATAAAAACCCTTCCTGGGAGGTGGACAAAGGGAGCCACTCTTTCCATAATGATATGGCTGGCAGAGATGGCAGGGATGAGAGATAATGCTAAAACCATCTCGGCCAATAACAAGGTAGGCAGACAGTGACCCCAGAGGAACCAAGACATTGACATCACCCATCTGAGCAGAGACAAGAGAAAGATTGCTGTGGCACTACTAACTAGGCCTGAGGAAGAGAGAGTTTGACCTCAGAGTCTGGAAGAACTTGACAGAGCTTGGGACAGTAGATGTGCATAAGAGTGTATATGAACACTTTACCCATGTGCCACACTTGGAAGTATAAACTGACTCTGCCATTAAGATAAAGGTTTACACAGACCAGCAGTTAGATGACACTAGCTCTGGTGTGGCTGTGGAGGGCTAGGACCATTCCAGGAAGGTTTTTTTCTGTTGAACTGATCTATCTGAGAACAGAAACCTCATGTTGATATGGACATTTCTGCCTTCTATTGACGGACTTCACAAGTGGGTTATACACACACTCATGAGATGACTACTGGCATCACAGCCTTCACCTCCAAATACCCTATGTGAGATCATAATCAGGGATCAATTATTTGTCGACTTTTGAAAACGTATTCAGTATATACCTCTGTGAAAAACACATCATCTGAACATCCCAAACAGTCAAGAGCTGGGAAAGCTGAGAGTTAACTCCCAGTCACTGGCTTGAGTTTGGTGCAAGACCTTCAGGGATGCCATGTATTTCCCTTCTTCACAGTTTAGCCTTGTCTCAGTATAAAACAGTTTGTTCAGTTTTCAGAGTTGCACTGCCTTTCATTAAACCTTAACAATTACCTGACAAGAAAGAAGGCTTCTAGTCTGCTCCTCACTTGCACAGCAGTGAAAGGACTCTTACAACTGATCTCCCAAACCCAGAAAGAGTATTCTTTTCCCTTGGATAAATGAAATTTTGAAACTAGGCAGGAAATTCCCCAAAGTTTGGTGCCCAGTGTGAAAAATAGATTCCAGGGATTTCAAAGCACTTACATTTGGCTGCAGGTAGGTAGGCTCAAAGTCAGCAAGAGTGACAGAGCCAGAACACAAGATAGGTTTAAAATTATCAACAAACAAGCACACCTACATTGGCAAGTTCAGCTGTACTGAAGGCTACAAAACTATTTGGTTGAAGGTTGTACTCTCCTAGAGTACCACTGACATCTAAATATTGTCCTTCAGTTTAACATTCCTGAAGCCTGCAGGGCCAGCAGTGCAGAAGTGTCCAAGACAGATGCTAGAGGATTTTAACCTATCCCCATGATAATTCTTCTCTCAGGTTTTGCCAGGTTTAGAAAGGGATTGAAACTTAGGGCAAGCACAGATTTGAATAAAACTTTTGGGGACTTACTGCAACTTACTACTATTTTTCCATCAAATTTCAAACATGCTGGATAAAATGGCTTGCAGTCCCCAACCCCTGAATACATTCTCTTTGAAATCTGTGAGCAATATGACAAATATGAGATTGGGTATGCTTACGATGTACAATTGCACACAAGTTTTTTGTGAGCAGACACAAAGAGGAAAGTTCACATAATTAAATAAACAGAAAGCAGAGTAGCTGGGAAGATTCCAAACACCACATCTTAGTTACTTAATCACCCTGCAAACACATTTCAGATTATTCTGGTTTTATTAGTTTCATGCTAAAATGCAAATCACATACTGTAGTTCTAATGAAACAATAAAATAGAAAATAATTTTTGGCATAAAGATCTACTAAATAGATTTTCCCCCCATTAAACTGGCTTGTCTGATACATCCTCTGCTCAGTTTTAGTTCCTTCTCTACATTGCAGTTCTTTTGGTAGGATGCCAAAGCCTGTCAATTAACAGTAAGCCTATCCCTTATGAACAGAAGCAGGGACTGTGATCATGTTCAGCTAAGATCAAGGATTAGTAAATCAGCATGGCACCAGATTGCAGGCACTATTTAAACCCCACAGGCCTACAAGCCAATGCAGCAATATTATATTCCAGCTGGATGTGGAGAACAAAATCTCATAGTTACAGAGGAATTCACTTTTTACCTTTCCTGTGAAGGCAATTACAAGGCAACTTAAAATGAGCCCTGATTTAATCATGTTGGCTTTCTCAAATGCCAGTTAGGAAACATCCCCATGCTGCCACCACTGGTATCTTATCAAGGACTTTCCATCAAATTAAACACATTTCATTACACCTACTATAACTTATAGAAGACTGGATTTTCTACAAGCTAACCAAATGTTGCACCAAAGCTGGCACAAAGGTTTCTTTTTAGACCTTGAAGAACTGTATTACTCTCTCACCCTTTGCCTGGCACACTGGGCTGTTTCTGCTGATTGCTGCAGAATCAGGCACACTGCACATGGTGAAACATTTACTTTCCTTAATAAACAGAGTTTGAGTTCAGGGCTTTCCCAGAAAATGACCACCGAGTACAGTGTACACCCCATGTTCCCTATAATCATTCTTTTCCTCAGGGAATATTTTTTTTTCTTCTTAAAAAAAAGGTTAGGTTTCTTTTATCTCAGATCAAGTGACAAGAGAAGGAACTGAGATGTTTACTGCCAGGTAAAATACAAAGTCATGGAGGTCCGGGGGGATCTCATTCCACAGCCCTAATGCTAAGTTGAAAACAAATGATATTATCAGAAAATGATCAGAGAATGTAAGCCTCACTCAAAGAAAAACAGATTTTATTAATCTCTCTTCAAAATGACCTGAAAGGAAAGTCAAAGAACAATGAGGGAGGGTGACCTGCCTTGCTGCTGCCGCCCCCACCAAGGACCCTCAGATGGAGCAATGCCTCGTGCATTGCCAGACTGTGAGTGTCAGTGCAGCAACAGGTCTGTAACCAGAGAAGGTACACGGGCCTTTAGGCAGAGGTTTTGCATTAACACTGCCTCCCTTGCTGAGCAGTAATTTCCTCTATCTGAATATTAAAACGGAAGAAAGCTGATGCACTTATTTTCAGCCTTGGTACCTTTGACTTCTTTTTCTATGACAATCATCACATAAGGAGGGAGTGAGACCACCAGCTGAGAGGTCCTCACATACTGCCCGAGGGGTGTTTGGTGAACTGAACTACGGCCGTTTCACAGTGAGCGCATTGGCTGTTTCTGTGCTGTGGGACTCCAGAATATGTGTCAGGTCTTGAGCCTGCTGGCTTCTGCAGTCACTTTCCCACTCCATACCGGGATGAGAGCTGGGCAGCAGACAGCACCTCTCCTCCCTCCCTCTTCTCCAGTTTCCTGCTGAAAGGCAGACATGCACCCAGAAATGCCCCATGGCACTGCACAGCCAGATGTCATTTGGCATCAGCAGAGGGCCACACGTAAGGGATATATAACTGCATGTATTTGCACTTTTGTCTGGAATTCATCTCTCCTAACCTAACAGATTTGTTGGTTGAATGTCTGTCCCTGAGCTGGCCACCACTGGCTGCTTTCGTAATCAGAAAAGGGAAAGAAGCATTTGGAAGGTATGATTCATGCCATCTTAAAGTGGGTGCCAAAAATAGAGTCAATTTATCTTCCAATTAATATAAGGAGAGCCTAGGGATACAAGTACATATAAGCATTTATTCTGCAGATTATCTAAAGACAGCCGATAAGAGTTTTAGCCTTTATGATTCAACAGTGTGGACCCCTTTGCTGAACACCTGGAGTTCACTGGGATGAGAGTGATGGAAAGTCATTGTTCTGTTAAGGACAACAATTAATCTGAGACTCCAAATAGTATCTACTTAATGTCATTTATTTACTTCCACATTGCACACAGACCCTGAAACACAGGGCAGAGCCAGCAGATCTCTGCATTTCAGTGCAAGACATATTAACCAGACCCAGTTGGTTTTGACCTCTTTCACAAGTATCCCAAGAAAACCAATTTCTTAACAAATCAGGTTTCCTCCTCCCTCAGAGTGCTCTGATTGAGAAATCCCTCTTCCTCAGGACTTCCTTGTGAGTAACATGGCTATCAGCATGCATATTAAGCATTATGTCATCATTTTGCACATCTGCTATGTTCTGTAAAGGAATTTTTCTTTAAATGTTGATCAGAGGGAAGAGCTGTGAACCATTAAATCTCTTCATTAAAAGCATTTTGAATTATGTTACCAGTGATCCTTAATGGAAGAGACACTGAAATCCCTATGCATAGCAGTGTTTCTTCCAGTGACAAGACTGAAGAGAGACTTTCTTCTATTCCCAGTGATGTAGGCACAAGCTTCTTACTTATAAACACAACTTTTAGTTTAAATTTAAATCCAAACAGCCTAGGAACAACTAGCATATTCTCGAGTACTTTCTGAAAATGTCACATGAATCATGGCTGCAAGTACTGAGTTTTGATTCAGAGAATTGTATCCCATATCTGTCACGACAGAGGGACTATTTTAGGAGAAGAGTGTTCTTAAAAATCGTGCTTTTTAATTTCATTAATACCTGAAGTTCATTAAAGAGAAAAGAGTTGCTATGAGAAAGAATTATTTCTAGTGACATAATTGGGTTTGTCCCTTTAATTTGAACTTGCAAGAAAAAAAATAGCTTGTCTCACTTGATGTTTAAGCTCCGTAACTGCTCAGATGGACATTTATTGGCTTGCCTGGTGTCTGATGGTCTCTGAACAGCTAAGTAAGAGAAAGGAAATGAACAGGCTGCAGAAGTTCTGATTGTGAAACAATTCCTCTTTGGAAGTGTTACCATGCCAAGTGAAAATACAAGAACTGAATGCAATTTGGCATTGCTAGAACCTGTTAGTGCTTTTTCTTCTCTTAGCAGTATCCTCATGTGACAGGATTTGGTTATGAGGAAACTCCTAGAGCAATGCTGTATCAGGTCCATAAGGAGTTTCAAAGCCCTTCTGAAAAGAGGGAGGAGAGATGGCAAAAGGAATGGAGATCTACAGGAAAAACACAAGGAAGTCTGGTGTAGCTTTCCCAGCTCCCTTTAAAGCCAAGATGTACATGCCAAAAGCTCCTTCCTCTGTGTCCTTGAATTCTCAAACTATGAAGAAAATGTACACAACCCTTTTTTCTACCCCAGCCACGCAGCAAAATCTCTCTACTGCTGAATCCTATTTATGTGCCTCAATAGAAGATACAAAACAAGGTTAGAAAAGTATCCAGTGCAAAGTACAACGGTGTTTTCAGCAGGAATTTATCACTATATTTGTTAATTAGAAGCTGAAATAATAAATTATCACTAACACTCTCAGCTGATGGGTAGTGTTTTAGTCAAACAGCAAAGCTACTAACAAGCAGCACTCCAGTTTCGTAACACGGGCTTTTATTCAAATAAAAAAATCCCCACAGGTTTTAGTGGTTTTTTTTCCTGCCGATCTTTTGCTGAGCTTATCAAACTGAGCAGTCATGGAATCAATCTCACTGAGGAGCTGCAATTTCTCCCCAATTCATGAAGCTTAAAATCAGGACTTTGGCAGCAGCCCTCCCACTCACCCACAGCTTTCATGGATACAGACATAATGTAATTTTATTTTTATCCTCTATGATTTTACATGGAAACTCAGAAATACATTTGCAGTGTCACATAGTGTCTATGAAAGCAGCAGGAAAGCAAATTCTGCATTTACGAGTTAGGACTGAGCTTTCAAATGTTCCAGTCACCCATATCTTTTTGAGGGGCGGAGGGAAGAAAGAAAGCACCTCTTTCCTTGAAGGTAGATAACAAAATGGTTGCATCTACCTTCTACTCTGTTATTGATTCCCCCATCTCTATGGATTATTTATACAGTCATAAAAACAGG
The DNA here is from genome assembly GCA_035583155.1 of Acropternis orthonyx. Classification (NCBI taxonomy): domain Eukaryota; kingdom Metazoa; phylum Chordata; class Aves; order Passeriformes; family Rhinocryptidae; genus Acropternis; species Acropternis orthonyx. The sequence continues at coordinate 93,821,432 of JAWWEU010000001.1, read as the reverse complement.
ACTGCTGGAATCCTGGTTATACCCCTATCCTCTATGCCCAAGCAACCTTAAAAATTCCAGTTCCTTTTTAATGGTTATCAGTGTAACATGTGTTTTAATACCTCCAGTAATAACGAAGTCTCTCAATGCTATTCCAGCCCTTCTGCATCCAGAATTGGCAGTTTTTTCCTGTGTCAGACCTGAATTTGTATTTGATGCAGTGTAAGTCCATTGTTTTACTCCCATTCAGCTTAGACAAGAGGAACTGTTTAGTCCATCCCTGCAGTAGCCTTTCATGCACTTAGAAACCTGCCATGTCACACCTCAGTATTCACTCCACTAGTACCAGCAGACCCAAGATCCATGTTTTCTGGAGCTCATCATTTTCACTTTTCCCCCTCCAATTACTCTTCCCAAAATCTGACACCTCAGACTGGACATGGCATTTCATACCAGGCCTTGCAACGCAGAAGAGAAGAGCTGAACAAAATATGTGCTGTATTACTATTTATATACCCAGTCTTTTCAGTTTATCTCCAATTTGCCAAGAATATTTGAATTCTATTCCTGAAACAGCATCCCCTCTCAAGTTTTGCTTATTTGCAAATGTACTGAATGCAGTTGCTATGTTATCATTTAGGCTGCTAATGAAAACTGACCCAGATTGCTGACACTCTGCTGCTCTTTTTCAGTGTAGTGAAACATGTCAATTCATGGTGGGAAAACACAGACAGGTTTGTTTTGTTTTGTTTTGTTTTGTTTTTATGAGTATGCATGTTTTGGTACTGTTGTTTGTAATGGGATTACCTACAGCAAGCCTGCATTTTTTATGTTCCAAGAACTTTATCAAGTTTCAGTACATATATATTTGAAACCTGGGGTTGTTTTATAGAGTTGTTTCTTTTTTTTTCCTGTTTGTTTCACTTTGGTTTGTTTCTCAGCACAGAACAAACATGATGAAGGGAAATGGCCACCAAAGTCAAAGAATAGAGGGACTTCTTACAAGACACTTGAAAATTGCCTGTTAAAACTAATGCTTTGTTCATAAATATGTTCAAGGTTTGGAATAAGCAACTTATTTTGTAAGGATATTCTGTCCTCCAATAGCTGGGCAAGAAAGAAACTACTGTAAGAAGTGAAAAAAAATATTATTTTTCTGCAAACTGTAAGACAAAATTAATTCTCTAAAAATTCAAATAGCTGCTTGGGAAGAAGCCTGACATAAATTATTTGTAGAGCAAATAGACATTTGAGTAAATTAGGGTTAGGTTTGAATGCAGGGTTGGGATTTAAATGCACTTGGAGTTTAAATGCATAACATTAACAAACATTTGCTTAAGGCACTTCATTGATTATCTGAGTTCATTATTCCATTGTCTTCTCCAACATAGTTAAATCAAATTCCCATAGAAAAGAGAAAAGGAAGCTGTGATGGGCTCGTCTCTGAAGTGGACAATAAGACATAGAGACAGGTGCATAAACATTAAGACAGATTATTTTTACCATGACTATGACACAAGATTGTTCCTGCAGTCCTTTTCTTTAACTGCATATCTAAAAGGCTATGAACAGAAGCTCCTTCTCCTGATAGAATGCATAACCCTGCTGTTGACTGATCTCATTCCGCAGCCAAATCCCCGGTCCCGTTCCCGTGTTATCATGCTCCTAAGCATTCTGGGTTTTGCCATGAAACAATACCCAGGTACAGCATGAGAGGACAGCTCCTTCTGGAGACTGCTCTCAGCACACAGGCTGGGTGACACTGCCGCAACCTACCTGACTCCCAAACACAGCACAGCCTCCTTCACCCACCCCTGTGAACCCTCATGCCACACACTGTCACAGACTGGGGTTTGTGCTGCTCTGGGGCACTGTGGTACAGCCCTCCCGTCACTTCTGAAGTCTGGAACCGAAGTAATACATGAAAAATAACAATTAGGTCTACAGGGGCATCACATGGGACCCAGTGACTGCCACACATGGATGTGTCTTGACTCTTTTAGACAAGAGAAATGCTGAGCAGTGGGTTAAGACTTACCAGATTGATAGATAAACCGTTTTGATGATCTAAAGAGGGGAAATCTCTCAGTGTACATGCAGATAGCTCACCTAGACTTCACTTTTCCCTGGAGACTGGGTTTTAGAAACTTAGGACATTATTTTAAGAATACTGCCTCTTTGCCAGCAAAAATGTAGGTTTTAAGTGGTTGAGTAGATTAGGTGGACTGGTGAGGACTTGCCTAGAGCAATGTCAGGTTCTGGGTCCCTTGGCTACAGCCAGAAGTGGGCTATTTGCACATTGCCCTGAAATAGGCAAAGGAATATTTGAGGTCTAAATGTACTTCCTAATGAAGTAGGATTTATCCTAAGGAAGATATAACAACAGTCTTCAAATATGTAGATGACTATTATAAATACTCCTTTTTACTGATACATGTTCTCCACACATATTTACTGATATGTGTTCTGTGAAGACTAGAGAACACTGGAATTGGATGGCAGCAGGAAAAAGTAAAGTTAGGGATGACAAAAGACACTGTAGCAGGAGAAATGGAGAAGCAATTGAACGGATTGTCAGAGGAGAAAATGGGACCTCCAGCATCAGGCTGCTTAAGAACAAACTGGGGGAGACTTCCAAAGCAAGTCAAATGTGTAGATATTTCTGCCTAGGGAAGATCTAGCTCAGGCCCCAAGGTCACATCCATGACTCTATCAAAGGTTTTAAGAGTGTTGCTGTGGTTGTATCACAAATAGGATAGAGAAGTGAGTATTACTGATTAAACAAGAGGCTACTTAGCAGCAAATCTTTGCATAAAGTAAGAAGAGTTGTGTAAACAGTGGCAAAAGTTCCTTGGGGAGCTCTAATCTGTGAGTAGCTAACAAGACTGGCAAAAATTCAGATGCTTTACACAGCCAGCCTGGGAAAGAAGTAAGACAAGTTAAAGGCAAAGTTCATGTTTAGCTGCTGGAATGTGTCCAAAGAAGAGCAATGGAGCTCGTGAAGATTCTAGAGAACAAGTCTTATGAGGAATGGCTGAGATAACTGAGGTTGTTTGCAGCAGCTACTTTAAAGAAGGAAGAATACAAATAAAACAATAGTAGGAGTGCATAGTCATTATTATTACCAGAACTGTCTCCTCTTCTCTAGCACTGTTTCTGATACTGTAACAAAGCAGATCATAATTAACTAGGGACCCAAAGAGTCCTTACATTTTGTCTAAATACTGAACTTTTTCTGTTCAAAAGCCCTCACTGAATTTTCTTAACAAAACAGATAAAACCTATGTAACAGCGAAGCATTTGTCCCCAATCTCCCCAGGAGCACAGGCTTCCTGGGGCTGCATGTGCAGTTAAACTTGCATTTGCAAAACCAGCAGCAAAGCTCATGCTAACCCAGGTGAGCTTG
>JAWWEU010000001.1:93799464-93816967 GCA_035583155.1 Acropternis orthonyx | reverse complement strand
AATATATGTGTGTATTCAAATGTTACCTTTCACATTTTAATGAGCAGAAACACAGAAATAATAGTTATGGCAGATATCCATCCTTCAGTGACCTTCTAATGCTCTCTCTTTTCTCTCACTTTTCACAAAAATCAGTACTTAATATTTTCTCACTGTAAACAGAAGGAATTGAACACCTCCAAAACCTTTCACTGGCTAGTGCCAAGGCAGAGCAGCACCCAGCTTTTCTAACAAGAACTAAAAAAATTCAGCTTGCTTTCCTCTCATCCACTGATGTTTAGCATAAACAAAGAAGTACATAATCACCATTATTCAAGGAAATAACAGAACTACCTTTTCTGATGCACCCTGGTTTTATTCTTCAGGGTACAAGCACATTGCATGTGTGTGTGCACTTGCCTGCACATGCCACATAACTGGGAAGGGGGTAAGTTAGCATGCAGAATGATGTAATTACTCATTCTTGAATAGAAGGATAATTACTGTCACAGAAACCCACATAACTTGCAGATTGTTTTGGTCTTTTTAAGATGATAAATACAGTGTTTTCCATTTTCTAACAGAATGCATCCTTTTCCTTCTGATTCCCCTTCCCCCCACTTAAGTTGAATTACATATATTTCAAATGAATAACAAGGGATATCTGTTCCCATCTAGGAAAATAAAAGCTTACTTAGTTTTGGTTTTTTTTAATAAAAGTAATTCCATGCCTCTGGAGTCACTATGGTGAGTCACCATTGGTTAAGGCTGTCACCTCTAACAAACTTCCTTCAAGTATGACTTTCAACAGGATATCTGGAAGAGGAAATGGGAAAAGAGGCAGGAGCAGAAAAATACACAGTGACCAACCACAGGCTAAGACTTTTAAAATTCACACTGTGACCCTCAGGTTTAAGAGCAGTGGTAGCCTACATGTGTCTTGCAGCCAGTCACTGACAGAGCATAATCTGAGGGCAGACGGTACGCAAAGCAGTGAGTAGAGACGCTCCAGCAGCCAGGAGCTCACAGCTTCTGTCAGATGGACAGGTGCACTCTTTCTTTCTTCTATCCAGAGAGGCCTTTGGAAATTGAGAGAATTGTCACTGTTTGATCAGATGTCTATTTAAATGGGAGACAACTTGCTAGATATTCTCCTAAACAGCTTGATTTAAAGAGGTCTTTTAAGCCCTGTTGCCAACACCTAGGCAAGGAAAGGTACTTCTGTTAGGTCTAAACTTATATATATGGGAAAAAAAAGCTGCCTGAATTTAGGACATTAGAGCAACAGAAGCAGAACAGATGCTGGGAACTGCTTTAATGGGGCTTCTTAACAGCTGCTGACAGAACAAGCCTGCACTTCTTTAGTAACTGGTGGTGTAGAAAATATTTCAAAGCCTCCATGGGAGACAGGAGCTCACAGACATTTGTGTGTCTCTGTGAACCACAGTAGTTTAGGTACCATCTGTTGTTACATCTTCTGAAAAAAAAAAAAAGGGGATTGAGACCATTCCTTCACAGCAAATCCCCGCTCAGGTTATGCTTATATTGCAGTTAGCTTAAACCTGACTGGATTTTGATGGCCATGTAACTGTGACAGAATGCCACCTAACAGATCTGATTTCAGCTTGTTTACTGGGATTTTTCTCCCACCTGTGACCTCTACTGAATTACAGAATCATTTAGGCTAGGAAAGACCTCTAAGTTCAAGTCCAACTGTTAAACCAGAACTGCCAAGTCCACCAGTAAACTGACCCCACATGCCACATTTACACATCTTTTCAATACCCCCAGGGACAGTGACTCCACCACTTCCTTGGTCATCTGTTCCAGTGATAGAGAACCCTTTTGCTGAAGAAATTTTTCCTAATATGCATTCTAAACCCTGGCACAGCTAGAGGCCATTTCCTCTCATCCTGTCACTTGTTTCGTGGCAGAAGAGACCAGCCCCACCTTATCACAATCTCCTTTCAGGTAGTTGTAGAGAGTGATGAGGTTCCCCCAAGCCTTCTTTTCTGCAAGCTAAACAACCTCAGTTTCCTCAGCTGCTCCTCATAATACTTGTGCTCCAGACCCTTTACCAGCTCTGTTGTCCTTCTCTGGACACTCCATCACCTCAATTACCTTCTTGAAGTGAGGGGCCCAAAACAGAACACCACATTTAAGGTGTGGCCTCACCAGTGTTGAGTACAGAGGGATACTCTGTGCTCATCTTACTGAGCACACTATTTCTGAGCTTTGTGCTGCCTCAATTTTACTTTCAGTAATCACCTACTATGTGGGAATGTGTCTTTTTGAGCTGCTGTGGCCCAGATGTGCAAAAAACCTAAAAAACCTGGGAAACACACTCTGCTCTGATTGTTTGCTTAAGTCTAGTAAATAATTCAGCTTGTGTGGTGCTATTCTGCATTATCCCATCTGAAAGTGAAGACATTTCACCCAAGAAAGATTACTTTGCCAGTTCCAGGAACTGACACCTTGCTAAGAAAGTAATAATAAATAGACAAGAACAGGCCACTCACCAGAAATAGCAGGCTGCCTGCTCCAGGCTCCAATTGAAATTCTGTCTGTTTGCGACAGCATCCTTAGCAACCAAAAATCGCACAAGACCATTTATGTAGGTGAGGTGTATCCAAGCAGCCAACATTTCAAATGCAAGCTTTTCTCGTGGGCCTCAAAAGACAATTTTTTTACAAAAATTTTGAATTTATTTAGAAGTCTCATCCAAGAGATCTTTCTTGCTCACAGATTTAGCATATCAATGTTCCTGGAAAGTCATAATCATTGCTTTCATTCTATAGATTTCCTTGCCCTCTAACAACTCAGATTGTGTGTTGTCTCAACCATTTCCTTCAAGTCAGCTCTGACAGCTGAGTCAGACCAGAAGAATAGTTGAATTAAAAAGGCTGACAATTCTCTACCCCCTTACTCAGCCAATAACCTCATTTGTTCATTGATTGGAAATTAAAGATGCTAGAAGTGCTTTTATTATTTTTCTTGGTGGTGATTTACAGCTCTGCTATTTTGTACAAGCCTCTCTATTACTCATTTAGGTCCAAATTACTGTGGAGGGAAAATAGGGAAGCCCACAATAAAATAGAGCAAATATGTCAGAGAGGAATCAGTTTCAACCAGGCAGGTATATCCAACTGGTTTTCACAGCCCAGCTGAAGGTTTGTGCTGTAAAGGTCCAGCGCTGCACTGTTCCTTTTTGAAGTAACATGCCAGAAGAATGTTTGCAGGATGTAGTTTCTCCAGCAGTGGGAATACAGCAGCTGCCTTACTGGCTGAAGGGAAGCACTGTACTGCCTGGGGTGAAAATGAGCATGTCAGTCCCCCACTCTGCTAAAACTGGAGCTAGAGCTTGTGTTAGCCTCATTGTGTGTTCTGCTGATAGCTGAAATGTTCTCAGCAGTTCAAAATTCGTATTTTTGCTCTCCTAATTATCCCCTAGCTTAGCTTCTGATATTGGAAAATTATCCTCTAATTCTCTTCCTTTAACCAGATGGTTTATATTTTTAAAAATTCTTGATTATACTCATTTTCATATCCCCACTTAAACATAGTTAGCATTTTCTGACCTCTATCCCCTGTTAAAACAGTGATGAATTGACTGCAGTCACTCCAGCTGTTCACTCAATATTTTCCACATTTCTGGAGTGAATTATTCAATATGGGATTGCAACTTCAGTATCTGAAAGACTCATTTTTTAAATGCTCTTCACATTTATCCATCCGGACTTTTGACATCTAAAATATTGTAATGGAAAGATCTGAGTACTTCTAAATAACAAATAATTCTACAAACACTTATTTTCTGAAGGTGGGGCATGGAGAAAGAAGGCTGTGTTCTTACAGGTTACTCTGCAAATTGTGAATCACTCCTGAACTATATCTCAGAACATCTCTCTTCACCTCATGTCTTCTCCTCTTGTAAAAGATGAAGAGTTAAAATGCCTTGATCCAACCTTCAGAGAAGTATATCTTTGAATATATAAAAGCTTTTGTCTCCACTTGCTCTAGATGGTTAAAGCAACATTCTGACATTTGGTAATGCCCATTATCCCTGAACTATATCCAAACTTTTGATGTTTATTTATGAGCCCTCTCTAGGGAGCAACCTTAATTTAGGGGATATATTCATTTCATGAAGTGTAGGACTCAATTCAGGACTTTAAAATGTCTGGAGAAATTATTGGTAACTTTGTTAAAAAAAAGGAGCTGAAGAGTAAAAAATCTGATATTATACATGGCTAATTATTTTCCCAAGCAAAAAGCTTTCTTCTAATTTCCACAGTATTAATTCTTTACCTGAGCAGTCAGAGTCAAAATCATGTATTTGAGGCTTGCACACCAAAAGATATTTGAGGTTCACATAGACTTTCTTTAATTCTTTTTTGATAGTAAAGATGGTATTAAAATATTGGTATTAAGTAAAAGTCATGAAGGACTAAGTAAAAAAACCAAACCAACCACAAACTTGTGTTTATCACTGTCTCACTCTCAGACAGGCAAATACTTTCTTTCCTCCAAGGAGGACAAGAGCAATATATGAAAGAAAACCATCCTGCATAAACACTGAGGGCATTTCTTTGGAGCACCAAATAGAGGTTAACTGACAGAGTGAAAAGACAAATTGCCCACAGGCACCCCAACTGTACTAATTGGCTCTCTAAGGGCCCAGAGCAGCCCCTCAGATGCTGTGTGCTCACTGCCTCTCTGGCCACTTTCCCCTGGGGGAACCAGCGCGTGAGCATCAGAGGGGGAAAAAGAGCATTTTTTGACAAAAGAGCAGGTGCTCACAGAAACAGCACCCAGTTGTAGGACAGTAACAAAAGAGCAGCCATAGGGTGGATGCAAAACTTGCCAGAAAGCTGTGTTGGGAAATTAGTTATCAATGGTCAACCATCAAATTAAAAGGATGTATTGAAGGGGTTTCCCAGGAGTCTGTTCCATGGCTGGCACTATTCAATATTTGCATTATTAACTTGGATGATGGAATAGAGATCGTACGTTGCAAATTTACATCTGATTCTAACCCAGAAGGAGCTGGAAGTGATTTGGAGGACAGGAGTCAGACTCTGAATAAGCTTTGAGAAACTGGAATTGTCTGGGGAAAAAAAAAAAAGAATGCAAAGTTTCACATTCATTTCTGCATTTCAGCTGCTTAAATACAGAGCAGGAAGCTACTAAACACTTAAGAGCTTTGCAGGATCTGGAGTTGTCACAAGCTAAATGTCAGCCAAAGACATCATGTGGCAGGAAAAAAAAATAAAAAAAAAATAAAAGAAAAAAAAATCCCAACATGCTAGAATATGTAAACAGGAGGGTCATCTGTAAGAAATACAAAGTAATCCTTCTGCTTTTGCTGACTCTGATAAAGACTTGGCTAAAGCACAGAGTCTAGCTACAGGGACTCACTTGCACTGAAGTTGGAAAGTCTACAGGAAGCATGTCACTTGATCAGGGTATAGCAAAAGAATGGCTGGAGGAAATACAAGGGCCAGAAAAAAAGACTGAGGACTCTGATCAACAGTTTTCAAAAATGTAAAGATCAGGGCATTAAGAAGGGCAACAGATGATTGTCACTCTCTCCTTGACATATATGATGTATACATCTTAAGACAACTCTTCCTAGACCATTTGTGCTCCTGTGGTGGTTTTTTGTAGGCCTTTCCTGGTAACCAGAGTCAAAACAAAGGAAGTATTCCATCCCATGTCTTTATGTAATCAGGTGTATAAAAGCTGGAGGAAGAGATGTTCTCTCTCTCTCTTTTCCTTTTCGGGCGAGCTCAGAGAGAGACCTTGGTGTTTTGACCTTGCTCATCTGCATTGAGCGAGGCCTCTCTGAGTGCTGTTTGGCTGGGCCAGCTGCAGAGGTTAAGAACCTGCTTTTCCTAAGGGAAGTGGTGAGTTTTCTATTGTGTTCGTTATTTATTAATTCCTAAGTTCTGATTGTATATACTTGTTTGTTCTTTCGCTTTTTTGTCTCCCTTTCCCCTTTCCCTTCCCCTTGTCCCCTGTTGGGGTTGTTTGGGGTTCTTGTTGCTTTGTATAGCTCCTTATATCATTTCAGGAAAAAGGCTTGACTAGAAAAGCAGACATTGTTTGTATGACATTGATCACAACTTCATCTTCCAGTTATTTCATTTTAGACTTGCATCCTTTATTCTTTCTTGCAGTCATCTACCACATTAACCTCTTTCATCACATTACATTTATGCTTTCATGCTGCAAACTGTCCTTCCTCCTCCAATCCCTAAAAGTCCTATTAATATATCAACTAATTTCTGTTGGTTTTGTCCTGCTGTGAATCCAAGCATCATTCTAAAATGACTTGCTTCCAGTGGCTGGTGCCTTTGTCATCCATGATATATCATTTCCTTCACCATAAGGAACGAGAGAGAAGGCATCTCTCTTTTCTCTAACCCAGTTTATTCAAGCAAACTCACCATAACCTGGTCTACTCCTGAACACCTCACTACATCACTGTGTTTGAATATTTTTAAATTATTTACAGCACTTTCTCCTTCAATACATTTCCAGGACCCAGAGTGTGCTAGCCCCACACAGAACAGTCCTGCCATCCTGCTGGGGTGGTCTCTTAATGCCAGGAATTGTACAATTCCCTGTATAAGCACCTAAGTTTCTGGTACACGATCTCTTCCCCAGATTTTATCACATGAGCACTTCAGTTAATAACTTGCATATGGAGGAGATATACAGTGGTGGAAATATGTAGCACTGGTGTTTCATTGGTATTACCTTCCTGTTTGGGATGGTGTGAGACATGAACAGAGGAATGAAAAATAAAATGCCTCCCATGTCCTCTCGGCATACACCATCCTGCCATAGATTACCATTTCCCCAGTTCTCATGGCACAACAGAGGTGTGCAAGTCCTCTACCATTTTCTTAAGCCTCTCCAAAACACCTGTGCTCACCACTAGGCTGCCAACACTCACACCAAAGGATATGGAGAAGAGTTCATGATTCAGCCTTCTCCCTCTGCTCAGCAAGCATTAGCACCAAGCATCCACGAGGAAGTGAAGAGCTTGAGGACCATAAGTGAACTTCAACAGTTGCTGAGTCCATGTCTCAGCACTCCATCTCCTCTAGTTTCCTAAGCATGCCTTGGGCTTCTTTCCATCTCTCAAGAGGTCTTCACAGGAACTGAACATCAGTTTCATCAAGTATTCAAAGATGACCAGCAATTGATTCATTGCTTTGTTATAAATGCCTTTATTGGACTATTTTTCCTGTCTGCCCACTCAAGATTTGTTCACAAACACCTGTTCTGGAATTAATAAAATTTAAATAACACCAGTTCTTGAAAAAGTCAGTAAAACACTGCAAGAATATCCACTGAAAGATGTGCTTACTTTACCCTGGAGACTGGAAGCAGTACAAGTTAAAGGTTACAAACAGAGACACCCTTTGCATAGGGTGGTGCCAGATAGGAAAAAAAGGAGTTTCTTGAGGTTACACAGGTTCAGCGGTGGCCCATGAGGTGGCAGGGGATACAAATGAAATGCCTGCTCAGTTTGCTTCTGCTTGACCTCTGGCAACCTCAAGCAGAATGAGTGTCAAGTGGCTTGTGCAAGTGCCTTTTTATACACAATAGTTGGGACAGCCAGATGTGCTATGCACCCTCCAGATGTGCTTCCATGTAGCCTCCAGCCACCATTCACCCTTGTAGTAAAAGTTCTGGGTAGAAGAGATGGTCCAAAACACAACCTTTTGTGGCTCCACAGGTCTCTTCTAAAAGCCCTCCAATATTTCTTGTCATATGATAGTGGTCCAGGCTTGAATTCAGCCTTCATAAAATACACCTCACATGCTCTGGATATAGCAGTATTTTCAAATCAGCATTGCCAAGGGCACCCTATTGGTGCTCCATCAGGATTGCAACACATATACTGCAAAGGCACAGAAATAAAAGCTTTAAATTACGCCAGCATAAAATGAGATCAAAATCTTTTATAAGAAAACTACATGGCTTTTATTTTATTAACTTTTATTTTCATGGAAGACACTAAATTTAGCGATCTATGAATACAACTCTCTCTTCAGAACCTGTACATTATCTGGGTTTACTGATAAATACAAAACCCTTGTAAAAAGTGACGTATTGTAGTTCATTAGTTGAGACCACCCATTTTGTGAAAGTTCAAAATTCAGCTTTATTTTACATTTCAGTACCTTCATATTTTTCCTTCAGACACTACTACATCACTAAATAGACCACTTCTCACTTTATACCCTTTTAAAGGACTGTGCACAACATTTTAACACTGCTGTAAAATAAACATTTTTTGTAGGAAGTTCATCTCACTGGTTCAAATGGAGTGGCATTGTCTGCAAAGTCTCATTTCAAAATTATTGCACTTTTGTCCTTTTTGTCATGCCACAGGTTGTGAAGTCCAAAATATTTACCTTTCTGATTGTCAGTCTTTCCTTCATAGTGATGTCTTAGTGAAGACAAAATAGACAACTTGTTTTGTTGAATCAATAGAGGCATATTATCACAGCAAGATTATAATTCAGGTGTACAATACCTGTATTTTACAGAATACAAAATGGAAACTGCCATGTGCTGTGTGTCACAGCAGGTAACTAATATCAACAAAGTACCAGAGCCTATGTTCAAATACTCTTGTATGGGTCTAACTTCAATCCACAAAAGCAAGGCAATTCAAAGTTAAGGCTTAAACTCCATCCATAATCCACTCTCTTCAGGAACTGCATTATGAATGCAGCTGAATTCTCATCTCAAGTCTTTGCAGCTCCATGTTGCCACACAGACAGCGAAAGCAAACCCACCAATACACTTATATGCAGATTCCTACTGATTGCTTTATACCTGGTAAGGACACTGTCTACTGGCATTTGCATTTACTTGATCTCTAAACCTGAAACTCTGGAGACAGGCTGTGATCATTGCAAAAGCTCTTTGGGTTGAACGGGTTTAGATGACTGCATATTTCTCTTTGCTTCTGGGGGCATATTGGAGTTTTGTGATAGCAGAGGTAGGAAAACACCTACTTTGTGAACTTGTGGCAACAGCAGCAGCCAGTCTGGTGTTGTTCTCTTCATCTTTTTGAATGGTAGTTACCAGAAGACAGAAAAAGGAGGGGATGTGAGTCTGTGTTGAAACCGAAATAAAATGGCATCAGTAGTTTTGAGTATTAAAAACATTTCACTTCAACCTGTCATTGTAGGCAAACAAGAATACAGTGTAGGAAGAAAAACAATGTGCTTCCAACTGAAGATACAGAGTGAAGCATAACTAAGATAGCTATACCTGAGATAAGAAGTTTGTTTCTACAATGAAGATCAGATTTCAGACTTGGAAACAAAGGTTGTTTGTGAAAACTGAACACCCTGTCATGACTGTGTGTTAGTTCTATGACCCAATTTTTTTGCCCCTGCTGAAAGTAGCTGCTACCAGGACCTTACTTCTCTCACGGCTCAAAGACTGGTTTCAGGAAATCAAATTCTGCCCTGGGCTGCTCCATTTCTCAGGAACATTAGTTTTTTGCAGCTTTCTTTGAAGTGCTATCAGGACTGACACTGAGGTTTTGCAGCTTGTCCACAGGCTTTTGGGTCAGCAGAAAGGAGAAGACTCATGTTTTCCATAGGGTGTAGCTGTGCCATGTAAACATGGGATAGGAGCACCCTGAGAACTGCACCCTCTTCCCCAGAGGCATCTTTCTACATGCACTATTTAAATAGTTTTTGGGTTTTTTAATCCAGGTTTCAACGATTTCAAAGCTCTGATTGACTGACGGGAGGAGGTGAAACAGTATGAATAATCTGTAGCTGTAGAACGTGCCATGTTGAGAAACTTCATAACCACCATTACAGCAATTTCAAGCATTAAGACATCTTCAGTTTTTGACATGAAAAGGACCTGACACTACATTTGTACAGCTCCTCCTGAGCTCCTCCTCCTCCTTCAAGCAGCCCATGACCAACAGTCTGGCTATTGCTATAAAAAATGAAGCCATGATCAGGGCTTGGACACAAGATGTTACAGCAGAACAAGTAAAAACAAAGCTAGAACCTGTACTGCAGAGGCATTCATCCTTTCTATTGCATCAAAGAACAAGTCTGATCTTCTAATCCAAGTAGATAGTAAACAGTACATTCAACTTTCAGAGACCTTCAGTATGTCTGCAAGGTTTGTGATGTAAAATAAGTAAAGGAAATAAATGGAAATTTTAGTAAAAAGATACTGAAGCATTATAGCTGCTTACTTTCTCACTGCTGTGAGGAAGATCAGAGAAGAGTCTTTTGTGTCAGTTTTATTTTGAACCCATTTCACTGTTGAATATGGGAAAAGATTAGTTTGCTGCTAATTGTGCTGGTGGTTTTGTAATTCTGTGAAAACCCCCTAAAAGTCTGCATGCAAAACCAATGAGGTAGAACATGCTTGACAAGCTTAGTTCCAACTTGACCAATGTAGCAGGAAAAGACTTTAAAATCATTGCCTCTCTTCAATAACAATAGTACATAGAAGTGTTTACAAGAGGATTAAAATCTGCTTTAGCAAGTTGTATTAAAGATTCCTGTATCAGACAAGTTTTATTGAAAAACCTGTTGGAGCACTATGCAGCTAATCAGATGCAAACAGAAGCATGTTATGCTACTGAATTTATTTTACCTGTTTCAAAAGGATGCATGATGTATCTGTAAAATGCACACCATGTGTACAATAAGCCATACCTATTGACAGCCTGCCCAATTACAACAACAGCAAAAAAAGCTCCACAAGCAAGGACCCCTAGCACCTGGTAATTAAAATTGCTAATCACCAGCAATTATCTGGCACAGCTTTATAGCCAGGCAAAACAGTTTGACCCTTTGCCCATGGAAAGAAGAATGTTTGCTGTCTATTGATAAGTGCTTAGGCAAAGCTGTGTTCAGCTCGCATCCATTAAGTGGCGACTAATAGGAAGTCAACAAAAGAGCTCTGACGTCTGTAGTGGGCACTTCTAGCAGGCCAGGTTTGGGAGCACAGGTGTCCAGTGGGCTCCTGCCAAAGACCAGAGTACAGGAAATGGTGAGTTTTTCTTAAAAAGAAAACTTGAGCTGCCCATGTTTCCCAATTGGCTCCTCTGCAGCCAAATAGTAAATGCAGTAAGTTACCAGGACAAAGATTAAAATAATTACTCTTGTCAGGAGTGGTGGCTTGTTTTCAAACTGTCTGCACACATTCAAACACAAAGAGGTAAGAAGTCCTGTAGGATCAGTAATTTAGGTAAAGATTTTTCTTTGGTCTATTTCTGTTCTTATTAAGTATTGAATTAAATATATATAAAAATGTCTCTCTAGCGTGCTCTTTAAGTCTGAGATAAAGAGTTTGAGATAACAAAGACTTTTTTTCTGTAGGACACTACTATGCTGAAAGCTATAAAATACTCTTCCATTGTTATAGCTCCAGGAAGATGCTGCTAGAGATTATTTGAACTACAATAAACAGCTCCATTAAAGCTTCTGATCTGACCAATGATTCTTATAAGGTCCTAGATAAAACAATCAGATTTGGTTTTCTTATTTTTTTTTTTTGTTTTTTTTTTTTTTTTTTTTTTTTGAGAGAGAGAGAGAGAGAGAGAAAGAGAGAGAGAAAGTCTGGCAAAAATATTGCAAGCTTCTAATAACAAAATGACCTACAAAACCTGAAGGACAAAGCATCCCTTAATCACTCAGGAATGCAAATTGCTCCAAGAACTGGCATCAGTGGAGATTATAAAGCCAGGAGCTGCTGACATTCAGAACCAAACCTCTGTAGCCTCATTCCTTTATTTAGAAGAGGCTTTTGAGGATCATGTCAAGTTGGAATTTCAGTGCAAAAGTAAATTTGCAAGAAATTTGGGTGCATTCTGACCATGCCTTTTCCTGCATAAGATCTCAGAGCTCCTCCATGTACATCTTTGTACTGTGACATGTAAAATATCAACAGTTTTATAAATGTGAAGCCACGCTGCTGGCATGATGCTCAACAGTATCACCTAATCCAAGTTATTAATGAAGTCATTCAAAGTGTTCCCTCCCTTCCTAGTTCTCTCTTAAGCCCATCTCCCAAGCTGCTTCAAATTACTGGTGGTTAGAGAGCTTGAAAATAGCATTATTATCCCATGAGTACAATGTGAATAACACAGTCATAACTTGCACCTCTGCACTGTTTGCTTTGTAAAAGTCTGCATCCTGACTGGATACCTCTTGTCTGCAGAGGGCATCTCACAGAACTTGGTGTAGCTCCTCTTCAGCCCATATGCAAAAGTTGCCTGGCTAGAGAAGAAATGTTACAGCGGGCACGTGTATCTCACTCCAACACAGAGTTAAAGTGTAGTTAGACTTTAGTTCCCAACCTAGGAGCCCGGAAACACTTCTGAGACATCCAGTTCAACTGCAGTCCAGAAGTTCTCAAAACATCTGTACACTTTACCAAAACCAATAGAAACAATTTAAATAAAATTTCAGAGAAAATAACGGATAGATAAAAAAGCCACCAGCCTACCTCTGTATTTCACACAGCTTTCTCCCTTTGTAGAAAATAACATTTTCTTGTTTAATTTTGGCATATGGGGATTATTCTCTATTGGATTCCAGTTCTCGATCATTGGTATTACCAGGAGATTGCTGTCTACTGTTGTTCATAAGCTTCTGCCAGTGTGAAACAGGAAGATTTCTCTTTGACAAATCTTTAGTGAAGTCAGAAATAAATGAAGTCACTGGAGATACACCTGCTTGCAATCTTGGGTTGTGAAGTGCAAAACAAGATGAAACAACAGATTATAAATTCTGCCATTGCTAGACATTCAGATTCTTCTGCCTGCACATCCAATTCAATAATGATCCACAGCAGAAGAGCATACTGGCAGATTTCTGTAGTCTGTCCACCACAGAGTAAATTACACTGAATGACTCTCCTCTGGGCAAGCTGAGGTAATGAAAAATACGAGGAAGAAGAGAAGGAATGGATTTTCTGACACTCTTTGACATTTGGAGTCCCTGAAATACCAGTGGAATTCAGAAGGTTCTGTTCAAATTGGGACATCATGATCACCTAGGTTCTGAAAACATATTTGCTGTCAATATTTATATTGAAGAGTGATTTTTAATACCATTCTCCAAACCACAAACTAATGGAGTGTCCACTGGGGATAAGAGATTCAGCTCTTTTTTGTCCCATATTTGAGATGCTGAGTCTTGATGGGTGGTAGTAACATGGATGAATGAATACAGGGAACAGCAAACTAATCCCATCTTTGAAAACTGTAGGTTCAAAACAAACAAGATGATGGAGGTTGGGATGTAATGTATTACTTGTGTTAGCAATCATTCAATTTCCATTTTGTGTATAATATGTGCCTAACACAGAAAGGATGCACAAAGTTTACCAAATCACTGCTACACAATGGTTTTCTTATTTTTATGTGTGTAATTCCATAAAAAAACCAGCTTGCCCATTTCTCGTTCAGGTGAAAGCATGTCTATGTCCCATAGGTCAATGAATCCATTGTGGGCTTCCTTGGAAAAAACTCCAGAGTCAAGAGTCTTCCACTGAAAGACAATTAAACCTGGGGAATCCCTGCTCAAGTGCCTGTTAACCTCTTCTGTCCTGGAGAGGAAGAAGAAGTGAAGGAAGTAGATTTTAACCCATTGAACTGCTGCATTCCATCAGGAGTGCTGATGAGCTGTGCTAGTGTAGGCACAGCCCTGGGAAGTGCCCTGTTCCAGGATGACCCATCTCAGCTGGTGTACCTTCCAGTGCCTTCCCTGACAGCTTGCCAGCTCGCGGATACACCCCGGAAGAGGAGATATGCCACTCCAGAAATTAGTAAGACAATGCCTATCTCACCACACCTTGCTCAAGACGGACGTAGGGTAGTAAACACACTTCTGTACTGCCAGCACTTTGTGGGAAAATAGGCAAATGCTCCCTAAGAAATGAAATCTCTCTTCCCCCCAGCTTATACATGTTCCTGGAGATTCCTGCTTCAGCATCAGTTCTTTCTCATTCAAATTAAAACTTAGTGAATTTGCTCATACCTTCCTCTCAAAGTGGTCAGGCTTTTGATGAACTGCAATGATGCTCCTCCATGATGGGACAAACAGCAGCTAAGCAGGACAATGTTGCCATGGTGGCCCAAACTGTTTTAACATCTCCTCTACCAGAAGCAGGGCACATGGAATCACAACATAAAGAGAAAGATGGGTAAACAGGGGGTTTCCATCTTACACATGGCATGATGATTTGCCCTAGTATATCTTGGTCTTTTGACCAGTCTGGGACACAGGCTCCCACAAGAAATATAGAATAAAAAAGTGAAATATTAAAAAAAGAAAGTCAACCCATCTGTAATTTAAAAATGTTCATAAACTGACACATTTTACAAAGAACTGAAAAAAAAAAATTGAGAGTATTTTCTGCCTAGTTTATATCTAGCAGACATAAGCAGACAACAACAGCAATGCTAAATCCTGATTCCAAACTTTGCCACCATGTCATTTGAAGTTAATATTACTTAAGATTCAAAAACTGTAGACCTTACCTTTATGGAAAAAACAGCAAGTCTCACAAATTAGTGGGTAAGTGAAGAGACAGTAACGGGCACATAGTGTTTATATTTGTTGGAATATGAGAGTTCTCACGTTACAAGCAGCGCCAGTCCCCTGAAACACTGTAGTTTTTGCAGAGAAATAGGTGTTCCACCTAAAGGATGGCAACTTTTTACTGGTAAGGGGACTGCTAAATAGCTGAGAAATTACTCCAACAGAAATCAGGAATTTGAAGTCAAGACGCTCTCTCTGTGTCATTCATTTTCAAATGGTGTTCAAGTGATGGACCTGTTCATCCCCAGACACCTCCTGAGTAAAACAGTTGTGCAGAAAATTGCTGCTGTGCTGGAAGTTTTTATCCTATTTAGCCCCTATTTATTTTGTCCCACCCATGTCTATCCCTTCTTTATTTATTGGGTGAGATGTCTGTGAAAGTACGGTGGCTTTTGATTTCCTGTGCAAAACTCTGTAGGAGCATTTTTTAAGTGCTATGTGGATGTGTTGGTATTTTTTCTGATTACCTCAAAGAACTCAAAACTGAAGAGCACAATATTTATTTCAGGAAACCCTCACCATGTTTCCTCATTGATTGTCAGGTATTAGATCTCTGGCATACTGTGGATTGTCCTTAGCCACTGCCCTGGCAGTACCTGACAATTCCCAAGGCACAGTAAATTATTTTCTGTAAAACATCTGTCTTTACCTTTCTCACACACTTTTAGAGACAGGAAACCATAGGTTTGTTACCAGCTCAGTTATCTCCTCTTTTAGTTGCTTATGGTTGCTGAATGCATGTTGTACAATTTCTACTTAACATGCTCCAGAATCTTCTCTTGACACATCTTGGCTTGTTTTACCTTTGCTGTTTGAAGAGACAGAGACAGTGAGTGAAAATCTCCTTTGTTACCTAGTGCTCCCAAGGGCTTTTCTGGCTGGACATATGCACACTGTGCTCCTACCAGACTGAAGCAGACATGGGTGCATCCATTCCTGGGGTAGGAGTTGGACATCCAGGTGATTTGTGGGCCCTAATCTCACAATGAGAGTGAATCAACACCAAAAGCATCTGTTACACTGGTATTATGTGGACCCAGGTTTGGCCAGATATCTGACCACAGCTTCTGCAGGTCAGAGAGCCCCGTGCCAGTCAGAGCAGGGATCTGAGACAGAAGGAGCACCTGAGCTGTAATAGTCTTCCTACCGTCCATCCTTGGAAACATCTCCAGAGCATGAAAAGGTGGCTGAGCCAGCCAGGTCACAAAAAGAATGCTTCTGTGGAGGACAGCAGCCTCCATGGTTGCCATCTCTCAGGAAGATCATCTCTATGAAGAAGTGTTTGTTAAACAGACGTCAGGATGAGACAGACTCCAGTATGAGACAGTCCCCATACACAGGTACCTCATATTTTTCTAGACTTTGGCACCAAAGTCTTCCAGTTTACAGTTTCAAATCCCTGTGGTTTCTTCTGGTAGATGTGCTCCTAAGCCCATGAGGATAGGGAACAAGACCCTAACAGAAGATGGAGGTTAACCAGAGGTAGTTAGAATTGTAGGTGTTGGACTGACCTGTCTTACCAGCTCACTAAAAACTGAATGAGACTTTTCAGACCAGTAATAGAAATACAAAAATGTATTATCAGTGTGCCAGGTTTGGCTGCAACATTTTCCCACTACCCTGCTAGAAGGTTGTAAAGACCTCCACTAAATAAGAAGCCTAACATCTTATTTCTGTACAATGCAAACTAAATCCTTGGCCACAGATGATCAGTTTTAAGCTGAATACTGTGACATACTCCATTTCAAAGCATTAGGACAGGGAGATCCTATGTCAGTGGATAACAACACAAGATTTCTTTAGAGGGCTTAAATGGAACATTGTTAGTGAGATGTGGAGCTTTTGCTGAGGGATGTTGTGAAGGAAACAGCTCCAGTAAACAGCAGAAAAGACTGCAGGACATGCTAAAAAAAAAATCAATTGCAAGGGTGGGAATAAGTTAAAAATAAAAATAAATAAAAAATAGGATGTGGAATGGAAAAGACAGCCAAGAAAAAATGTTAATAAAAGGTATTGGATGGAAGCCCAGAACAGAAGTACAACAAATACAAACAATGAGCAAATGTACACATAACAGGATGAAAATTACAGTCTGTCTTCCCCTCGCATGCAGAACTGAGCAACCGGAGTTACAGGCAATTTTGACGAATGACAGCTCTGAAGCATCCGAAGTATAAACATTTCTGTTGGGTCACAGTCAGAGAGACCCCAAGGTGAACCTGTGAAGCTCTGAGAAGAGAGGTGATGTACAAAATGGCAACACAATTCAAATACTTCATGTGCCATTTTTTAAAATCTTTCAACAGGGTGGTGTAATAAAATTCTCAGAATTAACTGTCTATCTCAGTTTTTATTACAATACCCCCTTCCTAAAAACTTTTGTAAGGCATAAAATGGTCTTTATCCCATATTAGCAAAAGAGTATGAAAACGAGTTTCAGATGTTCTTTTGTATCTCATGGAGATGAGAAATTAGAAGTTACTGGTTATACAATGAAATCTGTCTCTTTCTATTCACCAAATATTTGCACTATTTCAGACTTACTTGAGAATTTAAATCAATAAACACTGACATTGTTTATGTTTACTCTAAACCATTTGTGACATCTTTAATAAAGTGCTTCATCTCTAATAGTCAGAGTCTGAATTGTGAGCTTTAGTATGAGCTTGGTCATAATGTTATAGATATTTCCTGGCTTGATGAGCATCATTTCTGCAACTGTGAGAGATTTAACAAGCCTCTGAAGGTAGGGTGTATTTATATAGGATTGAAAGATTTACATAATTGCAATCCTTCTTCTTCAAGCCTAAATATGGCTTTTGCTAGTCAGGAGAGGTGTTTAAGAAGATGGTGTAGTCAAAGGCAAAATGCTAGTTTTAAAATCAGTTTCCTCATGCAGACAAAAA
>JAWWEU010000001.1:93742263-93799325 GCA_035583155.1 Acropternis orthonyx | reverse complement strand
ATATGCTGGTTCAGACCAACTTGAAAAGGATTTTTTTTTACCCTTTTAGTTCAGGCTTGGATTTGGAAAGCTGATAGCCCTTTGAGGCCCAACAGTATTTCTCTCACTTTGTAAAAAGTTCTACTTTCAGGGGAAATACATGAACCAAAAAAATAATTATTATTTCTTATCCTCAAGTGTAAAGATGGGCATGCTAAGGATTCTTTAAAAAATAATGTCAATAAGTGCTATAAGACTTCTATTTTTAAGTAAGCACATGAATACAGAGGTAAATGCTCATATGTAATTGGAGATGGAATAACTTTAAGTGAAGACAGGTTCTTTTTTCACAATATAGAACACATACATGTTAAAATGGAAATGGAGACATAAAAATAAAATAAAAATGGCTAAAGGAAAAAGCCCGATAGGTACATAAATACCTACATTGAAAGCTGAATGAAAATATTGTAGCAGAGATGATGTGAAAATATTTTGGAATCATTTCCTTTTTCTTAAGTAAAGATTTTTTAAAAAGTTAAGTGATGCTGTTCAACAATTTTCTGGTTCCCAGCTTCCTTCATGTGTCTCAAATCAGAGGATTGAGATATGAAATACCTAAGAGGAATTATCATTCTGAGAGACTGGGCGCATGGCAGAAAAAAGTGTTGAAGTTCTTCCTATCTTGGTCTGATCCTCATGTACTCTCATGGGGCAACAAGAACCCCTCCTAGTTCCTAGGTCATGGCTCATAACAAATTTCAATCACCTGCTAAAGACTATGAAAATGGTGAAGATTTATATAAAAAAAGTTGAGAGAGTTCACAAAAGCCTTTTCTGACTTCATTCACGGGGAAGTTTTGCCTCTCCTTGCAAACACCCAGGAATTTCAGGGACCAGCAGAGCACAGGAACTTCACAGAATTTTGGACAGAAGAAAACAACAGCACATAATGGAAAAAATTAGGCAATTATAACAGGCATCTCTACATCATTAAGTGAAATCTGCTTGAGAGGTTGAGCCAGTTCCCTTTCCTAACCACCACTTTCCTTTTCAAGACAGTTTGCTTTAAAAGTAAAGGTCTTTGACATATTTTTAGTCCTACCAAACCCTAAATTCCCTTTCTTTCCAGTCAAGACAAACAAGAGCTCCAAATCCTCCTGAGTCAGTGTTAAACTACAGACCTATTAGTCTTTGCTTGCTGGATCAAAGCAAACGAAGTCCCAAATGTCTTTTCTGTTCCTCAAACTGCATTCAGACAGTCACCTCCCGCTCTTCTTTTCTTCTGACTGCAAGAAGAGAAGCTTCCAAGCACATTTTCCAAGGGTTTCAACAAACTCACAGGTGTCTCAGGAAAGTTATCTTCAGCAGATTTTTCATCCTCCTTCAAGAAGCCAAATAAACCCTGGTGTTGCCTACAGGAACATTCCTGTTAGTTTTGTACTGACCGGATAGCAATTTTGGGAGGAGTCAGCTGTTTTTTGAAAAGTCAAATGAATGCAGCAAGGCCTTGACCATCCTACAAGCAGATGGTTGGCCTCCACTTTGCACAAGGCAGTGCAAGTACATTTTAGAAGAACCAGAATAATTTCATGGGGCTGCACAACAGGAAGCCCACTTTGGGAATACAGCAATTCTCCAAGCACGGCTGTAGTTTCAAGTACATTGTAACAATGACATACGTGCTATATATCTAAAGGCACTGGGGTTTAGGATCAGCAGATAAGATGGGCAATGCAGGGTCAGAGGCCTTTCAAACAGACATTATAGACTGAGAGGCTTAAAAAATTGTCCTAACAGGTCTTTCAGTAGTTTGTTAAGGTAACATAATGTTCATAATTTTGTTACTGATAATGAAGTCACAATTGCAGTTACAGAGTACTTTAGCAGGACTTTCAGAACTCCAGGATGTGGAGGTATTTTAGAATTCACAGTGCCTTTACTACACTGTTACCCACCTTTATGAACGGCCCTAATGGCAGTTTTCAGAGGATTGTGTGTACCAATCCTGCTGGTGTAAACCCCTCAGCTCACTGAGGGTTTAGCAAGAAATATGTGGGGACTTAAAGGAAAAGCATCTCTTTTAACAAAAGGAGATTGTATGTGGGTGTCTAAAACCAAAAGAACTCTTGACAAACATTGGGAATAGACATTAACTGCTTAAATTTTCATACTGCTTTAAGTTATTAGACTGGTACAAAGGATGGTGTTCAGGAGAAAAGATGGCGGATAAGAAGGTTGTTGCCCTTTTTACCCAAAGAATTACAGAAGATTAATACCAAACAGAGAAGATTTCACATCACTGGAAAAAAACGTAGATGTGGAAGGAAAAGAGATTTTTGGCAAAATGGTTGGCATGCCCTACTCAAGTCAACAGCTTTGTGGAAGTGTTTTAAATCTGTGCAGTTTACATATTAGGCACTGCTGGAACAAAATAAAAGCAATGAAAGTCTTAACATGTTTCTCTCCAGAAATATCAAAGTTAGACTTTTCCTATAAAACATTAGTTCAGGTTTTACAAGGTAGGTAATTAAATGTTTAGAAATACACTACCCTTATACCTGGAGTGGCAGCAATGAGATTCCCATTTAAATTTTACTTGGGAATAAGAACAGAATGTATTCAATTTGACCTTCCAGTACTGATAGGACAAAGGTTTTGCCAATTCAGTCTTTACATCCAAGGTGCCACCAGAAATCTGGCAAATCATAGGAAAAAAATCTTGATAAGACTAACACATTTTGTACTGGTGTAGAATGAGTCAATATCTTAAGTTGCTCCTAATTTAAACTATTTATAAGCAATCCTTTACCACATCATCTCTAGAGTGTTAAACTTTTGGTATGATTGCATGGATGTGTCAGGACACAAGTCTGTGGGGACCTTCCCTGTAACACTGTAACCCTGACCTCAAAAGAACAGCCTGTTTGCCCTTACTGCATGTGAATGTACTTAGGACCCACTGAGTAAAAATACAATTACCTTTGAAATCAAATCAGACCAAATAAGACACATTTTATTTTGTTTCATAAAAAATGGAGAACCCTTCACTCTTCCCCTTTTTGAAAATGTGAGAGGTAGTTGTTCCATCCTTTCACTCACCAAGGACATGAATGATGTGCTTGAATTTCCTTCTTGGCAGTGAGGAAGCAAATCTATGTGTGACAGAAAAGCTGCAAACTGGCATATCTTTGTAATCTAATCCAAGTCATTAACACGTCTCTATATTCTGATGACTAGAACAGTATTTTGACCCATGTTCCAAGGACCATAACAGGATATTAGACAGCCTAAGACCAAAATATAGTTCCAGATTCATCTGTTAAGTTTATTGAATGGTGAAGTACAGGGAACAGGCATTAAAATGTTTTCTCCTTGCCTGAACTTCATGGAGTCAGATGACTGATTTCTACTGACACTTCATTCAGACAGTACAATTCTTTGGGTTGGAGGTTTTAGGGTGGATTTTTTGTTATGAGCTTTTCCTCTTTTCATTCTGACAACTTATGAGTATACTTGTGTCTAAGAGACAAGACCAGAAATGGTCTCAGGAAGGAATAGAAACCAAGTGTATAGGTCTGATTTGTAATGATGTGATTTCCCTAATGAACTGTAAAAGGCTGAGAAAAGTCCTGGTCATTCTTTTTATCTTGCCTAGTGCTGGGTTAGATCCTTGTAAGGACTAGAGGAATGGCTGTTGCTGGTTGTGACTGTTGCAGATGTGGTTCACCATGGCCAGCACCCTATTCAGTAATGGTGTTCCTCAGTGTACAAGGCACTAATAATCACTCTTTAATTTCGCCAAGCAGCTCATCCTTCAAAGAAGCAATGATTTCTGGCTGGATAACTATAGGAAGAATTCATGTTTTGCTTGTGTTTTCAGTCAAATCTGCTTTTAGGATCCCTTAATAGCTAACATTATTTGTTACATGTATTACTGTAGGCTTCCCACTTGTGCACTGGCACTCTACCAGGAGTTCTGGTACATGAATCAAGGCCTCAATGTCCAAACCCGAGGAAGTCAAATCATGCCTTTCCACTGACTGTAACAACTAGACATAGCTAACCACCAGGGAAGCCCAGGCTCCTAGTCTGTATGTGGCACTTCTATGCACATAGATATGTACAAGCATCCTGTTCCAGAGCTGAGCTCCACCCAGTAAGTCTAGGAGAATACAGTAGACACAAGAAGTGAAGGAGGAGAGTATGGTGTTTTCTTCACCATCTAAGAGATAGTGGTTTCAGTACACTGTCAGATTAACCATTTTCAGAATCTTTATAGATAGAAAAGGCACAAGAAGAGATATGATAAAATGACATGAACTGCAAGTTTTTAGAAGCTTTCTGCTTCTAAAAGTGGAGAGAGCAAGAAAATGCTTGTTTGAATGTTAAGTGAGTGAAGAAAGTAGGAGTTTTTCTAGTACGACCAAGTAAGATTGTATTTCCGACCATAGAAGAATTACCCAGCCATAGAAGAAGGTGCAAGTCAGTGGAGGGACATCATGGTACAAGAGGCCACCTTTTCAGCAGACTACGTGCTAACCTTGGGTATCCTTGTCTTCAAAAGGAAGAAAACAGCTCACCTCTTGCTACCAAGACAGGATTTATTTTACTTCTCATTATCCTGCTCTGATTCTGTTAGTAATAAATTTAACTAATATCCCCACTTCAAGTCTGTTTTCCCTGTGTTGGTAACCAGTGAGTGATCTCTCCCAGTCCTCATGTCAGTTCATGAACCCTTCATTACCTTCCTCCCTCCAATGATAGAGCAGCTTTGTGGGTAGCTGGCATCCATCCAGGGTCAACCCACTACAAGATCATAGGCCAGAAAAATTGAAATTGGGGTCAAGAACTCCCTGTGGACATTACAGAAGTTTTAAGGGACTTAGGGCTGCACACTGGGCCCTGTGAGCCCTCTCCGAGAAAACTAGGACCCTACAGGGATACAACACTACAGCAGGCTCTTCTTAGTGGTGCCAAGCAAATAAGATAAAAGACAGTGGGCAGAAACTGATGCACAGGAAGTTTCACCTGAATAGGAGAAAGAACATCTTTAGTGTGCAGGTGACAGAGCACTGGCACAGGTTGCCCAGAAAGGCTGTGGAGTTTCCCACCACTGGAGACATTCAAAAACGATATGGGAACCCTGTTTGAGCAGGGAGGTTGAACCAAGTTGCTCACCGTTGTCCCTTCCAACCTTACCCATTTTGTGATTCTGTGATTCTGTGAAGAATCACACTTCCCAAGTAAGACTGTTCAGATTGTTCCCTCCACCATTACTCAAGATTGGGTTGCACATTCTTCACCTTTCTGAGGATCATCTAGAAATCATTCCAGTTCAGTCAGTGGCATTGTGGGGGGTCAAACCACAATGGATGACTTCCAGATGGGACTTATGAGGCACATTGCCATATCCATGTAGTCATGGACAAACACATTCCATATGGATCAGTTCAGATGCATGATGAATAACCTTCAGTGATCCCTCAGTCTCAGACATGGGAGCTGCAGTTCATTCCATGTCTGAGGCGAGGCTGGCACAATGAAGGGGAATACCTTCCCCATGTTCAGCATACTGTCATATAGCAGCAGTACTGTCATGGGCTGCTCTTGGATGAGAAGGGAGCAATGCACAGCTTCTTCGGGGACACTTAGAGGAAGGTACAAGCTGGGTGTTGTGGGGCTAATGAGCGGTTGCCAAAGCTCCCCTGGGAAGTGTTGTGCTTGTCATTCAAACAGGGACAGTGTCAGACACACCTGTCTTCATAGAGAGGACTGGAGCAGGAATGAGGACACCATATATGCCAAGAATGGCCTGAGGACTCTAACCTGAACTGCTGGTCCAGAGAACAGCACTGCTCTCACTAGGTTTAAGAGAGCCCTTAGCTACTTAAGTGAGGGTTACAACATCTTGCGAGATGGCTCTGTCCAGAGTCAGAAGTAAGCAGATCTATTCTGCATGCACGGCAGCTTCAGAGAGACTGAGGTTTATTTTAGCCTGGTGCATAATCCTTGTCTTACTCACTAATTATTCACCTCCATGTGGTCCATGACAATTTGTATATTCAGTGGTAATCTTGCTGAAGATCCTATGTCACAGGTAAGTCAGGATATTATTATGACATGTTAACATTACAGCTTATAAATTCCTCTAGTAATTTTTTATATTTGCAACATCGAACCATCGTGCAATAACATAGAAAAGACATAGATTTAAGATTAAACATGTCACACAATCCAGAATACTCTGTTGTCTGCTCTTTCAGGGTTGTTTTTTTTCCCCCATATTTGTAAATGTATACAATGCTTCAGGTAAATGCTGCCCTAAATATATATATATATTTTATCACTGTCATTTTATCAGGGCATTTCAATATAATAAACAGATCTGTTAAAGCACCAGTGATGTCTCTATTGGCAGGCTTATAAAAGAGCTCGGTGACCTTGGTTAATTAGCCATGTAATAAACCAGAACTGAAAGAGCCTATTCCCACAAACCACAGCACAGCACCCTTCCACCCCCCGCCTGTCAGAGGGGCTCTGAATGGGAAGTCAGCAGACGCTATGCAAAGTGCAGCCACTTAGCCTCAGAACCCTTTGGAATATATGCAAAGATTCACAAAGAAATTTCCTTCCAGCCACTGATTTAAGAAATAGTCTTTAAAACAAAAAGATAAGTTTTCTGAATACTTATTTTATTGGCTAGCATTGCTTTATGTATGTTTAGATACATGTGTGTCTTCTTGAAACCTCACAACACTTGCATTGAAAAAACAACTTTAGAAATTCTCCAATTTCAGAAATGTTTTCTATGAATTCTCTGATTTGTTTTCATGTTTATTTCTGAAATTCCAAATAGAAAAGAAACCCAAACATCTAGTAATTAGTAGCAAATATCAAATTCTTTGAATGCAATTTGTTTTGTATCCATACAGTGCAGCCCTCTTAAATTGTAAATCATATTAAACAAATTATATGGAAAAGAGTCTTACATGTATTTCTGTTACTCAGTTGATTTGACTAAAAAGCACACCTAAAAATTCAGACCTGTACTGTAAAAATAAAATTGAATGGTCTTTTATCTGAGGGCAGGAAATAAAATTAATACAAATTTTTAGCAGATTCTTTGACTTCATCCTATCAGACTCTTTAGAAATAAAAGCTTTTTTTAAGTACAAGCAAGAATCACTACAGTTTTAAATTCACCCAAATGTCAGCTCATAACAAGCATAACCACAATCAGCCACACAGTCACAGAGTTAGTCTTTTCTTCTGCAAGTGCAATAGTTTTTCTGATTGCTATAAGAGTTAGTTCTTTTTGAAGTAAATTTATGTGAAGTCCATGACTGCTATCCTTTCATGGCATGCCCCTGAGCTCTGGCACAGCACAGAAAACAAACAAAATACCCAACCCCCTAAGAGAAGCTAACACTGTTTTCCTCTGTCGTTTCCATACAGGATAGTGATTTTCATTTCATGAAAAAAAACCAACCAACCAAAATCAGCATCATCAGTTTCTTTAATTAAAGAATTAATTTTTTTTTTTTTTTGCTTCAAAATGATTTTTATTTTCCAGGTGAACTTTAAATTTACTGTGTTTCTATGCAGTGAAACTAAGTAATATCACTCTGGTTTTAAATCCTATACAGCTGTTCATCCATTCAGGATTGTTTTAGGTGCAGTCATTTCTTTCAGTACTGCAGATCACAGTAAATTAACATGAACAGAGAGTTTCACTGAGTCTGCCAAGTAGTCTCCACTATTCTGGGGAAATTTTAGAATATCAAGCACAACAACATCCTTGATAAACTGAAATAACCTCTGGTTGATACCAGAGTATCCAAGAGCAAACTTTCTCCTAGATACTCTTGTTTGTTGGATCCCAGACTAAAGTGGGAGATACATTTTAGGCAAAATATATTTGTTAGCTCATTCTCTGTGTTTTTTAATGTGAACTAGAAGATCTCTGGAATGTATCTGAAGGTTCAGGAAGCTACATAACTGCATACCTGAGCAGCTCATTTGACAGACAATGTGTACGTGTGTGTTTGCTCACATTGGTAATATTGAAATTTTGATCCATGCAATAAACACAAATGTTACTGCTCAACAAGAACATGAGGAATGCCCATGACTTGCAATAAGAATATGAATGAACAGCTCAGGATAAGACATTTCAGCTGAATTTTCCAGGCAGTGTTCAGCTTCTACGGTGAGCACAGCCATATCAGGAAAAGCTTAACTAGATAGGAAGAGGGGTAAGTACATTTTGATACAAGGAGCCATTATAGCTTAATGAAAAATCACAGAAAATTAAAGCAAGCAAAGAGGAAGAGAACAGGGAACTGTGAGTTAGTTGCTCTCCTCAGATCCAGATATTGTACACACTTCTGCAAGACAAACCAACAGGACCCTTCCCAGAAACAAAGTTGGGCACAGGCTTAAAAGTCAGTAGGACGGGGACTCATGCAATTTAAAAATTTCATGCTATAAGGTACAACTTGGTGGGATGACAATCCCACCGAGAAGACTCAGTAGATACTGAAAATACAGATGGGAACTGCCATCTCCTCTGGCAGATCCTACTCCTGCCACGTCCCACATGTCATTTCAGCCAGACTAAGGGCTGAGGACCACAGTGGTACATCCTCAGGCCGTGATCTGGGGGATGGGAATGCTGGGCTGGAGGTGTCCCAGATAAGTCCAGTGTATGAACGGGGAAATGCCAAGGGCAGCAGTCCAGAAGCTGACTCACTTCCCATGGAGGGTTGCCAGGGCTGCACAAGCATATACCCACGAGTGTACTTTCCCGACTGCCAAAAGAGGGTGGTCCAGAAGAGAAAAGTTTGGAAATATCAGCCTCAGGTATGCCCCTCCTCTCGGATTTCCAGCTCCTTCGGGCCTGCCGTTGCTAAGGCTGGAGGAGGATGCCCTCCTCTGGCTATGCCTTCCCTTTTCAAGCCTCAGAGGCTGAAGAGAAATCACTTTGAATACTGAGGCCGGGAGCTGGAGGCAATTACTTGTGATTGATAGCACTAAATATGAAACCGCATGTACCTCATCCATGAAGCATGGAATCAGCAGCATATTGTTAGTGGGGGAGATGAATGGGGCTTGAGATAACCTTGGCAAATTAGGCATATGTTAGCATTAAGCTTTGTCAGTAAGCAGGCTATAAATTACAGACATATTGTAACTCCATAAACTCATCTAATGAATTGAATGACAGTGGTAATTTAAGGCAGAATGGAACTGTTTAACCCTTTTAAGAATTTAGCTGAATTTCTATATTACACAACAATCCCAACTGTATTAAAAGGTTTGTGTTTCATATATACTGCAATATACCATAACCATAGCAAGGAAAGAATTCTTCCATGTTTCATGTACATTTTAACAGTTGGCAATCTATGACTTATTTCACTTGTAAGTTGGTTAAAAAGAATGGAATAGCTGGGGGGGCTCCTTGCACATTCCCTTACTTTATCATTATTTTTCTGTATGATCAAGCTAAATATATCGAAGCTGTAAGACATAGCATGCTGTCATTTCTGGACTACTACTGAACACCTCAGGAGGTGTTCTAAGACACAAGGCTAAAGGGCAGGTGACTAGTCATAAGAGAAGTGCAATAATCCCTTCAAAATGCATGGCCTGCAGTGTCTTATTGCTATTCTGAAATGGCAGTTATAAATAAATATAAGAGGAGAAAGTCAGTCGCCTGCATTTACTGGCTGCTGTTGACAGGCTTAGGCCATCAGTGACAGCTAATCCAGGATTCTGATGCCATTTTCCATTTTATTGTGTATTTCAGCCAAAGTAACATTTGAAAATCACTGGCACACCAATGGTACAAAAGGGATTAAAATCTAAACTAGAATATTTAGTGCAATATGTTATTCATTAAAATGTGTTGACATAATAAAAAAATATTTTTCCTTTTATTCAGTAGAGTAATTGAAGAAATGAGTATATTAATTATGCCATAGGTATAGTCCACTTTTGAAGAAATTTTAGGAAAGCATGCTTTTACAAACACTGCTAGGCAATTGATCTTTACCCTCATACAAATCACAGAAAAATTTCTTATCAGACTTTTGTAGAATATTTGCTTTTATTCACATTGCTCCCTTTAAAAAAAGATACATCAAATGAATCATACAGGAGCATTGACTCTGTACAGAAGTCAGAGGACAGTCCTGTGGGATGCAAGGTTGGAAATGAGCCTTGGTAGACAGGACAGTAAGCAGAAAGTGAAATCCTCAACATATATAATGTTTTATTATGTAAATAAGCATTATTTCTGATGCCTACTGAAGACAAGCCATATAAGAATTAAAATGATAGATTCAGTAACAGGTCAGTGTCAAAAAAGGAGGAAGAGGTACAGTTACAGGTAATTACTTTGTGTGACATTTTGCAGTTAGTTCTTCACACATATTTCTATTTCAAAAGGAATTATCTTTATCCCAACATCAGGAAGCATAGCTGCTTTGCTTGCCCTGTTCTGGGCAGTGAGGAAGTTCAGCCTTTATAGAACTCACTTTGAGTTATACAAGAAGCCTGCAAAAAAGCCAGGAGGAGGTCCAGACTTCATCAGTTCCCTTCTTTTAATGCATTGATGTTGACACCATGCCTGGGAATGTGTCTGAGATCAGAGTGAGGCTTCTTGTTGCCAAGAGCTGCAATATGGTAAATTTGGGACTGCAAGCAAGGTAACATGGGAAATTGCCTGCATAACATGGGAAATTCACAGCCCATGCATGGAAGGAAAGCTCTTTCCCACTTTTCTGTTTTCTGTTGAGCAATGTTGCGTTTCACAGTTGTTGTATATCAATAAAACTTTGTAAATGCTTAAATAATGACATGGTGAGAGTGCTTTAGAATTTTTGGTACAAATCTGACCTCTGAATAAAATTGGTTCTTCATTCCAGAAAGATTACTGTGACCTTTACTTCTCCATTTTCCTAATGGTTTCTTCACTACAATGGCAAAATTGAATGACTATCTCAGCCATCCCCAGGATTTGGAATTAAATTTACCTAGTGCAAATCAATAAAGTGGAAATCAAAACTAAAAGCCTGGGGTTATTTTAGCAATACTCTGTGTGTAATACAACTTTGCATTTAACCTCTGGACTAAATGGTGACTCCATAACTAAGTCAGTTACTGAATCCATGTTTTACATACTTCAGTGAGATCAAACTGTTTAGATCAGCAATGATTAATGCGAAGATCTGCTAAAAGTGATTTGAAGAAAGGACGCCTACTAGATCCTGTGAGTTTGTTAGGCCATCAATACAGAAAACCTACTTGAGATACCTATAAAATGGTCCTTTCAATGGAAAATAGGGTGACATTTTTTGATTATATGGCCTAGTTCTAGTGAGGGGACGTGCATGGCAGAAGGAATTCCCATCTCAGCAGTGCCAGCTGAAAGTACATTAAGGCTGAAGCCATTTCCCCCTGTTCCAGCTGTGGGAATCTCACAGCTGTGGACCCAGATCTTCTCCTGATGACAGCCACCTTCTCAGCAGCACTAACAGGACCATCTGCCTATGAAACACTCTGTTCCCAGGGCTACCATTGAGCTGTTCATCAGCAGACCTTGGTAATTGGGATTGCTCCTTAGGCTGGGCAGATCATGGGCACCCAGCTTCACACAGGACTTTCCCCACAGTCAGTGTTTTGCTGAAGGTAAATATTGATTAACTGAAATGAGCCTTTTTTTTACCTTAAGATTTCAATTTAATTTTTATTCTTGCATCCAGGATACACATTATGCAAGAATAACACATTAAGGCAGTAAAATGGAATATTAGTGGAGATGATGACAGGATGAGAGGTATAATTAACTTTCAATTACCACGCAAGTGTACGTAGGCAGTATGGTAATATACATAACAAATAATAATAATAATATCACTGCTTAAGGTAAAAACACCTGTTTTAACAATGGACATATATAAGATGATTTCTAAATACGGGTTTTGAGAAATGCCTGTACATCCCAGCCTTGTCTGAGCCAGCCTCTACAGGAATGCTCATATGACCTTAAGTGCCAGTGTGGCCATGTCCTGTGCTAAATTAAGGGTAAGACCTAAGCACAATGTCCTCCTTCATCCTATCACCTTCACTTTGATATCTTCTGAGACCACAACATAGCAATCCAGTTTGAAAAAAAGACATAGCTTTTGGATGAAAGTTATTCTGGGTTTAAGTCCCTGTCTTACTTTAATAAAAAGCTCAGCCTTACTCCTGCGAAGTAATTTTTTGTAGATATGGTCATCTACAGCACCTCCTTAAGTACTAAATAGAAATAGAGTGTTTGGAAGTTCTGGATGAAAATACAATTTTCCCAAACTGGTAGTGTAGTGATAGTTTCTAAACCCAGTTAGATTAGGTGTAAATCCCAACACATGATCCCAGACTGTGACTTCCTTACTGCAGATGGCAGCCTAACTTGGATGAGTTTGGTTCTTACCTCGCAATGCTGGAGAAAGAGACTGATCAAGCAAAGACAGGAAGCCTGACCAGATCCCATAGGTGGAAAGTTAAGCCTTGGTGCTTCATACAACTTCCTAAAATCTTTCTTACATGCACTCAAGAAATTCAGTCATGTCTGAGGTGACATTTTCTATATGGACCTGTGGCCCCTGTTGACTCTGATGAGGTCACATTTTCACAGTGAGTAGCAAAGTTAATCCAAAACTGAGAAGGCATGTTCTGAAAAGTGGAAACTGCCTGTCAATATTTGATGAGATGGATTTCAGATTACAAAGAGAGAAATCCTCCAATTCAACGTTCATGTGAGTTAAGAATGGTAAATCATAGAAAAGAACAATATTAAGTAAGTGTTTGTATAGTTTCCAAGCAATTCACGGACGTGAATCAATTATCTCTAGTATGAGTTAAAATACTAAATGTCAAACTGTTCATGGATTTCTTTGGGGCACAGATGTCATTAGAAGAAAGAATACAGACAGAATAGCTTGTAACAAACTCTGACCCCACTGGAACTTCCAAGGCATTAAAGGAATCACATTTATACTCATGGGGAAGGGAAGGGAAGGGAAGGGAAGGGAAGGGAAGGGAAGGGAAGGGACGGGAAGGGAAGGGAAGTGAAGGGAAGGGAAGGGAAGGGAGAACAGCTTAAAAGCAACAGATCTTTTGAGCATCCCGACAAATTTGCAGCATTTATATTCAAGAAGGCAAATGAAAAAAATATTGCAATTGTTTTAAAAAATGAAGAGGAACAGATACAGTTAATAGCTCAGGAAACAATGATTCATTAATTAAATTAGGGATCAGAGCTCTTGAAACAGCATGTGAGGAATGAAAAATTGGTCTGATGGATGACATTAAATGTCAGACAATTAGGATCACATTTGACAGAACAGAGGTTTTAGCAAAGAAACTTGAAGTTTATAAAGAATACTGCAGTAGCTTCTGGAAATGTCTGCATTTCAGTAGATTTCCTTAGTAAAGCAGATGAGGACAGAACTCTGCCAGCAAAGGCAATTTTGAAATTCATAAAAATTAATTTTCAAGACTGTTTTAATCTCACTCCATTTAAACACTTCCTATAACAACATACTGAACTTTGACCAACACAGAATCACAGAATATGGCAAGCCAGAAGGGACCCACAAGGATTATCGAGTCCAGCTCCTGGCACTACAAGAGTCACACCAAGAGTCTATCCTCAAGAGTCACACCATGTGCCCAAGAGTATCATCCAAATGCTGCTTGAACTCTGTCAGGGTTGGTGCTGTGACCACATTGTTGGGGAGCCTGTTCCAGTGTCCAACCACCCTCTGGGTATGAGCCTTTTTCTAATATCCATCCTAAACCTCCCCTGACACTACTTCAGGCCATTCCTTTGGGTCCTGTCACTGGTCACCACAGGGCAGAGATGAGTGCCTGCCCCTCCTCTTCTCTTCACAAACAGGTTGTAACTGCAGCAAGGTCTCCCCTCAGTCTCCTCTTCTCCACTCTGAACAGACCAAGTGCCCTCAGCCACTCCTCATACGGCTTCCTCTCAAGACCTTTCACCATGTTCATTGCTTTCCTTTGGATGCTCTCTAATAATATCTTTCTTACATTGTGTTCCCCAAAACTGCCCACAATATCCAGGCTGAGGCTGCCCCAGTGCAAAGAAGAGCAGGACAATCCCCTCCCTCGCCTGGCTGGCAATGCTGTGCCTGATGCTCCCCAGGACTGGGTTGGCCCTCCTGGCTGCCAGGGCACTGCTGACTCAGATTCAACTTGCCATTGACCTTGAGTCCCATGTCCCTTTCCATGGCACTGCTTTCCAGCCTCTCATTTCCCAGTCTGTACAAACATCCAGGGTTGCCCCATCCCAGCTGCAGAATCCAGCACTTCCCCTTGTTGAACTCCACATGGCTGGTGATTTCCAGCCCTCTAATTTGTTGAGGTCTCTCTGCAGGACCTCCCTGCTTTTGAGGGTGTCAACAGCTCCTCCCGGTTTTGTGTCATCTGCAAACTTGCTTAGTATCCCTTCCAGTCCTATGTCCAAGTCATTTACAAAGATGTTGAAGACAGCAGGGTCTAAGGCAGAGCCCTGTGGAATTCCTCTAGTGGAACACTTTCTCATTTGTCTCAAAATGCTGCCCTTTCAGACATAAATTTCTAGCCAAAAATCATAGACTTGAAGATTTCTTTCCATTATGGTAAGAAAATTACTGTATTGGAGTATCCTGCCTTCACCTACTGAGCCCTATACCCAGACTTCATGTGATCCAGCCAATCCAACCCATTCTATTTCCTCTGATCGGAGATCACTATGAAAGGGGAAATATTAAGGTCTTGTTCCCCATTGAAAAATTTTTAAGTGAATAAAGATTTTAGGCCAGCCCTGAAAAAGTGTTCTACAGCAAGTCTTGAGACGTAAACTCAAGGATCTGTCCAGCAATGCAATCAGTGCACCTTCACAAGATTTTCATGGATTCAACATTCCCTTCAGATCGGTGTCTCCTTCATAAACATCCAGTCACTTTGCGTGAATTCCTCACTTGACCAAAAGCAACAAGGATCCTTTCACCTCATTCAGTGAGGTGATAATTCCCCTTTTCAGGGGGGAAATTAATTTTAGTGCATATGAATCAATGTCCCTATATTTAATCGATCAAGATTTTTCCATCAAACATTTATTCCACCTTAACAAAACATTTTAGAAGGAAGTTCCTTTTAGGCTTCAGTGCTATGTATAAAGCAAGTGGCTTTTATAAATGGGGAAAAAACCAAACTAGCTAAATTAGTAATCATTATCTACTCTAACTACACATTGTCGTGTTAACCATAGGATGTAGCACTGCTTCTCCTTTTTTGTTACACAGTAAGACTGTCCCCACATTTATATGTTGGGCAACTGAGTTGGGTGCTCTTATGTCCACAGACTGCTTCTTCTGTTGCCCACATCCCATGGATTTACATCTCCACTTTCCTTGCCAGCAGCAGTACAGCTCACTCCAAGAAGGCATTAATATTATTTACAGCTACTAACAAGTAATACTAACAGGGAAATTAATTTTCTGGCCTCAGAGTAGTTGATGGTCACACCTACTAATTAAATACTGGAGGCTTTGCTTAGCTGCATCCTTACTTGTGCAAGGCAAGACATGAAACTAAGGCAGAGGAGATGAATTCTATCCTTGCTGCATTCATGGATGCTGCTAACCTCTGACGGGTTCTGCAGCAGGTGCCCTATCTCCCAGTATTCCCCCAGCAAGGTTACAGGTTCTCGAACCTGTTTGTGTACTGGTACACTGATCCTGCCCTGATCTTGACAGCATTCCTGGAACTGGTCTGTCCAAGACTGTCTCCACAAAACACCAGCTGAGGTAGGTTGCCTCCACAATCAGATCACTCTACTAGCACTTCCACCCACCACCAGGCTTCTATATTTCATTCTTTGCTAGGACAACACAGAGGAGCATGTGTTTTCCCTTCCATAATATGTGTTCTCACATATTTCTAAAAACTTTATGGAAGGCCGATAAAAGCTCAAAGGCACCAGCTTGTAGCTGTGATACCTTCCAAAAAACAAGATGAGAATTAAGATTAATTGCTGTAATGTATTATAAAAAAAACCAAACCTGATTTTCACATGGCTAACCTGCCCTAGTGATAACTTACAATCCTTTGTACAAGAAAAAAGTAGAAAGGACAATTGCATAAACTGCACAAAGGCGAGAAATAGAAAGTAAAAAAGCCAACAACAACATATCACAAACAGCTCAGTAAATAATAGTGCAATTTTCCTAGCTAATAGAATGGTTTAACACCTGAATACACTCACACGCCTGATTAAACACTAACAACGTAAAGCCATGAAAGAAGATTATAAGTTGTAATATCTCTTTGCAAATAATAGCATATTAGCCACTGTTGCATACTTCTTCAATTACATCCCTTTCATTCTTTTCAACTGGAAAACAGTTCATGTTACAATAGTCAGCATCATTTGTGTTTTAAAACAAGCTATTACTTTGTATGTGGTGTATATTGCCAAATCACAGGTCTCTTGCTCTATATATTTAAGTATGCTCTCAAAATTAATAAAATCAGTAATTGGCAATGCACGTTATCTTTAACTTGGCTTTCTATGAAAAACATGCTTAAACTTCAACACAAACTCCTTGTCCCACTGGACACTTCTCCCAGGATTTCTTCCTTTTTCTTACCAGAGGTTGCCAGGAGCAGGAATTATATCTAACAGCAGCATCCCCACATTTACCAAAATGCATGAGCCTGCTCAGAACTGTGTCCATAGAGCTTTGTTTGGCTTCTGTTCAGTTGACTTGAAACAAGTGTGGGTGGCTTGGAAAGAAACATGGAAAGACAAAGTGTCTGGTTTCAGTCACAACAACCTCCATTCACTACCTTCTCTAATCAATCACTTCCATTCCTGTCTACTTTCCATGCACCTCCAGCTATGCAATTCACTGTCTCTTCTTACTTGGACATTAAACAACTGTAATATACTGACCTTCAAGCATCCCCTCCTGCTTGAAATACTTTGGAATCCCATGTCAGCTTGCAAATCCTCCAAGTGTGACAAGAGAAGAGAACCGCTGGAAATTCAAGCTAGTAAACAAACTTTCCAACTGAACAGCAGAACACTGAAAAAGTTCACACTCGGTGCAATGTAGCATTTCTACTGCTTTAAGTTCTTTAAGGACAGGATAAACAAAAATTTGTCAGGAGCAGTTTGGGTATGCTTCATCCTGTTGTAATGCACCTGGTGAAATTCCATCACCTGCTGTGTTTCCATGAATCCTTCAGAGCACAGAGCTCTGCAGTAAATGAAGCCTGGTGCTGAGCCAGTACAGCAATTTATGTGTTTCAGAGAGTGCTCGAAGTGAGGAGGAAATCAGCCCAGTCTTTTTAAAGTATGTTAAAAAAGAGGAGATACACATGCAGAAAAGGTAGCCTAGATCAATGCATCTATTAAGAACAGAAATAGTCTACTTTGCAGATAACTAGTTTCTATTTTCTTTTTAATTTTGTATTCCACTTGTTGAGGCATATAAAATTGTGGTCATGACTTATTCACCATCATAGTGGGAAGACTGCATTTTAAGGTTTCCCCATGTTCTTCTAAATCACCAAGTATTGGCTGTTTATTAAGACAAACCAAGGATGTTTGGAACAGTCTTCATAACACATACTGCTGATTCCAAGTTTCCCACCAGAAAAGTTCAAAGTGGTTAGATTTTTTTTCTTTCACTTCTTTGACTCCAGAATTTTGCAATTTGCAGAGTCTTTATTGACAAGAAACATATCCACTAATATGCCTGTGAGTTTCACAGTAAGGTATTTTTAAACTGCTCCCATAACTGAGCCATAATTAGAAATTACATCCCTATTGTTTCTAGTGATCATCTTTCCTAGATTGTAAGCTCTCCTGAGGTGGATTGCCCAATATTATTCTGATAGCATCCTACAACCCTCTTACCAAAGAGCTCCTAGTGTGCTAAAAAGCTGTATTGGACAAAGTTCCCTTGGAGATCAAGCTGACAAAAAAACCCAAAAAACTAAAACCAAAACAATCAAACACACACACCCCCAAAAAAAGTAGTGAAGTTAGCATCAAAATGGAATTTAACTTGACTCCAGTACACTTCTACCACCTCTGCAGGAATGAGGATAACTATCAAAGGAGACAGGTTATCCAGATTTCCCCTCATTCTTACAGAGAATGATAAATACTTACTGCTATTTTATTTTGCCTTCTTCTTTTCTTATGCAAAACTATGGATCTGTACACAGATGGTGTTGGAATTGAAAAGCAGGTAATACAAGAAAAACACAAACAACTGAAAAAGTAGGAGAAGGCCTCAAAATAGTTGCTTGGTGTAACCTCACACTCAACACACACCTCAAGAGTAACAACAGTAGCTCACTGAGAACTGACAGTGCCAGAAAGCTCATCTGCCAGACCTGTAGATGCTGTAGGTTAGTAGGCTGGGAGGATCTCATTATTGTTGTTATTAAAATAGGTGGGTACAAATATAAGACATTTATATCTACAGGAGCCAATAAAAATGTAAATTTTGTTCACCTTGTGCTCCCTGCTCAGCCTGAGAATGTTTTCAAGCTTCACATCTCTCTCAAAGGTTCTAGATGAATTTGTGTTGACTGCAACCACCTTAACATTTGTCAGGGTAAGCATAGACCAATGTACAGACTTCTGATTTAGTGCAGTAACTGAGAGCTGGGAGAAAGATGCTTCAGAAATATCAGTGTTAGGCTGGCAGGTGCCATAAAAAGTCATCTAGTCCATTTCCCATGGACTGCTGTCAGGTCAATATTGGACTTCCAGGTGGACTTTGCTTAGGTATGGCCAAAACATATACAAATGAAGGGACAGCAGGCAGGAGTTTAAGACCAAACTATCTACACCACTCAGCTGTCATCACCAGTGAGCCACAGCTTGCCAAGGTGATCCCAGAAAATCAACTTGCCTAAATTATTTTTGGAATTTCTTCTTTACAATTAGGTTGTAAAGTTTTTACAGCAAATGAAGCTCCTTGACAACTTTCCACAGAACAGAACAGGATAATCATGTCTTCTTAGGTACTGCAAGATCACAGTCGTGGCAGTCTTCCTTGCTTACCTCTTTCTTGAAGTCTAATGTGCAAAGCCAGTCAAAAGATTTCACTGCAAGCTTCACTGGCATTTTCCCAGGTCTTACATTTGATGTTTCTTCTAAGGCAACTCAGAATTAGGTGCTTCTGGAAGAGGATCATGTCACTGGTTCAGATTAGGCTACTGGTCTCCTGGGAACCTATGATCCTGACACTTGGAAAGAGAAATTCTCCACATCTGTGCATGGATTTCTTCTTCTTACATGCAGAGATATGCACTTAGCATTCAATTTTTGCTGTCTTTTTTTTTTTTTTAAATGTCAGGTCATATTGTCAGTTTATCAAAATCCTCTGAAGTGCTTGACAGACTGGTCTAAATTTCGTCTTACTAAAATTTTATACTCATATGTTGTCTTTCAATATGAAGGCAGTTAGTATAAAGGAAAATGAGAGGAGATCTCATCACGGTCTACAGCCTCCTCATGAGGGGAAGTTGAGGGGCAGGCACTGATCCCTTCTCTGTGGTGACCAGTGACAGGACCCAAGGGAATGGCCTGAAGTTGTGTCAGGGGAGGTTTAAGTTAAATATTAGGAAAAGGCTCGTCACCCAGAGGATTTTTGGGCACTGCAACAGGCTCCCCAGGGAAGTGGTCACAGCACCAAGCCTGACAGAGTTCAAGCAGTGTTTGGACAACAGTCTCAGGCACGTGGTGTGACTCTTGGGGCTGTGCTGTGCAGGGCCAGGAGCTGGACTTTAATGATCCTTGTGGATCTCTTCCAAATCATAATGTTCTATGACTCTATGATCCTGTGATTGCATTAATGTTGGCTGTGAATATAATAACTGGAGAGTTTGAAAAAGCTGTGTATGACTTCAGCATAGGAAAGGCTACAATATGTATCTCACTGTATACCTTTATATAGCAGTATAAAGCATTTAGTTTCCTGACCATTTTCAACAAATTCTAGTGCTTTTTGAGTTTCACTAAGTAGTAGTCATTGACAGAAAAGGTGTGTGTGAACAACTTCCACTAGAAAAAATCACCAGGAAGTTAATATATAATAGCAGTGAAAAGGTTAAAGTGCTCAGAAATCCTCAAACATGTTAACATGCTGAGCACCCACATCTCAGAGATCTGATTTTATCTTATATCTCCAACTGGCTCATGGCAAGTCTATGTCCTACAATAAGTCATTTTCTAAACTGGTCTAGTAAAACACTGCTGTCTCATGCCTAGATATTTAAGACCTGTTGAAAGCATATTGTGGTTGTGGCTCAAATGGTTCCTGATGTTGCTACTAAAGTTTTCCTCTGCATAAAGATTAATTTTTAAAATTACACCTTTAATAAATATATCTTTTTGTTCTTGCCTCTTTGCTGCACTCACTTGCACTTGTGCCAGCATTGCTGGCAGCCTGGATAAGCTCCAAGGCAGATGACTGAAATGACCTGCATTGAAAACAAATGAAGACACACCTTTGCTCTGCCACAAAGATGGCAGAACCACAAGGCCACCACAGCTTGCACTTGCTGCTGAAGTAAGTACCAGTCACACTTGGTACTGGAGGAACAGAAATGCCAGTGAGAATAATGCTCCCAGCTGGACCCCTAATAGTCTTTGAAAAACAATGACATTGAGGCCTGGGATGAGAAGGACCAGATACTAACGGTGCTGAAAAACAGCAGTAATGATTCTTCATCTGGAAGGTGTACTCTAGAGGCATATTTTGGACCCAACCAGAGCATATGCCACTGCAGAAGGAAAAAAAACAAATTTAAAAAAAATTTTAAAAACCCCACATATATAAATAAAAGAAAGAGCAATGTTTTGCCTGGAACAGGTGTTCCATTGGAGTTACCCTGGGTATGTGCCAGTGCGAAGAGTCAGGAAGCAGACCAGTAGACCTGTTGTGTCTGAACTGAACCACTCAAAGTCAACTCACTGAAACAGAAAGCCTCCTGGCATGTTAGCAGCTTCTGTTTTATTGTCATTCATAAGCTTTGGTACAATGATCTAAAAAAGGAAATATATGTGTATGTACTTTTATTTTTCATAGGTACATGTTGTACCTCCCTACTCTGGAGGTGGATACCAAGGGAAGAAAACAAGGAAAGAGCAAAAAAGTAAGTAGTCACTGTTCACCCACTGAGGATTTGAGCACCGCTTCATACACCTGGAATCTCTGAAAGTGAACGGGGGCGGTTGCACACCAGAAGATTGTCTTGCACTTAGAAAGGTTGTGTGGTCCTGCCTACAAAGTCTCCCGTGAGCGCTGCTCTCTGCAGCTGTTGGATGCCACCTCAAAGCAGTAGTGGCAAAACAGTTGCACAAGCGTTCATCCCCTTCCCATTCACTTCTTAATATATTTTTTTTCTCTAGGCTTCTTAGTCTTGCCTCCTGTTTACCATCCTGCATTGCCGTGGTGTGGCTGGTGGGGATGCACTTCAGGAGTCCTTTCTCCAGAGCCGGGCAGGACCCCTTGCAATCCCGGCTTTCCCTGCTGTCCCTCCCAGGGATGCGCTGAGAGCAGCCAGCCGGGAGCACCTGGGGAATGCCGCAGCAGTCTGTGTGGGGCCAGTGGGGCGCTCGGGGCACACCACACCGCTCCCTGCATCCCGTGTGCTGTACAGGAGTGTGTTACAGCCCGTGCTCGCTGCTTGCCTCACAATGTTTCTGTTGTAATCACGGCAAAGGCGCGGAGGGAAAACAGTGTGTCTAACAAAGTGCTCGTGTGATGCAGCTGTATCCGCTCTTAATCCTTCATTAATGCCTCATCAAAAGAGTACTGTACTTTTCATTTGTTTCATTTGCCGAAGGTCAGCATACTTGGAAGCTATTGTCATACAGCATTGCAGACTTTTTACATATTTCTCTGGTATTGTTCCAAGCTATTGTATACGCAAATGAGTCAATTGGTATGCAGATTGTCTATCATTAAAACCATTTCAAAATCAGCTTTGTCGTTGGTTTAGCGTTGGAGCTTGTATACCCTTCCTGAATATAATGCGTTCTGCACTGGTGCTGCGAGGTGGTTGTACCACCCTCCCACGGGACTGGTCCTGGTCTTCATATTGGCAGAACTTGCCCTGAAATCGAAGGAAATTATCCCTGGGAACAGGCCTGCAAGCTGCACCTCTGCTTACACTACCTTCACTTTGCAAACCAAGTAGGCTGCATGTGGCCATATCAGTACCTGTACCTTTCCCTCCTCTCCTTCTCTATTCGCTGGGTTGTATTTTGCATCAGTGTGAGTTTGTTGAAGAGGTTGCAAAACTTTTTCCCAGCCACCCTTGAAGAGGTGTCAATCACAGAGCTGGTCCCACCTTTCCAGCAGGCAACACCCCTCTACAGCTACAAGCACTGCCTGCACCAGCAGCTTCTTTGCTGCCCATGGCACTGAACCCTCATCGTCATCCCAGCACACTCAAAACTCACACATACCTGTGGCAGTCTTCTGTTTGTTTTTACTATTGAATTTCAGCTTTGAGGGAGAAACAGTGCGTCAGAAAATAAAGGCCACTTGCCTTTTACATCTATTATCTTCATGCAGTTATTTAGTGTTTCCTCTTAGGGTTTTTTTAGCGGTTCATATTCAGGTATCACAAATTCTTTGTGCAGAACCTGGACTCAGTTGTCCACAAAACCTGTTTGAATTACTTTTATGTGAAAAAAAAAAAGCAGCATTTTTATTTGCAGCTGCATTGTTGATGTGTCAAGTAGTGTTAAAGTCTTCTCTTTTTAACAAGTGAACTATATAATCATAATCAGAAAAAAATGGAAGTTAAAATTCAAAACTACATCTGTATAAAAAGATTCAATGACAGGAAACATTCATTTTAACAATGTGCAATTTATTAGAAGAACAGGAAATGTAGATATATAATTTTTATCAAAAGTGGAGGAGAGATGAGTTAGGGAGCATCTGTAGAAGCCCAGTATTTACAAGTCTATGGGACTGATGAGATGCAGCTGAAGGAGCTAAAGGAGTTGGCTGACCTTACTGCAACACTGCTTTCTGTCATCTTTGAAAGATCATGCAGGTCAGTGAATCCTGGACAAGTAGGAAAAGTCTAATGTTATGATCATCTACCAAAAAAAAGTTCTGGAAAACTACACACCACTCAGGCTCACATTTTTCCCTGGCAAAGTTGTGTATTGAGCCCTCATGGAAGGCATTTCCAGGCAAATTAAGGTCAGGAAGGTGACTAAGAAAAGCCATATTGCTTGATAGCCTTCTATGATAAAACAATTTGCTTGATAGATCAGGGAGAACTGTCGAGAACACTGCCTTGATTTTAGCAAGGTGTTTGACAGCATCTCCCAAAAAAATCC
The DNA here is from genome assembly GCA_035583155.1 of Acropternis orthonyx. NCBI lineage: Eukaryota > Metazoa > Chordata > Aves > Passeriformes > Rhinocryptidae > Acropternis > Acropternis orthonyx. Next base: position 93,775,900 of record JAWWEU010000001.1, on the reverse strand, counting down.
TTGTTGACACACTGGAAAGTTTCAGCAAGCATGGCATTACAGGAGACCTTGACTACTGAAACCTAGTGCCAACAGGACCTATTTTTCCACCATGGCTTCCAAAGACCAAAGTTAAAATAATAAGCATCAAGCAATTTTCCATTACTTTCAACTATTTCCTTTTTTTCAAGATTTACAGATGCAAGTCAGCCATTCATACCATATGAGTTGTCAATGGTCTTTTTTTGGTCACACGTGAAGAAATCTGTTAAAATAGATCCCCAATCCAGATCATATTAAAACATTGGTTTTTAGCTGCAGAGAGACCACCTCCCTCACTTGTTAGTGTGTGGCAGAGAGATCTCACTCTTTGACATCACTGTTTGTGGTACAGGTGGTCCAGATCAAAGCTAAAATATTCTTGTTTTTAATTTGCTAACTAAAATTTATGAATTTGCTAACTAAAATTTAACCTAAAAAGTGGTTCAGTAAAAATACTTTTTTTTTCTTTCACATAGAAGTCATTAAAATAGATTTTGTGGACAAGTGAGTCCAAGTTCTGCACTAAGAATTGTGATACCTGAATACACATTCTGCCAAAAAAATAAACCCAGAGGAAACACTAAATAACTGCGTGAAGATAATAGGTACAATGCCCTTGGGTATGGTTTGCTGATGTCCATTTGAAGGCAAAGTTAATTCAGTCTTGAAGCATGATTTGTGATCTACTGCAGCTGCATGGACTGATGGTTATTTATTTCCATCTGTGTTGATTTAAGAGCAATTTGTGTTTCCTGAGCTGACTGAATCCTACACACTTATTTAAAAGAGTATTTGCAGAAGCAACACCTTTTGAACAAGTGATTCTTTGCCTTTTGATTTGTGTCAGGTAAATTAGTGTCAGGCAAAATATTTCCCAATTAATCTTTGCAGTAGAGAATATGGCAGTAAGATGTATATGGGCATGTGATGCTTGATGGTGCACTTCTCTGATGGAAAAAGGAAAAAGAACTAGGGCAATCTACTCTTTCTGTTTCATTCCCCCCTGACAAGCCTGAGATGAGAGATCTACCCTCTGGTTCTCTGGCGTTTTGAACAGGGAGAACTCTTTTCTCTTGCCCACCAGCACCATTTACCTTCCTATGGGAGGGGGATGAAATCGGCTGCATAGTCCTAAATAAAAGCAATCACTTCCATCACTTCAATATAAGTAGCAGTAGCAACCAAAAAGTACCCAAACAGACAAAAAAAGGACAATTTATGATTTTCAGTTCCAATACAGCAAGCCAGAAACTCTGGAGCCCTAGCATAATGCTAGGCACCTCCTTCTTGTCATCCTCTCTCGCCCACTGTGGTGTACAAACTCGTTCCAGGTTTTCAGCAGCATTATCCAAGCTAAGTGGTCATCAGAGACACCATTCAATGTGGAACACAGTCTCCTCCAAGCATGATTTACCCCAACTAAAATACTAGCATTATTCATCTTTCTTTTGTTTTAAAGTTCTTTCTGTTTGAAATATTGCTCACATTTCACTAGGCAGAGTAAGTATCTTGCAAGGTCGTCCAATCAAGACACCTGCTTGCATGGGGTATCACTTTGGCCTTTTGGTCCTGTATTTCTTAATTTAATGAAGTATAGCTATCTTCATGCTGGTTTTGAACACTTGCTTTGGGGCTTAGAGTTGCATCTTATTCACCTGAAAGAGAGCAAACATTTGTTTACTGCTATATGACCTCAGCTATAAAGATACCATACTTTGTTGGTGTTATTGAGTCATTTAGAATACTTATTCAGAATACAAGGGAAAAACTCTGGTAAGGCCAGACATGAGAATTCAGAATGAGACACTGCCAAAAGCAATGGTCTGGCTGCTGCATTAATTCTAAAATCCAGCTGTGCAAATCTGGTTTGAGAATTCATCAAAAAGACCCTAAGAAAACTCTTTACAAATTTTTTAAGCTCTCTAATGGGTCTAGCTGAGCAATATTTTTCATCTGAAATGTATTCTACAGAACAAAGAAAGTTAAGTGAGTGTAAAAATGCTGTAATACTACTACTAATAATAATGATTATGATGATTCAGTAAAAACATGTGATACATCATTCCTGCCTGAAGAACATCTTCAGTAGGAAGTCTACATTTTTTGGGTTTCGGGTGGTAGGCTACAGAGAATTGGACAGAAACATTATTTATTGGACAGAGAGATGAGGAGGCCAGTAGAAATGCTGCTTATCCCATAAGTTTTCCTCTACTGCACTGAGATACACTTTTTAATACTCCTTCTTTTTACTCATAGACATCCATACTGATGGGTTTGGGATGCTAAATGAGTATGTTGTGTTGAGTATAAATGAGAGTGGGCTGGCAGCTGGGAGGCTGCAGGTGTGGCTTCTCTGAGAGTGCTGCCCCATGACAGGCACAAATATTTCCATTTGGCTCTAATAGACCTACCACTGGCCACAGCTGTGCCCATCAGTGAGGCTCGAGGTGACTCAGTGATAGTATTTTTAAGGAAGGGAAAAAACACTGAACAGGCAGAGGACTAAAAAACAGTAGGAAAAGCAATGTAAACACCAAGGTCAGAGAATCAGGAGGAGGGGGTGTTCCATGGAGGGAGGACCCCCCACCAGAGCAGTTGGATATTGTTGAAGGAAGCTGCCCACATGCTACCCATGGAGAGAGCCCCCACTGGAGCAGAAGAAATGTGGGAGGAAAGGAGTAGCGGAGTAGAAAACTCCCTACTGCTCATAAACATCCCCCTTGAGTCCTTCATTGCCTCGCTGAAGGGATTGAGTGTACCTATGGTGGTGACAAGGACAGGCAGAGACAAGTCTAAAGTGAAAGAGTGAACTTGAACATGGAGTAAGGACAGTTGTTGGTTTAATGTCTCTCACTACCTGACTTAGTAATTAAATATTTACTTTAATTGGAAATGGATTAATTTTAGCCAAGTTGAATCTGTTTTGCTGTAGTTGAAATTGGTAAGTGATCTCCCTGGCTTTATGTTGTCCCATGAACTTTCTCCTTTCTATTCTTCCTGTTTTCTCCCCACCCCCATCCCACTGAGAGAGTGAGTGAGTGGCTGGGTGGGAGTTTGGTTGTTAGCCATGGTTGGCCCACCATGTATGGCTTTTGCACTGGTGCAAACAGACCTCCAAAATATTTGTTGTAAGACAGTGTTAATGTTTCAACCTCTACACACAAGGACTATTTCTGAGATTGCCTAATTCATTGGGGAAGACCCTGCAGCAAAGTGAGTTATGTTAGGTCTATGTTGTAGCAAATTATTAAGAATAGTAATTAAACTTTAAGAAACACATCAACCCAAGAAAAGGAGGAGTATAAGGTTTCTCACTTCTTTAATTTTTAAAATATGTTGAAAAGTGGAGAGAAGGCAATATCAAAATAACATGTGGCATAGAAAGAAACAAGAAATGAGGAGTTAACTTCATTAAGTGGAAAGGAGGGAACTTGTTACTGTAGTCTCTAGATTTGCTAAGCAAGGGTAGTGCTGGGTTGAAGGAATGGAAGTTCTACCAAACTAGGGAGGAAAAGAAAGATTTTCTTATTTAAAACTGTTCAAAAAATGCTTAGGAGCCAAATGCTATCCAAGGGTAAACGTGGTTTTGTGTGATCCTGTGTGAACACAAGGAGGGAGGAAGCCAAATGTATCCTTTAGGCTGATGTTGGAATAGGAACATATACATGCCAGCTGCTCATGGGAAAAATTCTTCTGTCTAGATGATAAGAACCTTCAGGGTAGCAGCTTTGAGCCCAGACCTGCACTCCAGACACTGCATGTGCAGACATAAAAAAGAGGTTAAATACAACAGCAAATTTAAATCATTAAGGAAAGCTTGGCAAGTATCCCTTGAATGTTGAAATTACAGCTCTCCAAATCAGTGTCTATGAAAGGCCCAGTTCCACACTGTTTAGCAGGAAAGCTCTGATCATCTCACATGTGAATGAGGAAGACAGCAGTGATCTCCCTCCTGTTTGACCCCCTCTGTAACTGTGTGGATAGGACGTAAGGACAAGCAGGAATGCGGCTACGTCTCACTGAATCAGATAATTAAAACAGTCAGAACTGCCACAGCCATAAAAGCAGTTCTAGAGACAGTCTACAGAGATACTCCACAGCATATTAATTTGCAATGACTTGGAAGTTCCCATTGTTGCTACTGAAATCAAGAAAATGTTGCTGTTGCAGGATTTTCACTCATTCAGAGACAGTAACAAAGTGAAAAAGAAAACTTCCTGTCAGTGTCAAGACAGATTACCCAAGATTACACAAAAATGTCAAACACTCTGAGAGATTATCAGCAATGCAGGATCTCTTCTCTAACATACAGATTGCATGTTTCCCTCCAGACAGGAAGAACACAAAGGCTGCAGATATGTATGAAAACACCACGTAATAGTCTCTGTGGCAGCCTCTGGTTTCATATTGGTTGTTGTGTAGTTGTTGGCTTCAGTGGTTACTTCAGTGATGGAGTAAATAGCTGATCCCCTCCCACAAATAATTCCTTATTAGATAGTTGATACTAACAATTAAGGTTTGCAGTATTCACCACTGAACTCTGGGAGTATGACATTAGCTGGTAACAATTTTCTACTGAGTTCTTTGCTGTAATTTTATTTTAATTGGCTTCTTAACTCATATCAGTGAGTATCATAGAATCATCAAGGATGGAAAAGACCTCTAAGACCATCTGATCCAATGACTGTCCTTTTCTGAAACATTTTTAGTATGGCAGAGGAGGACTATTAACTAATACTGACACTGCCTGTAAAAGAAAAGGATCAAAATCAGAAGAACACAGATAAAACTCAGAAAGATAAGCAAAAAGAGGATGTGATTGCCGTACAAAATACAAATCTCAACACCAGTTGCAGTCAACTATCCATGACTTTCAGAGGAGGAATCCTGGGGCAACGGTCTGGACGCAGCAGCTTCAGAAGAACAGCCTGCTTGTGAGACATTCTCTAGCAACTCAGCATCAAAAGCAAATGATGAGCAGACCAGAATTTCTGCAATTCTACTGTACCACAAAATCATAAGCAGCTGTCACAAATACCTGTTATCCACAGATGCTGTTCAGAAATGAAAACTTACAAGAACCACAGTGCCTGCCTCACAACAGTGAAGTTGGTCATTTTAGTACTGGTCACAGTACTAGTTTGATACAGTCAAAACAGCCAACAACAAGCTGTACAGCCAAGCAGACTGGCAGTGTAAATTGCAGGCTCTATCACCCAGACTCTCCTGGTGGAAAATACAGGGCACATTATATTGGAGCTGGGAGGAGGCAAAACAGTGTCTTTGTCTCAGCTACAGAATTTGCAAAGACTTGGTCAGCAGATTTTTTTCAAGGGATTGGCAGCCTGCTAAGAAGTTAATCTACCCTTTTGATTTTGATTTAAAAGGCTTCCTCTAGAGAGTGATATGTCAAATTGTCCAGAAAGAAAACTACATTAAGGCTGAATCCCCACCTTCCTCGGCCTCTGTCACCCCCCTTCCCTGGACTGTCTCACTACCTGAACATTAGCCCTTCTCTACAGTTACATTCCTCTTACATCACCAGGGCAGTTGAAAGGTCTGCATCCATCCCACCTGGGAAAGGCAGGTGACCCTGCAGGATAACCTACTGGGAAGCACTGCTTCCACTATCAACAGTGTCTGGATGCCCAGAGGACAAACCTCATAGTCTGAACCTGCAGGTTTGAAACATCATCCTCATGAGAGTTCATCATGACTCAGAGCAGCTTTGCCTGCACGGCCTGGGAGGTGCCTCTGCTGCCCAGGGATTCAAGTACACTAAGGGCAAAGGGGAAAAAAAGGTAACAGGCATGGTTCATTTCAGAGCAACTTCTAATTAATGAATTCCACACAAATCTAATTATAGCTAATACACTATCGTACCAAAGCCCTGTAATGGGTCTGTTTGCTTGAGAGATCTGCAAACCACCTGCACCCTGAACTGGAGGCTTCTCCTTGCTTACCCTGCTCAAAAAAAGAGAGTGTCTTTCACTTGCAAAAGGCAAAACAACTGTTTGAAAGAAAACTGGGGTTTTTTTTTTCTAAGTTTGTACTTGCAGAACATAGTATTTGGATATCTCAATTACCTGATATGATGACTTTTTTTGCAAATAAAACCAGAAAGATTCCTTCCTACAATATCCGAACAGCAATGCATAAACAGAAAAACAGGCGAGGAAAGATAAATAGAGTAGTCTTGACTACCTAAGATATTTTCTAACACATCAGATTTTGAAAAGAAACTACAATTTCCTTTGACACTCTTGAGGCTTTAACTCTAGTTTCAGGACATTTCATATGCAAGAAGGTCACTTCTGATTCTGCTTCTACAGTTTTCTCCTGTACAGTAACCATAGAATTTCTCCACTAAATGACTGTTATCTGTAATATTAACTTCAAAAACAAACACAGAAAAAAATTGAAGTATGTGAGTTTGTCAGAAATATATAACAGTATTGAAAATGAGCATAACTACATGCTTTATATAGCTTCTTAACAAGAACATTCAGTCTGAGTCCAAAACTCTTGGCTCCAACTAAAGTGATTTCAAATAGCACAAGTATATCTATAACAAAAGATTCATATTTTCTTGTTAAAAAAGGAAATGGTGCTTTCTCAAACAAACAAACAAAAAAGTGATTTTCTGGACACAGACACAAGTTACAATGGAAAGAGCTCAGAAAGCTTCAAATAAAATTGGCATTTGTTTAAAAGGATGATTTAACAAGTTGATTGGATGAGGTTCAACCAGCCCATTTACTCTGGTAATTCTAGAAACATCAGTGTAAAAACATCTACTTTTTGGTTTGGTTTTGGTTTTTTGCTTTCTCCTATACAGTGTCACACAATCACAGGACTGAAAACATGTTGTCTGCAGCAATGGTAGACACCGACCACAAAGAGTTTGGTTGCATTATGTCAACACTGATTGCTGTGTCCAACCAGAGGGCCAACATCCTTCGGATATCGAGGTGCAGTCCTTAGCAGCTGTTTCACATGTGGGAGCTCCGCCTGCCTCTCGTGCCCAACGACACACGCAGCCTGGGCTCTCGGGCTTTATAGTGCTTGTTGCTACGTCCTAAGTTACTAAGTTCCTTAGTCTAAAGCTGAGGAACCGAAGGCTTTCGTCAGAACTGGCTGTCAGCAATTTTATTTTCCAATGCCTGCTATGCACATCACAGTCTCCAAATGCAAACAACTCTGTATTTAAAGCATGCTGCCCCCTGGCCACTGCCTTGGGACAGCATTCAGGACCCAACCTGTGCCAGCAGGAGACCTCACCTTGTTTCAATGACGCAGGTACAATGCTGGCCAGGCCAGCACTAGAGCATTGCTCGCTTCAAACATGTCTGTTAGATGTAGGTTGTACAGCAGCAAGTGGCACCTCAGAACAGCAGAGGTTCTGCCCATCTGCCCCAGTCAGTTTCAAGCAAAACCCAACTACAGTCTAGTTACTGCTAGCAGCCCTCCAAAAATTTGACTCAATCTTTTCCAGGGAGGGAGCTGTGCAACATTTTGACCCAGATGGCAAATTTCTCACAAATTTAAAGTCCCCGTGCCAAAGGCCAGGATCACCACAGCCTCCTGAAAGGCTCACCAGTATTTTTGATCTGAGGACACTGTTGTCTTTTCCATTAGAACTCAACATGAAGCACTGAGCTCTTTTTGATGATACAGTTGTTTGTTCACAGAGGCCACCGTTCAGCCAGGAAAGTGGAATTCTTAACTATAGAAAAGGCTACAATATAATTAAAAATACATGGCTGTTAAGAGTCACAGCCTTATCCCGGAAAACCATAGTTCATAAACAGCACACATCAATACTTTGTCTGCACTTTGAATTGCAACTCATAATTCTTATAATAATCAAAAAATCCGGGACTATGAGGCCAGAGCTCAAAATGCATCATTTGCAATTCTCCGCTGTCCTCTAAAGGCTGCTTCAGGAATTTCAGTCTCTGAGTTTGGAAAGCAAAGTGCTTCTGCTCTGTGTTCATGTACTAGAGCACAGGTCCAGGAAATGTGAGAGGTCTATGTAGAGTTTCAGGAGCCACTGAAAAAGATTGATCTGACCAGAGGCACAGAGAGACCACTTCTGTGAGGTGTGTGACGTTGCACTGGCAGCATCGCTGGCTCTGACAAGGGTTGGGATCAGCAGGATTTCTATTACTCTGCATTCTGATACAGTTTGTTCTGCTGGAGAGGCTTGGAAGTCCCTCAGCAGGGCCACGTGCCTACCACAAATAGCAATGTGCATCCAAATCAGCTTGCCAAAACTGAACTAAAAAATTTGATCTCACTTGGTACTTGCCTACACCTTCAAAGGTGATTTTGAGTTCTTTATTTATAAAGGAGAAAGGTCAAGCTTAAAATAAACCTACAGTTATATAATTGCCCATTAAGAAACCCTGTAGTTTAAGTCACAAGCGCCTGTAAACTTCTCCTCTGCAGCTATTTCTTCTGAGTCACTTACAGTATTGCCCTTTAATGGTCTTAATTAAGGAAATGGTGACATTTATTATTTTGTTTTGTTTCCTGGCACCTATCCAATTATTATTTCTTGCAATTATTTCCTATTCTCTTATTAATGTCTGTTTTGCTCTTTCCATTTGCAGGATCTTTCTTAAGATTTCCAAAACTTTTTGCCTGTGAAATGTTGGAACCTGTGAATATGTTCTAACTCTGGGATAAATCTGGGTCTGATTCTGGTTTGGTCTTAAACTTTAGTTGTGTTAATAAAATTGCAATGAGTGGAAATCAAATACCACTTTCACCCCCCATTTTATGATCGCTTTATGCTTTCTGTTCACCACTAAATGGTGCAATTTCTCTTCTTTCTATCAGATAGTTCAATTGCTTGTTTTCTAAAGAATTTTAGTTTCTTCCTTTTCTAACCATTATAAGATGTTCCAATTCTTATTTTTACACACCAGATTGTTAAAGGAAAGCTCCCACTTGCCTTTTTAATTACTGTTGTAAACCTGTCTGTAATTTCCCTGTTCCTTTGCACCCTTCAGCACTGTTCAACAGAAATAAGAGGTAAAACTCAGTACAAATACCGTCTTTTAAGAAGTGAATGCAGTGCCTTTTAGAAAGCAAGGCAGAAGACTCTGTTCTTTGCCTCTCTCTTGGTAATTTTTGGAAAAGTTTTAGAGGGTGATGAAGGGGTCTGGAGTAGCTTTGGGAATGTTCCCATAGCAGAGGTGATGTCTAACTACCTTGTTCTTATGGCACGTATCTCAAATACAAATAATTGGTTTTCATTTTCTGGAAAACTTCATTCACAGGATAATCATCGTGTGACAGCTTTTTCCTGTCATATCTTTTAATACTCAGACTGATGGTAATAATAACTCCAATTGTATTTTCTATACCCTAATGTTTAGCTAACTTAATTGCTGTTCTGATAACTTCTGAAGGAAAACATTTAAGATAATTTGCTCTACAAAGAGCTAAAGTAAATTAACTGTGCAGTGATAGAAGTTTCGCCTCCTACACTCCTCAGATTTTTCTTTGTATGTTTTTCTTTCTCTTCTCTTTCCTGATCGTCTCTTTGGTTCCCATTTGCTGCCTTTCAGGTTCCCTGCTCTCTTCTCCTCTGCCCTTCTCTCCTTTTGTGAGCAAATATCCATCACCTTGGTTTCTTCAACTTTCTTGACCTCTGTGTTCTCTCTGATGCCATACAGCTCTGGTCAGCTTTGTTGGTTTACCTGCACTCAAGTCTCTACTTCCACTCCTGTGGCACTCAGGTTTTAGTCCAATGATGTCATGACAACATGTACTCTACTGGGTACTCAAACAGTACTAGCAAAAAGTTAACTTTGGGCCAAAAAAGAAAGAAAATAAATACTGACTGAGGCACTTCTGCTGGTCTTTTGGGGAGAGAGAGTAAGCATGAAGTTAATCCTTATGAGTGACTCCAGTGCCTTGAAGACTGCATTGGATTAAGGTAACAGAAAATAGTTAAAATACTACATCTCTGTTACTTTAGCGAGTCTGAGTCGTTCATACCTTAAATTCATAGTATTCCTTGTCAAAATAAAAACAGCATGCCTTCATTTTATTTCAAAACTGTGGTTCAGCAAGCCCTCAGAATGAAATATGACTTGTTAAATCAATGGCTGAGGAAACTTTTCACTCTGAACAACTACAGACTAAGAAAGAGAGTATTTTACTTTTGACTGTTTATTGTTATCCTTGGTACTTTAATTTTGTTTTATTAAATAGGGTAGAGCAGGTGATGGTTACAGCGCCCTTATAGAAACCAGACAGAATTATTTCCTCTGACTTCTGAAACAGCAGGTTCTTATATCTGTCCTTGCTCTACTTGCCAGTATTTGCACATCTCTTCCAGCTCTCCCAGCTATTCTACCTCTCTCCAGTTAGTGAATCGTATTAGAAGTTGAAGTGGTATTTTAGGTTTCAAATAGCAAAAAGATGATTTTCAAAATTAGGCACTTTGGAGAAGTCCCTGAGCACCTTTATGTGAGTGTGAAATATGTTCCTTCATCTCTGAGGCTGCTCATTCAGTTGAAAATTGAAATGAGTACAAACGTGCATACTCACAGCTTGTTTCTAAGGCCAGCATTAGGAAACATGCAAGGTCACAGAGGACTCCAATCTTTAAGTCTAGAAGTTTTAAATAAAGCTTCAATTTTCTGTCATTTTTTTCAATCATTCATTACCTTTCACCTATCAGTGTGTTTAAAAATTTACAGGTGTATTTAAAGAGCATCCTTAATACTGAAAATCATTGTTGGATGAAGTTACTGTAAGTTATAGTTTCACACTGACCAAAGATAATTGATCATTCTTGATAGGACTACTATTTCAAAAGGTTGAAAAGGTTCTTGTCCAAATAGAATCCTTCCACAATTTTAACAATAAAGTAAATCACATAGATTTGGGCTTTTAAAATAAATAGTATGCTTCTGTTTACAGTTGAGAGACATTGGCATTTATTCACTACATCTGGTGTAAGAGGAGAAAATCCACAAGGCCTTGACTGAAAAATAGAATCACTAAAATAATATTGGATTATGATTATATTCTGTCCTTGATCTCCTGCCCTAAGCCTGTAACTAATTCACTGAAAAACACGTTATATCATGAGCTTCTAAATTTCCTAGTGGGTGCTTCTGAGATACTAAGTTGCATCGCACTGCACCCTGAGGCAGTCGAGCTGCTGTAACTTACAGAGGGAGATAAAACTTTCTGGTTTTGAACTTTTTCTTCTTCAGAGTGTGTATTGGTTAAGACTTAATTTCCCTGTCAGTCAGGAGAAAAAAATATCTCTTGTAGTTTAAGGAATAAGACAGAAATACTGTGCAGTTCTTTTCCTTTTAAAGTATTTAGGATATTGGTAGCACTGCATGGGTAGCCCTTCACCCCAGAAGAGTGTTGAGTACTGCATAATATCCTAAGATGGGTGCTAGTTTTATTCTCAGTTTCTGCATTTCTACTTTTACTGCAGTTTCTACAAAATTTCTTTAGGCCTTGGCAACCCTGAAAAGGAGGGGGCTGAGCATGCAGGGACAGTCGGCAATAGCTGTGGGACAGGATACAGAAAAGAGGAGAAGCTGGGCTTTTTTCAGCCTGGAAACATGGTTGGAGACATAGACCCTCAGCCCTATTTGTATTTTCAGACACTGTAGCTCTAACACCAAAACATTGAAGTTACCAGCCAGAAGCGTGCATTACATAACTAACAAAATTTAAAACAGCCCTGTATAGTACATGTGTTGCTAGGAATTATTCTTTAACATTGATTGTAGTATATAAGCATTTCAGTGTTAAAGGGAAAAATCTCTTATGTTTCTATTCAGAAATGTACCTGAATGGTGCTGCTGCCACCCACTGCAAAGAAAGCCACTTGTGCATTGCAGCAGAAGGAGACTTGTCAACTTATATTCTAAGTATGCACATTTATGTAGAATTCAATGTTGGTCTTCAGGCACAAATTAAAAGTAAAATAATTTTTCTCCATAATTGCTGAATCCAGCAGCCTGACAGACGTGCGGCTGTCACAGCTCCAGGGCCTCAGGTCCAGCCAGTAGCAAGGCTCAGGATGCATCCCCTACAGACAGACACATGCACAGAGCACATGTACACAACACATATGTATTTATTCACTGCTGGCAACACAGGTCAATCCAGACCAACACACAGAGCACTCACATGAACACAGACAGCACCAACAGCCTCATCCTGCTCAGCTGGATGGAAGATTATTAGTGGGAGATATAATATATATTAGTGCGAGATCTATATATCATACTTTTTTTTTTTTTTTTTTACTGCCAGACTTTGCGAACAAAGATCTTGGGAAGGGCTCTCCCCACGTGGGTGTGCCCTTCCAGCCTGCGCAGTGCGTTTTTTAGGTGAGGCACAGCGTGCACAGAACTGACCCCACCGTTTCAGTCCTAAGGTCCATTTGCCATGGATGAGCAAGCTTGGACAGTGACAGTGAAATCCTCGGGACTGTCTACAGGCGCCCAGTACTGACCAGGACTGCCCCTGCTGAGCATCCGAGATCTGACGGGATCGGATGGCAGGCAGGCATTTAACTGCCCAGGGGATGGTCCCTACTGAGACTCGAACTCGGGCTCTTGGGATTCAAAGTCCAGAGTGCTTTCCATTACGCCACGGGATGTGTATATATTTATTCAATGTTGTTCTGCACCAGGTCAGTGAGAGACTGAGGTTGCAGGGTTCTTTCTGGATCCCAATAACAAGGACCTGACACAAAAACACTTAACAAAATAGCTGCTTTAATATGCCAGAATAAAACCAGGAGTATAAATAGGATAAAAAGAGGAATACAGGCAACAAGTAAAACTTGCTTCAGGTGCTGGCACCCTACATTTGCCCAGCACCAGACAGAGCCTGGATGGATTTTCCTGTGATGAACTACACAGGTCCCATCCCGTGGAGGGTTCCTTCTCCCCCTGCCCTGGTGTGCAGGATGGGCTGGAACAGGGCTCTCCACCAGGCTCCCATACAGCAGCTGCTCGTGCTGGCACTTGGGCTGCTCAAGCACCAAGCACAAGGCTGTGCAGAACAGACATGTCTGTTCAACATTGCTAATTCCTTGAACACGCCACTGCAAGATTCACAGTACTAAGGTGGATCTCTCCAGGAGCCCAAAACCACTTTTGGGCTACCTGGATAAATCACTGCTGAAAAACACAAAAAGGTGAGCTGGTTTACCCAGTATTCTTGGTTGGATGGCTGCTCCACGCAGTGAAGCATTTATGGGAACAGCATCCTGGAGCACACTTACCTGTGGGCACCTCTGTAGCATTTCTGTTGTGAGAGCTTTGTAAAATCAGTGTCCTCCTTCACACAGATGAATATTCTTACAGGAAAACCATGCTTTGTGTTGCAGAGAAGCAGCACTAGATAATGCTGACAATGCCCAAGATGCAGGTGAAGGCAGAGCATAAATTTGCAGAAGAAAAAAAGGCTAAAACTGCCATAAAAAGATGGCATTGTTAGCTCCTATCCACTTCCAGGTGATCTTTCAGCATTGCTGGTCCAGTTACTTAATACCAGTGATTCAGAATCTTTCCCCTAGCCTGGCAATCAGAGAGCATCTGAGTGTGGCAATGGCTCTTTCCACAGCTACCAGTGGGGGCAAGGCAATTCCTGAAAAAGAGAGAATTGATTCACTTGCCTGAGAAACTGAGCAGCCCAGGAACAGTTCCCATCCACTTCCAGGGGATTTTCCTGCAGAGCTGGACAGGTTATTCTATGATTATCGATGCATCAAGTCACAATTTTCTGCTAATTTCAAATTTTGTTGCTCTTGTATAAGGTATTATGACAGTGCTATTAATATAGTTATTTTCAAGCCCAAAGACAGATCAAAGTATTTATTACTTGACTTTTGATCCACTTTTGATGATATCTGACCTTAACAGTACAGGGCCAACAGATGCTCACAAAAGTTCACCTTTTTCATCTAATTTTTTTCATTGCTCCATCTTCCTTGAAAAGGGGTCATTGGCTTCCCTAAGCTATGCTTGTTACACCACAATTGACCAGTTCCAATTGTAAGATTGGAAGATTCAAAAAAACTCAGGTAGATTGAAATAAATGTAACAGCTGCCAGTTCAGGGGATAAGAGACTGGTCTCCACCCACAAAGGAGCATGAGGGCAGCGGCAGGTTCCCACTAATCCCTTTAACCTGGCAGTCAGAGCAACTCCTGCAGCAGTGAGGACTCTTCCCAGATCAACAGGTTTATGCCGAATCACCTCAAAAATGATCCTTCCCAGCACAGCCACTACTTTGGGTTTCCTACTGTATTGCATGGCCAGATTTTAGTAGCCAGGGGGCTGTGGGGGTGGATTGTGTGAGAAGCTGCCAGAAGCTCCCCCCATGTCTAGCAGAGTCAATGCCAGCTGGCTCCAGGAGGGACCTGCCGCTGGCCAAGGCCAAGCCAATCAGGAACAACACTAACACCTCTGTGATAACATATTTAAGAAGGAAAAAAAAAGTTATCGGGCAGATGGAAATTGCAGCCAGAGAAGAGCAGAGTGAGAACATGTGAACAGCTCTGCAGACACTGAGGCCAGTGGAGCAGGAGGGGCAGGAGGTGCCCCAGGCACCTGAGCTGAGGTTCCCCTGCAGCCCGTGGTGCAAACCATGGGGGGGCAGCTGTGCCCCTGCAGCCTGTGGAGGACACCCACGCTGGAGCAGGTGGATGCCCAAGGGAGGCCGTGACCCTGCCCCTCAAATGATTTGTGATCTTGTGATGCCAAGCTCAGCGTGCTTCAACTTTTCTTTGGCACACCAAATATCACCAGCTTCAGAGTCTATTCTTGCTTACAGCTGAAATGCTGCCTGCAAGTACACCCAATGACAGCAGCTGCACCAACAGGGCCTTTAAGGGCACAAGGTTTAAAGCCTTATGTGTTTTAACAAAGTAAGGATTCCAAGACCCAGACATCAACAGGAATTCTGCTGTCAGGAGGGCAAAACAGTTATTCCAGAGCTGCAAGTCAGTGCATTCTCCCCCTGAGAGTTCACTTCCATCACCACAGCAGCCTTACCTGCATGGCCTGGCATGTGCCTCTGCTTCCCAGGGGTTTAAGCAGACCAAGAACAAAAGGCATAAGGCCACCGAGCTGGTTGATCTGAGGGTAACTGTTAATTAATGAACTGTACACAACTCTCAGTGTAGATAAGACTAGTACCAAAATCCTGTAATGGGTACGGAACTGTAAATCAATACACTCCTAAATGGAAACGTCTTACTCTGTAAAAATCAGAAACTTTGAATTGCAAAAAGCAACACACTTGTTTGAAAGATAATTGTGGTTTTATTTTTCTAAGCTTGCATTTGTGGAACATAATAAATGACCTGATATAATGACAACTTTGCAAAAGAAGAATCCCCCTCTCCCCAACTTCTGGACAGCAATATATAAATATTTACAATGAAAAAATAGGAAAGAGAAGAGAATGAAGTCAACATTAGCCAACTCACTTTGTTTCTACACATCTGATTTTGAACATCAATTATTCAATCTTAACCAACACTTCCTTCACAGTCCTGAGGCTTCAACTTCATTTTTTAGATCCTATGTGCAACAGATACACTCCTGACTCTGCTTCTATTGTTTGCTCCTGTACAGTAACCATAAAATTTTCCCACTAAATTTTTATTCCAGGTTTTTAACTTTGAAAACAACAAAAAATTAAATATAAGTTTATGTCTCTTGATACAAAGTTTCTCACACAGTCAAACACAGCACAACACTGAAAATCAGCATAATGAAATGCTGTATAGCTTCTTAACAAGGACAATAGGTCTGGGTCCTGATCTGTTGGCTTTAACAAAAGCTCTCTTCAAATACAACAAGTACATATAGAAAAAATAACCTTCTTATTTTCTTGTTAAAAAAGGAAATGGTGCTTTCTATAAACAAAAGATGCAATTTCCTTGACACAGATATAAGTTACAGTGGAAAGAGCTCAGAAAGCTTCAAATAAAATTCGCATCTGTTTAAAAGGATGATTTAACAAGTTGATTGGATGAGGTTCAACCAGCCCATTTACTCTGGTAATTCTAGAAACATTAGTGTAAAAAAAACTACTTTTTTTTTTTTTGCTTTTTTTGCCTTCTCCTATACAGTGTCACACAATCACAGGACTGAAAACATGTTGTCTGCAGCAATGGTAGACACCGACCACAAAGAGTTTGGTTGCATTATGTCAACACTGATTGCTGTGTCCAACCAGAGGGCCAACATCCTTCGGATATCGAGGTGCAGTCCTTAGCAGCTGTTTCACATGTGGGAGCTCCGCCTGCCTCTCGTGCCCAACGACACACGCAGCCTGGGCTCTCGGGCTTTATAGTGCTCGTTGAAGTCCAGTCTAAAGCTGAGGAACCGAAGGCTTTCGTCAGAACTGGTTGTCAGCAGGACCAAGAACTGCTGGACGATTCCCTGAAGGAGAAAGAAAAACCCAAGAGACAGCTAAGAAAACATCCCTGGTGTGTTTTGCACAGGCCAGGTGGAGCCCAAACCTAGTAAGGAGGCCGGGAGAATCTGGGAAAGGAAAAGCACAAAGGTTCATATGCAATTGTTAACAAATCAGTTATTGCTGGATTCCTTCTTTCTGGAAAAACCTAGAGCTTTATTTTACCTTCCAATACCTGCCACGCATGTCATAATCTCCAGTGCAGAGAGCTTAGTCTTTTGAAGCCTGCTTCCCTATTCCCTTGTGGCACTCCCCCCTTTGTCTGAAGGCTGCAGAGGACCTGCCCCTGTGCCACTCTCCTGGAACACCATTCAGAGGACCCAACCTCACCTTGTTTCTGTGATCCATGTACACTGCCAGCCAGGCCCGCATTAGAGCACTGCTCGCTTCAGACATGTCTATTGGATGCAGGCTGTACAGTACTAGTGGGCCCCGGAACAGCAGTGCGTCTGCCTATTGGGGCAGTCAGTGCCACAGACCCAATAACTGGAGTGGTTTTTATGGAGAACTTGCATGTGGATGCACACTTCTGGATCAACCCTAACCCATATGGCTCTAGCCAAGGGACTGCAGGAACGCCACAGCATACAGGAACGGAGAGGACTTTAGGAGGATGAGAAGACTCACTTGAAGAACTCATTCCTGAACTCCACCTAAATATTAATGTGGACATGCCCATAACTAGAGCACTCCCTTACTTCCAAAGATGGCCAAGGCTGGGCAGGAAAGTTCTGCATGGAAAATCCATAGTAGGGCTCAGCAGGAATACAGTCCAAGCAGGCAAAATCTATATTGCCAGCTTCTAACAATCCTGTAAAGAACACAAACTACAATTTATTTTCAGCCTCCACTTAAACACTTTGCCTCTGTTTCCTTCAGGGGGTGGGGGCTGGGGTAGGGAGAACTGCAATATTTGGACCCAGCAGCAAATGCCTTCCAAATCTAAGTCCTTGTATCAAAGCTCAGGATCTCTACAGTCCTCAACAAAAGCCACCAGTATTTTACAACGTAGATGTACTGTTCTGTTTTGATTCAAACTCCTATTTGAACCGAACTCTTTTGACAATGCAGCACTTCATCAAGGTTAATTAGAGCCTGGCAAAGCTATTTGCAATACAGAATGGAAATATGCAAAACATCAGACAGGAAGACTAGGAAGAGCTCTGCATGTGCTGTACAGCTGCTGAGTCTCAGCTATAACTGTTATAAACAAGCAATTGGCCACTCATGAGGTAAAAAGAACATATGGGTAACAACCCAGCAAAACCACTTCAAACTCATTCATTTAACAAGAAAAACAATGCATATTTGTCTAAATGTATATTTATGGATATAAAACCAAGAAAGATACATACAAGAAATATCAACAGCAACAAGAAAGAAAGCAGGTCCTACAGCTTTGAGCCAAATTCCCTATCAGCATTTAAAAAAAAAAATCTTAAACTTCAGGCATGCCAAAGGAAATAAATAAGAGAGGTTAAAAGGTACATCACATCAAGAGTTCCTCACATTCAAAGTCAAGAACCAACTTGGATTTGGTTTTGAATTGACCTGAAAGGCTGCTACGACATAGAGCTGTGTCCCTGCCATCGCTTTCTGAAATGCTTTCCCCGAAATCTAACAGCTGATTTTTCTGGGGAATGGGAGCTTCAGCATCAGATATAACAAATTAAAACAAAGCCAGAATAAATTACCATTGAAGAAGATAGCTTGCATGTGTTCCCCCCAACAGCTTATCCACTGCCCACCTTGGTGAGCCTAAAACTAAGTGTAGGCCTTAAACAAGAAACTTTCTGCAGTTTTTAGTAGCAATGACTTGCAGACAGTGAGGAAAAAACGGAACACAGAAGAAACTCTATTTTTTCCCCTCAGATTACACCAAAAAATAGCTATTACTTCCACTACGAGAGGAAGGAGACTCACATGAAAAGACTCCTCCTTTGTGAGTGGAACATAAATGATCATACAATCTTTGACAACTAAGGAACAGTGAATACAGGCTTCTAAGTAGAGAAGAAAAAAATACAGACCTAAATCCACAAACTGCACACATGACTACAGAAGTTGCATCTACTCAATATTTTAAATTCATTTCTACACATCAAAGTTTAGCAAATTTTAAAAAAATATAATCTAAGAGGAACCTGGTAAAAGTGAGTGAGTATTCGCAGCTGTGAGCACATTTTAGGTATTGAGTCTTGAAATTCTTTCATCCTTTTGCTCTCTTCTTCCTCTTCTGATGCAGTTACACCCCACTTGCCCTACAGCGAGACCAAATGAGTTAAGAAGTCAAGTGTTACACAATGCAAGTTGCTAATTATGCCACCTTCTGCCCAGCTAAGCCACCATGTTTATAAAAACCATCCATTGGCACAGAAAGACAAAGACAGAGCCGCCAGTATTGAAACTATCAGTCCCCTTGGTGGTTGTACAGCACATAAAAGAAAGGTCCGCAAAGCAGGCAAGCCTCACACCAGCACTGCATGTCCCAGAGACTGACAGCATGGAGGAAGATATGGAGCTCTGCTATTTTATGCAAAAGGGTTCAAAATATTAAAGCCTCTTCCATTTACTTCACCTCAAAGAGCCTCAGATTTCTCATTCTCCAAAGTCCACTAGAGCAATCTTACTCAGAGATTTTGGGCACAACAGAAATAAGTAACACCATTCAGTACTTTTGCATGAAGTCACTAGCTACTCCTGATGACACTTACATCTGTCCCAAGCACATTTTTAATTTTTGCTGTACCTCTATGTGGTATCTAAACCCCTCCACTGATCAAAAGACAAGTGTATCTGCCTCAATTTATTTGCAGGCTATAGTAATATCCTTACTGCACCTCAAGTTCACGCTGTTTCTTCCTCTCTTCAAATTGCAACCTCAGCTGTAATTCCTCCAGAGCAGCTCTGTACATTGCATCTTGGGCATTCTGGAGCTCAATGATCTGGTCAAAAACTGCTCGAAGCTGGTTGAGAAGTACCTGTGAGACAGTTAGATAACAAAATAATTAAAAAAACTGTACAGCAGAAGAGCTTTAAGTTACTACCATTCTCCAGAATACGAGTAAATAAAAAACGTTTTTTACACGCAGTTGGAAAGACTGTTTTGCAAAGCTCTGGGTCAATGGCTGCATAATCACACAGCTTGTTAGGACCAAGAACAACTGGCCACACCGTAGCAAGTATTTTTAATCAATGTGTGTCACTGTGTCTGGGCAGTAGGTACAGAACCTACCATTATAAAACCTTGTATCAGAGGAAGAAAAACAACTTTTCCCTTTGCTTCTACAACATAAGAGAAGGTGGTTCCCAACACATAAGCCAAGACCATAAAGTTACAATTTAATGTCAAGGAGAAGACTTACCCTGGAATCACTATCCAGCAAGCACCGAGCTATGATTGTGTCCAGAAAAACTTCATGAGCTGCAATGATGTGATCCAAGTCCTGCGCTTGTTGAACTTTGTTCCAGAGTTCATCCCATGAACATTCAAGCACCTGGAGCAATGATTCAGGATTGGGCTGTTTTGATTTGCTAGATGACAAGCTCTTTGAAATTTAAGACACACAACACATACAGAATATTAAAAGTACTTCATTTTTAAGTAACTAGTTGGGTGGATAGAGTATACCTCAAATGTAATGTAATACTGCATTTGATGAATGAAATGGACCATTTCTGATGCCAGAACGTGACACTGATGCAGCACCCCAGAAAGCTCTGTAAAAAATTCAAAGAGATGGCATGTTAAAGACTGCAAGCACAAGCACTGCCATAAATCAGCTTGGTATATTTTTTTTCTACTAAACTGAGTAATTCATAAAACAGCCACTAATCTTAGACAATAGCAGCAATACTGGCTGGCAACAGATGAGCAAAGAACATTGCACAATTACCTCCTAGAAAAGGTGAGCCAAAGATAACACCAACTGCATGCTCAGTCAGTGCTGGAAACAAACTTCCTCTTGAGAACATAAGAACAAATAAAACTCTAGCAATGGTAGACAACTCCAGCCTGAAGACCCTCAGCTGATGGGAATAAAATCTGTTCACTGCCCCACAGTTTCAAAGGGAAGAGAAAGCAAGAATGTGATAGACAGCTGGCTTCTAGTCAACCAATCAGTTATTTGGGACAGGGAAATGCAGTAAACTAAATTTTATCTCACAGAAACAGAAAGGAAACCTAGTCATCCTATACAGTTCCAGGTATCAGCCTCATGCACTGGAGCAAACTTTACAAGAACTTGTTTCCCAGGACCTTCTCAGGCAAGGCTGTCCTCTCCCACCCACCAAAGAGTTCTTAATTTAAAGCAATAAATATAACTTTGTAAATATTACTATGACACAAAGAAGCATAATTCTCAACAGCTACTTCTTACTAAAAAAAAATGTAGATAGAGTAGAAAAAATTCTCAAGAGTGAACCAGTATAGATGCTCACAAATATGGTTACATTCTCTGCTAAGAAATAGGATCAAAAAGTCCCAGTTCATTAAATATACTCCAGAGCCACCACACTTGAAGAGTTTTCCTATTTCTTCTCAAACACCTTTCTCTTCTCAGCCTTTTCTGTTCTTAGACAAACAAAAGGCAAGGAGTGAAAGTAAAACTAGTAAATTCAGAAGTGTGCAGGTATGGGACTTACTAGTTAACAGACAGCACAGAGAGAGGGAGACATGGGGTACAAATAGGAAGGCATCAAGGAAGATGAATAAAAAGGGATAGGAGAGTTACAGTCTCAAAACTGGGCCAGCATAAAGATATCTATATTAGTGCAACTTTTCAAGACAGTGACCAACAACAAATAGGAAACTTACATTTACAAAAACGCTATTTTACCTTCATTCATTAAACAACCAGTCAAGAGGAGCAAAATACAAAATCTTTCTGTCCCAACAGACATTTTTTCCCCGCTCTTAACATACAGTTTAAAATAAGATGCAGTCATCTAAATCCATTTTAGAAGCATGTCATCCATTTGGGCACCTCTCACCTGGCATACTTTTCAGAAGCTTTGCATTGCACATGTGCCCTTTCCATATATCAGTAAGGATATACTCCATTCGCTTTGCTCTCCAAAGGAAATTAAATACTCTCAGATAGTGGCTCATGCACTCACGTGTAAATACCTACAAAACAAAGTATCCATACAAATTTAATAGCCATACCATATGTTCTTAAGCACCAAGAACCACTTCACAGTTCATGTCATCTGACCCATGCAGTTTATTGGTTAAGTATTGTAAAAAATAATTTCCTGGAAACCCCAGAGCTTTTGGAAAGATCCTCCCTTGAGGGCTGAACAGTAACCTAACATTCCAGGAGGCCCAGAGCACTGCTGGAGGTCTAAGCAGGGGTGAGAATGACAAAGCCTAAACACCTGGCTCTTTTGAAACTACATCTTCATTCCTTCTGCTGATCAGACTCCTATTTTGTCATATTAAAAAAGTACTCTACAAGTTCTTACAGAGGCTAAATGCATTCTGATCAACAGTGCAGCTGCCTTCTCACACCTTTTTATACTCAAAATTGTCCAGAAAATTATGTCTTCAATTTTAGGTAACAGTTCTAGTGAACACTACCTATCAAATGCCTTTTGGACAACGTAAATATGTTCTCCTCAAATATATCCTTGCAAATTATCCCAAGTTAGCATCTACAGACCAGTAATAATGAAAGAAGAAGAGCATTCCATTTATTAAATACTTGCTAAAAATTCTGCTGGAGCAAATGAATTACTGATTTTCAGTAATGATTGTTTTAAATGTAGTTTTTCAGCACTCACAGTTAACTTATAAGAACTGCCTTAACTGTTTATACAGTGGGTGCATCCTAGATAAAAAAATAAAAAAAATCTCTGATCTCACACTCCAAAACAAAAAAAGGTTATTTCAATAAAAAGATATTTAGCAATTCCATTCAGTACCCAAGATACACTCACAGTCAGCAGTATATGACATTACCGTTGCTATTGGTCCATCAACATGATAGTCCAAGCTGAAGACATCCCATCCAGTGTCCCCAGGAGATACCTGTATTAAAAAGATACATGACATAATCAGAACATACTATTGCTGAAAATCAATTCTTGCTTACTCTTTTATCAAAGGCCTATGAGAAAACAAGCATCCACATCAATAAGAGATACAGGAGAGTTCCTTAGTGAAAGTAGTAGATAAGCAAAATTGATCAGAATTTGATTAAAGGGCGAGATTCATCTCACCCAAATGCTGATGTTTGTAATGTCAATGTTTCTCCATTGAAGCTAGTAAAGGAAAATGAACGGAAGGAAGAACTTCTTGGGCAGGACTACAGACTTATTTCAGATGCTACAGCTCTTCACTCAACTCCCACCTCTGGGACTGGAGCTCTCTCATCAACTCAAGCTTCTTACCAGAGATCTCTTTCACCAGCTGTGCTTTCACTGCTTCCCTCTGTGTAACTACAGGAACAGAGACACACACTCCAACCTGTCCCTCCCCATCCCAATTCTTTTAAGAGTACCAGTAGTAAGATCTATTTCCAGAACCTCTAATCAGAGCCACTAGCATCAATTCCTGTTAGGCCCCAAATACTCAACTTCATATTGTCAATGCCTGTAAAAACTCACCGCTTCTTGACTACAAATAGACAATCGACAGGAAATGGGAAAAGAAAGCTTATTAAATGAGGTTTATATCATTCAAACTAAACTTCAATGGAAAGGGATGAGGGAAATGTATTTATATACACGTATGAAAGTTTTGTTTCATATAGATGTCTGCATGTATACACACACACACAAATGTGTGTTTCAGGTCACAGTCACCATGATGCAACAGACCTCCAGAAGTCGAACATCCAATCGTTTGAGAATCTCAGGATTATCAAACTGGGCGTTCGTTGCCCTGACCGCTGTTTCAAGGATTCCAGTAAGATTGTGCTGGTACAGGGTTGTAGCAGGTCGTGCAAGCTCCGGCCTGGGGGTATGAAATAGTCATAGCATATTACTGAAGTTCTCTGCAGCAGCAATTTGGTAGTAACTGCAGCACAGAGCAAAACCACTTTTCTGACAGACACTAAGAAGTTCTTAGTACTCTTTCAGTCTTACCCATGAAGAAAATCAGTGAGCAAAATATTCGAGCAGAGTATCAGCAGAATATGTCTATTCATATGCAACCATATTCCTGAACATCAGCATGAGGAGTAATTTCATCCTCAATCAATCCCAGTAACTTGAAGTTAGCAGGACTGTTAGCTTATCTATTTTGTAATTTGAGTTGCATTCATATCTAAAATGAGGCAGATTACATCAATAACACACCACATGAGTAATTCCATTGCAGTTTTGAGAAACGTACTGACAGCCATCTCATGGGCTTAGAAGTGCTGGCAGTACACAAACCCAGCCCCTCTATGTAGCTTAAACTATCCAAAGAGTTGCAACATGCAACTCTTGCACTCTGTCCCTCAGGATCAGTACTGAAAAGCCTCTCACTACTTACTTCTGCCTCATATAATATGGACTGCACAAAACAACCCTATTCTGCTTAACATTAATTTTCACTTTAAAAAACATGGTCATGTACAAATCTCACCAGAAAAATTTTATTTACAAACAAGTTAAATGACACCCTGTTACAAAGCTTGCCTTCTATACCAAGTGAAAGCTTTGTAAACAACATTTTTGATAGACTAAGTTTTATCAGTACCATCAGCATGTAAAAGCAGTGAGCTTGCAAATACACTTTAAGATCTGAAAGCAGTAATTGTGGGTGCATCTGACTACTTAAAACAGAGGGTGGTGAGCCATCAAATAAATTTTTCAAATTGCACTGAGAGGTTTTGATGCAATGTTTTGGACCAAACAACTCCAAAATACAGGAGGCCTAACGTTCCCAGCAATGCTAACTAGTGGGATCAAGAGCACCAGAAATTTTCTGCTTAAACTTGCTGACAGGAGCAAGAAAAATGCTAACATCCTTGACGCTGTCACAGGACCAGGATAAAGTGCAACTTTTCGAGACATTGTGAAATGGTACTGTATATACTTCTTATCCAAAAGGAAGAACTAAGTTTGAGCCTCAGGGTCAAAGTAATTAAACTCAAAATAAAATTTAAGTTATTACTCAAAGGTTTAATTGAACAAGATACTTGTAGGGTCCTCTTCCAAAAGCAAAACAGTTTCTGTTTTGATCATGCACATTTCGAAGCATCAGAAACTCAACATAATTACCCTTCCTATTCTCTTACTTGAGCAAGTCCATTAAATGCCTGATAAAGTCTCCTTGACCAAGTAGTAAGTAGCGCCTCATGGCCTGCATGTGTTCCAGTAAATTGTACTTCTTGTTGAGAACATCCAGCAGGTATTTGCTGGTCTCAAAATAAGCTGCATCAATTTTCTCTTGAAAGGCATTTTCCAGATCTGTGAACAAATCAGCAGCTAAAAAAAAAAATAATGAAAGATTAAAATTAAATTAGTAGTTTTCCTAAGCTTTGGAGTTGAAACTTGCAAACAGAAAAACTATGTCTTCTGATCCACTATATTATACATTTGTCATAGCCAAAGTGAAAGCAAGTCTAAGGTAGCCTATATTCCAACGGCATTACTTGTAATTATTGCCCAGCTTGTACTTCCCAATAAGAGCTCATACTTTTACACTCAGTCATTCCTTTTACACAAAAAGTTGGGTTTTTTTTAAGCTTGCCGAAATACCGCAATTTACAAAATCAAGTAATGTGAAGGAGATCTAAAAGCTCAGTTAGAGAAAAGTTTTGTTGGGGAAATCTAAATCAGAACCTGCTTCTAAGGTGGATGGTGGTGGTGGTGGTGGTGGGAATAAATCAAAGAAAAAGAACATCAGAATATTCAAGGGAAAAGAGTTACCAGATATAAGGGAGAATGAGAGAAAAGGGAATATGCTTTCATTACCTGGAGGACAGCCAGCAACCTGATATTTTCTTAATGCATGGCAATTTGGGGACAGAAAGCAGGACACTGCCATTTAGTAGGAATCTTATTCCACTATTTTCTAGAACTATAAGCTTATTAAGAAAGGGACTGCAATAAAGCTGTTATGAGATAGCAAAAAATGTGGTCTCTTCAGGCAACAGCAAACAATACTCCAAATACTGGATATCCAACTATTTTAAGATTCAGAACTTCCACAGTGTTAAAGGATATATTCCCACTTTCAACAATTTTTAATTACACAACTATTTCTCTAACGGTAAAAAAACAAAGATGCAGTAGATTAGTGTAGGACAGTGCATTGCCTGCTCCAGGATTAGTCTCAAACTGTACTGCAGAAAGGAAAAATTAAAACCAAGTTTTGTGTTGTTCTGATGAGATTCAGCCTCAATTTATAAAATGCTCATAAACTGAAGAAATAAACAATTTTTCTAATAAAGAAGTCCCTCATTAATGAGGAAAAACTCACAATGTCTGGCTTAATGACATTCCCTGAGGTTTACAAATTCTCATTCAGTAACCAGTGAAGCTCTCCGTAAGGCAAAAAAAGTACAAGAATATGCAGAGATGTCAAAGAGACGCCACTTTTTATAATACATTGCTCTGCTCAAAATCCCTCCACTAGGGAAATAGTACTTAGTCAAGTAATATGCATCAAACTTAGGGATGTGAGAATTTACAGCCTGCAGTAAGGAATCCTCAAAGTCCCCTTTCCAGTCAGTGACAGCAAACTAAGACAGATAGCTCACCAAGATCCCTGCTTACTCTGGCTAAGGCAGAGATCCGGTGTGATCTGACAAAGCAATTCCTGCATTGCTCAGATAAGGAAGCATGCAGTAGTGTTCCCACTGTTAGGCAAAAGGGAAAAACATCACTTCACGCAAATTCATTTGTGTCGCTGGTACAGGACAACAGGGCAGTGAGAATCTCCAATCAATTCTGACTTTCATGTGGTCTTTCTTTGTCAGCAGATCCCATCCCCTTTACTGGGTATCTTCAAAAGATGGGTTCAAGCACGGCTGCTTGTATGCACAGTGGCACCAGTCATCTGACCTGCCACATGGCTTCACTGCTGGCTTTGGAGGAAGACAGAAGAACTTTCACATAGGGGAAAAAACCCAGAGTTTCACAGACAGAACACAG
This sequence comes from Acropternis orthonyx, assembly GCA_035583155.1. Classification (NCBI taxonomy): domain Eukaryota; kingdom Metazoa; phylum Chordata; class Aves; order Passeriformes; family Rhinocryptidae; genus Acropternis; species Acropternis orthonyx. The sequence continues at coordinate 93,749,300 of JAWWEU010000001.1, read as the reverse complement.
TAAGCTACAACACCCCAAGGATCATCTTTTGCTAGTATCTTTCCCCAAGAAGTAAGCCTAGTGGGCAAAACAAGAGAGGGAACAAGCCAATCCAAAAAGAGTTACGAGCTAGTATCTTCAGCTAATGGACACAAAGGTTGGACCTAGGACTGGCTCAAGGCACAGGCAAAGACAATAGACAGCAGGCAATTTCTTAGCTTGCCTATGGCAAGGCTACTATGTCACACATTCTGGTCCTGCCTCCATTCAAGTAGGGGGGAGCATACGTAAGGCAGTACCTATGGCGGAGGATACATGGACCAGTCTCAACTTCTTAGTATCCCAAGCAGAAAAAACCCCACCTTTCCCCTCTCCTTAGTTGTGCTCCCCTTCCCTTGAAGGAAGTTACGTGGATACTACCCTCCATCTCAGACTGCAAAATTCAATTTTACATATGTAGCTGTAATACACCATCTTTGTATATACACACACACCAGCACAAGGAATGCAACATCCCTGTTTGACATGCAAAACTGCTAGAACGTTTGTTTATCTCAAAAAACAAGAGGCACAAATTTTGAAAACTATGCAAAATGATGTCAATACACAAGAAAGCCAGAAATGGGTAAAGAAAGAGTCAGACCAGAAGCATTGACAGACAAGTCCATGAGTTGCTACTGAATGTAGTGTGCAGTCCATTCAGAAGTTCCCAAACTAAACAGCTAGATGCTGGAGTGGGGGTCAGTTTATCTGCCTTTTTTTACTATCCCACTCTTTCCCAAGTGCTACAATTCCCTGTCAGGCAAGATGACCAACTTCTACATACATGTTCAGACAGTTTTCTACACCATAATTACTTCAGCATAAAAAAGGAAACTGGGGAAACACAAGAGTTAAGGTTCCAAAGCAAATGAAAGAAATAAAAAATACAGTCAACCTCTGAAATACTCAGATTTAAAAAGAGAAAAAGCATCCACAACTCAGGCTGACATCCTAGCTTTCCATGATCTTACAATAACTAATGATCTGAAGGGACTCTCAGGATATTGTCAGATGGCACAAAGAAGTACGAAAGGAAGCATTTCCAACACCGCTGACACAGAATGTTCTTCCAGGTTTAAATGAGTAAAATGCCCTAAACACAAGTGCAGTTTCATGTAGAAGTAAAGCAGTGCAATAGCATGAGGTATTTAGGCTGCAGCCTGTAAGCTCAGCACACTTTCAGCACACTGCACACACTGAGTAACATCTATTGCTAAAACCACGCTTCTGTCTCAAACTCATCCTCAGTGCTTAAGATAACGTGCTTGCTTTGAACTCTCGTTCCCCACATAACAGGAAACTTGTATTTGTGCAGATCTCCCATTCAATCAAGGAGAGAGAAACAAGTGCAAATTTTAAAAAATATTGGAAAAGCACGGCCATAAATGCTGCATAAAGTGGTGACAATAGTGTAGTCAAAGAATGTTTTTTTCTTTTTTCAGGAGGAGCTGGCAAGATGATTGTTCAAATGCATTTACAGCCCTTATTGACTTAACCCTGACCTCTCTCTGCACTTTAAGCGCATTTCTGACTAGGCAAGCACTACACATGGTACAAAAATCACATTATTAGATGACATATTCTTCGAGACATGAATGGGATTTTATTATTAGAATATCTTTCATGGAGGTACTCATACTAGAAGCCCATGATGTGAAGACTTAATATAAAAATTAATCCAAGGTTAATCTGGAGGGGGGGGAAAAAAAGACAGTCCCACAAAAACAAGCTTCAGTCATATATAATAAAGTCATATTTAAGTACAGGAATAACAGAAAATATATGGTAGGAGATGTCAAAGTTAAAGAAGTATGTTTTTAGAAAACAAGAACTTAACCAAAAACCTAGTATTTAGACGATTAGCATCAGAGAAACTATCCCAGTGAGCTGCACCTTAACACTTCCACTGTCTTTGGTATATTAAAGAAGTTATCAAAAGAAGTTAAAGTTGCAAAATATCACTTTCATCAGAAGGCAGCAAGTTGTCCTTTTTCCTAGATGTAGCAGCATCCTACCCATTCTTTGCTTAGTATTTACACATGAAGTCTCCTTGACTTAGATGTTTACTATTTGCTATCTTTCACCATAGCAATGTTAATTTCATTGCAATGAATATACCACCAAAAAATAACCCCAAATGGTATGCAAGTTCTCACTACCTAAAACTGAAATCTGTTCTAAATAAAACAAAACAACCTGAAGGAATTCTGGTAGTTAAATATTGGTTTAATGTTCCAACAGTTGGCAACCCCAATTTTAACTAATCTTCAAAAAGAACTTTACTAACCTTCCACATACTCGATTTTCTTTGGACATATTGGTATAGCACATATACAGACAGGCTTCTGTCCTGTTTTTATTGCTCATTCTCTTACTTACAACTAATTGAGTATTTAGTATTTTTCAATCACAGAATCAATTAATTATTACTATGGAACTGTATGATGAAGTATATTTGATGACAAGTCAAACATACTAATTGTTATTGCAGCATTCAAGAATATCCCTGCTCCCACTCCAGCTCTCTCAACAACAGTCAGCTGAAGGCAGACTGGTTTCTGAATAGTTTCATTCAGAAATTCAGTATATAAACAACAATTCAGTAAATTTATCAAATTAAGAAAAGGAAATTTTAGACATGCATCATCATACATCTTTTGTAAAAGGTATCCACTAAAATATTTGTATTTTAGGGTAGATGGGACTGTTGCACTCCTTTCCACCCCACTATCCAGTCAGTTTACAGTCTAAAGCCCATATTGTACAGAGCTCAGTTCAAAGCAAAGACACTGAAAAACATTAATACTCTACCATCTTTTGAAGACTCTGCAGATTTTGCCACAGCAATCATCTTTGTGGATGGAGTTTGATCATGACAAACTTGATGCAAGAAGTTTATGGATTTTCCTATTAGGAGGACCTGAACAAAAATCAGTATTTTTAAAAATGATTTGCATGTAGGGAAAAAAAAATAAAATACCACACAAAACAGCCACTTGCAATTACCAGGACAAGGTATTTTCTTATCTTTCTGTGCTCTTAGGTTCACAATCCCAACCACAGCAATTCAGAACTTCAATGCTAACATGAAGAGGTTTTAAACACAAACTTCTTTTCCCCCTCCTTGAGATCTCCTTAGACAAAGTTTAATAATTAGAGAGTGGGAGGCAGAAACAGTCTTACTGTCTTCCTCAGCAAACAATTCTAAAATTCCTAAGATGACTATTTACTGTTAAATTTGGCCTTTATTTGCTTAATGAAAATCTAAGCAGCTGCATGGAGCAAACAGATCAGAAGATTAACTTTTGGATTCATACCTTTTTTGATTGTTCCATCGTAATAAAGGAAGGGATCATTGATTTCCTCAAAGTGTATTTGTCATGCCACAACCGATCTGTTTTAACTGTAGGATCTGAAGCTACAAAAAACTGAAGATTGAAAAAATATTAAAACCAAAATATTAATATTAATGTAAACTCTCTACCCTAGAGTTTAACCTCTGTATTCAGAAAACTGTAAAAATATTTCAAGTTGGGTTTTTTGCTTGCATTGCTAACATGCAAAGTTGTCCTTGCAACGGATATGCAAATTGTATGTTGACCAATATTAACTTTGAAGAAAAAGTTAGAGAACAGCTTACATAGTTTAATCTTCTCTATATGTTATGAAACTTTAACTACCTCAGGGTAAAGTGTACTATCTGTAAAACATCCACTAAGAAATACAGACGTGTATAGCATTTTTTCCAGGAATTATAGTTAGGGCAGGAGATGAAGTTCAAAATATAATATGCTTTTACTTTGCTGGTTCTATTTTTATTCCTATTATTCCCACGTGCAGAATTGCAGGGGGGGAAAAATACAAAAAAGTCTGGCAATCGAACTGGTGATCAAATGGTACAGTCTCTCAGCTTCGCACAAGAGAATACTCTGATTTGTGAGAAACTAAACCTACTTTGGCAGTTTTGTTAAAGTGGCTTTTGGATGGATTCTGTCCTCATCCTGTCAAAAAAGATATCCCCTTTTTTTTGACAAGAACTTTTTCCATTGCCTCCAAATACCATTTCCACCAAGAATGGCCAATTGCCTTTGTTCAAAAACAAAGTGTCTATGGTATGAAAACTGTAGTTTTCAGTACAACACATCCAACAGGTATCTTTGGTATTAAGAACACTGTTACACTGCACATGTAAATTTTTTAACAGAGACTTGAAAGCTAAACATAAACCCCAAAAATTGTAACACCTCACATGTCTGAGCAGCTGGGAACTACTGCACTACTAGTCAAAAATTCATAGACATTTTACGTAAGTCTTTTAATGCTGACCTTAAAGACTAGCTGTGGCTGATGTTTGTACTCATTTAAATTTTGACCCAAAGAAGCACAGTCTAAGAAAACAGCATGTTTCACTCTCAAGTAAAATTATTCAGATGTGTCTCAGAAGTGGTCAAGTCATTTTAAAAAATTATTCTTTTTCTCGGAACAAAAAAAAGTGAAAAGACTGCTGATTGGAGACAGAAAAGTGTTGGGAAAGCTTAAAAAAGTATAAAAACATGTCTAAGAAGAAAAAGGACAATTACTGGAACTTGCTTTACAGCAGTCACAACAAATAACTGCAGAGTTTCTACAGCAACTCTGGAAACATACAACTCTTCTACCCAGTTTGATAGACTAAAGTTATTCATCAAGCTGAGGATTACAGTAAAACATCCTGAACTTCATTCCAAATATAAGGGTTTGCATTCTAAAAAGAACTCTGCATACATTACTACTGCTACACTAAAGAAAAGTTAGAGAAAAGATTTGTTTCTCTTCAGAAGCACCTATCATTAGTTCACCATTCTGACTTTACCAGGCAAGACCCAGAAAATGATTCACTGAAGACAACATGCTGCATCACTGCATGCTGCAGATATCAAACTGACTGAATTCATGAAGATAGCAGTATTTCACAGTTATTGTATGTATTGCTTACTCATAGGTTATATACATATCACAGTCTACTTTTCAAATTCTCCTCTAAGCTTTCCACAGATAGCTCAAAGCAAACAGAGATAAAATATTTACCATACCATATACATTACCTCGTGATATGTGTCCTCCAGCTCTCCATCATATATCCAGCGATAAAGGAAATTCAGTACAGGATGGGATACGAGGCCAAGAATGTGCTGAACCAGAGACCTCATGTAGGGGTCTCCTGTTTTAGTATAGGCATGAACTGCTGAGGCTAGTTCACCACCTTTTCTCCCTGTAAGATCATAGGAAAGAGGCACATAAATGTATGAAGGAAAACCATACACACTCCATTTAAATTCAGCAGCTGTTGATTTTTAGCTAGTCATGTCTCCCTCAGATCATGCTGAACAGCAATTCTAAAATGTAGCAAAGGTACATTTTTTAACGTTAACAGGGAATTCTCCTAGATTTTAAGGCACGAATTATTAATCTCACTAAAGCATTAAGCAGAGTTCTCTGTCTACTTTATGGTGGCTTGGTGGAATGCAAATTTCAAGGCATCAGATAATACACAAAGGTTGATGCTTATGCTCTCCTGCTGTCCCCACCAGAAAAGCATTAAAGGAGCCTCAATATGTTTTCCTCCTCTCCTGTACTTGATACTTTCAGATGTTCTGTGTGCATACATGCACACAAACACATCTTTCCTGCTTCTTGGTTATAGTTCCCCCCATAGTTTCATTAGGTAATACTTCCTGTTTCCTTGCAATTGAAAGGTTGCAAAAAAAAAAAAAGTTAAAAAATAGAATGAATATTTTCTCTGCTGTTACACTGCACAGCTTCAAGGTTCCTTGCAGCAGAGACCATAGAATTCAAAGTTTTCCTAAATGCCTCATGAAGTAAAGGTCACTTTTTTTCAAAATTGTTACAAGTTCCAATAATCAAGGTAAAGCAGATGATGCAGGCTTTTTAGGATAAGAAGCTGTTCCTAAAGGGCCACAATCTCACAAATCTGAAGTACCCTCAGGGAGAACCACAGACTATAGGTCAGTTACTGGTCAAAGTTTGGTCAACTCCAACATGACTCCTCAGCACTTTCTTGTGGATTGTCAACACAATCACACACTATTTGCAGATTTGTAATGTTTTGTTGCTTCCTGTGAATCTGCAGACAAGTTGCAAATGTCTTCTATATGCCATCATAGTAGAGGAATTGCATAATATACATAGTAAAGAGACTAAGCCAATGTATTCATCATGTATTAGTAGGATTCTTTAAGTGAGACATTCTCTGAAAGATGACTAAATTGAGTAATTGAAAACAGCATGAAAAGTGCATGCTTAAAATTTGAAGGATTTCTAGAGCATGTTCTAGTTTGAAAAAAGCAAGAAATCAAAACAGCACTAAAATTTGCCATGTTTCATTTAAACTAACAGAGAATGAATCTCTGGATTAGCTCCTCAAAATTTTCTAAAACAAACCCTCAAACAAGCAGTAATATTATTGATATCCACCTCTGGCATGCACAGCTATCAGAGTTACATAACTTCCCCAGAAATAGTAATTTACTGTAAAACATACCCTGACAGTGATCAACAAGTGCTGCAAGGGTCTTTAACCTTATTTTAGGATCATATGTCCAGACTAGAAGGCGGCGAAGTGTTAAACTGCTCTCAAGTCCCAAATTCACACCCTGATCATCTTCCAGTTGCAACTGAAATTAGAAACAGACATGTCAAGGAATAAAACTGGCAAAACTGAAGCAGAACTGAAGTTTCATAGTTTTTGTTTGCACATCAGATTTTTACTAGTACACTTGAAATACCCAGCGTTATGTGCACTCTCATTAAATCACTGAGCCAAGACCCAGGAGCCAACCTACTGAAAACAGAGAATCAAGTGCAGATGAAAGAACAGCAACAAGCGAAGTGCAGTAAGGTAGACAAAGCAATAAAGGTAAGAAAGTTAAAGAAAGCAAGGTGTGTCTTAGTTTGAAAAAGAAAACTAAGATATCTGGGGGCTAATAGAACAGAGGACTCCACACGATTAATCACAC
>JAWWEU010000001.1:93707242-93742163 GCA_035583155.1 Acropternis orthonyx | reverse complement strand
GGCACAGGGAAGGGGAGGGAAAATGTCCGACTGCAGCGGCAGCGACGGGGGACGGGGTTCCGCTCCCAGGACGGGGCGTCTCACACGGCAAGAAGGAGAGGACTAACCGGCTTGTCTCGATGGTCCCGAGATTCACTGGAAAAACTGCAGAGAACCGCCCCGACGAAGCAAGGCACCTCCAGAAACCGCAGCTTTCGGCTCCGAGCACAGCGCCGACGAAAACCGCGTGCGTGAGTGGAACCGATCCAAAAAAACCGGAAGAAAAAAAACGTTCCCCTCCTTCCTCCCTCCCCCGGAAGCTCCCCCCTCCCCTCCGTTTCGGGCTTCACTCCCAGTCCAGGCGGGTGAGGGAAAGGGAAAATTCTGCAACCTTAAACCCATAACAAGGTGATAGACACAAAAAGAGAGAAGTGCAAAGGAAACGAGAGCAGAGATCCTTCCTGAAAGACAGCAAATACTGGTCAGAGATGCTCAGAAAAGAGTAAGGGGAAACACCTAAAGGAAAGGCAGGGTGTAGGAGGTAAATATTTTATTACTGCACACCCAGCTTATTTCAGTTCAGTGTGGTACAAATTCTGTTCAATGTCTTCCTCCAGAAGCCATCAGAACTCAAGTTGGCCATATAGTCAGATTAAGAAATTACTACTATTGTAAAAAAAACTTTAAAAGGTACAGTAAGAAAAATCTGTCACAATATGACTACTATGAATCTTGCAACACCATGGAAAATAAAAGCCATATATTTGTATCTGACGTGCCAATGCACATCTCATACCAGTACAGATGGGATAAGTAGAACAAGAACACAACCTAAGAATACAAAAGCAAGTTCCCAGAGCAGTCCAAACAGACAAACTTTTAGAAAACGTGCTATTTCCTGTATATGACAACCAAACCACTCTGTATTTTCTATCTTGCACCATTTTTTATTTTTGTTCAAATACAACGTATCAGTTAAACTTTAGACCAGTGTCATCCACACCAAGGTCAGACTTAAAGCCAGTTAAATACATTAACTTCTGGAAATTCTTGGGTCCACATTTGGGTTTTTTCTTTGAAAATTGGCAGTGCTAAGAGACACACATGAGCAAAACCCATCCTTTGACTTCAGCGAAGAGATGGTACATCTTCTGCATGGAACTACACTTTTAAATGGGCTGACAATGCAAAAACAGTCTGCAAGCAAAAGACCTGAAAAGCTGATGTAATAGTACACAGTACACTCAGGATTACTCTTTCAGGGGCAAAAACATGTTTGGGGGAAGCCCTGCAGATATAATAAAAGTTATAGAAAGAAATACAGTACAGAACCCTTTGACAATTCTTGTTGTTCTGTGTCTGAACTGGAACTGCAGCTAACAACTCCTAAAGCTGGCAGCCTGTCTGATCTCCTGAATCTAAGAATTCAGCATATGCTTAATTTCAACTCACAATTTTCTACATGTTTTCAACTAATTGAAATGTACAGGGTTTTTTCCCCCATTCTGCAGTGTGACCTTCAAGCCTTTCCAGCCTTCAAGTCACAAAAGAATTTCTCCTCCACTGCTGGATCTCTTTCCTTTCTTTCATAGCCTCTGGGAAGGAATGTTGCCAGCAGCTTCTTGAAAATACAACACAACATGACTCTGGGAACCCCTTCAGTTAGGTGGTGAGGGACCTAGATTCCCCAGAAACTCCAGTGTGCTCCTGCAGCAAAACTGTACATTACAGACATTGTACTGACTGTTCCCTACAAGAATGCACTTCATCGACATGCGCAATACACTCATAAACTGTAACACTGGAGATGAATCCAGCAAACAACATGAAGAGCAAAAACAAGAACAGCAGTAACACTGGGAAAAAGTTTGTGTCCAGCTACTGAATGGTGCTGGAAAGTGGAGACAGGAAAAATGGAAAATGCTGAGGTACTTGTTATTTCAGTAGTATTTGCCGTTGGGGATACTAGATGTCATCTGAGATCAGAAGGAAAATCTGGAACAAGGGAGACTTTGAGTAGACAAGGATCAGGTTATGGAACACTGAAAACACTGCATTTGTATAAGTCTACAGGGCCTGATGGGATGCATCCACGAGTGCTAGGGAGGGAGCTGGCCAATGTCACTGCAAGGGCATTCTCAATTATCTTTGCAATGAGGTAAGTAGACGAGGCTTCTGACGACTGGGGAAAAGCAAATTCACTCCTCTCTTCAAGAAGGAGGAGCCATAAAACTACACAGCAGTGAGACTCACTTCATTCCCTGGGATGCTGAGAAAGCAACTAACGCTGGAAACCATTTCCAAGCATACGGAAGACAAAAAGCTTTTTCCGGAAGAAAAACTGAGGCAAAGGAGGAGGAAGGAGGAACATTTGTGGTAATGGAGTGTGTCTTCCAAAGCAAGTGTTAAATGTCCTGATGTTCTGCTTGCCAGGAAGCAGCTGGACATCTGCCTGATGATGGGAAGTAGTGAATGAATTCCTTACTTTGCTTTCATTGCACGCACAGCTTTTGCTTTCCTTTCTAAACTGTCACTAACTTGATTGACTTGTCTTTTTGTCTTCCTCCTAATTTTCTCCCCATTCCTGAACAGGCAGGGGTGAGTGAAAGGATGGGTGAGTGCTTGGCTGCTGGCCAGGGTCAACCCACCACAAAGGCAAACACAGTTTGAAAATAAGCAGTCCCAGAACTTTCCTTTCATTTTCTCCTTACGGGCTTCCCCTCCCACCATACTCATGTCTTCTTTTGAAAGGTTTAGTGGAGCAAGAAAGGCACAGGAAGTTGGATTTCAAAGAATTCATAAATATTTCCATTGTCAAGAAGTTTTTAAAGTTGGAATAAATCACAGCTCCAGTAAACAAGGAGAGCAAACGTATTTTGGACACAGCAGGAAACAATTACAGAAAGAGTAACTGGATAGCAACCAGGAAAAACAAGCAAAATGTATGTATGACAAGCATTCCAAAAGTTAGGAATGCTAAAGAATTGCAAGTGAGTTAAAGGAACAGATGCCTTGAAAACATTTACAAAAGCCTATGACTTAAACTATACAAATTTTTAGAAGTTAGAATTTTAAAAGGCAGTTTAATTTAACTTTAGATCTATTATCAGAATAAATTTTTCTCCATTACAAGTAATGAACTCCTTGAAGGCCCTACATTAAAAAAAAGCCAAGCAGAAGGAAAAAAAGCATATTTTATTTTAAAGTTAGCATCTAGATGCACATACTGTAAACATCTGTGGACAAACTGCAAGATTATCAGTACTGAGTTCGTCTATATGTTACAGAAAAATAGTAAAATACTGAAACATGTATAAAACAGATATTTTTACTCTCACAAAATAACCAAAGGGACAGGAAAAATGCACAGACTACCCTAGAAAAAAGTTGAAATTATTACTAGCTGCTGAACCATGCACTGCTTGAATTATCTTTTTTTGGTTTTTTCCCCTCAGAAATGTGCCACTGTTTGGGATTTGAATGATAAAGATATTATGCAAGATGAAACTCTCAAAATGGATGCAAAACAGGGACAGAGGCTTAGTAATACACATTATATTCCCTTGCTTATGTAACACATCAAATACCAGAGAACTTCTAGGAGCAAAATATTCAAGGGTACATCCATCCAAATAGTAAGAAATATACAAGTTCAAGAATTGTGTCCACTGTCAACAGAAACTGCTGTACATCCTTCACAATCTAATGGAGTTCTATCTTTTAGGAGATATTTAGATAATGTAAAGCAAAACAGGAAAGTTAAATAAGAACCACTTGACTTACCTGAGAATGTAAAACAGACAGAAGTCGGTAGTATTCTTTAAGTTCCTGATGTAAGGCTGCACAAAAACTCTGTAAGGGAAGAGGAGGAAAAACACAATAAAGAAAAAACCTGAAAAATAATCAGAAAAAATCTTTCTGGTTTAATCTAGAATAGTTTTAATTCTATCACCACACTTCCAAGGTAGTCAGAAATCTCCTGAAGGGACTCAAGCTACAAGTTTCAGCATAAAAATCAACTCTTAGAACTAACTGGCCAAAGTGTAAGTCCTGTCCTAAGAGATGCATGCACCTTTTCCAGGAATAGACATACATTGTCAAGTGCCTTTGTTTCTTGCTGTTTGAACTCTATCAACAGATTAAACTATGACAAGTGTAACTCTCCAAATAGATACATCATCTCAGTAACAGCATTAATAATTAGCACATAGATGTGCAAATTACATGAACCAACTGAAGTTCTTTTTTAATAACCATGTAAAATACAGTATGTAGAAAAGTAATAGAGTTTCAATTTCAGAAAGACCTCCAGCAGAAGTTAGGTAACCATCATTATATTTATAGTGTAGATTATATGACATGAACAAGAAAACACAATGCTCAAAAAAAAATACTTCCAGTAAGTGCTGTTGGATCACATAAATTTTTGGCCTTTTATCAATTTGCAGTTGTGTATGATTTTCACTTGACGTGGAAGAAATTAGTAACACAAAGTGTCTTAAGAAATCTGTAAAATGTGTAGAAGCTAATTCAGGTCTGAACTAAAGCAAAGTTTCTTCTTTGTAAAACAATTCTAGGCACAGATGCTTTCGTGTGTTTATAAATAAATAAAGGCAGACTTTAAAAAAAAAAACTCTGGAAAGATACTTAGTTTAGTAATGAAGAGTTTTTCCACAGCTTAGGGTAGTGGGGTGTTGCTTTGTTTTTGTAATGCCCTTAACCTAAACAGACTACAAAAAATCCTGCAACACATTTTCCAAAAGAGTATTAAAAATATGGCTCATTAATTTTGGGCTAAGTTGAAAACTTTGGACTTAAAAATCCCCCAAAGGGTGTTTGAATTTTTTTGTATGTTTGGTTTCTTGGAGGAATACTTCTGTGCCCACACACAAGTTCTTCAGAACTGATTTCTAACCAATTCTCAGCTAACAACTTTGATATCTATTTTAATGTGGTATGTTTGGGTTTTTTTACTGGGAAATTTTCCAGGACTTTCCCTTCAACATCTTTTAAAATCACACTCAAAATATTCTGGAATAAATAAGGAAAACTTCATAGAAAGAACCCAAGAGTTTGAAGTAAAATATTTATTCACTAGAGTATGTAAAAGGGAGAAATCATTTCTACAAGCACAAGGAGAAAATAAATCTTCTTTCCTGTTAAGCAGCTAAGAAGCCTAAAAAAAAAAAAAGTCATTAATCTTGCCATTGTATCCTTTATAAGGAAAGGAGGTTCCTTTCTTCAACTCAGCATTATAAATTACAAAGAAATTTGACATTAATTCTATTGCAGAGGATACTGAAGGGCAAAAAGAAATCCCCTTACGTGTAACTCCACTTTTCATTTCTTCTCACTTGCTTCTTCAGTACATTTTTGAACCTATTAAAGTAGCACTTGCCAAGATAAAGGGCAGAGCAGAGCCTCCAAGAAAACTCTCAAAGGCACTATACATTCGCTCAAAAAGGAAGAATAGTAATCACTGACTTTGGTGATTCAGTAACCGAAAGGATTTAGGATCTACTGGCCACCAATTTTTCAAAGCTTTAGAAGTTAAAATTTACATCCAGTGCCAATTCCTGCGTCACAGACTACAGATTTTTGTTTCCCAAACTGTTACAGAAAAACTGGACATTATCCTAGAATTCTAATTTGGTCAGCAGCAAAAGAGAATTCAGGAAGGAAACAGAATGCTTTTTCATAAGAAAAAAATTAAAATGCCCACTACCTCAATTGGATCTAAATGGGCAAAATGTCAAAATACAAGACAAGTTATTGTCAATTATTCTTTTTGATTTCTGAGGACAAAGTAGAACTCAGATATTAAGCAGCAAAGGTAGACAAATATAAAGCCTAGTACATTGTTTTTATTACACAAATGTCAGGTATTGGCTATTATTAGGAGTAGAGATAGAACAGTCACCAGAATCATAATCAAAGAGGTGACAGACATCTTATCCTACATGTGGTTTACAAAAGCATTCTTGTAAAATGTTGGTAAAAGATGATTTCTAATACCATATATATTCTTGCGCTAAATTCCTTAATGCACAGTGTGCAGCACCTGAAATTCTCAGCTATTACAGCCATGAAGATACTGTGCCCAGATACTGACAGCAGGAGCAGAACATACCTTTTTATTTGTATGCTTATGTCCTAGAAATATATGTAAATGCTTGCCTCAAGCAAAATTAGCAGCATTAGAGCTATGCAGATTCAGTTAACTAATTGCACAGCCCTTTGCACAGGATCGGAAACCTGCATATGGAAGCTAAGATACTGCACATTTGAATTCACTGAAGAATTAAAGTTCTCCCCTTGCTGTAAACAGGAAGATTAAAGCCAGAGACAGTAAAAATAAGCATAAACCAGAAGCTACTAGATAAAGAAAAAGAAAATCCACCTAGATATAAGGGGGGAGTCTGAAGAAAATGCACATACAGTGACACTACCATATAAAACATGAAAATTAGAATTGGATCACTAGAAAAATAATTATTTATATGTAATTAAAAGGGTTACTTAGAATAAGAGACAGAAGGGAACAGAATAAAACATTAGAAAAGTAGGAAGCACTACAGTGTCTCTACTGACCTCTTAAGAAAAATTAGATTGAAGGGAGAAGCACTTCAATTTCTTGGCAGATTAGGTAGGATGTTATGGCTAGAGGCAAGGATAACATTTCTGTCGACTCAGAAGGAATAATATCCAGTTTTATAGAGGGAGCAAGTGAGAGGAAACGGGAATGCTTTAGCAGTTAATGTGGTTTTGGGTATTACAGCAGCAGTGAAGTTACTGTAGACTATAAATCATGATGATGAAACCTATAAAAACAAAAATTAATATTCTTTTGATGCTGTATTCAAAAGAAAGAGCAGAAGATAATGGGCTATTTGCATTTTATGTAAGTTAGTGCAGTCCTAACACATGAACATCAACAACAGCTGACAAGAATGTCTCCTGCATAGGTCACTAACAACTGAATTGGTGATTAATTAGCTCAGGGATGCCACCACCACTTTTAAGCAATGTTTTTGTTTATCAACATGCGGTAGTAATTAAAAAAACATAAATTTTTTTAACAAAAGACATTAAGAAAAGGAATCTATGCATGAGACTTTCCAGTTACAAATGACAGGGGCAAATCCTTAAGACCAGCAAGAGAAAATGCCTTTTGCTTGCCTTCAGGTTAAGACCCATATCAAAAGCAGACAGTCCATGAAAGGAGTAAATCAAATGATGAATGATCCAAGCTCCAAAGTTTATACATCATTCTAGTACTGCATTTACTCAGCAGTTTCTTAGGAAAACAAAACAAGTATGTTGTAGATAAATTTGGGGTTTTTTTTAAGTTGACCTACCTGTCCCACAAGTCCAAATGCACGATCCAAACTCCTCTGATCTGTATATTTTCTTATTTTATTATGCAGCCATCCTAGCTCTGCAAGTCTACTTGTAGTATCTCTGAGAGATTTGGACAAGCTCACCTATAAAGTTAACAGAAACAGTAACTTGCAATTAAGTCAAATTTACCATGCCAGTACTGGTTTCATCACAAAAGTCCCTCTTTCTCATAAAACAAGCCAGTTCAAGAAACAAAACTTCCACATTCTACCGCAGAGACAGGGCCAAAAGCAGACAATCATGTAACTAGCATGTAACTAGCATTGTAACTAAATTTTACACACATGCACTGAAAAGACAGCAGCAACAAACTACTGGCTACTTCTGAGACCTTTCCTTTTGGAAATCTTAATGTAACAGTATTCATCCACTCTTTTTCACATTAGGCAATTATGGCAGTAACAAAAAGGTCTTCAGAAGAAAGAAGAAATCTGAAATTTGCTGTCATAGAATCAGACTTCATCTTACCCTGATAATCAGTAAGACTGAAAACACTAGAATTCTAGACGACGACCCAATCACAAACTAATGAATCAACACTGAGAAAATAATTAGTTACTCCTACACAGGAAACAAATCTTTAATAGAAAATAAACCATCAGGTACTAGGCCATACTAGGTATCAGGAACACAAGCTTGCAGAACCCAACTTCCAAGTTTAAGTTAGATCCACCACTAACAGCTTTTATAACCTATTTAATCATGTGTCCCTCTGAGCTCTTCTAGTCTGCTCCTGTATTTCTTCTAGTATCTCACTCACCCTGCAAGCCTGCCTTAGTCCCAACAGCCTATTGAACCACTATTTTCATCTACATCAGCACATTTCTTCCTTTGAAATTACCAATATATAATACACTGTTTCTACTTCAGACTTTTTCTACTATATCTTGTCACATTACCCAACAACACGATCATCAAGTTTTCAAAATCTCATTGAATAAGAAAACCCCAAACAATCAGACTGATAAAATAAGCCAAGAGGCAGAAACTGACTTTTGCCCACAGCAACTGGGCCTACCTCTACAGACAATTTTAACTTGGAGAGGCAGCTGGAACAGTTGAAACCAGAGCAAGGAAGTGTTCTAACAACCTAAACAGATTGCCAAAGAACTAGAAATCAATCTCATTCATTACACCTTTTAGTTAGCAGTACAGGCATTCTCCAAGATAACAATCAGTGTCAGAGTGTGTTAGCCACACCAGTGTGCGTTTGCACCAGGCAACAGCAGTTTGGTTGTAAGACCAGAGTTCAGTCCCTGGCCCTCTTGTTTAGCTACAGAGGCACAGCTTTAACTTCTGGAACAACTTCTGCAGGGTAAATTCCAGTCCAAACAAGCATAATTGGACACAGTTAGAAACTGCCTGCAGCCAAAACCAGAGATGACATAAGAACTACTTAGAATTCTGCAACTACAGAGGACTTAACAAGCACTGAGTACAATAAATATCTGCTGGAATTAAATGAGGAACAAGGAAAATTGGCTTAGTGTTATTATTGGTATCTCCTAGATCAAATCAGAAGCTGATAGTTTATCCATTGATGAATGTCACCATCAAATCTAATATTAACATTAGAAAACATTCACCCAAGACTAACAGCTTGGAAAGTGAGTTTCTTTCTGGACACAACAGATTGCGTACAATGAGATTTCCTTTGTGCAGCTGAGGGAGAACTACATGCTTTGACTACTATTTAGGCTAACATGCAGTCAATAAATACAGCTGGAAGAGGTATCATCTTAGTCCTCCTTGTTTGTCAGGAAAAATTCCAGTGGTAGCTCTAGCCAGTCAAATAATTTCATCTTCACTGGGTCCAGCAGTTCAATAAATATGCCAATAAGGAAGCATGGAAGACAACTGACTTCACAAAATAAGTGAAGACAATGTTCTTAGGCAAAAGTACTATTCAGGTGGGTAAGGAATTAAACTCCCTGTATTAACAGAATCACGAATTCAAACTAAAAGAGCTTCCTACCTCAGACTAGCCTATTTGATATGAAAGCTACACAGAAAACCAATGAGACCTACTGTGCCGATTCTGCAATCACTGATTTTTTTTCTACATTCCTCTAAAAAATCTATTATGTTGTCTTTTCTTTGCCATATAAAATCTAAATTATATATGGAACATCATTAACTCAGTGCAGGTGTTGGGGAATTACAAACTTTTAGCATCTACAGGTACAAAAGATCTGTTTATGAACAAGACTTGACTGATTTAACAAGAGTTAAGTTTTTCATTTACCCTCCACTAAGCAGCCCTAAATGTCATTGTAAAGTAATGAGGAGCAGTTATACATTTCACTTTTTGCTGTTATGGAGGAACAAAGGAAATTAGCTCTGTTATCACCAACATTAAGACCTATCCACTGTGCCCTTGGCACACGAAATGGCCCAAAAATAATTTCCCCACCATTTAAGGGATAGGTAATACGCTAATACTGTCATAGCAGCAAGTTCTTAATACAAGTAAAAATCAGAAGCATTGTCTTTCCATTTGAACATGAAAACCAATCAGCAAGCAGAAACTGAACTCTCAAGCAGTACTGTCTAAACACTGAATGAGAAGACGCTAATGAAATTAGTGCCATACTTCTTTGCTCTGGCTGATCCAATCTCACCGTTGGGGTTTTTTTTCAGATATGCTTAACATCTCACCACCTTTAAGCAAGATCTTCCCTCTCTCAGGCACCTCTCCTGGTCTTTTGCTCCCTCTTTGACACCTTCATTGAAATTCACAGCACTTTCTTCTGTTCTATCACCAGTCCCTTCTTGTGTAATCTGCATGAACCCATCTAGATGATTACTTATAAATTGTATTCAAGACTATAATACCAAGTGACTTGCATTCATTCCACATCTCAGGCTGTTAAATTTAATCCAATAATAATGTGGTCTACACCTGTATCTGCTTTACATTTTATACACTGGAGAAGGGAAATGATGACAAAAATCCTCAAATTAAGTCATAACATAGGAGTCTTTCTACTGGATTAAGAGTTGGGAGTCTATTCCCATCTTGTGAAATGCTACAGTTTCTTTCTGGAACTTAATGTACCCAATTTTAAATTTTAAACTACTTCTATTGAAACAAAAAAAAAACTAAAAAACCCCCCAAAAAATGCTTGGGAAGGGAATAAAGATTTGTAATAATATTTTAACTTTTTTACATGTTTTTATTGGCTATTTTTCCCCTATATACCTCTCTGCTCACATATGCAATACAAGTCACGATACAGTACCTTTCCCTCCACTTTATAGCAATTTTCAGAATTGCACATTTTGATGTTTTTGCCATCTATTCCCTGGAAGACATATAAAACATCTCTCACAAGATTTGCTTCAGTTATTTCAACAGAGCCTAGAAAGAAAAAAAACCAAAACCAAAACAGTATTTAGATTTGTTGAGAGAATTAGTTTTGATTACAACTTCAAAAAGCTATTTAGAAGCATAACCAAAATAAAAACAAATCATAAAGCCTGTGTTTACATCTAAAGAAATGTTTTAGTTTCTCTTAACAATCTGAGAAGAAAGCCAAAGATTCCCTTTACCTGTCTCTAATGATACCTGTGATTCTCTCAGAGCAGTCATCTTATATGACACAGGGTTTGTTATATTTTAACCAACATAGTCAGCTCTTAAACCTTTTCTCTTTTCTGATCCAACTACTGGTGCAATTTCTGAGGCAAGCATCATAATAACTTTATCCTTCTTTGAACAAACAGCTGAAGTTGTTAAGTAGGACTTACAGAACAATCATTTTATATTCACCTAGGAAAACAAGTTAATACAGAAGAAAGAGTTGCTTGTTTAATACTGGCTTTCAATCATATATGCCACTGCCCAGTGATCAAAACCAGACTGTCAGCTGCATAACAGTTATGGAGCTGGCAAACAGTGAAGTGTAAATACTGTTTACTTCTATTAAACACATTCTGGAAAAACACTCCTCAAAAAATCAACACGCTATAAAACTATTCCAAAAGCAGTTAAAAATAATGGAGGATATAGATAACAACTGTAAAATAAATTATCTTTAACAAATACATCTTTGCTCACCACTTGTGTCCCCTTCCCTCCTAGACCTTGGCACACCACGAGACACGGCATTTGAAAAGCCTTTTGAGGTAGTGCTTTGTAAAGAAGGCTGACTTGCAGTTAAAGTCCATGCCAGACGTGATCCCAACTGCTGACGGAGGCAATCTCCAACACCTGGAGCTTGATAGGACTGTCTAAAAGGGTAAGAGAAGAAACATCTTTAAAAACTTTGATTCCATACCCACTCCATGGTACGGAGTGATGCAAATTTTGAAAAAATGCCCCAAGTTTGAGTTTGTTTTCCATGGATGTTTTGGTTGGTTGGTTTTTTTTTAATAAATGGACCTTAAAAAAGGGTACAGAATATACAAGCAATTTATTGCTTCCTATAAGCCTACACTTTAAAAAAAAAAAAAAAAAAAGCCGCCCTCTAGAAAAGGGAGGTACAAATCTAACAAATACGATTTCATATAAAAAATTGACTTTGATGAAAAGTGTAATTACGCTGAAATAGATTAAAAGCGAAGAATAAAAAAACAACACTCATAATAAACCCCCTAAATATTTAAGTTTTGTTATTACCTGAAACTGTATTTACATGCCAAAGCACTAAAGGAAAATAGAGAAAGAGGATAAAGTTCACTCTCAGATAGTTTGTATCAAGTGCCTGAAGATGTGATCAAGGAGGGAGTATCCTGACAAGCTCTGATTTCCCTTCCTTTCAAACTTGTCAGTTCTTCTTACAAAGTCTTAAATGTGAAACAATGTTAAGGCTAGAAGTTAGCTTTCTGAGTATTTCTGCATCATGATGAAAAATAAAGTTGCAAATATTTGCAAGGAATTTTTGCTGCTGACCATTCCTCCCCCTCCTCCAACTGTACGTAAACATTTTGAAATATACATACATTTAAAAAAACCCCCAAAACACTAATTCCACAAAGCTGTGAAAACAGTTGCATAGAGAGATGGAATAAGAATGCAATACAAATGTCCATGTAAAAAAAGTCAAGAAATGTCTTTTTTCTCTCAACCATCACATCGTTAACTCATGGGATGGTCAACAAGAACACAACGTGCAAGACAGAGCAACTCAGAATCACAGAATCAATGAGGTTCTGAGATCATCGATTCCAACCTATGACTTAACACCACCAATGTCAACTAAACCATGGCACTCAGTGCTGTGTCCAGTCTTTTCTTCAACACCTCCAGGAATGGTGATTCCACCACCTCCCCAGGCAGCCCATTCCAATGTCTTATCCTTTCTGTGAAGTAGTTCTTCTTAATGTCCAACCTAAACCTCCCCTGGGTGCAGCTTAAGACTATGTCCCCTCATCCTGTCACTAGCTGCCTGGGAAAAGAGGCCAACTCCCATCTGCCTACAACCTCGTTTCAGGTAGCTGTAGAGAGTGCTAAGGTCCCCTTCTGAGCCTCCTTGTCTCCAGGCTAAATACGCGCAGCTCTCTCAGCTGCTCTTGATAGGACTTGTGCTCCAGACCCTTCACCAGCTTTGTTGCCCTTCTCTGGACACACTCCAAAGTCTCATTATCATTCCTGAATTGAGGCGTCCAGAACTGGACACAGTACTTGAAGTTTGTCCTCACCAGGGCTGAGTACAAGAGAAGAATCACTTGCCTAGTCCGGCTGGCCACACTACTGATACAAGCCAGGATGCCATTGGCCTTGGCCACACTGCTGGTTCATGTTCCACCACTGCTGACCACCAGGCCCAGGTCCTTTTCCACTGGACTGCTTTTCAGCCACTCTTCCCCAGGCCTGTAGCACTGCAGGGGTTGTCATGACTGAAGTGCAGGACTCAGCACTTGGCCTTACTGTTGGTCTCAGCCCATCAATCCAACCTGTCCAGGTATCCGCAGAGCCTTTCAACCATCCAGCAGATCGACACTCCCACCCAGCTTGTTCTCCACAAATTTGCTAACAGTAGATTCAATCTTCTCATCCAGATCATAAATAAAGATATTAAACAGGACCAGGACCAACACTGATCCCTGGGAGACACCAACTGGATGCAGTGTTGTTCACCACCACTCTGGGCCCGGCCATCCAGCCAGTTCTTAACCCAGCAAAGAGTGCACCTGTCCAAGCCATGGGCTGACAGCTTTTCCAGGACTGTGCCATGGGAGACAGTGTCAAAGGCTTTGTTGAAGACCAGGTAGACTACATCCACAGCTCTTCCCTCATCCACCAAGGCAGGTCACCTGGTCATAAAAGGAGATCAGGTTGGTCAGGCAGGACCTGCCCTTCCTAAACCTGTGCTGGCTGAGTTTGATCCCTTGGTTGTCCTGTATGTGCCATGTGATCACACTCAAGATGATCTGCTCTAGAACCTTGCTGGGCACTGAGGTCAGGCTGACAGGTCTGTAGTTCCCTGGATCCTCCTTCCAACCCTTCCTGTGGATGGGCATTACATTGGCCAACTTCGAGTCATCTGGGACCTCCTTGGTTATCCAGCACTGATGATAAATGAGGGAGAGTGGCTTAGCAAGCTCTTCCACCAGTTCCTTTGTCACCCTAGGATGGATCCCCTCTGTTCCCACAGACTTGTGAGCATCTAAGTGGCTCAGCAGGTCACTAACTGCTTCCTCCTGGTTTACAGGGGGTCCATTCTGTTCCCTGTCCTTGTCTACCAGCTCAGGGGCCAGCTGCCCTGAGGATAACTGCTCTTACTGTTGAAGACTGAGCTCCATTGTGCTTCGCATTTGCAATGCATCAAATAGAGTAGAACACTGAATTTAGGCTATTCAGAAGAATGTACTCTAGAAAAAGGAAAACATGTATAAAGAGAAGTTTAGGAGGAATGAAGCTCACGAAAGATCTAATCTGGGTTGTTCCACTCACAGACTACAAGACTACAGAGAGCAGTGAAATTCCTGTAAAACGGAACAGTCTGAATAGGTCAGACCAAGAATAAGTCAGAAACAGGATAGGTTCTGCTGGTATTTTTAAGCAAGCAGGCATATGAAATAATTTCACTGACATAACTTTCTGTGAGGTATCAGGATTATATAATGGTTGAGGCTGAAAGCGACCTCTGGAGATAACCTTCTCCAACCCTCCTGCTCAAAGCAGCATCAGCTAGAGAGGGTTAGCTGGTGCATTGTCCAAGTCATGTTTTTAGCCTCCTGCTGTCTGTAAACATAACTGCACCAAAGGGGCAGAGATAGGACTTGATTTGTTTGAAAGTTTTGGTTACGGTGTTGCTGTTTGTTCTGTTCTGGTTTTGGTTTTATATATATATATATATTTTTGTAGTAAAGAATTGTTATAATTTTCTATACATTTTCTGATTAAAATCTCTTAATTTCAAAGGGTGTAGTGGTTTCTGGGAAGAGGCCCCCTTCCTAGTCCAGATAGACATCTTAGTTTCTTTTAAACTGAGACAATCTGTCAACAAGGATATTATAGGTAGACAGTGTTAAAAGTCTTAGTAAAGTTGAAATAAACAACAGTCACTGCTCTCCCCTTGCCCACCAAGTCAATCACCTCATCACAGAAGGCCGTAAGATTGGTTAAGCATGTCTTCTTTTTCTTCAGTCTGTGCCAACTACTCCTAGTCCCCCTTTTTAGTCCTCCACTTGTCTGGCATGCTTTCCATAGTCAGGATGACTTTTCTCAACGGTCTCGAGGTCCTGCACTGGTTTTACCAGCACAAAACAAGGCAAAGAAAGCCACCAAGTACCTCAGTGTGTTTCACATCTTCTGTCACCACAGTCCATACCCCTTGAACAGGGGTGTCATGTTCTCTCTAGCTTTCCTTTACTGCTTATGTAGTTGTAGAAATACTTTCTGTTGCCCTTCATGTGCCTTGACAGATTGAACTCTGGGTCAGTTCATGCTTTCACTGCACTCTCAGTCTTTCTGCCCATGGATGCTCTTTAGCACCTGACCCATATTCCATCTTTTGTACACTTTTTTGATGTCCGAGTTTTGTCAGACACAACTTGCTCAACCACTCAGGCCTACCACTTTTGCTTGAATTCCTGCTTGTTCATTTCATTCTTAAGCTTGAAGGAGGTAATTCTTGAATATCTCCCAGCTCTCAAGTCAGGCAGTTAAACTAAAAGATCATTGTAGATCCTTTCAAACAGAACTATTCTATTCTGTTCCCTCATGAATCCCTCTCTTCTCCAGGGCAGTCTCTCACAAGATCCTTCCAAGCCAGATTCCAGAAGAGCCCCAAGACTCCTACCCTGAAGTCCAGGGATGGAATACTGCTTTTTACTGCACTTCCTCTTTCAAAATCATGAACTGCACCACCTTACACCCACTGCAGCCAAAGTTGCCCCCAACCTTTGCCTCCCCAACCAGTTCTCCCTTGTCTGTAAAAAGTCAGGTCTAGTAAAGTACTTATCCTAATCCTCAATTGCCTGTGTCAAAGTTAGCATCAGTGCACTTCAGAAAACTTCTGGATTGCTTGTGCCCTGCAGCACTCCCCTCCAGCAGATTAAAGCTCCTCATTAACACTAGGGACTGCAAATATAAGGCTTCTTCCAGTCATTTAAATATCTCATCCACTTCTTGATGAGGTAGTCTACAGCAGACATCCACCACAGCATCGCCCACGTTGCTCTGCCTTTTTACTTCTAACCCATGAAGTCTTAGTCAGCAGCTTGTGTGTCTCTAGGCAAAGTTCTCTACATTCTTGCCGCTCCCTCATGTAAACAGCAATTTGTTTTTCTTGCCCCCTTGGACTGTCCTTTCCAATGAGTCTATATCCATTCACTGCAAGACTCCAGTGGTAGAAACTATCCCACCATGGTTTTGTGATTCCAATGTGAGCACAGCCATAGTGACCTCAAGTCCTCCTGCCTCTTCCCCCCACTGCATTTCTTAGCTGATGTTCCAGCAAAGGTATGAGAACTTCCCACAGAAGGCTTCCTCTCCACATTCCTCATTTCTGTGCACAGTTGGATGGACTCCCTTCTGCCCTGCTCTGTTGGTTTCAAGGTCTCTCTTGCCCATAACACCCTACATCTTTTGCGTATTAACTTGGTCTGCCACTCCTCACTCAGTTGTGGTGCACAGTCCTCTTTGTTGCTCCCAGTTTAAAGGCATCGTGTACCCATCTAGTCAAGATACACAATAGAAACATATACTGTACTGACAAAGTCAAGCAAGTATTTGTATTGTAAAGCCTACTAATAGCAATAAAGTCCAGGTCTGTCAGCACCAGTTACTATTTCCATACTATGAATTCAGTAACTCGTGACAAATACACTCTACTGAAAAACTGTTATCTTCAACCTAAAAAAAAAGCTTTGGTCCCTTCTGAAAATCCATCTATTGTGATTTTGTTTTTCACAGATCTTTGGGGTGGGAAGGAAAACTAAGAGACAAGAGGATGGTGATTAAGAATGGATACATTTGGGCAGCCAGTTATGGCTTCATATCATCATATGCCATCACCTGATATTCTGAATTGTTCAGTTAAGGAACTCTGTTGCTCTGCACATACAGTGGAATTTCCAGTGGCATACAAATAGAAGGGTGGCAGAAAGGAGCGGAGGGGAAAGAAAAAAAAGAAACAAGGCACAAAAAGTAAAAGCAGCAGATCATCTCAAGTCTTCTCCAAAGCTATCTGTAAGGTAAAATTTACCCTGGAACGAGTGATTGTGGAGTTGGTGTTGGCCCATTTAGGGCATACAGGCTGATGCTGCTGATCCCACTGCTCCCCATGCTGCAGGAACTCTGGGCAGACTGAGTACTGCGGTCTTGGTAATTCAATGGAAGGGTCTGAGGCCTGGCATAGTAATAAGGGGTTGAGTGAGCATCCCGTGGCAATGCTTGGGCAAAAAGCGTGGCATAACTTGACACCTGAAAAGGGAAGAATTTCAAAAGGGAGGAATAAAGGAAAAAAAAAGGGAATTGCTTTAAGTCACATCTTTAGTTAACAGGAGTGTAACATGAAGAACACAAGAATTATCTGAAGATCATGTTTATGCAAAGAAATATTGCTGTTGCAATTATAATGACAAAAACATCCCTTATGCTGAGAAAAAATACTTTTAGCAATATAGCTTCTTTTTGCCTGCAGATTGTCATTAGCAATAGCTGCAAAAAGCACTTTGGTGCAAGCAGAGCTGCAACTGAAGGAAGAGTTTTGCTTTCTCTACTCAATTTAAAACTCATTAGCAGACATTGCAGCACCAAGCAGAAAGTAAACATAAAAACCACTCATCTAATACAGTCACAACTTCAGCTACAAACGTTGGACAGCTCAGATTTTTACATGTACTTAGTGTAAGAAAATCACATGAAACATTGCAGATACATAAGTCAAGCGTGTTCTTTCAGCCTCACACACAATTGCCACAAATACAACCTGAGGTGCTGGTTAAGTCTGGATGATGATTCTTAATGACATCTAAAATAAGTGACATACACTTACTGCTTCTCAGAAGTAACAAAAGTCTCCTCACCTTGTTAGACTGTTTACGTGGATCTTCACTAAGGCTAAGCAGGAGGTAGAGTATTGACCATTTGTTTTTCAAAATGCCCTTTAAAAAGATGAAGGCAAACAAAAATTAGTTTAACTCTCAACAATTATAGATTTTTTTAATTATGCAGCCTAATATATATGCACACAAATAAATTTAAGACAAATAAGACTAATACACTCTTGAATAACTGGGAATGTGCAGTGCAGCCTCTGTATTGCTAATTTTATTAATTTTCTCCACTGTGTTCAAATCATGAACTCTCACCTGCTCTGAGATCAGCAAGCTCAAATTTAAAATTCATAGTTACTAAGAACGAGGTTTATACAGAGATGAACTTTTACCGGCATTCCCAAACACTCATCATTTAAAATATTTCAGGTCTGGGTATTAATTTTACCTAAATGTGAAGAAGGAAAACTCCTGCTAAACTTTTAAGCAAAAAATGTCTTTTCTCCAGTTTCCCATTCACTGGCCTTTACAAGGAGGCTTAAAAAGCAAGAGTTTTAATTTTTATTATTTTAAATGCCATTTAAGAGAGAGCTACCAAAATCTTTACAGCCTAGGATACAAACATCGTTAACATGACATTTGACAAATACATAATATACAGTCTTTAGCAAACAGGCACATATAAACTGTTAGAGTAACACTGTCATCAGCTTTAGATCTCAGCAGAAAGCTTAGACTGAAACCCAAGTTACAAACAGGACACTTTAGAGGGAAGGCAAATACCAAAATGTTTTATTTGAAATATGCATGTTTCTAGATATGTTACTGCATAGTTCTGTGACACTAAGGCTTGCACCTGAATTATCCACGGATATAGAACCTTATGATGGACATTAAGCAGCAGAGTAAGTCAGAGAAACTTAAAGTTTCCATAAAATATTGATCAGGCTACGATTTGGAATACTAAGCAATGTTGAATATAAAGGAAACTTTAGTCATATCAAGATTCAACAAAGACTCCATCCTCTATGAAGCAACATCATTCAGTATTATTAATCTTGCAAAAAGTACTTTCAAGGTCACTTTGAAATTTTCTTTTTTTAAACACATTTTAATTTTCACAATTTTATAATTTTCCTACCTCTTGCAAATTACGCATTTAGTGTGCATATGTTACATGGTATAAGAATCTTGGACATACAGCATTCTATTCAGGACAGAGTCCACTAACCAAATCAAAGCTCTATATTGTTATATAAGAGTAAAAGAAGACATTCTATATTATTACATAAAGCAGAAGTCTATTATATTCTGTTTTGATCTCAACAACAAGCAAAACATAGAGGTATTGTAAATACCTAATACAGCAACTAATTGACAACTGGTGAAGAAGGAGCAGCAACATTACTGCTTCTTGTACTGGCCAGGGCAGAGTAAGTCCAAGTGCTTCAAGAAGCATGATTTTCTCAACTGGCAAGCTGTCATGAAAATAAGCACTGACCTCCTTTTCTCTTAAGAGTAATATGGATGAAACAAACTTTAAACAGATTCACACATTCTTTTCTTTCCTCCTAGCTGTTTTCAAGAGAATTGCTAGAGGAAGAAAGAGCCTCATTGATTCAGAAAACGTTTATCCTTTCTATCTCTTTCCCTAAGCTCAGGCAGAAAAGAAGTGATTGTCCACCATTAGAAATAAACTAAACAGCAGGTTGAATAACAATTGGTATAGTGAATGTTAAAGAAGCTATGATAGTGTTTCATGCACACAAGATGCCATGACAGGGAAAAAAAAAAAAAAAAAAGGAAAAAAATAAAAGAACTTCAAACGTTTGAGGAGGCAGTGAAATATATGAGATAACTTGCACTACATTTCGAAGAATAACCAAACATATAACATAGGCAGGCATTTTGTATCAAAGATTACAATCACCATGCTCTGTAGCACTTTCATTTGCCAAATGGCAACCCAGTATGTAAGCTACAGAAACATGTTACAACAAATCTGTATTTAAAGAGCACAATCACATAATGTAACATGCAAGGAGAGACTGAAACCAATAGCTGAGGTCATGAGGTGTGTGCAAACCAGTGACACTTGCTTCACTGTACAAACTAATGCCAGTAACACACAAGTCCACTCAGGACATGAAAAGGAAGAGTCACTCAGTAACTTTAGCTCCAAGAACTAACAAACTACTGGGTAAGTTAAGCATGGCAGAGGAGAGGGGCAGAACCAAGTCCTAACTAGTCATATTCTCCACAGAGTAACTCTACTGTAATCTTAAAATCTTAGCATTATCCTGTTAAACTCAGGTTTTCTATACACTAACATCTTTTGTCAGAATATCAACAAAGTATTCTTTGATTTAACATTACAGACTTGGAGCACTTGAAAATTCAGAAGCATAAGAACTCTAGATTATTAAAATCTGTATCCTGAGAAGGATTTCTGTAAAATGAACTATGAGAAAATTCAGCAGCTTTACATATAAAATGAACACTTCTATTTTTAGAGTTCCTTTCTTCATATGAAGTGTCCCTTCATATAACTCGACTCAAATACTAAAATGTATCCCTTACTGTTTTCTTATTTACAATAAATTCCCCCCCAAAAAAGGAACTTGTAAATTTTTTCACAGAAACTACCAAATAGTTAGGGTTGGAAGGCATTACTGAAGGTTGTCTAGTCCAATCCCTCTGCTCATAGTAGGGTTGTCTACAGCAGCTCGCCTGTGACTGTGTCCACTCAGGTTCTGACTGTCTCGAAGGATGCAGTCACTGCAGCCTTCCTGGGCAAGCTGTTCCAGCATTCAACCTCCTCTCAGAAAAGATATTGTTCACGGCCTGAGCACCCTCCAAAACAACTCTAACATCAGAAGGATGTGTACATGTGGGATGTGTACATGTGCCTTCAGTTTTTCTAGTCTTTACACATTTCTTACGCTACCTGTGAACCAAGTTTTCTGTAGAGTTCTGAAAATAAAGCAGCATCTGCTTCCCTTCTTTGTCGCACAACTATTAAAATAAAAAAAAAATAAATATGGATTAAAACTTTGGAAGAATTATAATAGTCATGACTAACATTATACGTTTGTGGTAAATTAGCAAGTGTACCCAAGAAAGCCTAGTGATGCTGAATGGTTTCATTCTATTTACTCAAACATTTTGCCTGTTTTCATGTTATCTGCATTCCACCCCTGAAAACTCTTGCATCAGAAGTGGTTCAATGTAAGCACCTGTTTTATTTCGGACAATCAAAATACACACCTTCTAAATAAGTGCCCTTTTAAAGTCTAGTCTGCCATACAGTATGTTAAGGGACTTAAGGGACATAACTAAAGGCATATATGTGTTAAAGAATGCTGCAAAAACGACATCTAATCACTCACAAAATTAAGTATAATTGTGTCTATTTTAGGCAATAAAAGCAAGAAACAAAAGCAGTAATGCTACTCACTGCAAGTCAAGCAGAATTCCAAGGTCACAGAACTGTTATATATTACAAAAAATAATAGCTCCAATCAATGCCAGTTACATAACACAAATATTTTCTTAGAGGAAAAACATCTTCAAACTAAGATTTCTTCAGAAAAGCTATGTTACATCAGAAAGAGCCATGTTAGGAAAAACGCGATAAAACAAAAACATCTGAAGAAACTTTAGTGATAAGAAAAACAGCTGTTAAATGTTAGAAATGTTAATTAGCATCAAAAGCCACTGCTAGGTACACTTTGCTCACTAAATCATTTCATGTATGGTATCTCCAAAATAAACGTAAATTTAGAAGGACATATTCAGTCACTTGTTACATGACCACTTACATCAGCCTACAAGCTGAAGTTGGGGAGAAGGAAGATGGATGAGATAGCTCTTTTCAAAACTCCTGACAACAGGCCCAAAGAATATCTGCTGTGCTGTCTAGAACTAACCAACTCGTATAGAAACTCATCATGCAGAAAGTATATATTGTAGATTCCAGTGATTTGGAGTTGCAGCTAGAGGAATTCTGATAGGCTTGTTGGCCTATCAGCAAGTCACAGAACCTCTGCATTAGCAAAAAAACCCCCACATGAACCTTAAAACAGTTACAATCACTGACGTCAGTTATCCTAATTCAATCTCTCTGACTGAATATTCAAAGCTCAAATATAAGGCTTTAATTTAATTAGCATACTTCAAGTAATTATTTCTGGACACGTTACTGTACAGCAGACAATCTGCTGAAAGCAGTACTTGTCTTTTCGAGAAGAATGCACCACATCGCCTTTGGATTCACAGCATGACACTTGACTCAGAGCAGCACAGAGCACAACAGATTGGAATCGCAACAGAACTTATAAAGTCATAGTCTATTATTTTGATTTTGAGAAGGTGGTTGCAGAAAACTGGCAGAGAAACTGAAGACAAGAAATACCAGGTAAGTCACAAACAATTCCACCAATTCGCAGGATGCTCATTCAGCAAGCTTCACACAGGCATTCACAAAGTGTAATATTTCTCCAGTCCACATCTCAACATCAATTTTCTAAAAAGAACTACTAATTCATAAATTCTGAGTACTATCAAAATTAAAGGAATGCAATATTAAGGGTTCTTATTTCCATAGTGGCTAAGATACAAAGTAAATGGCAGCAAGGAAAGTCTAACCCGAGCATTCAGAAAAATCTAAGCTGTAAATACAAATAACCAGTCAGCAATATTCCCTAGGAAATTAATGGAGTGTGCATCACAATGTTTTCAGGAGGTAAGCATTAATAACAGATTAGATGACTATCTGTGAGGCAGAACTATTCCATTTTCAGAGAAATAAACCCATCAAATAAATTCATGAAGAACTTGTTATTTGTAAGAAAGGAAAAAGATGCACTTACGTTCTTTCTTGATTTTCTCTGCTACAAGAAACTCATCACGCTCAATGGTGGGAGCAAAATTGCTTCCAATAACTCTCACTGCATACTGAAACTGTTGGGCTGCGTCAGCTGGAAGAAAAGATGACAACTCTCAGTTAAGCAGAATGCTAAAGCTCTATTAAAACAAATAATAAGAGTTAAGAGATGAGATTACATTGCTGTGTCTGAATTCAACATAAATGTACCTGGCTTAGATCTGATAATGTTATGTTGTAATTCTTAGACACAACTCTAACCAGAGGGCAGTAAGACCCAGTTTATGCAGCTTAGCACAGTATCAATGCTACACTTAAAACACACTCATCTGCAATACAACTCCACTGAAATTTGTGAATAAGCTTTTCCTATTTTGTGCTAATGGAAGAGACACTTAGACGTAGTTATTACAGAGCACTTGCACACTTCAGCTAGCTCTGCCCATTCCCACAGACAGAAATGCTGTGGGATTTGGTACAGAGTCACACAATTTCGCTCACACACAGGAGCAATACAGTCGTTCACCAAGAACGCTCTCTCCCGAAACAGCAATCTGGATTATCCTACCTGTGACCTTCTCAGATCCCCGTAACAGTGCTCTTATCAGTTTGCCTCTTGTTTTTAGGCTTGGTTTTGTTTATGAAACAGTTTGCAGTGTTTCACCCTTAGGTTCAAAGCCAGCTCAGAGATATCATCATCACAACCCAATACATGATGTGGACACTAATGCAGAGATCACAAGTTAATGGCCCCTCTCCACTGCTCCTTCCTCATGCCATAATTCTACTTTTAATATCATTGCTTAACAGTATAGTTTAACTGCAAGTATGTTTCTTTCCAAGAATTTTAACAGTCTGGTAACACACAGATAGGGCCAGCTCAGTATTACTGCCTTAACAGCATAGTCATGTTCACATTTATTGACCTGAAAAATCAAACAAACAATAACCCTACAGACATACATGTCGAGTGCCCTTACAAAATGTCCAATACATTTCTATTCCTTATACAGAAGCAACTGTAATTACATGAGGGGGAAAGGTACATAAGAAAATGTACAAGTCAGTTTGTCAGCTATTTGAATCCTTTTACTTCGGTAAAAAAAGCATTCAAGCAATTCTCCATATTGTCTGTTCTGTATATAACAATTATGTGCACAGATGCATCAGATCCTCATGTGTTATACAGTCAGCTAAGCAGGCAGCTTTCAGAGAAAAATCATACAGTAAGGGAGCAATTCTTCAGCTGAGGAAAAAGCAAGGATGCCAGCCAAGACAAATATGTACAAAAGGAACAGAAAAATGAAATAAGGTAAGGGACCACTAGAAGAAGAAATATTTTAAGCATTTATCATCTCTTAAATTAACTTGTATTTACAATTGGAAATAAAAAGTTGTCTGGGAGATACTAGGAGTCAATTATTGATTAAATGTATGAAAATCTCCAGAAATTTATGGAAAGAAGAAATTTGAAATCACAATGTGCATGATTGTTTTTGAATGCCCTATTTGCTTTGAATATCTGTTTTTTACTGTCTTTTAGTATGTCCTGTCCTGCTCTACTAGAATACAACTGTAGAATGGCAAACATTAACCAGCTCACACAAAGCAATACCTCACATAATCAGGAAAAGAGTCTGCTCAGACAAAATAATTACTATTTAACACTATTTGACAATATTGGCCTAGAGAAGGAGCAAGAATACTGTTCTGCTGTCAGAGACAGACTACCACCGGGTCAAAAATCTCTATGACTTAAATGCCTCCCAGAAGCAGTAGCTCTACTGTTAGACTAAGCAATCCCTCAACTGCAATAAGGACTTGAAAATACAAATATAAAAATTTAATACTCCAGCTACTGATGAACCTGGTGTGAAGAGTTAAGTATGAGGAAGTATTTCTATGTAATTCTGAAGTTTAATGAGAGTCATTACAGAACTCAAGATTTCCAAAAGTATTCTGCGTGGTCAGTTAAAGTCAGATACTTGCACTAAGTTATCCAAACAACATATGTTCCATTTATTCCTCAACTGTGTCCCTAGCAGCAGATAGGCAAGGAGAGTTTTTCTTGTAAGGGAGAAGTTACAAGAAAGATAACCTTCTATACCAACCTTCTGTTTCAATACTAACTATAGGAAGACTAGTTAGTTAAAGCACTGCAACTTAGTACAGTCTTTTCCATACTGCCCTAACAAGGCATTTGAGAAAGATCTCTAGTTAAAAGACTGTAATTCCATCCAACAAATTCTGATTTTTAAACTTGTCATACTAATAACAACATAGAACAAAGTTATCTGCTCTTTACACATACAGATTTGCAGTGGCAATTCAACAGCTTCATAGCAAGACTGGTTTCTTATTATATTTAATTCAGATTTGCATGTTTTATTCATATCAAGTCCAGCTCCTCTTTTACAAACAAAATTCCCTGCTGTGGGTGTTTCCTCAGCAGACTATTTCTTATGAATCTATAAAATAACTTCAGTACTTAAAGTGATTAAACATAACTTAATACGGATATGCATCAGTACACTAAAAATTCACATAGCTTGTAACTAATAGGCACATTTAGTTGATTCTCTCCTCAAAGAACAATCATTATAACAGCAGATGGACTTAAATTACACAGCCATCTATCTATTTGAACATTCTTCATCAAAAAATTACTATGGCATGACTCTGTCATGTAACAGGAAGCTCAGTGTATCCGCTGAATGAAACTGATGCAACTGTTCCTGGGGTAAAGGGGGGAAAACAACATTGACCATGACTTGTTTTCCTGAGGTCGGATCAGAGCAGTGAATGCAGATAGAACAGCCACTTCTCCTCAGACTATACCCCTTAAGTAATAGACACACATTTAAAGACATTGATGAGCAGCCACACAGCTGAACAGAGAACTAGCACTTGTGAATTACAAGACAATTTTTAAAAAAACCAAAACACTCTCCTCTGAGCAAAGCAACCTATCAATCCTTCAAGATCTATACTCCACACAGCCATTCAAACTTTCCTACACACAATGCAGTATTAGAATTGAACTCTTTCAAAAGACAGATAACAGCACTTTTAAAGCTGCAGAAAGTAGCACATGAAAGAAAAAAAAAAACACAGCAGCAATGCACAGAAAGAATTTAGTTGTAAAGAAATCAAGGAGAAATAGAACAAAAGATAAAACTTGAAAGAAAAGTTCAAGACATGAACAGAAAATGAGCCAATATAGTTCCAAGAAGCCAGTATTTCAGAGGAAACGCTGAAACTCAGCAAGATTTTTGCTATAAAGAAGCTTCTAACATTACCTGTAATTTTAGGAAGTGAACTGAAATTCCCTTCACACTCATACATTTCTTTAAACAAGGTCTGTTACATGTCAACTGAAATTTCATGAAGGGGATAGGGGTGAAGTCCTGAAAAATCTAAGTAGTAATTGAAACTGTTTTTCCAAACAATAATGTATCATGACTGTGAGAAATCTTGTTTCCTGGAAAGAGGACATTTGGTTATTTTAATATGTCTGTAAACATAACCTCTAAACTATAAGACTATTCTAAAGGAAGCTTAGCTAAACCAAACAATAATCACTTTATTTCTTTAAAGACTTCTAAGGCCAGTAAACTCTCTCCACTGTCTCTTTTCCAATCAGCTGCCTCTCATGCCAGACAATAGTTTTGCTTAAATGCAGATGCGAAATTACTGTAAAACAATTACACTCTAAACCACATTCAGTGCTGCGGGGTGGCACTGACCAGCTAAAAACTATTGCTGCAAACCACTCGGATACAGATGCTGCAAAAAACACACCCTGAAGAAAAAAAAAAAAAACCAAAACAAAGCAAGAAGTCCTTTCCTGTACCAAAGCGTTTGTTAAACACCTGAAGTGTTATTATTGCAAAACTAAAGCTGTAAAACTCTTCACCTCCTCACATATACCATAAGCACATATTGTATTTGTCAAGACAGTAATGTTGCTGAATCTTCTGCTTTACCTATATCACAAGTTCTACATCTCTATGAAGTATTACCTGGGGGAAAAAAGCAATTGCATTTAACATGTCATAAACAAATAAAACTAAAATACTTGTTTCAAATGCCATTAGTGTTACTGTCTTGTTCTTGGTGAGAATCTGCACACATTGTAAGCAGAACTGATTGTTCTTCAGAAAATATTGGTATTGAAAAGTGCAATTTTAGGACCAGTTCAGTTACAACGTGTAAGTGCAGCACCTGGGTTGAGGCAATCCCAGACATGAGTATAGACTGTCAGAACTCATTTAGAGCAGTCCTGCAGAGAAGGACTTGGAAGTTCTTGGGGATGAAATGCCAGACATGAGCAAGCAATAGGCACTCGCAGCCCAGAAGGCCCAAATGCATCCTGGGCTCTACCCAAAGCAGCATGGGCAGCAGGTCCAGGAAAATGATTTCTGCCCTTCTACTCCACTCTTGTGAGACTCCCACCTGGAATACTGCATCCAGCTCTGGGGTGCCCAGCACAAGAATGACATGGACCTGTAAGAGCAAGTCCAGAGAGGAGGGCCACAAAGATGATCAGAGGAAGGGAGCACCTCTCCTAATAAGACAAGCTGAGAGAGCTGGGGTTATTCAGCTGGAGAAGACAAGGCACCACACAGAGACCTTTCAGTATTTAAAGGGGGTTATAAAAAAAGATAGAGCAACTTTTTACATGGGTGGATAGTAATAGGACATGGGGGAATGATTTTAAAGTAAAAGAGGAGACATTTAGATGAGATGCTAGGAAGAAATTCTTTACTGTGAGGGTGGTGCAGCACTGCAACACCTTATCCAGAGAAGTTGTGGATGTCCCACTCCTGGAAGTATTTAAGGCCAGGTTGGATGAGGTTTTGAGCAACCTGGTCTAGTGGAAGTTGTCCCATCCCATGGCAGGGGAGTTGGAACTAAATGACTTTTAAGGTACCTTCCAAGCAAAACCTTTCTATGATTCTATGAAGTATTCTTGAAAAAAATTAATTTTGCATGTCTTCTGATTTAGTCAACTGTCTTAAACTTCTCTTTCATTTATGCACGTTTTTAGTTGAAGTATTTTAATTTTATTGTTAATTAACTGTTTTTCTACCCTCCAAACTCCTTTCCCACAAAGGAAAAAACCCAAACAACAAAAGCACAAAATAAAGCCCAAGCTGCACGCACTCTTGTGTCTTTCCTTTCTTAGAAGTTGTCCACAAACTTTAAAGCACAGCACAGGAAACATAACTGTTCCTTTATTCTGTTAATATTGCTGGCTCTTGTTGCACTGTCAGTAAACTGATTTATTTGAGAAATGTTCCACTGGACTAACAGCAACTTGGTCACACAATCTTCTCAGAACTTTCCCTCACTGTGAATTTTTGCCTGTTTTACCAACTTGCATTTGCTCTGTTATTAGCACAGATAAAATGCCTTCCACATCACCATCTGAACGAAGTAGATGCTTTCCCCACAGTCACAAAATTTTAACATCCATTGCAACAGTTCAGAGCTTAAAAAACCCAAAGAGCAATAATAAAACTACCACTGCCATTTTAGAGATGAAATTAAGGCCACAGTATGGACTTCAGATAGCAAACTGCTCTCTGAAGACTGAAATACTACATTCTAGAGCATGTATACTTCCAATGGTACTTACACAAAAATCTTTTTAGCATTCAAAACTAAACAGAATTAGCTTGAATATTTACAGCAATACCATTTGTTTCCATTGGAGGCACTAAGAGTTCTTACAGCAACAACTTTGCCTGTAGTCTCCAAAATTACCAGGAGGTTTGTGAAAGACAGCTAAGAACCAGAAGTTCTTTGTAAGAAGGATTAAAATCACTGTCCAAAGAGAGGTTACACTGTCCATGCAACCCTGTGTAACCCCTGGAGTCTACAAACAGAGGGGGGAAAAAAGTTACAGAAATTACTGCTCAGGTAGGCAAGCTCTCTGCACAGGTTTGTAATTGTAAAAGTGAGGTGGATAGCCTGGATAACCACAGGATTGATAATACAAAACCAGTATGCTAGTTCTTAGCTACTGAGAGGACATGAGGAAGAGAGAAGTCAGGGACAGCTCCAGAGACCAGCTAACTGCAGTGGGTGCCTGCAGACACATGACCCCGTGGAAAGCTTTAAGCCCTTCCTTGCAACCTGACTAAAGCACAGGAGTAAAGGGCTTTCAAACCTCACTTCAAAAAAAAAAAAAAAAAAAAAAAAAGAACTTGAGGTAGATAACGTTTTGAAACAAACAGTTCCTCCACATAACTCAGCAGACCTTTTAATGAATTTCTCAGAGGTGGAGCTGTTTGCAAGAAAACCCCCAAAAACTCAGCAACTAGGTCTATGAAGCTGAGTGGTTCTGGAAGCAAAGCAAGACATCTAGTTGGTGGGTGGCCTCAAAAACGGGGAAGAGAGAGAGGATAGCTCCACCACAGAGAGCCTCTGAAGCCACATTCCATCAAAGCGCAAATTCACTTCAGCATAAATCTTTAACAAGTGGAGACGATGGAGGCCTTCTAAGGCCATCACTGGCAGAAGAGAAAACAATCCCTGATGGAGGATTTACAGAGACTTCAGGCATGGGATTGCACTGTGTAGACAGGGATGCAGAGTAATCCCACATCAGCACTAAGTGCACTTTCATCATACAGACATCATACAAACAGAACCCTTCAGTTCCTCCTGAAGCCATTGCTTCCTCACAAACATAACACACAAGTGCTGAGAAGGAACACAGAAAGGTATGACAAAAATTCTGGAGTACAAACTCAGGGAACATAGAGGCAGAACAACCATTAGATCTTCAACCCTCAACTCCTTTCTATTATTTACCCACAAAATTTCACCCAGTTATATCTGTACCTTGTATGTCACACTCACAGCAGACTAACTGTAGAAAAGGTTAAAGACAGATGTGTTCAGCTTTCTGTTATGCATTTTTATGAGAAATTTCCCTACTTTTTAGGTCCCTTAAGTATCTAAGCTTTCTCTAAACTCCGTAGAAGTAATTGAACATCATAACTTACTTAGCAGAGACTAAACCAGTAATACTTGTAAATTTTGCTTCAAAAAAAGAGAACATGTATACACAAAGCAGCCTAACTTCATCACTACACAAGCATGGGAGAAACTGCAGATAGACCACCAACCACACCTCACTTCAAACTTATCCTGTGCTGAAAGGAAGTTACAAGCCTGAAAAACAGCAAGATGCTAAGCAACTTGTCTGGTGGGTTCTTTATCACGTAGGATATATGCATTGTCCTCAACACAGAGGATGCTAGTACTAACAGAATTCCCTTATTTTCTTTATTTCTTGGACATAGAAATCAGGGAGAGTGAAAGCACCATGTACACCTCTCATGACAGACTTTCACAGACCTTTTGATTTATCAGCCTCTATACACTTAAAATTGAAAGCTGAGCTACTGCATGTACTACAGTTAACTGCTTCAAGAGAACTCCTATGTTAAAAGGGTGAGGTTTCAGTACTAGAGTCCCTCCTAACAGAGGAATAAAGAGCAGGGTAAGGATGAGCTTCCTATTCATTACATGAACAAAACCACGTGTGATAAATCTGACAGACAACCCCTTTTTTTTTTCTTTTTTAAATTGTTACTACAAGCTGTCTGTCCCTCAGGTGGACAGACAAGTGGGCTACAGGTTGCACACAACAACTTAACGTGATTTTTAGCAAAATTTCCCCTTTCATTAGACACAAAAAAGTTACATTCATAGAAACTCAAGATACAGGAACAAGTTAACATTTATTTAAAAATTAACAAAAAGCAGAGTTCTCTTGCATCTTTTTCCACATACTGCTAGCTAATAAAATTATTATTATAGTCAGGAGATGCTGAGATGTATAGAAACTATGGCTTCAAAAAGAAGCTAGATCCTGAGATGCTAGAAGTGAATCACCTCTCCTCAGTAGTCAGACCCCAACTGAGAAACAGGTTTCTGTTTATGTTCTCATGCTCTGTCTAACTTTTGTAAGTATCACAGACCCAGATAAGATATTACCAAGAAACAAGCTTAGATTGCATTTACATTGCAGGGCCTTCCAAATCTAAGAAAAAAGAGTCATGAAGAACATAGGATTAGGTAGTATAGAAATAAAGACCTCAAAAAGGCATCCACTACTCCAGTAAAGCAAAACAACTTATTTTCAATATTTTTTTTCTTTTTTGGAAGTAGAACTAGTACAATAATTTCAGATTTCTGGTAGTAAATGTTTGAAGTGCTCTTAAACAAGAACATATAGCAATTTTATTATGAAAAAAAAAATTTCCAAAGTGTGTTAAAAGCAAGAAACAGCTTTAAAAGCAAAGCTGTAAGAGCACCTTAGAATAATAAACTGATGTGGAGCCAGTTGCTAAAAGAAACATAGGAACACAAGAGGTATTAAACAGTTTAGAATCTATCATTGATTTGGTGGAAATGGGGAAGAGCAGAAACTTACCACATTCCCATAAAATCTTACATCAGGAATTCCTGTCACTGAAATATTATAGGTTCTGGAAAAGAGAAATTTATGGCCTTGCAGAAGACTTATAAATGCAATGGAAAGAGAGAAGATTTTGAAAACAAAACACAGCAAACAAACATTTAGGTCAAAAAATATCTTAAGAGTTCAATGGATCAGTAGAGTGTTTCTCTGAAGGAGTCCCTACTCGAATAGTTCAGTGAAGACAGAGATTCCAACTTCCTAGGAATTTTTCTTCCAAGGTTCTCAGATGAATCACAGAATCACAAAATGGTTTGGTCTGGAAGGGACCTTCAGAGACCATCTAGCCCATTTCCCCTGTCATAGACAGGGACATCCTTTACGACACCAGGTTGCACAAAGGTCCATTCAACCCGGCTTTGAACATTTCCAGGGATGGGGCATCAACAACTTCTCTGGGCAATGTGTTCCAGTGTCTCACAACAGTCGTTGTTAAAAATTTCTTTCTTGTGTCCAATCTAAACCTACATGGATAATTGCTTAAAGCCACTACGCCTTGTTCTGTCAGTTCAGGCCTTGGGAAAAAGTCTGTCTTCCTTATAAGCTCTTCCTAAGTACTGAAAGGCCACAATAGGGTCTCTGCAGAGACTTCTCTTCTTCACATTGAACAATCCCAGCCCCCTCAGACTTTCTTTGTATGGAAGGTGTTCTGTCCTGACCATTTTCATGGCCCTCCTCTGGACCTGCTCTAACAAGTCCACAACTACCTTGTACTGGGGACCCCAGAACTGAACACAGTACTGCAGACGGGTCTCACAAAAGCAGAGTAGAGACCTTCCTCAACTTGCTGTCTATGCTTCTTTTTAAGGAGCTCAGGATACAGTTGGCTTTCTGGGATGCACATTGCTGGCTTACATTCAATTTTTCATTAACTCCCCCCAGTCCTTCTCTACAGGGCTGCTCTCACTCCATTCATTCCCCAAGTCTGTACCAACACTGGGGATTGTTCAGATGCACGTGCAGGACCTTACACTTGGCTTTGTTAAACCTTGAGATTCACATGGGCCCACTCCTCAAGCCTGTCAATTCATCCATCAAACCTGTATCTTTCCAGCTCAAAGACAGGGAAGGGGTGCGAGATCACCACGGGTTGTCTCCAATAGACAGAAACAAAGTTTGAGAGACAGGTATATTTGTATCTTGCTACTCACTTTCTAGATTTCTAAGATAGCAGTAACTCACATAAAGGGCATATTTTAGTCATTTTGAATACAATTCTTTACAATAGATTAATGATCAAAATTAGTAGTTACTGTCAAGAAAATAGCTATAAGTAACTAAGAGGGACTTGTCAGAAGAGAATGGTATGGAGGGAGAAAAGAATACATACAAGACTTGACAACTACTGCTAATGAGGGAGACAGTCATCTCACACACAACGAAACAGCCCGTAATAAAAGCTTTTAAATGAATTTGTCTAGCGAGCAACCCTTACAAACACATCAGCCTAAAAAGGAGACTCAGCAGATGCACGTCTTCCTTTCCACCCTCTGACTGCTTACTAAAAACAGTCTTTGCCTTGACTGCAAGGGAGAAACAACGCAAACAGGCAAGCGGTTCACTTCCTCGCCGGAGGAGCAAAGCAGCATCCGGAGAGAAGGACCTGTGGCGGCCCCGGCGCACGGCAATGCCCGCGCTCGAGCCGGCGCCGGGGGAGCGGGGGATGCTCCTCCAGGCGCCCGCGACCCCCGAGCCCCGCTCCCCGCCCAGGGCCGCGCCCCGAGCAGCCGGCCAAGGGCCCGGGGGGACGAGGAGGAGGAGGAAGAGGAGGAGGACGAGGACACGAAGCCGCCCCAACCCGTCCCCGCCGCAGCGCTCGGCTCAGGGGGCGGTGGCTCAGCACGGCACACGGGGGGGCGGCGGGGGCACCACGTTACCTTCGCTCTTGCCCAGGATGCGGCAGCAGAGGTTCTGCAGCAGCACGTTGGGCGACTTTTGGTCCGGAGTCGCCATCGTCGCGCGGGAGGCGGTGCGGGCCGGAGGCGCGGCGGGATGGCGGAGGGGAGGGAAGGAGTGAGGCGAGGACTCGCCGGCCGCTGGGCAGGGCAGGGCAGGGCCGGCACCCGGCGGCAGCTCCCGCGGCCCCGCCGCCTATGGCGCCATGTTCCCGGGCCCGCCGGAGCCGCAGTCGCGGCCGCAGCGCCCACAGTGCCCCGCGCGGCCCGGGGCGGCTCCGGCGCAGGCGCCGCCCTGCGCGGCCCGGCCGGGAGCGGGACGGAGTTGGGGCTGCGGGCTTTTCCTGCTCACCCGTCCCGCGAACTGGGGTGTCACAGCGCATCAAAGCGCGGATTCGCTTCAGCGTAAACCTTTAACAAGCGCAGAGGATGGAGGCCTTCTAAGGCCGTCACGGGCAGGAGAGAAAACAATCCTTGATAGAGGGTTTGGAGAGGACTTCAGGCATGGGATGGCACTGTGTAGACAAGGATGCAGAGTAATCCCAAATTAGCACTAAGTGCACTTTCATCATGCAGTCATAACATAATATAAACAACCCTCCAGCTGGTCCTGAAGCCATCTCTTCCTCAGCAGCATAAAAACACAGGTGCTGAGAAGGAACACAGACAGGTACGACAAGAATTCTCCAGTACAAACTCGGAATGTACAGGCAGAATAACCATTAGATCTTCAAACCTCAACTCCTTTCTATTATTTACCCATGAAACTTCACCCAGTTACATCAGCACCTTGTGTTTCACATTCACAGCAGACTACAGAAAAGGTCAAAGACATGTTTTTTTTCAGCTTCTTATTATGCACTTTTACTAGAAATTTCCCTGCTAAATTTAAAGGTCCCTTAAGTATCTAAGGTTTTTTCTCCTAAACTCTGTAGAACTAATTAACCATCATGAATTATGTAGGCTCACTTATTCCCTCTCAGAGCAGAACCAGCCTGAAGTGGCTGCACTCACTGTGAGTTGCTGCCCCGGGGAGTCGAGGAGCTCTTGTTGGTGTGGTGTTGTGTTGGTGGCTCTTCCAGACAGAAGCAGTTACGGGTCAGCACAGACCTGGGAAGGTGTGTGGAGATCCTCGAGCCACACATCCCTTTGCTGCTCGGCCGTGCGTCTGGCTGTCCCCAGGCACTGACGTTCCAAGATGTCTGTCTTCCCTCTCTTCACTAAACCTCATGCTGGGTCTGGCCCAAAATACATACCTAGTGAATAATTATTCTCCCTGTGCTGCTGGAGCCCTCCGTAACCCATCTCCGCTCTGTCCAATAAGAGGCAATTGCTGTAGCAGCAGCCAGGGGGGCTTGGTGCACAAGTGACTGTGAACAAATTAATTCCGGCTGTGCAACACGTGGCTTTCTGGCAGCCCCTGTTGGCTTCATCCTCGCTGCAGCCAAAGTTTTGTGTGTATGCCTTCTATGGGCACATATGCATGGCTTTTCATTATGGGAACGTTGTAAACAACAGCTCATCTCTAGCATTAGTGCTAGAAACAAATCACAATGGCAAGCCAAGAACAGAAACACATTGAGGATGTGTGGAGTTTTGTTACCTGGAATACTGTAGAACCATCACAGTCTAGTTATTCACATTATCACTCTTCAAATCTTAGTCATACATTCTTTAGAATCTTTTGAGAATTAAGAGAGGATCCAAAACTTGCAAAATTACCAGAACTTTATCCCACATTGTTATAAACTACCCAAGCCAATCTGTAGTTTATAAAATCCTTTATTAATTAATGAGCAAACAGCGCTGGGCGGC
>JAWWEU010000001.1:93667865-93691493 GCA_035583155.1 Acropternis orthonyx | reverse complement strand
CCCACAGAAGTGGGGCCTAGCTAAAACTAAAACCTTAATCTGAGTTTTTTGGGATTTATCAAACCCATCACACATGGATTCTCCACTTCCATTCTTGTCCTTACAGATACTTGTCTTCTGCAGCTTGGCCCTTGCTGCTCCCTGACAGTATGGATTAGGTGTTGGTAGAGCAGTACCACAGTTACTCCAAGGACAGCGGGAATGCTCACAAAACTGATTCTGAGTTATGTGCTTGCATTTGCCAGGAGTTCTTTCGTAAACAACCTTGGAGCCAACAGAAAGACATCTCTGTCACCCCAGCATTATGAAAACAGGAACACACAATTCAACCACATAGAAGACAGTGTATTTCTGGGATTTCTAGAAACTGCTTAGTTGGTAAACTGCAGTCATGCTTTTGTCTTGACAGAGCTAAGACAAGAGTGGGAGAAGTATCATTAGGCTTTAATTGGAAACTAAAAGTGTTTTGAGTAAACCAAGGCATTGTTATGGATAGGCTTTAATTGTCGTGATGTGGCTATGGGAGAAATATTGTTTTCATCACCAATGTGATGAAGGCTGACAGTACTAATGGGATAGGCTGTGAGAAGAAAGGACTTATCCCAATAAATCTGCCTCTGACAGATGATGAACAGACAATCTCTGACTCAAAGAATTAATAAAGCATGCTGTAAAAATGCTTGTGTATTTATGACATGTCTCTTTGCATCTGCAAACTGAGTAAAGTCAAATAATTATTCAAACTGCCAACAGAAGAACCTTTGCTTAAGTCTCATTTTGAAATAAATCTGAAAACAGTCAGTACCAATTAGGATTCCTTAACTGCTAGGGGTGACAGGTATCTATTATTGATGGAAAAGATGAGCTGTAGCAGAACCAACTCTTAATATGGAAATACTGATCCAAGCTGCCTTCATTTAGAATGAGAATTGCTCGTACAAAATGAAAATGTCCTGCTCCAGCTGCTCCAAGTCTGAAACTAATAAACATTCTGCATTAAACTGATTTTTAACATCTTCCCATGATTATTATGACAGTATTCTGTAAGAACATATGTCTATTTTATGTATTTCAGA
The DNA here is from genome assembly GCA_035583155.1 of Acropternis orthonyx. Lineage (NCBI taxonomy): Eukaryota > Metazoa > Chordata > Aves > Passeriformes > Rhinocryptidae > Acropternis > Acropternis orthonyx. Next base: position 93,690,417 of record JAWWEU010000001.1, on the reverse strand, counting down.
AGACGACATTAAATCCCCTTCTGAAATATGTATTCCTTCCTGTCTTGGCCCCATAAGCAAACACACACACACACACACGCACACACACAGACAGAGAACTGTAGGGCAGTTATATTACTCAGAAATACTTGCCTCACTCTAAAAATACACAGAACAAAGCCTATCAGTGAGAATAACTGTATTTTATTATTAGAATCTAGAGGAAAATGTCGTGCATATTACACAGTTCTTCGGCATAACAATCTAGCAGAGATTTTAGTTTTCTGTCCTAAAATCTAAACTAATGACAATTCTTAAATTTGGAATATTTTAATACTGTAATACATCAAGGTTAACCTAGCTTAACACAGTACAATTACACTTTCTGAATGACCTCATTTAACACCACTGTAAATGTGATGAAACAAAGTTGTCACCTCGGCACAGATGACTCCTAAGACAAGGTGGAAATTCCCCAAATGAGCATGTTCTTGTCTACTAAAGGAAAAAAGTACCTGCAGGAGTTTCCCTAGGTTAAATACTTTATACCCTTTTCTGAAGGAATAGCAGTACTGCAGGTTCTAGCTCCCAGTTTCCACAGGAGTCTGTGGAACCCCAGGGAGATCTTGCACTCTTGTAAGAGCTATATGCTTTCTTGTTGCTCTTCTACTCCTACATAGAAACACAGTTAAAGTGGCAGCTGTCTACTATAGATATCGGCATAACTGCATGCCTTTAAAAAATTCCCAGTGTGGAAAAGATATCAAAGGAAAAAAATACAACATGTGGTAATTAATTTTACAGACCATTCACCACTGTGCACCAGGAAAAAGATAAAATACATTCTATTCTCCTCTAAAACAATATTCTAGTGATAAAATATTTTGCCAAATACAAATCAATTTAAGGAGCTAATTTAGATTTTGAAAAACTACATTTAGTCACTTATGCAATTCTTGTCCAGTTAGTCCTTCACAGTGTCTTGAGATTCAGCTCATTATATTTGATCTAATTGTCAATAAATGAGTAGCAAAGCATCCGTATTTCAAAGAAGAAAATTTACAAATTCAATTACAGGATTATTTTATAGTCCTGCCATTCCATGTCAGCAAATTGAATGCATGTCATTGAATTTATTGAACTGAAATGAAGATGGCCGTAACTGTTGCTATGGTAATTGTTGGCCTTAAAGTTCTAAGAAAGAGGGGGAACCCCTTCTGGCCCTGTTGCCATAGAAAATCTATATTTCTTGCAACGGGCTTCTGATCCTGCAAAGTGCTATCTGAGTGCTCAAATTATTGTAATCGGATTTATTCACTTACTAAACAGAGAAAATGTATAAGAGGGTAAGAGAGAGCCGTATCATGTGAATATAAAATTAATATCAAGATTAGTGGTGGCTGTCACTAGTAGGATGTGTTAAATTATTTTAAGCAGAGCTGTTTGAACACTTAATTTAATTCCTCCTCTACATTACCTTTATGATTTCCTAATCACCTTCACACAAAGGCATTGCAAAGGTCAGCTCAGATGCTTCTGTGGGATGATGTGTATAGAATAGGTATGCCATTATAACTCCAACATAATTTGTATTCCAATTTAAGTCAAGATTTCAATCACTTGAATTTAAACAACATGTAGATGTGGCACTTAAGGACACTGTTTAGTGGTGAACTTGGCTGTGCCAGTTTAGTGGTTGCATTCGATGAACTTAAATGTCTTCCAACCTCAACGATCCTATGATTCTCTGACTCGATTACAGCAAGTAGCATTCCAGGGAAGCACAGCTTTATCTCTAGGAGTTACAAGGATTTATGGTAATTTTCTTGAATTGTGTAACTGTTTAAGCTAACCAAGACTGGAAGAGTTTCTTGGTGCAAAGAAATAAAAATTGCACCAGGATGTCAAGAAGGTGCACTAACTTGCAGAATACCTTAAATCAGGGAATAACGTAAAGCTGTTGGATCTGTAGAACAACTTTTATGTATGTGACATGCAAATATCTAAATCATAAATCTGTATGACTCTGTGCAGCTCAGTGATATAGAACCTAAATCTGTATGATACACAGGAAAATAAAATTTATATTAGGAAAAAGGCTAAAGTGGCAAATATCAGCTAGAACATCAGACAATACATTGACATTTAGCATAAATTAAAATGGAAGATACAAAAATTCTCCTTAAAATACAGTTAAAGCAGAGCAAATATTTGAAAGTCTGCTCTATACAGTAGTGTCCTTTAAAGACTTAATTGGATATTCATATGAATTACAAGTAAAAATGAGTATTCAGTTAAAATGCATGGCCAAATTGTCAATTGTCCTTGCATAATTATATAAAATCAACTAGGAGGCTCCATTAGTTTCACCATTTTGGCATAGAGTAAGACCCCAGGGTTGCCTCACAAGCTAGTCAGAGGGGTTTTATGCCAGAGATGTAGGGCCCCAAAACTTTGCCTGACAGATTTATTAAAGGAGCCCTCAATTCTTTTATACCTTGAGGCTGTGCACAGGAAAAATGCTACAGTGCTTCTCAGGGGGTCAAAATAATACACTTTTACTGGCAAACTTTGGAAAATAAGGCAACTTGGCAAAAGTTTAAAGCACACGTTCAATCAACCTAAAGCATTTCACAAAGCATTGACTTCGCAAATTCCAACCCATCCAGGTTTAAGTTACCCAAATATCAAAAAAAGGGGATTAGAAGAAGAAGTAAAAAGAAAGAGAAAGTAAGAGAGAGAATTGTAGCTCCTCCCTTAAATCTAGTGCAGAACCAGCTACCACAAATCCAAGGTCAAGAGGGCCACATCCATGTGGAGGTCTTGTGGTGCTGGTTTTATTTGCCCTGGACTCCTGTGGCCACCCCCCGCCCAGGTGGGGCTTCTGGTCTGCCAGCTATTTGGGATCTGGGTTTGGGGCTCCAGGGGGTGTGCTGTGGGGCAAGTGCTCCCACTGTGCTGCACTAAAGGCTCTCAGGGAGGTGAGGTTATAAGGGCAGAGCACCATTCCACATTGGCAGAACTTGATCTGCCCCTTCCCCACGTATGGAGTTGCTTCGAGCCAGTAGTATCTTTTTTTTCCAACCTCTCACACATAGCTTTCATAATTCCTAGATTTTTTAAACTGCCACAGATGAATATAGAATATTATTCATGCTAGGCAGCTGCATATCAGCTGTAGTGGGCAGAAAAAGAACTTCAATAATTTTACTTTATTAAAGTGACATGGTTAATTATTTTTGTTGCATTTGCCACTGTGTTGGATTTCAAGTGTCTTCAATGAGTATGACAAGTTTTAAAAAATAAATCAAATAAAAGAAAAATTTTCTCATGGAAGAGGAATTCAATCTGTTTAAGTTCCTAAAAACAGTATTCCAAATAACCATGCTTGTTTTTTCTCAAAAAACCCACCACTCCCCAAATATTATTTTATATTTGATAGTACAGGACTGACCTGACTTTAATTAATAATTATGTTTGATATTAGATACAAAGCAATAGATGTGATTGTTTCCTACTCTTATTACGTATCATCTATTACATATTTTTTATTACAATACTTTTCAAGTATTAGGAAAATAACCTTATCCCTCTGAAATATGGTTGGTCCCAGACTTTACAATGGCTCAGCTTACATGTGCCTATAGCAACAATATAAATCTTCTCTGTATTAAAAAAATACACACTTAATAGAGAAGATAAAATCAAGATGCCTTGGTCTAAGACTCTTTGGCAATACACTCTTATGCATATTGTAGAGCTTCTATCACATGAAACTTATTTTAAATCTAATCTCGAGTGATCTAAATATCTATTGACTCCTGAAGTAAATAGAAAAATCAGTGCTGACAGCATGACATTATTTTGAAAATGGATTTAACCTATACTTACCCTCCAGGTTTATACTCCTTTGGGATTTAGCTTCTTCTGAGGCAATGCCAGGAATACAAATATGACAGATTCAGTCTTCTAATATCAGCCAGGCAAGCAACTCAGGAACCAGAAGTTTTTTTTATATTCTATATATACATTTCTTCTGTAACTGAAGACAGGGAACTCCTTTCCCTGCAGTGATGCCCTGGGTGACCTCAGGACCTGCCCCAGGCACTGTTGTGTTCATTGTTTCTGTGTATAATGTTGTCAGCACTGATTAGGTTGTGCTGTGTGCTGTGTGCTGACCAATTGGCAAGTTCTCTGGGGTCCCTCATGGGTCTCCTTGGGTCAGCCAGCCCCTACATCCAAGGAGTGGGAGACAGGAGCATGAGGGGGTTGGTCTTGGCGAGTGCTTGTTACTCACCAGGAGAACCCACCACCACCACAGCAGCTGGTTTGCTGGGGTGAGGCCATGGGAATAACAGCATGAGAACAACCATGTGAGGGTACCACAGGGAAAGGACTGAGGCTGTGGGGCAACGGAGGCAGGAGCACCCAGATGGAAGGGAAAAACAGGGTCAGAAGGGCTTACAGGAAACCTTTAGCAATAGAAAGGGGAAGGCACCTCAGGTACTGTGCAACACTGGGGAACACAGATGGTGTAAAATTACAATCTGTCTTCACATTGCTGCACATTCTAAAGCTATGAGCATGAAACTTTTTTGACATCTGCCTTGTATGTTATAATATATACAAACTAAACTTCCCAAACCACTTATGTTATCCTCGACTGCACTGAATTCACACATTCCATTCAGTCATCTTTCTGTGCCCATGCCAGCCTAAGCCAAAGGTATACACTCTTTCTGTGTACCTGCAGTACAACCAGCACAGAATATGTTGCAGTTTTTTCCTAGATTGAGCAAAGATAGCACCTTCGGTCAGAGGCACAAAGTGCATGTAACACCCCTCTATCTCATCTTTTGTGACATAATAAAATGGTAGAATTCAAAATGATTCCTTGTTCAATGAAACAGAGGTAAAAAGTTAACAGCCAGTTCAAATTTATTTCTAAATCTCATAGAAGTGTTTTAAAGTACTTCAGGAAAAAAAAAAAAAAAAAAGAGAGACATCTAGGATTATCTAGGTGTCAAAGCATTAGCCTAAGATTTGAGATGCCACATTTTGTTTATATTCTGCCTCAAAGACTCCCTATACAGCCTGTAATAATTCATGTGGAGACAAAGTCCCAAAGGAATTCAGGGCCTGGCTCCTGTGGGATCTGGTCTGAATCACTCTGTTTATATCTATATTATCTCATAGGACAGAGGGTGGAGGAATAGCCAGAATATTTCCTGACAGAGATTTGTTCCTTTATCTGCCTTGCTTAGTACTCGGTCCATGACCACCTTGTTCAAAAGGTGAGCTCCAGCTACCTACAGACCCCAACTGTCTGTGCCACATGTGATGTGGGGCCACTGCAACTTCCACACTAGTCATGAACTCACTGGTTGACATGTCCATTCTCCATCAGCCACAGGACACACCAAGAAGGGCTGTTGCTGAATACTGTGATGGACTCAGCCAGGATGCAGTGATATCAGCATACCCAACTGCACTCGAGGTTGCCTAGCCTAGTTCTGCTTTCTCCCCAGTAGGTGTCTACAACAAAAATGTCTACATATAGACAGGAGTCTACAGGGAAATACATCTGGTCAACTGAAAGCCTCCCTGAGCTCCCTGCCTGCCCCAATTAGCTTTTCATTGACTACAGTAGGAGTTCAGACACTTTGTTCAGGTGAAGATTCTTACAGTGCAGACACTGAAACTTAAGTCAAATTGCACTCCTGGATTTCGTGTCATGGTGTACACTCACATTTGGAAAGTCTGAGCTAAAATCAAGAGTTAGAACCACACACAAAATGCACCACAGATGTTTGATCTCAGTTTCCTTTGGCAAGTGAGGGGAAAAGTCTTCTGCCTCACAGTGGTGTTCTAAGACAAAAAAGACAAAATACATTCCACTCAATGGTACAAAAAACCCAAACCAAAACAAGAAAGTGGACCATTAAACTACTTCTTTATAGATAAAAGGGACAAATATTTTAAGAAGGCATTGAAATTTCTAATATAATTTATTAGTCCTTGTGTGTTAAATATAAGTTTATATAATGCAGATTTGGATGAAAACTATTGGTTACGCTCAATTTATCAATTTTTCCATTAAAAGCCTATCCTTAGGCAGTGACAATAGAACCTAATATGACAGAATCACAGAATCACGGAATGGGTAAGGTTGGAAGGGACCACAGTGGGTCATCTGGTCCAACCTCCCTGCTCTAGTAGGGTCATCCTAGAGCACATAGCATGGGATTGCATCCAGATGGTTCTTGAACATCTCCAGTGAGGGAGACTCCACAGCCTCTCTGGGCAATTTGTTCCAGTGCTGTGTCACCCACACAGTAAAGAAGTTCGTCCTCATATTCATGTGGAACTTCCTGTGTATCAGTTTCTGCCCGTTGCCTCTTGTCCTATTGCTTGGTACCACCAAGAAGAGCCTGGCTCCATCCTGTTGACACCCTCCCTTCAGACATTGATGAGGTCTCTTCTCAGCCATCTGTTCTCGAGGCTGAACAGTTCTGGTGCTCTTGTTGACACTGTTAGAAGAGACAAAGCTAAGCAGTCTAACAAATTTCAATGCATTCTTCAAAGTATTTTTAGTATAATATCCTGTGTTAGTGCTGGTTAAACCCTTATTTAGGTTCTTTATCCCATGTTCTTGTAACAAGATACTGAAGAGAAAGCACTTATTTGGCTGTTGCTTTCTTGCCTAATGCCAAATGGAAGACACCAAGGTTTAGCATCTAAGGTTTTAAGATTTAATGTTTTAAGGTCTAACCCTGTTAGAAATTTAGTGCTGTTTCACTCCTGAAACTGTTTTACTTGTAAATCCAAAAACCACAAGAGTATGATATAAGTGGTTTGCTCAAGACAATCTTTATTAAAAGACTGAAAATCTTGTTAGTTTAGAGGAAACTGATCCTTTTTAGTCCCTTCCAACTTGGCATATTCTGTGATTCTGTGAAACAGTAAGGAAAATATACCTATTCTGAGCTCCATAACAATTAAGGAGGTTGTTAAAAATTTGGATATTCTATAACACAAAAATATTAATCTTACTTCCCTGGGTCTTTCTCTTCATGGCCTATCAGTTTTTAAAACCAGTCTTTCAGGCAACTTTCAGACTCATTATTCAATTCCCTAGGGCATCTAGGATCAACCAGAAACATCCAGATCCTCATAACCCAGTCCTTTATTCTCTGAATAATTTTGAAGATGGATTGTGAGAGACCTCATCACCATATCAAAGATGTCAATCAAAGATTCTTCAGAATTTTCCTAATGCAATGTTGACTAAGAAATTTCAGTTGGGTGAGGGAAAAGGTGTCTGGATTTTTTTTATCAGTGTGTCTTTTGCAGTTTTGTCCATGTCTCTACTCAGGGACCTCTTTGCTCTTCTAAAAGCTCTGGACAAATTTTCCAATTTCCCTTCAATAAATTCAAAGGGTTTTGGGGCCTCTTTGATCTTGCCCCCACCTGGCTAAGCATTAAAGGGAGAATGTTTTGGATCCTAATTTGCATGTCAGCTATTCTGGCTTGACGTATCAGGCAGTATGAAGCTCACTCTGCCTTTGAAGCAACAGTGTTTGATTTTCTTTCATAGTTTAACTAGATATGAACTGCCAGACTAAACTTAGTTGCAGAAGGGCAATGGGTAAGATATAAATATATTAGACCTCTTCTTTGTGGAGTGTCTGATCTCATGTGCTTTAAGAATTCCTTCCGGGGGGGCTTACCTCAACTAGGGTGCAGAGGTCTGATTTGCTTCTGTGTTATGCCAGAACTTTGCCAGGAATAGGACTTCTGGTCCTGCTTGTTTGGGCGTTTACAGAATTACTCTTTTCTGAATTGTCTCTAAGGAAAGTAAGGGAGCAAAGGTCAAGAAAAGGAGATACTCTGGCTCTCACAAATGCTACGTTAGTTACAACTCTGACCTCTCCTCACTACCTGTAGCCTTCACTGGCTACAGTCCATGATTTTCCCTCTCCCTACCTGTGCTTCAGGCTGCTGTGTTCCATGCTCAGATCCCAGCAACTTCAGCCTCTCTAATACATCTCTCATTCCTCCAGTGCCCTTTTCTTCGTAAGATAACATAGCAGGGCACATTATCTGTAGCATTTATAAGTAATGGAGCATGGTGGGCAAGGAATTATGTAAGAGAAACACAGATTTTAAAGTAATGATGATTTTACACAGGTTATAGGTATTTCCCACACAGGGATTCTTCTGGTCTATGTATTTTCTACCTCTTTCAGACCCTCCCCCTGCTCTGTCTGTGCAGCATAATCAGCTTTCTTAGCACGTAAACCAATTACCTCCATATCAATGTAGACCAATAGGGCACTGGAAGAGCATTAACCCACAACGAAGTTAGTAATTGCATTAGTAGCTTTCTTGTTTCTCTTTATTAAACAAGGCATATTTAGTTATGGTAAATAATACTTGTTAAATTCTTATTTATTTAAGCCAAAATGCAAAGACACATACAAATCTGGTGAAATTCCAGGCAAGGATTGTTACCCTGACTTTCTTGAAGAGTCTCTGTTCTGTATGACATCAATTGAAATCTGGTAAACATATAAAATCGTACCAAGCTGAGAGAGGATTGATATGGAAAAGTGACAAGAGCTTAAATTACAGCAAAAAAAATAAAAAAAAAAAGGGTAGGAGGTGGGGAGAGGGAATGGAACCTCAGTAGTATGCAGAACAGTGAAGATACTCTGATTTTGCTGGCACTACCAGCATATTTTTAAATCAGTTTCCCTAAGCTGTAGTTTGGGTGAACAAGCAGAAATTTCTGAACTGAATTCAGTGATCTAATTTTAGTCAAACAAAGCTGAAATGATATACATGACACACAACCAAAATTTATGGGTTTGGTACATCTAGTCTCATGGACTCAACACAAAACACTACAAAATTAGTTACTTTGAAGAAAATGGACCCCTAATAATCATAGAATCATAGAGTCATTTAAGTTGGAAAATACCTTTAAGATCACTGAGTCCAACCATTAACCCACCACTGGCAACTTCACTACTAAACCATGTCCCCAGGTGCTGTATCTACACATCTTTTAAACGCCTCTGGGGGTGGTGACTTAACCACATCCCTGGGCAGCCTGTTCCAATGCTTGGCCACCTTTTCAGTGATGAAATTTTTCCCAATATCCAATCTTCTAAACCCTCTCTGTCACAACTGGAGGCAATTTCCTCTTGTCCTGTCACTTGTTACTTGGGAAAAGAGACCAACTCCCACCTCACTACCACCTCCTTTCAGACAGTTGTAGAGAGCAATAAGGTCCCCCCTGAGCCTCCTTTTCTCCAGGCTAAACAACCTCATCTCCCTCAGCTCCTCCTCACAGGACTTGTGCTCCAGACTCTTCACCAGCTCTGTTGCCCTTCTCTGGATATGCTCCAGCACCTCAATGTCTTTCTTGTAGTGAGGGGCCCAAAACTGAGCACAAGATTATACAGGGGTACAATCACTGCCCTGGCCCTGCTGGCCACACTGTTTCCGATACAGGCCAGGATGCCTTTGGCCTTCATGGCCACCTGGGCACAACTGCTGGCTCATGTTCAGCCACTGCTGACCAGCACTCCCAGGCCCTTTTCCACCAGGCAGATTTCCAGCTGCTCTTCCCCAAGCCTGTAGCGCTGCATGGGCTTGTTGGGACCCAGGTGTAGGACCTGGCGCTTCTAGTTGTTGAACCTCATACCACTGGCCTTTACATGTGGATCCAGCATGTCCAGATTCCTCTGCAGAGCCTTCCTGCCCTTCAGCAGATCCTGCCCAGCTTGGTGTCATCTGCAAACTGATTGAGGGTTTGCTCAATCCCCTTGTCCAGGTTGTCAATGCAGGTGTTACACAGAACTGGCCCCAAAACTGAGCCCTGGGGAACACCACTTGTGTCTCACCACCAGCTGGATTTAACTCCATTCACCACAGCTATTCTGGGTCTGGTCATCCAGTCAGTTTTTAACACCAGTTTTAATTCTTTATTGAACCACAGTATATAGGGTGTTAAAGAATACAGAGTATGTGAAAGTTGCAGCTATATACTTACTCTGAAATCCACAGAAACAGCAGGGGAAAAACTGGATACAAATATATGCAGGTGTAATGTAATCACTGATAGACAAACTAAGATGAGCAGACATGAATGTTTTCTGCACAGAAAGCTTCAGAGAAAGCAAAAGGTCTGCCCTTTACATTTATACATTTACTATGTTCTTCTGTAAAGCAACTACATTTTAAATGTGTATCTTCTGGAAAATAATTGCTTTTATGATTACCTTGTCTAATAGCTAGAATCTTCCCTGAGCCAGAGATTTTCATAAAAGAAAGGGCCTCAAATACAACAGCAGACAAAGCATCATCATAATGAGAGTTCAGAGGTTGAAAAAACATGTATAATCTTGATCTTCCTATCTTCTTCAGGAAGACTGATCAATCGCCTTCACTCTTTAGAGAACTCTTTAGCTGTTCATATCTCTAGCTCCAGTCACTGGCAAAACCTTGGTAGTATCACATATGGAAGCACGGTAAAAGCTTGTAAAAGTAGTGAAATTTTGTTTGTCTCTTAACTGTATGCTGTAATATTCTTGTCTGACAGCCAATTTGCTATGTAACTGCTTATCATTACACCTGTCTCTTCTAAACAAGAGTAGTATATTAATTCTGGACAGAGCACAGTAGCATTTTCCAGTGATCTTTCTTCACTGGCAACACTGTGCAGGATTAATAAAATTCCATGTGTATTCCTAGAATATTACTATAGAACTGACTCCCTTTTTATTGGCTTCAATACATAGACTCATTTGGGCCTCTTCCTGTCACATGAGAATCTTCACAATTTTAGTATCAGATTTTCTAGCATAATCAATCCTGATGGCATCCTATAAATCATATTAACACAAAGAATGATTTTTCCAGGGACTGTAGTGCCTGCTAGATGCCAGGAGACTGTTCCTCCCATCTTACTGTTTGCTTCCATTGGAGACTTACATTTGGTAAGTGATTCTGAAAATCTGGCCAAAAGTTTTGTTGAGCTTGTATTCCTGGCTCTGTAATGCTTCTCAGGGCTGTGAACTCAAACTGAGAGCATCCTAGAAGGTCACTCCATTCCTCTGTCTACTGTGAAGAAAGACTTTTCTTTTTAATCCTTTCCCACAAATAGGACCAATATAGTCTTTTTGAGGAATTTCTGGGGTCTCCTTTCTTGTTACCTAACATTTCAGATTATTTTGTTAAGACAAAAGGTGACTTTACTGGACAGATTTAGGGAAGTCAAGACATTTTGACATACCTGATTGCCCCTACTTCCCCGTCACCTCCCATTTCAGTTTACCACTGTAGTTTAGGACAGTCTAGGAATTTCTTCATCTGTTGAAGAGAAGCTAAAAAATAATTAGCAGGGTATTTGATATTTTCTGCAACTGCTACAACTGTAGTCCCTCGCTTCCCCCTTGTCAGGTTGGTACTGAATCTTGCCCTGAAACAGATCATAACAAAAGTAATCTGAGTGTGACAGACATCAAATTATGGTTGATACCTCCTTATCAGAAAGAATACATCTTCAGAGTTCTAAATATAAGTGAAAAGAGTGTGATTATGCTGTTTTACAGCTCTTTACCCCTTACCACTAAACCCATGCTAAGTAACTAAGTCTGCAGGGATACACCTCCTGTTTTCAATGAAGTGCTGTGCAGTTCCAGGCTGGTTTGATTTTTAAGACATAAATATCAAGGACACAAAAACTCAAGCATGATAAATTGGTTGCCTCATATGTGCCTGCATCAGATGTATGAACAATCCACTCAGATTTGGGGGAAACCATGCCAAAATTTCTAGCTTTTAATAAAAAATCTTGGCAGCCTATCAGCATAGGAAGAGTAACATGCAAGTTTATTGAAAAAGGAAGGGATATTTCTTCAGAAAGCACTTTTTTAACCTTAGTCATGGAGGAAAGTTCATTGTCTTCACCTTTTCCTGACAAACAGGTTATATAAAAAAGAGACGTGGTGGGTTTTGTCAGTAGTGGCAGGAACACCTGGAAACTGAGTACAGTGCAGGACATTATGCAGACCCATATCACTGTATCACAAAAGGAGGAAAATTGCTGGGCAAAAAGGAAGCACAGTTATGTTCTCAGCAGAAATAATAAGTAAAGGCAGCAATAAATAGTATCTATTTCAAGTAATGCTTGTGTATATAGAATAAGAGCATCTTTAAAGGTGTAATGAAAGTAGGGTGGTCTCACTATCTGCTCTTTGCTAGTTGTCCACCAATTAGTATAAAATAAAATCCAGGCTTCTAGGCTAGGCTTTCTAGAGCATTTCTGTAACATTATATGCATATACAGCACCTCAAAACTTCTTTAGACCTTTGAACGTGACTACAGTTTTATTAATAAATGTTCTTTTCTTGCATTATTCAGTAAAGTTATTTTTATGGTATTTTGTTTATGTGATGAGCACAAAAATAAACCAACTCAATACTCATGTTTCAAACAGTTTCCAATTTCATGCTGTAAAAATGTCCAACCATGCTTTCACTGTAAAATAAAATGCTTCTTTTAAAAAATCCCATCAGAGTACTTCACTGATTCTTGTTGCCGTCCAATTACCTGTTTACTTCTTGTATAAACACAGCTAAATATATCCTGATACCACCAGATGCACAATCATGAGGTAAAATTTTGTTTATTTGCTTTTAAATCTTTTCTGAATGTAACATGGTATTCCCACAGCCTTCTTTTTCTTGCTGAGTATGAGACTGAACAGAAAGTCTGTGACTTAACAAATGCTTTTATTATCCAGGGTTTCATTTCCATTAAGAGCTTCTCTAAAAACTACAGAGCTGTAATGGGGCCATCCAAATTCTCTTTAGGCTCACTACCATAAAGGATACTGGCAACAGTCTACTCATGGAACTCAGGCAACATATGCCGCTTCTGGATTAAAATTTGCTTTTATGTCCCATAACTGTAACCCTTAAGGGATATGTAATACACTGTAGTAATACAGTTTCAGTTACTGTATTCCAATTCTTTTTTAGCAGCAAGTTTGTCTTTACGAATAGTGTAATTCATATGTATATGCATTGTATCATTCTGTATATATGCTATATATACATACATGTAAAGCATCAGCCACTGGGTTATGCATTATTAGAAAGGTGCCATGATTTCATATCGTGGTGTGTGTGTATGTATATACAGTGACAAGTACTAAAGGGCCTCACTGTAATCAAAATGTTAAACAGAAAAAATGAGTTTGCATGCATGTAGCTGCGTATACATTTAGAGATAATTATGTCAGGAATTAATTGATAAGAGCTACCAAATACCCATCCCCTGTTTGTTCTGTCTACTCCCTTCCCCTCACCTCTCTTCTCCCTGGCTAGCAGTTGCCTAAGATTTGGTCAGATTTTTTCATATGATTTTGTTTCTGTCTTCCCTGTCATCAGCCCACACCCCAGAAGCAGCTCTGCAGAAATCCAAGAAGCCATTCAGATTCATAATGTGTGATGATCACTAGGAGCAATTCAGTTACCCGCATGCCACTCCAACAACGTCAGTGGAACTACACAGTAGCAGGGAAAGGTGGGAAGGCAGCCTAAGGGCTAAGTATTAAGTAAGTATTTCAAGGAAGGAATCCTTGACTCGTGACCTTAAAGCACAGAAGCCTTCATAAATCACTTCTCCCACTATGGGATTCTTCCCTTAATATCTTGCCTTTTATGATTAACCTGAGCTACTCTTTCCAAAGAGAGAGGAAGGGCACGGCAGGGAAGAGTGGGAAAAGCTGACATTTCCCTTACTCCCTTCCCTACACAATATGGAAAACTAATGCAATAATTTGAAATTCCTCTTTGCTCATGTACTTCTCAGTATAGAAGAGGCAAAGAGGTTACCAATTGACAGAACTCAATTTCTACAGCTCTATGAAAATATAAACAAACTCTCCCACATCCAGCTATAAATCAATACCCATTATAGGACTCTTTCTTCCAGGATGACTAGTTCTAGAAATGTCACACATGCACATACACTTCCCAGTTCAGATGTGTCAGGGCAGGCCTGTGCGACTCCAGGCAGCACTCCTGCTTTCTGTGCTCTGAATCCCAGCTGCATCTCCATGTATAGGAAAATTCAGCTCCATTCATCTTTCTACAGTAACACTGAAGAGAATTTGTAATAGTGGCCTAATTTTAGGCAGTAAATGGCCAGTAAACAATTATTTTAGGGAGCAAAAGAAAGAAGCATACTCAAGGGGTGAGATAGTTCATATTCTCTCCTTTCAACTGGGGATGATAAAGCACTACCTGTGGAGGATACAAATCTTGCACTTACCACACCTCAGCCCTTCCTTTCCACCACCACCCAGCTTTGCAGAAGCATTAGCACCCAAATGAGGCAAAGCAATAGCAATCTTAACTGTCTTAAAATCAGTCAACACTGAATGGCTGCTGCAGGACTGCCCTTGGTACACATGTCTATTTATAGGGCACCAAAATAGTGCTGGTGGTACTTAATCATGCTATTTAGCTTACTACCAGCTACATCTCTCTTAAACTGTTTCTAGTAGTCTTATCCACATCCACTGTAAGTTCTCTACTATTAAGAATCAATTCTCCTGGAATAATTCCCAGCTTAGGATATTTTTTCCATCCCACAATTTCTGGACACTAGAAGGTCTAATCTCCTCTTAGCAGCCTCTGCCTGGGTCCAGCAGAGACTTTCACCTGTTGACAGGATGGTCACCGATGTCCCTTGCCAGGACAGCCTACTCCAGCAAACAGATGTCTCAGATTAAAATCAGTGTAAACATAAAACCAACAAAAGCTTCAGTTTACCCAACCAGAACTTAAGCCCAGTTACATGGAAACATGAGCTTCCTCAGAACAAGCTACCTTAGTCCGTACAGACTTAATATCTCAGAAGCAACTGCTGCTTTGCAAGCTACAGCCTCTTGAAATCTCTCCCTCACCAGGCTTCTCACATTGTGTAGCTGTTTTTGGCTGGTTCTCCTTCCTACTCAGCTGTAAATCAGGTTGGGTTTTCCTTCAGAATTGACAGCTTTGGGAAGTATCATGACAAGTCATGGATGCCATCACTACCATTTATTAATCCTTTTCTATTTGGCATGGAATCCATATGCCCATTGCATGAAATAAAGACACAGAAAAAAAATCAAACTTCCAGTACAGCAAAAGTACACACAGTGTCTGGAAGTAAGCCACTTTCATAGTTACACAAATCTATCTGCACACTCTCAGCAAACTACACATATTTTCTCTTGTTTATAAAATTTGTGGAGACCAGAACTAAATCTGCCAATTAATACTTCTGTCCTCAGAGAATACCAGCCTTTATGCTAGTCTGGCTCTACTTCCTGCTCCTCTCTAGATGATTTAAATGACTGCAATGTTATAGGAGAATACGGAATTTAAACTTCTGTAATTATATATAATATAAAGATATTTTACATGACAACAGGCTGTGCTTTGGAAAGATAAGACAATGAAAATGCTAATATAATTTTTATTTTTGCCTCTTTATGCAATTCTAATTGTTATCTTTGTAAGCCCTTTTGTAAAAATGTAAAGATTTGTCATAATACATCTCTGTTGGGAGGAAATGTTCTTCCTAGAATTATTGCCTACTTAACTAAAGCAACTTCTCATAATATACAAATGACAATTGGAACAAACTTGTAACAGCAACTTTATTGAACTTACAGGCAAACTTCTGCAGGAAGAATAAAGCAAAGGCTATGGCCATTATAGATTTCACAGCAAGTGACATGATAGAATTGAATGTTGTCATGGCTGAAATCTTCAGGGATCTCACACACTTCATTGAATCCATCTACAAAAAGCTAACTCTCACCATGTTCCCTCACAGCAAGATTCCCAGTCCACACAATGCTCATCTTGCAAACCTCTGCAGTCCTCAAGATGAGCCAGACATAGCTGTAGTAAGGGAAAATATGGTAGCATCTCAAAGAACTACTCAGCTGAATAACTTGTGACCAAAAAAGCACACTGTGACACTTGCTACACGCAGGTGAAAAAGCCATGTATAGGGCATTAATCTTGAAAGCACGGCCAAAAAGTAATTTGAAAATATTTATTGAAATACTGGTAGTTTTGCTAATCTGAGAGAAAGTGCTCATGCCTTGGGGACACAGGAAATGAAAGAGGTGCAGTCTGTGTCACTGTCAGGGATTTACCTAGAGGGAAAAAAAAAAAAGGACCATATCCATCATACTTCTATCCCTACTGCCTGTGGGAGGTCATCAGGAGGCATGAAGGGGTGAAGAAAGGACCATCTTTTGACATGCTTCTGCCACCATCACTCCAGTGCTGTGTCCACTCCCAGCCTGGGACCACGCAGCTTCCAAGACTAACAAAGAGGGAAGGGAAGAGAGAACAATTCAAAGGTACATGGGCAGTTCTCTAAGCCAGATTCCCTTAGACTGCAATGCTGGGTTCCTTTCTTAGGAATGTCCTCCATCTGGCTGTAACTTTCAAACTGGAAAATCTGATGACTGTATCACTGCATCATTTTTATCTAAGCAAAAGGTTCATTTTTGTAGTGTTTAATATTTCTGGTACTTATGTATTGATTTGAAGCTTCTCATGGTTCCTAAATAAACAGTTATAAAACAAATTGAACACAGTCAGGAGAAAAAGCACATATTCTTGAGAAACCTGAACCACAGCTTTTTGAAGCCTAGAATGCTGATACTGCTATATTTAGTGCCTTATTTGGTGGGAAAGAACAAACCACTAAAAGGTTTCTTCCAGCTTCAATTGAATGCTACATCAGAAGAAAAGTAATTTTACAGATGACATTAAAGTAGCCAGAAAGTGATATCCTTATTATTTACTATCCTTTTGGAGGATCAACTCCTTGCTTTTATTGCTAGAAAATATTGTCAAAAAGTAATTTGCAATCTAGAATTATATTATGATGAACGTACTAACTAGTCCATCGGTTATTATCATGGAATATGACAGAAATTTTCATACATTTTTTAAAAAGTAATATCTTTTTTCTTGGTACTTAGGAGAAAAAAAACAGCCTCAAGACCTGAAATTTATTTGGAATTTGACAGTTTCACAGTGCAGAATTATTACACAGTTAGACAGTGTGATCATAAAAATGGAAAAGGTGAAAAAAGTGTGTATAAAAGTGAAAAACAGACCTGTGAAGTGCTACCAAAAATAAAATGAAATAGCAAAATAATGTTCTTGTCCCTTTAAGATGCCAAAAATAAACCACAATACTTTCCCCATCTAGATCCTGATGCTGCACTCAGCTCTACAGTCACAGGAGTCTGACTGTGGGGAGTTAACTGCTGGATTGAGGCACTGGGGTGTAAAATAGAGACATAAGGCAAGACTAACATTAATGCAAATCCAAAGCAAAGAGAACAAAGTTCACAAAGCAGCAAGGACAGAATATTATTCATAATACCCATAGATTCCAGCACTTTCCTTTCTTCTGTTTATTTGCTGCTCATTTGTATCTTTTTTCTCTTTGATTGTGCATGGCTGCCACTAATGGGGTTTGTTACTATTCCAAAAACAAATATCTCTGAAGGTACTTGCGTGTAGTGTTTGAATGGGAAAGCAGGTGAGTGAACAAGGAAGTAAATGGAAAATCACATTAGTAACCATAGCATCCAACAGCATTTCATCCTAGGAGAAGCTTCCTCTAGTGGAGGCAGGGCTTCCTCTTAATGAGTTTCATACACTTTCACAGTGATGGGGTAACTCTTCCAAATGGTCCATGTGACTGTTCTGTGCAACTAGCAAGACCTTCCTAGTGAAGAGGACTACTTTGCAGCAGCCAGGGATGGGATCTCTTGCATCAGGGTAAAGAAGCTGAAGAAAATCTTGGTTATAATTGCAGTTAACTGCCTGTGCTGGCAAGAAGACTGCCACCAAATCATTTTAACTGAGGTGCATTTGTTTGATTGTGTTGGATACTTTGAAGCCAAACTGTTCTTTTAGAGGATTTTGTTAAGAAACTATATAACAAAGGTCACCTTTGCTAGCAAGGATGTGGGAATTACATTTCATCATAATGACAGTGCATTTAGCTTTTGAGTGTAACAGAAGTTATGCATTATTGCCAGAGGTTAGAAACAAAGAGGTCAGAGTCAGAAATGTCTCATTTTCACATATATGTTTTCTGGAAGAAAAACAGATCTAGACAAAAAAAGTCAAGCAATAGTGATCTTCAATCTCCAGTGCTCAAGCCTCTGTCCTTTGGGCCACTCTACTTCTACTAAAATCACCAGCAGAGTAGTTTGATGCTGGTTATTTTACTTGCTTTGCCTTCACCTTCAATTTGGTATCTGTCCTGGGCCAGGTAAGTTCTCAGAGTACCCCAGTAACTGTTAGTTATATTCTTCTTCAAATTAACTACATCTGTCACAAACACCAGGCAGTGAAATGTTTTTAACATAAAGCAAAGACTCCAAAATTAGTATTGCTATCTCTTTTCACAACAATATTCAGAAGGATCTGAGAAAATACTATTTCAACAGATCAAAGCACAAACATCTGTTCCACTGAGGGAATTATTTCCCTTGTTAATACAAATTAACTAGTTTAAATATATGGTGTAAATCCAAGAAAAAGATGAAGTCATTCTTTTCCTTAGATTTTCAGAAATAGAAGGAAAGACACAAATTAAGAAGTGATATATTTGTAGGGGAAAAGCCAGGAACACTGCAGGATAAGCAATTTCAGTCAAAGCACACACCAGTTTCTCAAGCAGATGAGCTGCATACAATTAATGGCTTTTCAGTCTCTGCATTTCCCATCCCTTATGCTGTTCTCACCTATGCCTGAGTCAACTCTTACAACCTACATACAGTGTTTTTCAAGAAGTATTGTGACTTTGGCCAGAACTACTAGAGGTACATAGGCACTAATGTAATAGGAAGCAGGAACCTAAACAGATGTTAAACATCCTAAAATCTAGAACAAAAATTCTCTGATGTCTACCACGTTACCCATGTATACTATATCCCTATTGTGCCTGTGATAACTGTGGAACTTCACTGGGGCCCAGCTTTAAATCCTGCCTTCCCACTTTCCAAAGTTGAGGTGGATTAAACCACAGGGTATCTATCACGGCCTCAAGAAGAGAATCCAGCATGAAGTGAGCTGCAGCCCTTGGACCAGTCTCTCAACATCTTCAATGCAATTATGAAACAGGGTAACTCAATAAGAATTGCAAAGTAACAGAAAATACAGTTGTACATAAGAAGAGTAAGACTTTTGCATGCAAACATATTCACTTCGATTTCTAATGCTATTTAAATAACGAGTGAGGTGTTTCAAGCAGAGCTGTGCTGATACAGTAAGTAAATCAGAAGGGATGTGAGATTCTGTGGTAAGTAGTAAAATCTAGAGCATTTGGTAATTCAGCTGGGCAGGAGGAAGTAGCCTGCGAAGCCAGTAATGGATCACAAGGAATCATTCAGTAAGAATAGGAAGGAGAAGGGGAGAGCAATAGAATAGGAGGTCTAATCTGCAGTCAGAAAAGAAGCAAGAAATTTAGAAAAGACAGGTAGAGACAGCATACAGGTAATTTTAGGAGTTTACTTTTAAAATGACAACTAAGGAGTGAAATAAGTGTGATAGCATATTCAAAGATGATTAGTTTAATAAATTGCTTAAAAGTGAAACATTGCATAACAGGCAGAACAGATTCATGACCAGTATGATCATGGCTCCTCTTTTGGCTCGACTGCTAAGTCACAACATGACCTTTACCAGTTCACTCAAGGATGAATCCAATAAAGGACTCAGGCACCTTAAGCCTGATAGGCAGATTTGAAGTACCTAAATCTAAAAGTGTGACCTCCTCAGTTGCACACTAACCCTGGAAGAGCTTGTCACTCCAAAAATTCAGGTATATCCCCTGTTCAGTCCTCCCTGCACAAACATGGCTCAGTCAGCAAGGGTGTGCTGTGTTAACTTTAGGTGTCCTACCAGTGCTCTCTTCTGTGCTGAACATTTAGATGCCCTTTTTGTGGAAATATGGGTACAAAAGAAAGAAAACATAGGCTGGCATTTCACCTCAATATGTGGCCAGAATCCAGCTGTGCTCCTTTCCTCTCTTTTTCATGGCAGCATAGGGAAAGGCAGAAAAATGGCTCAGCTTTGCTTGGGCAGTAGCCTGGAAACGGCTGTATCCGAGAGGGTGTGTGTGGCCTGCCCTTGACTGAAAGAGTCAGTGACAACAGGAGCCTCAGTCTCCTTTTCACCACAGGGAATACAGCCAACCTTTGTGGGACCGAAATCCACCAATGGGTCCAGGCTCTGAATCCAAGGAAAATGTTTACGGGAGCCCCATTTTAGTTATCTAAGCTGAGGAGACAGCAAGGAGCTCATAAGTATCCCCACGATGATCATGCTTAGCACTGAGCTGTTGCTAACTGTTCCCTGCTCATCAGGGGAACTTCCTTACCTTCAGAGATGCAACATGAAATACACCAAGTAGGGTGCACATCACACAGAAGACACTTCATTAAGTGGAAAAATACATTGTGGCATTTGGATGAAAGAAACTACAGAAAGTATTAAAAGAAAAAACAACTTTCTGCATAATTTGAAAATTTGCTTTCATTCAAAATCCCAGTAAGAAGTAATGTCATCGAAAACACTGGATTGATTAAATGGTATGGCTTAAATAAAAGTGGAATAACTAGTAAAAGTATTACAAAATTTGAATATTACACAGATTCTTTGAAAATGGAATGGCTAGACAGAAAAGTATCCTAAAAACACCTGAAAGAATTTCCTGTTTCAGCTTTGCAAACTGCGTATTTTGAGATTATCACTTTATGCTCGTGAATAAAGTTTTTCTGTGGTTTTTGTTTTTTTTTTTTTTTGTAATAAGCTAGTGTTCTAAACACTGATGATATGCATACATAATATTACTTTAATATGCAATTGTTCATGTAAATAAACAGATAATAAAATAATTTTATGTTAACTCATGCAGAATTGCTAATTTTGAGAAAACCTCCTGTTGTTTCATAGCTCTAATCATGTCTCCCTTTCAGTTTCAGTGATGATTTCTCAACAGTGAAATGCAAGTACCGAAACCTATGTTACAAAGTGTTCAGTCTGTAAACAGGAGCATGAAAAGGGGAGGTGCTGCAAAATGAATATAAATTATTAGTCATAACCAAGATGATGAAAATTGGGGTTTAGACCAACATTACTTTAGAGTTTGAATAGCAACACCACCTTGACCACAGTGCACTTAGTGTGCATTAAATTATACATTTTGCAATCTAACCAGCAATAAATGCTGAATGTATGTAATGCATCTACATTAAAGGTGACCTGTAAAGTATCAGTCATAGGTCCTTTCTCTTGGTATTTATGCAATGATCTCAAGAAAGTGGAATTTCTACTTTTTCCACGTGTGTTACTTGTATTAAAAATTCAGGTAATATTTGGGTTAGCACTTTTTAGGTGTCCAGAGAACTACTTAATGGTGACAACACAAAATCAAAAGAAGCAAAAATTGCCTAGTTCTGACCATAAGCTAGGCAATAAAGGACAGCATATGTGCTTGCTGCTAAAGAAAAGAGTGGAGTTTCATAAGCATAAAACCCTTGTGTTAAAATTAACCATTTTTAGTAAATTATTGAATTTTATAAAATGAATAAACTCCATGTTATCTTTGAGAAAGTATTTGGTTTAGAGGCTTCATTTTATATTAAGTTGTACGGAATAATGCAGTTCTTAGACTATCCATAAGAATCTTGCAAACTTGACCAGCGAGTCGTTTATTCGTTTAGTCGTCTGTTCGCGAGCTTATCAGGACCGCAATGTTCGGGCTTCAGTCACTGCACGCAACTTTCTTTATCCGCTCCTGCCGCGTTTTACAAGCGGGGAAGGTCCCGTCGGGTTCCCGGCCGCCGGGACGGACGGACGGACGGACGGAGCGGGGCAGCACCACTCGGTCCCGCCGGTCCGCGCCGGCAGCGCTGACCGAAAGCTGACCGAAAAGCGGAGCCAGCGCCCCCGCCGGCCCCGGGAACGCGCCTCCCGCCCCCGCAGGGCGCGGCGGCCGCTCCCTCCTGCTCCGCGCCTTTCCTTCCCCCTTCCTGCTCCCTTCCCACCGCTCGGGGCCGGGCGGGAGCGCGCAGGGCTGGGGGCGGGCGGGGCGGAGGGAGCGTCTGGTATCGCTCCCTGTCTCTTATATATCGATATACCGATATATATATAAGTAAGCGCTCTCAGTTCCCTCCCAGGGCGAATCCCTGACTCCCCCCAGTGCTCCCAGTTCCCCTCCCGGTGTCGCTCCCAGCCGTTATTACCGCCCGCCCCTCGCGCGCCGGACGGGACGGGAGGGGGGACCAGGAGGAGACGCGGGCACGAGCACGAGCACGAGCATGGGCGCAGGCGCGCGCACTCCCGCGCGCACGCCCGCGCGCGTGCCCGCCCAGCGTGACGTGCGCGCGGCAGGTACCGGGCGGGCGGGCGCGCGCGCACGCGCGCGCTCGGGTGCAGCGAGGCGGGGGCGGCGCCG
>JAWWEU010000001.1:93505610-93659093 GCA_035583155.1 Acropternis orthonyx | reverse complement strand
GGGGGAATAGTGTTTCTTTTTTCTGGTGACACTGACTAATCTCTTTGCTTCAGTCAAAAGAGGATTTCATCTAACCTATTTTGAATAGGGGATTAAGGACAATTAGGCTCTTCCTCTACTTCACTATTAAGATAGGGTGTTGTGAAATCCTCTGAAAAGAACATCTGCTGATGTGCCATTAAAGTTTTGCAAAATTAATGTTAATAATGAAAATAGTTATATGCAGAAAAAAGAAACTTTATATATGCAGTACTGCTCTGGATATAATTGTATGAATGAAGTGGGGAGAGGGAAGGAATACTGAACTGTTTGCTCAGTAGTTTCTTGTCTCTAATGCTTTTAAATTACATTGTGGAGTAGACATGTAGATGAACTGAAATGGATTTCATTTTATTTGAATTGCATTGGTAACTTGCAGTTCATGCTTACATTTTATGTAGTCCTTCACTTATTTTCAAAGTACTATTAATTAGTTGTTTGCACAAATTATAATAATGAAGTACAAACAATATCCATAATCTGTTTATATAACTCTTTTATGTCACTTACATTCATTATAAGTGGCATCTCTTGAGATAAATCTGAATCAGCAGTGACATTAGATTGCTAACATGAAACTGCTATACTTGTCAGGTCATTATGAAATAAAACTGAAAATACTACTATTATTGGAAGACACATGATGTGCATAAGACAATATAATGATTAATGGGAAGGAAAAATGGCTGTGTGTATTTTGGAGAAGGTTTGGCTACCAAATCCATCCAGTAAATGATAGAACTGACTGCTTTGCATGAAGCATGGATGTGTAGCTCTGAAGCTACAGAGAAGATGGTTGAATGACATGTGCCTCTGAGAATGCTCTGGGGGTCTTAATTTCAATACTAGCAGTTGTAGGTAGGCTACTGAAACTCATAGTTTCTTTAGCTTTGTTTTCTGCAGAACGCTAGTCTAGAGAGTTCAAGAAGGGTTGTCCAGAAAAAGTTGAAGTCTATTTATTTAGTCTTATTCTTGAGTTAACTTGGAGTTGAATAAACTGTTACTTCTCGAGCTGGTATTAACTGCAGTTCCAGAACGAGTGGAGTGTTTGGCTCTGGGATTCCAAAGCTGACTTCACGGAGAGTTGTGTTCTTCTGTTAAAATGTATCTGATGTCTTTGCCTTCTGCTTGGGTTTGAGGCTATGGCAGGGTAACAAATGGCATACCAATCACTGCATGAGTTTTGGGTAGAGTGTAACAACTGTGGAGGAAACATTGCTGGGAAATTGATATCCTGCTTATTCAGTGAATATTTTTTTTAACTTTTTTATTTTTCAGTGGGAGAACACATTATTTAAAATGTACCTACATGAAAGTTCTTAAAAACCAGGCCACTGTTTAATCACGCCATAAAATGTGCCTGTGTAGAAATACAGTCTGTTATGTGAAATACAATATGTATGAGAGAGGGTACTGTAAATGTAGGCTTAAAACTGTTCATTGATTGAGTCATAGCTAAAATAACAAACTTATGCTAATATTAGTAGAAGTATAATGTAAATAAGTTCAGGCTAGACATTTTGCTTTGGTCAAAAGGGCTCCTTACACTATAAGCAGATTTTAATAGATTAATGTTAGTCCCTTAGTTTAATACTCAGCATTTTCTCTGTAAATATGGAATGTACTGAAATGCTGTTATTCATTGGTGTTACAGAATACCTGTAACTCCTTTCTAGTAAATTGTGTAGTCCTTTGATTTTTCAATGGAATTACATTAACAGTAAGTGTGATATTAAGAGTTACTTTAATCTTTCACATTCTAGCCTCCTGACCAACAGTATGAACATTGGTAAGTTTAACTAATAAAAGCCTTCTGTTTGCCTATACTGAAAAAAAAAAAATTCAAAAAAATCAAAGATTTCTCAGGTAACTTCAAGTGCTATAAACATTGTCAAGTTATTTTAATGTTTAAAACCAATATGTAGGTTTTATAATGCACCAGATTTTCAATTCCTGACTACTGTAAACTAAAGCAGTTCTCATGGTTCTAAAAAAAAAAAAAAAAAAAAAAATCCCATTTTTTGTTGACTTTAAGTTCTTTGTATATCCACTGTATAGCCAGTTAAATATATGGCTGGTTGTTAATATCATAGTAGGGAGGATAGAGGCAAGTAGGTTAAAGCTAAGCTAAGAATTTTGTTTAATGACAGCTATTGAGCACAGCTAGAAAATTCTTTTCACCTTCTAAGATGGAAAAAAAAAAAAGGCACAAAACTAACTCACAATGTTATTGTAACTTCACCTGAAAGTACTGTAGTATTGTTAATCTCTTGAACAGTGTCCACTGACTGCTTGGTATTTACAGTTCTCAAGTGACCATATGACCTAATTTGGTAGGAGGTGCCTGTGTATTGGCACTAGGAGGAAAAAAATGAAGGGAAAATGGAAGAAAGCTCTTTTTCTCAGCCCAGAACTGCATGATTGCTTTAAGATGATTCACGAATATGTTGACTTCCTGATGCTGTAAGCTTTTGTCTGACATAAGGAGGTTAAGTTTCCATGCTTGTTGGCTGTAATGACATAGAAGCAATAGGAAAGCTTCATGTGCTTTTGTGAAGCAGTGCACAGTGAACATGGGCAGGTGTAAACACAGGTTTATAAAGGACAGCAAATTGTGGTTTTGCAGCTCCTGTCTCTTTCAGCCCAGGAGGTCTCAAATTTGAAAGGTTTGTCTCTTTCTTAAAGGAAGGTTCTTAAGCCTCTGACTTCCTCCCTAGGAAGTGAAGAAGTTACCTTGAGTGGTTTTACTCTATTAATGGTATCTGCTGTAACTAGTTCAAAGAGCTTTTATGTCAGCATATGTATAAAATAAGTTTTTTGAAAAATACACTAAAAAATTACTTGAGGCTAGATTTCTGCTGGGCATGTAGAATTAAAATATCAGTATTCCTTTACTATTCTCTTGCAAATGATAAGGTATTTTAAACTGAAAATAATGCTTTTACATGTGTATTTGCTTTCTGGCATGTTAAAAATTGTGTCAAAAGCCAAACAAAAGTTTGCTTGAGTTGTGATTATAGTTATCAAGTGAGACAACTGCAAGTACTTGGAGATATTTAAGGCTAGTAAGACAGTAGCATTGGCTTTTCTTGCTTTCTCCCACTGCCTGCAGTCAGACCACTTCATTCTGTGTATAGTGACTACTTTTTGCTGCAGAATAGCAGCTGCTTGGTTATGTGGCTTTTAGCTGATCTTTGAAGTATTTTGATCAAGGGAAAAAGTGCTGCAGCACTGTCAAATTCATATCTGTCTTGGGGATGTGGAGGAGAGAAGGAGAAATGCAGTCTTAACGGCCCTGTGGAGTTGAGCATAGGGAGTTTCCTGCTTGGTACTGGGCAGTTAGATCAGCACAGGATCAGAAAAACATGCTTACAGCTGACTGGAGGCAGCTGCATCTTGTCGCTCCTTCCTTAAATTGATGAAAGGTGTGATCTGGACTTCCCTTCAGTTTCTTATATATATGTAGAAAAGACCTGGTAGAAGTGTTTGGTGGGCTGATGCAATGGCATGTAGATCTTGTGGTCTTGTAAGAGCTCCCAGAAGGGACACCAGCTGTAGAGACATGTTTGTGCTTTCTTTTCTCTTCTATTTGGCAAGTGCTGTTGGCCTGTTGATAGAGATGTGTGTCACTTTGTTGTCTGAGTGACAACCATTGGGTAGTGACTGTATGTGGGTGTGTTCCTAGAGAGGCAACTGTTGCTCTGGGTTTGAAGCTGAGGTAGGTGATGTGGTAGTAAGTTTCCTTGTGAGGGGGAAGAGTGCTGCCAAGTGCCAGGGTTCTAGCCTGTGCTTTTAACTGGGATGGTGTGACATCCTGGAGTGATGACTGACAGGTCAGTTTCTGATTTGACAAGTTGCTGACATCCATGTCTTGTTTTGTGAGTAGCATCTGGCATCAGAAAAGTAGTTGGGAGAGGGATGGGAGTTACCACTTTAGATAAATGTCAAAAAGCTTTACAATTTATGGAATGAAGGGAAGTATTTAAGGGACTACATACTGGAGGGAATGTTACTTAAAAATAAACCAATAGGAAATAACTCCAGCTTTTCCTCCCCAAATGAACTCTGATGTGCATACTCTCGTAGCACTTGTCATATGGCTTGACCATCCTTTTAAGTACAACCAAAACATAATGACATGATGGAGGGAAATGGAGCAGCCATTATATGCTTAAGGTTTCCTCCCATGTTTATTAGAACATGTTTTACTGAAATAAGGATGGTAGCAAACACAGGAATGCTTGAAGATTGTGAAAGTCTATAGCACCTTCAAGTCTTTCACAGGCAACTGTAGGAGACTGATATTTTTGGTTTAGTGTGAAGGCCAGTGTCAAATGCTTAAAAATCAAGGTTTTCTTTGCACAAAGAGAAGGTGTACATGGTCTAATTCACTGGTGATATTGTGTATGAATTGATTCTGAAAATAATTAAATTCATTATTTCTAAAACAACAAAAAATATTTGTTAATGTCAGACTAGTCTGAAAAAGCTTCATGCTTTTTAGCTCTCTTTCCATAAAAAAGTAACGAGGTGATCTGGAGAGATGCCTTCTAACCTGCTTTGTTCTGATTCTAAATTAAAAGCCACTGACTTCTGCTTAATGTTAATCCAAAGGAGAAAATACTCCTCCCTCTTTTGCAGCCGCCATCTTGGTTTTCATCTCTGAGGAGATGGTAATAATAAGGCATCCTAGTTTAAAACAGGTTCTGTAGATAAAGCTGTGTAACTTCTTTAAGCGATAACCCACAGACTCCACAGGTTGTTACTGTGAGCAGTAATTATACTGCTTGGTGTGCTTCTTCATTCATGCTTTGATTGCTTTAATAGAAGATCACAACAACTTCCCTGTATTCATCTACTTACTGAGTAAAAACTACTGTAGGTGGGGCTGAGGCTTTAATGGATGTGGACCTGAGCAGGTTAAACTATTTCTCCTGGTTCCTATTCCAGCTAAAGAAAAATTATTGCAAACAGCATGGTTATTGTCACCATTCCCTACTTGCTTTAACTGCTCATGTGGCTATTAAAAAACATTTTTCCATTAAAAAAAAAAAAAAAAAAGGATTTTTCTCAAGCTACTGAGTAATTTGTTAAGCTCTCTGATTCATGTTCCCTCATTCAGATGTTCATAGTATCTAAGGAAGTCTTAGCCTGAAACAGGATGGTAGTGAGTAGCTAGGTGGGGAAGGATATGTAGATGAGAAACTCTTGGAGTCTGAAGAGGCAACATGCCTGGAACTTAATTTGGAAGCTGCTGTTGTGTAAGTGTGACCTGAGAGGCTGGAAGAGAAAAGCTACTAGACTTTAATTAGTAACAAATAGTGTGAAAATGCTTGTGCCCTTGAGACTTCAGCTGGCCCATCTCAGCTTTCATGACAAGATTGTTGTCATGATGGAGCACTGACTGTGGGTGCCAGTGCTCTGAGGAGTTACTCTGGAGTTCCATTTAGGTGCTAAAACTACATGTGTGTTTAGTATGGGAATGGTAGAAAG
Source organism: Acropternis orthonyx (assembly GCA_035583155.1). Lineage (NCBI taxonomy): Eukaryota > Metazoa > Chordata > Aves > Passeriformes > Rhinocryptidae > Acropternis > Acropternis orthonyx. Next base: position 93,653,561 of record JAWWEU010000001.1, on the reverse strand, counting down.
AAGATAGAAAATAGCAACAATTCTAGAAGTCTGTATAAGCTTTAACTTAATCAATGCCATTACCATAAAAAAAAAAATACTGGATCACAGTAATGGACTCTAAGCTGTTTTTGAAAGACTTCTTACTGGGTTAAGAGCTGATGAGAGTTTTGAAAAGGTTCTCAGACCTGAAGTTGAGTCATAGGTGGTGAAGATTATTTGACTGTTAGGAAGGAAAATACGAAGGTGAAAGCTCCTTGATCTCTGTGTACTTACATTTTCTTAAAATAGTTTGGAGCATATTAATGCAATGGCTTTCTATGTCTGTTTTAAAATGTCAAGGAAAGAAGGATGGTGAAAGAATATTCCATAGAAGAGTTGTTGTTCTTGACTGAAAGAGAAGCTTGAGTACTTGATATCACGTGCTTGAAGTCATGTGTTGTAATGGGTCCTTCTGTGGTTTCTGAGCTGGTGGCTGAGGGAGAGCAGGCTATAAACACTTCTCTGTCATCTTATGTGGTCAGTTGAAGCTTACTGGAACTTTTATTTAGAACTTGATCACTAAACTGGCAAATTAAGCCAGGTTTCCTGTGTCTAAGTTTGCTTTTGGGGAAAAAAAAAAAGGGAAGAAAAAAAGTAAAGAGATTCTACCTGTTTAAGAGGTTTAAATTAGGATGCACTCTTAAAAGGGGCATGCTCTAAAAGAGGATCTGGAAGCTTTGACAGACTTCTCCAGGAGGAAGGTATTTCTTCCTTTCTTTGAAGTAGACTTCTGAAGAATTAATGATACTCCTATCGTAGGCTCAGCCTTTCTATCCATTTACATAAGACAATCTTTACTAAGAATGTTTATTTTCATTAGAAAATGTGTTAAAACATCTGGTCTTACTCTGCACTGTTCAGGGATGTGTAGTGTGTTTCCAGCAGCCTTTAAAACACCAGACACGTTCCTGAGGAGACTTAAAATCTCAACTTGAGCTCTAGGTATAGTAGATACCAGAAATGATACAACCCTTGCTCTGGATGGCATCTAACAGCTTCACGTGGCTTCCTAAAGCACTGTTTGTGCAGCTTTGCTTCCTCTGCAGGTGGTTCAGGATGCTCTGTTTTTCCATGCACTGTCTCAATAATATACTGGTCTTTAAGCCCAGATGCATCCTAATTCCAGTACTTCCTTTAGTGCTGCCTCAGCTACTCTTACTATGGTTCCTTTTTCTTTTGAAAAGCCTATCTTGAAGGTCTCTTTCTGCTCAGGTCTCCTGGTTCACTGTTCCACAGTTACCCTCCTTGAGCCTGTATTCTTAGGTCAGTAGGGTCTCTGCAGTTCTTTGCCCTAGTTTGCTATCTTCTTGTATATGCATCCCTTTTGGGAAGTTACAGGAAACAACATAATGAACTCCACGTGAGTTCTCATGGCCCAGCTGAGACATTGCCTCCTTCCTTCCCACGGTTTGATCTGTGTCATCTGATCCCCAGCTGACCAGATCAGCTATTGCTCTGTGGTGGCTTTATACAGGAAGGATAGATTGACTCTCATTTCCTTTGAAGATCCCACTGCCTTGGGTGTTTGGAAAACTACAGCGAACAAAAGGTGCTTTTGTTATCTCCCTCAAACTGAGATGAAGTACATGACTGAAAGGATTATGCCACAGTGGGTTACTAAATATATTTTTGCATGACACTCTTACACTAAAAAGAAAAACACAATGATAGCCATCTCCAGTAGTGATGGGAATACCTTTTCTTGGTGGACATCAGTGCCAGAACTTTATTTTAGTACCTTCTAAGTCATTAGTACAGAAAACAGTGCAGCTGTCTTGGCAGGCTGTGCTAGAAAGAAGAGCAGTTCCTAATTTAGTGTGTACCTGATTGATGCATTTGAAAGTGGCAATTCAGACTGACAGCAAAAGGGGTTTGAAAGCTGGTGCTAAGCACAGTCGTGTTTAGCTTACGTTAGCTCAGGGCTCCTTCATTCTGTACAAGGATCAAATGTTAGTGTGTTCACCCTCTGCCCTCAGAGAAATGGATTGCAGAGTGGTCAGTGTTGTAGCCTGGCTGGTTGTTACTGGAAGGGAGTTGGAAAATAAAGGTGTCTTGTGAAATAGGTACCTTGCTGTCTTGAGGCTGAAGGCCTTGAAATTTTGACTAGCCTACTAGCTATAAACCAAGTTTTGTACCCGGGAGAACCACCTGAAAACATTCCCAACCAGCATTATTTTAGTCTGTCCAGGTCTGTTTCAGATTTTTGTTTATCTAAAAAATGATCTGATGCTTAGACTGGGAAGACTTTGAGGGCAGTGGTTGCTACTGAGTCACTTCAAATAAAACCTAAAATCTGTAAGCTTGTTCTCAAAGGCACACGGTTTGCAGGAGATTGCGATACTTAATACTAGCTTGTAGCAGTTTTATAGAGAGAGCAAGAGGCTGAGGGAAGCATGTTCCTTTGGCCTCTTACATGGGGAAAAATGGTTGCATTGCAGTCTGTGCTGAGGTCTGCCAAATAACAACAACTGTGGGTATTGCCACAGTGCAAGTGTAGCTCATTGATTGGGATAAGCAGTTGTGCTTTTAAATCTGAAAGTTGCAATGGGATTGCTGAGTCTCATCACTGTTGTGTGTGCCTGTTGCCTTGATATATGGTTATATGACTACTGCCATGGCAATTATCTAAAAAGCTTAGTGAAAAAATAGATTTAATGTAAGACTGAAACTTTCCTTTGGGTACAGGGGATGGTCTATTGAAGACTGTTATGTTAGGCTCCTGCATCCTTCATCTGATGGCTTGTTTTGTAGATGTTACACTCCTGGTTAGATGCTCTAGGTTTGCTGTTCTGAAGGTAGAAGGGTTGCTGGCAGAGGGGGATACATACACTTTCATTGCATACATGAAGTTGGTAAATACTTGAGACCTTTCTAGGTCTGTAACATGTACTGATGGAAAGCTTGGAAACAAATTGGTTGTCTTTTTGCTTCACTAAAAAATGTTTAGCTAAATTTTTTTTAAGTTTGTGACAAATATCCTTTCTATGGAAAACTATTTGGTGCATGTTGACCTTAAAGTAAAAGGTTAAGCTGTCTCATGTGACTGCTTTTTGTCCTGGAAAGAATCAGCAGTGAAAGTTAGGCTGTCAGCTTTGTTTGCATTTCCCAGCTATTGTGCACTTGCCAGCATCTTTTCAATGTTTTTAATGTAGCTTTTGTATTTTTCTAATGCATAACATTTGTGTGCAATGTTTCTTGTGAGGATGCCAGAACAGCCATATAGTAAATATTTAATAAGAGTAGTAAAGATTTCTTGTTCTTAACGGGCTAAGTCCTGATCTAAAGGAAGTGAAATGGCCATTTTAAATTATTTATGAAATGCTGCACATAAGGAGACTGGGTTTGTTTGCTTTACGATACAAAGATGGCAGTAATAAAGGTCTCAGTTTAGTTAAGACATAAGTGGTGTAGGTGGGATTTAAGCATGATAAAAATCTAAGTAATCCTACTTTCATTATTGAAAGTGATATATCCTTTATCATCCAAGATGGTAGCTGTAGTACAGGTTGGATGATGGAAATTCTCCTGTTGCTCCATACTTCAGCTGACTCACTTTCAGGAGAGCTTGCTTTGTTATCCTTTATCTGAAAAGCTTGAACTGTTTGCTTGGAAGTCTTAACAAAGGAACTGTCCCATGTGTTAAAACATTATTTTTTAAGATGACAGACGTGGCTATCAACTGTCATGGGAACATGAATTTCCCTTGTGATATACTAGTATTTAAGAGACAGTGGTTATTGGTATATCTATAACTTCAGTGTAAGGGGAAAGAAAGTGAAGCAGATGTGGTTGATGCTTTGAGCATCTAACTCAACATGCAGAAAAGTACTCTTCCCTCTGTTCAAATGTAGAAGAGACTAGGGAAGGGGTTTACAGAAGTAGCGAGGTGTGGAAGAAGACTGAAGTTCTTACAGAAGAAGAAAAAAAAGAGAAACTAGTGTAGATATTCTTCTGTCCTGAAATACAAAGCTTGAAGCACAAGCTCTTGGATGTTTAGTCAGTTGAGATGCCTTGTACCTGGCCTCTCTCCCTTTCCTCACTATTAATGTTTGATTTCAGTTGTGTGGAAATGAAGAGTCTTGAAATAGAGGGGAAATGTGAAAATTTCTGAAAAAGGTGAGACCTTACCTACTTTTTACAGCAACAGCCAAGTTTTGAGGAGTTAGCTCTCTGCTGAGAATGGGCTTCCTTTCAGTATTACCACTTTTGTAAATGTTTTTCTGTAGGTGTTTGGTTGTTGGGCTCTGTTTGTTTTTCCAAGGACACCACAGCTCTCTTCAGGGATAGTAAATATTTATTTCAAAACTGAGTCTGTGCTAGTGATGGGAGATGTGTACTGAGATGGTCTTTACCCAGCTCACTGTAGACCTTTACATATAATCCTGGTCTGGTGAGAAGCCACTAATTTTTAGAAGGTGAAAAAAGAATGAGCAAGGTGGCTTGGCAAACAAATAAGGGCTGTGCATGAGAGCAATAATCCTTTTTTAGAGTGAAAAGCTCAAACATGCTTTCTTTCATGCCTCAACTCTGAGCTTCACTTTGATGTTGGAATTTATTTTATTTACTAGCATTAATTTCCTTTCTCGCTTATTGTGCTCCAAACAAGAAAAGAAGTTGCCTTTCAAAAGTTAGAGTGTATCTGGAGTGAAAACACATTGTTATATTTGAAAATACATGCATGTGTCAAGCAACACTTAACTTCAATTATCCAAATTCATTTCTTTGCAAATGAGGAAAGACATGTTCCAAGTAGCACTCGTGGAAGTTCAGCTCCATAACAACTTCTTGCTTTTATACTACATCTCAGTGGGATTGTGGTTCTCTCTTCGTTTCTTTTCCTTTACAAATAGACCCATTCAAAATCCCTAATAGTGTGTGCTTATATCTGTTTGTTTTGCAGTTCTGTAGAAAGTGAGCTTTCAAAACAGTAGTTCAACACCTCCTCTGAAAATGCTGATACTTACTCTGTTTTATGAGTGTTACTATTTAGTTTGGGCAAGACAGGAAAATTAAATCCTTGCTATTGAGGCTTTTTTCTTTCTTTTCTTTAACATTTTGGAGTATAAACTGATCTTAATACACATCAAATATTTTACTGCAACATTAAAAACGTTTTGATGATTTGGACTTAAATCTACTCTGATTTGCCTCAGAATGTGGTGATGTGTATTTAAGTGGTGGACATTGAATATAAGAAGTATGATGAAATTGACCTCACCTTTTTTACAGTGACAATCCTTCAGTATAAGGGGAATAAAAGGAGCATTTGCCAGTGGTATAGAATCTTTTCTGCCCACTCTTGACTCTTGGGAGATGGAAATAGAGCTTGCAAGTTAACTTTCTAACAGTTGTGCATGCTGTATCCTTAATGAAAGACATGGTAACAGAAATGTGCATGTTAATATTGCTAGATCTGAAGAGAGTTACAGGACTCCAACTCCTTTTTGTGTTCCGTGGAATAGAATTGAAAATTCATTTTAATCTGTTTCTTTTGGGGGCAGTAAAGGTATAACTGCATATTGTGAGTTTATGTATGTGTGTACAAACATGTATATAAAACTATTTTTGTAGAAACAAATCTTGTGTTGTGGGTGCCAAGGATATAGATGTTCATAGGAGAAAATTGTGTGACGTGGTGAGCTATGTAATTGTTTAAACTCTCCAAATGCCTCCTCTGAGTAGCCCTTCCCATCTCCCTTATTTGAATGCTTCTGAAATAATTTCTGTATCTGCCAAATAACAATATGTGTCTAGTTTGGTTTTGTGTGCATTTTTTTAATGCTGTCTCCCATGTCTCCTGCAGAAAAAGCAAGTGGTTTAACAAAACAAATAGGCAGTTTCTGACTCATGTCTGGTTGAATCCTCATTTGTGTTTTTCTGCCTCTGTGTGTGAGCTTCTGAAAAACCTGTTTCTTTCCTGTGTTTCACCCTCAAGAACCTTTTATAAGCAAATGTTTGCAGATCTCTGCTGTCCTTTCCTCTCTGCATTTTGGCACCTCTTCCTAGAAGTTCTTTTAGCATGCCCTGCTATCAAGTTTCTCCTTCTGTAGGAAGGCTTATTATTTCCTCCAGGGTGGAGAAAAATCCTATCTTGTATGTAGGAGCCTTCCTGTCCAGGGCTGCCTTCAAAGCCCATTTATCACTTAGTAAACTAACTGCAGAATTGGTCTGACTTCAGTTCTTTAATGATCTCTGCACTTTGTGAAGTTTTGAGCTTTAACTTAGGGTATACTTGTAATTCTTCAGAGTGCTGAGGTGGATTTGCCTGTAAAGAACCAAGTGTTGAAACTCAATGAGATTGAGCCAAACAAATTCCACCAGTTTTTACTCTGGTTATATGCAGAGTAACTTCAGAGTATGCTCTTCTTTTTAGCGGAGCCTTTGGGGTTTTTTTGCTAGTTTTGGTTGGCTTATTTTTGTGAGGAGACCCATTATAAGAAAGGAACACTGAAAAAAGGTACTGTTCTTGGTAGGTTTAACTCCATGAAAATAAGAAGAGTGGGAAAATTACCATCTTAGATAGCTTTCTGATTAAAAAAGCAACCTAGAGAAAGAGTGATAAATTAGATTCTTCCAGAATGGTTAATGATCAGCAAGCTGTGCTTTCAATAGAAAGACAAGCTATAAACAGGTCCACTTAGCAAATGGTTTTCTTGTGGAAGGTCTTAATACTCTTTTGATTGACTAGTTGCAGGTGCATGCAGACTTTGGTGTTGTCCTTGAGCTGTCTCCATGCTTTCTACTTTCGAATGTGACTGTGGGTCATGCACTTTACCAATTCTGATACAATAAATACAATTATTGTGGCAAAATAATAGGCAAGTGAAGAGCTGCAGTTTCGTGTGGAGGAGAAGCGGGGAAAGAGTGAAACTTTAAAAGTGATAGAAAACAGATGTTTATCAGAGCATATCAAGTTGTGTACTGGGACTTTAATTTCATACTTGAACTATTTGAAATAGCTGAAGAATTAAACACTTCTCAGTGTAAGTCAGCTTAAGTGTAAATTTAAAAGTTAAACACAGGAGAATGCCTAGACCCAGTTTCACAGATTGATTGTTAGGACACTTACTGAGAGGTGCTGTTCCCTCATGAAGAGAACTCTTTCTGAAACCTAGGAATCTGCAGGGTATCAGGGAGTGAGAAACTAAGAGAAGTATTGTTTTTCTGGTTGTTTCTGCAGAAGTCCCTGAAGGCTTCTGTTGCAGCACATTTAGTTTGAAGGATGCCTCCCTGATGAACACACTGTAAAGTCTGTTTTGTTCTCTTGATTAGCAATATTGCTGTGTACTGCAGTGCTAACATTAGACTCATCTACTACTACAGCGATATATGATAAAAGCCTAATCAGTAGCAGCAACTGCTCAGATAGTAATGACACTTTCCTACAGTGCCATATTTGTAACACTGATGACCTATAGAGTAATGTGACTCTTGGACTGATATTGCTGCAGTAGAGATGGAAATAAATGGGGAAGGAAGATGGTGTTGCCTGAATAAAGAATTAGAAAATATTTCCTAAAATTGATTTAAGGTTTCCACTTCTTTGTATTTTTCTGAATCTGGTGGCATTGCCTACTACCATACCATTTAGTAAAAGGTAAAGTCACTCAATTATGGTTAAGTAAATTATTTGAATTTAGAACAAAGCTTTGTTAATTCTCTTGGCAGTTACTGCCCTTTATTGCACTCTGGAAAAAACTATATTTGAATCTTAGAGCATAAATCCCTCACAGTGTATTGTGGTAGTACATATAGATGTTATCCTACTTCTGTGTATTAAAGAAAAAAAAAATCCCTTTTTACTGCCGAGATATTTTAGGATGTGCCTCTAATGTAATGTCTATTTGTTGTGTGTGCATGTTTGAAGCTTTTACATTGTAATGCATCCTGTATGCACTGGTACACATAGTGGATTAGTAACTTCATTCTCTCCATTACTGGCACAGCTTTCTAGGATCTTATGGAATGGCCTTCCTTTTTGGTGTTCTGCACTGATACTGTCTGTGAAGAATCCTTCCTTTTAACTAGCGTTATACACTATCCAAGTCTTCTTCAAGGGAAAAGTATTGCTTTCATTTTTCCAGTCATAAGGCCTGTTACTGACAAAGTGGAACTTGATAAATGTCTCCCAGTGGCAGGTAAACATTTGAAATTTTTAGGTTTGTATCTGAACTGTTCTTGAATTATTATTTTTTTTTTAACTAAAGTCTAAGGCACTGAAAATAAACGAAGAATTCTCAGTGGGGTCTGACATGAAATTTAGACTTCTCAAGAATGAGTTTGTACTGGTTTGAGCCTTAAGAGTAAATGGTAAAAGCAATGATTGAGCTATTACATCAGGTCTTGTGGGCATCTTAAAGGTGAAAATGTCATGCAAGTGATAGTTTTACATTCCCAAGAAAACCTGGTAAATTGAATGACTAAAGAAATAAATTCTTAGATGTTTAGGTAGCAATTCCAAAGCAAGTAAATTTTGTTACAAAACTAATCTACAGTTTATTATTCTGTGTCAGTGTGCAGACTGAGTTGTAAGATTGCAGCTATTCATATGTCTGGTTCATAGGAGGATAACCCATCATATATACAGTTTGTATCAGATGAATTAAAGCTTTTTAGAAACAGATGTGTTTTGCCCCCCCACCCCTGGTCCAATATACAAGTAATTTTAATACAGTCAAGACTTGTAATATTTACTTTGGGAGATTAGTTAGGTCAGTACTGGGCACACTTAAAGACTTAACCTTGAAGTAAGTGCTAATGAATTGCTGTCTCTGTGTCCAGATCTGTGTGAGCTGGATAACTTTATTTTATATGCAATGCAAACACTTGAGTCCTAGACAGGATAAGCAACTTAGCCAGGGTCCCTTAAACCTAGTGGCAACAGTGAAAACTAGAATTTGCCTAGTGAACTCTTAATAGGCTGGGCTTTTTTGATAAAACTGATAAAGTAAAATGAAGGCTTTAATCTTTCAGCACCATCTGTTGTGCAGGGCAGCAGCAGGTGGCCTGTCCATGGACAGGACAGGCAGAAGTGGCCCGGTGTGCTGCAGGGTGGGTGGAGCAGTGATGGCAGTGAAAGCATTGTGGAGCTATTTGCTATCACTATCACCCTACCTGATCTCAATTTAACCACTATTCAGGTGTTAGTACTGAGAAGTCCGTACTTAAAAGACAAGAAAAAACATGTACATGCCTGATGTTTTAAAGTGACTTAAAGTGCATTCAGGTGAGATTTCAGGTCAGTGATAATTCAGATCAGCTGCAAGTGTCTTAATTTCTCATGTTTACCACTGTCACTTACTTTAAAAGGGTCAAACAAGTAACATAGCTCAAGTTTAGGATGCCTAGATTTGAATCCCAAGGTTTGCAACGATCAGTGATGTGATGCTCTAATTACTTATTGCACTTGCATTGATGTATCAAAACTACTACACCATTCGAATCTCACATGTGATTAGGGTGTATCCTGAAACTGTACTCAGATGCTTGCATGTGATACCTATTGTGCTTCGTGGTGTGGTAATGCACAGAGTAAAGTCTCATCAGCTCAACTAGCTTTATGCAGAAAAAGAACGTGGAAAAAGCAGAGAATGTTTATATGGAAAATTACTTAAGTTTTCCCTTCTCTAAAAATCAAGTAGGTGATTTAACTAAACAAATTAAAGCAAATTCAAGCTGACTTTTATAAATGTTTTCATTGGGGGAGTGGGCATATCATGTGGTTTACGAGTTTCCTGCAGGGTGAGCGCCTGAGCGTCATCTAATTTGTTGTTCTGGTTGCAGTGTCTGCAATAAAGGAGCCTGTGGTAGATTTTGAAGTTGAGGGTTCTCTTTGATTGCTTCCTAAACCTTTTAATACTCAAGTATCCCTTCTAGTCACAATAGAAAGTTGAAATAGAACAAGAATGAAAGATTGTTGTTAAAAAGTTTAGTTCTGTTGAACAGCATATTTATTAGAGGTAGTTTGCTACTTATGATAGTTTTTTTCAAAAACAAAACCAGGAAGCCTCAAAACTCTTGGAAAAAATTATCATGCTTGAAAACCTAGACAAAGGCTCTATTTCCTCTCTTTCACTGTCCTTCTAGAAGCAATGACTATATAATCTGACAAAAAGTGAGCATACTGTAATCTAATATGTCAGTTTTAGTGTAATAAGAAAGCTATTCCATGCTCTACTTGCTTTCATGCTATTAATAAAAGGCTGCCACATTATATTACTTTGTTCCTGAGCTGTGGCTTAAATTTTTCACCCTTCAAGCAGGCCAAATTCAGTGATCTGATGCCCACTACATTTATTTCATATACAAAGTCAGATGAAGTGACAGAGTAGCTGCAGGTTATGAAACTTTGACATTTCAAGAGGATGCAACAAAAGGCTTCAAGAGGCTTTGACAGCTAGTGAACTGCATCTGGAATGCCTAGCAGAATTGAAATGTTGCACTGTAGTTCAATTTGATGTTTTAATAAATAGAATGCCAGTAATTTGCTGTATGCTAATGTTTTTGGTTTTGTTTTCATGAAAGCATATGTGTAAATATGTAGAAAGCATATCCCATCCAGAGAGTATCTAAGCTGAAATTAGTTCAAGACCATAAGCAGGGATTGTTGTCTTCTGCATCCTTGGTGAACCCTGGGCATTTTTTAACACCTGCTGTTAGTTAAAACAGCAGACAAAGCTACCTACTCTAAGTCTGATTTTCACTAGGCTATTATGCTAAGACATAAGGTTGGAAAAGATTAACCTAACACTGCCAAGTGCATTGCTACCCTGTAGGAGTGGTTGTATTAATGACATGCTGTTAGTAATTTCAGGATCCCAGGAAGTTCATAGGGACCAGTATGCAGACAGGTGTCCCATCTTACCAGTGAGAACAGTTAAGCAATGATGATAGAAAAGGGGAATTGAAAGGAGCCAAAATTGAGCAAAAGGCATGCCTCAGGTATGGCACAAGCTTTTTGGGCATTCTTAAGGACAATTTAGTAGCATCAGAGAAAGATGGATATGGAGGGCTTGGGTATACTGAGCTGGTAGAGACACTGAAATGGTTCATGAAAGATGTGGCTGAAGCTGTTATAAGGTACTATTTGAGAAGCAGGATTGCTGAATGAAGGTGGTGAGCTGTTACATGTCTCAGGAACTGGCAAAGGGGCTAAATGCTTTTTCAGTGAAGAGCTACTGGAAAATGTAGGAATTGGGCAGGTGAATTAAATATGCAAGGATTACTTTTTAGCCCTGGATATTGGAGGTGCACTCTGCCTGGTGTAAAAATCTGCTGTAATGAAATTTAAAAAGAATACTAGCTTTATGGTAATAAATTTTTCATCATTCCTTAAACTGAAATATGTGGAAGAAGAGGTTTTCTTGGACAGTATTTCATGGAGTGATGGAAGGCAAAGGAAAACACTTCTGTCCCTTTTGTCCTTTTTTTGCCTCTTTCCTGAATTTTAATGTATCACCAAATTAAGTCCTCTTAAATGGTGTGTGTGAAAATAGACAAGCTAATTAAGTGTGTGGACTCCAGTATGCCTTTATCAAAATGCTGTGTGCCTTTTGAAATAACTTTAAAATGAGCATATTGATACTATGCACATTTTGAGAAACTTGATGGAAGGGAGATAATCAATGAGACTGCAGTATTTGGGTGCAAATATGTAGGAATTGCATTACAGGTGAGTTCCTTTAGTAGGAAGGTGCTGTATGATTAAGGAAAATGGAATAAAGTAAGATGTGTGTTAATTTATGTGGATTGAAATAAACCTTAAAAGGGTTTTAATATTGTAGCTGTTCTGTTGGCTGTTCAATAATGTAGCTGTGCTGTTGACCACATAATCAGAATACTGACAGTTCTGTACAATGCCAGAAGACATGAAAAAGGAAAAAGCTTTGGTAAAAGTAGTATGGTTCATTTACTCTCAAGAGAGAGAAGGAGGGCCAAATCTTACTACTTAATGTGTCAAAGAGACAATATTTATTTCAACTGTCAAGGATGTTTTTGATCATCTGCCTCAATGTGCAAAGAGGAAATTCTAATCTTAAGCAATGCAGGATGTCTGGTTCAATATGTTACTTGGCAATCATCTTGTCAACATTACCTGTGTTGTATTGTTCTAACATTCCTGTATGAGCTGAAACATCCCCAAAAACTAAATTGAGCCTCACAGACTCAGGTAAGCCAATTAAGAAGCAATGAAGAGGTGAAGCTGTGACAGTGAGTCATGCATATGTCAAGACAGCAGATTGGAGACTTCGAAGTAACATGTCAAAAAACCCAAACTTTAAAAAAACAAACCCCAAAAGAATCTACAGGTTAAATCAAGTGACAAAAACTGATGATAGTAATATTGTCATGGGCAGAACTGTTTGAAGAGTGACAGATTTAAAATTAAAACCTCAAGGTAATTACTGATACATCACTGACAGTGGGAAGCATGTGCGGAATGCTGTAGTCCATTAAGTGACCAGAACATCAGGGAGTTCTTCTGGAAGGTGCTGTTACAGCAGACAATCCACAGGAGCTTTTTGCAGGAGTGTTCACTGTGGAAGACTGAATTCTCAGACTGCAGAATTTTTTGCAGGTATGTACAAGAGAATATGTCTCTAATTAGTGTGTTGAGACCAAATCAGTATAAATAAATAGATGGACATCATGCAAACCAGCTAAAATTCGCTCAACTTGTAAAGTACCTCAGATATGGAAATGTCAGATTTTTTTGTGAGATATATGTAATCCATCTGTCAGGCTGTGTGTACTGGAGGAGTGGAAGATGCAAGTGGTGACCACAGTGACCTAGGAGAGAAGTAGAACTGGGCATTTCAAGAAAGTGAAGTACCATAAGGATTCTTTAATGCCTAAATAAAGTAAAAAAAAAAAAAAAAAAGACTCTTGTAGCTAGAAGTCATGCTTTGCAAAGCAGTTAGTATCCTTGGAGGGGGAGGTGGGGAGAGGAATAAGTATATGGCTGGTGTTGTAATGCACTTCGATTTATAAAAAGCATTTGACAAGACCTCCTGCCAAAGGCTTTTAAAGGAAATCAGCTGCTGTGGATTAAGAGGAACTGCCTACTGTTGTATTAATGACAGGCCAGAAGATGAGAAAATGGTAAGACTAAATGATCAATTTCCACAGAGGTCTTTCCTATGGGATCTTCAAGGATATGTGCCCTCAGCAAATTCATGCGTATTCTAGGCAAAGGAACAAAGTATGCTGACATTCACCTAGGAATAAAAGATCAAACGAATCAAAATTAATTGTGAGACGTTCAAGAAGATTTTCAAAATGGCAAAACTGGAAAGTACGCTGGGATTCACCATTTGCTAATTGTAATGCCTGCTGTGGGAGGAGCCTGAAAACAATTCTGATTATGTGTCTGCTTCAACAGACTCCTAGTTAGTTGTGAGCCTTTGGCAGAAATTTTGTTGTTATTGTGGGTCATTCTTTGAAGGTATAATCTTTGTGCTCAGTAGTTGTTTAAAAAAAAAAAAAAAGAAGAGAAAGCAAAGGCAGAAATGTTTAGAAAAGGAATAGAAGGTGGAACAGGAAACATCCTTGTTATTCCTTAGTGTACTGTATGCTGTATCCATCTTTGGTCACTGCCTCAGATTATGAGTAAAACTAGTAATGGTGACTGGGATAATCACTGTGGCACAGCTTTCATTGGAGAGAAGGGTAAACAGGATTGAGTGGTGAGACGAAAGTTTGTGGGTTACACTAAAGCAGGAGGTTCTTCTGGAAAAGGGACCCAAAGGGTATGCCTCTGTTTTTCTTGTTTTTCTTCCCTCTGTCCCTGCCAGCCACCACCCCTGCCCACCACCCCCCCGCCCCATAAGCACCCCCACTTTATTGCAAGGTAGTTTCCATTACATGGATTACTGTAGGAGTATTGAGATATACTTTGCAGAGGGGATTTCATGGAGAGGATCACAGATCTTAGAGAAGAGTCCTGATTGGTTTAGGAACTAATGATAATATAAGAAAATAAAGCACTGAAAATATAGCTAAACTTTCAAGGCTGTCATGTAGAGTATCAGTAATTCTGCTGTCTATGAATGATAGTGTCCTGTATAAAACTTTGAAAATTTTGGTTTCCATTATCTACATATAACAATATAAATGTGGACTAAGTTTGGCAGGTGAACTTTGAAACGTGAAAAACAGCGTTCTTAATAGAGGTATTAATCACCTACAGCTCTGATTACGTACATCAGGAGAAACTGTAGTAGAAACTCTTCAAAACTGGAGTATCTCTAATTTAATCACCTTCCTTCAGGCCTGAAGTGACAACTTTGACCATAACTCTCACCTTCACAAAGGGAAGGGTTGTGTTTCCTCTTCAGAGACCTTGGTGAGTGTTCTGAGACATGTTCATGGCTAGAGCACTGCTGCTTTTGTGAAGAGTACAGGTGTTACAACTTCAGTTGTGAAAATACTTGTGTCACCTTGAATGATTCACCGAATGGACAAGCAGAATAGTCTCGTCCCCTTAAGGCATGGCAGTTGATGACCACCTACTGTAGGCTGCTGTCAGGTATTACGGGTGGTAGGAGAAAAAGCTGATCATCCAGTGTAAGCTGCCAGGAACTAATTTTCATTTTAAATTTTATGTAAAGAAGTGAGATTATTAACCCTTCTTTTCCTTTTCACAAATTGCTAACAGATTTCTGAGCAGTTTTAAGCGAAATGTGTGAAGGGAGATAAAACGGATCGCTTTTAAGTGGGGGAAGAAAAAAAGGCTCTAAACTAATCAGGGATAGTCTGATACAAATGGAGGATTTCTTTTTTCTTTGCTGCATTATAAATAGCATCACAAGAGAACTGCTTTTGAAAGATTGTGATTCCTTCTCAAATTTGTGGAAAAAAATTATAGTTGAGACTTCTGGTATGCTTGAATCTATTAGAACTGAGGATCATCTGCAATTCAATGAAATACTAGCTTTTCTCCATATAGAGTAAATTACTTAGCAATAAAATGTAATTATGCAAACTGGATTTTTGATTTAGTGTTTTTTTTAAATCTTAGTATAATTTCCTGATCTAACTTTGTTGAATTGGATGTCTGTTTAACACTGTAAACTTATTTTTTCACTTAAACTTTTGCTGAACTGACACAATAGTCAATTTTTGTATATGGAGATGAGAATTGACCATCCTCTTTTAATGACTGATGCACTGGACTCTCTATCTTAACAGTAAAAGTCACCTAAATATTAAGCAAGCTCAATACAGATATCTCAGTTAAAATTTTTTGAAGTCATGTGAAGAATATTTTTCTCTGTAAAGAAAACTCAGCTTTTACAAAAGCCTGTCAAATGTTTCCTCTGTTAGTAGTCATTGTTGGACGTGCAGAGCAATTTGAAGAACAGGACTCCTGCAGCACTGCTCTTAAGCATTTGGAGGTATAGAATTTCTTCAAGGCTTTCTGTAGAGAGGAATTAAACTCTAGCTTAAAACAGTCTAATCCACACCAGATACAGATTTTTTTGAATAAAAATGAAGTTTTTCAGTCTTTGCCCTGGTTGTGTTTACTGCAGAAGTGATTTACAAACTTTTCTTAGTGTAAGTTCAAATATTCATTGGTATTCTGCAGTTGCAACTTGAAAAATCATGCTTATATGCAGATTTTGTTAGCCTGTGCAAGAATTTGTGTGGAAATAAGCTATGATAGCACTAAGATTGCAGAGGGCATGAAGAGGTTCACCTTTAGGGACTATGACTGTTGTTAATAATTTTTTCCAAGGTAAAAATCTTTGGCTGCATTTGCAGTTTGCGCACCAGTCTGGTCTCTAGGCAAAATGCTTCATGAAATCAACCCTGGATAATTCCTCATTTGTTTGAATTGTCAAAATGTCTATTGAAATACTTAGAATTCCTATTGTTTTGTTTGTTAAGTTTGACAATGTACTGAAACATGACTACTTAATTGCTTCTGTTCATTTTGTCTCCTTTTTTTTGTGTGGTTTACCATTTACATAGTAAACTTCTTAAGCCCTTTTCCTACTTAAGTGTTGTTAAATCGACTAATGCTGTGTAATGTGGGTCACTGGCTACAATGATGGATCCAACTTAATTATATGAACAGAAGGAATGATATGAAGAGGCAAGACTGGTATACTTTCTGAAAAGTAGGCTTTCAACAGTTTTTGCTTTCTTAATGCTTGGCATATTTTCCTTACTTGAAGGCATTGCGTACATTGAGCAGTTGAGATGTAAAAGATGTAAACTCAAAATACCTTCCTGTAAGGACAGGGGTCAGACTGATCTTTTTTTTTTTTTTTTTTTTTCCTTTCCCCTCCCCTGCCCCACTCAGAATAAGCCTTGGTAATTCTGCTGTCAGTTTAGGTAGCTGTATTATTATTGGAGGATGTAGGTTTACATGCCTTTCTGCTCATGTCAGTGCAGAAATCTGGAGAATTGTGGATAATCATGTGGCTCACAGAAGGATTAGCATTTCACAGGGAATATCCTCTCAAAGCTGAAATCACTGTTCTCTAATGTGTGGAAAGAACATGGTTTCATATTATTTTGAGATAACTTCTGGGGCCATTGTTAAAATCAAGTATAGAAACATTAGTGCAAGTATTTGTATCAGTGCTCATAAAAGAAAAATCTCTTTAGTTGTGGCAGAAATGTTACATGTTTACTGCCACAAAACAGAAAATGCCCTTGAAAAATGAGATAATCTTAGAGATGCTTATGGAGTATGAAGTAAATACCTTATCTGTGTATTGTTTGTCAGTGCCACTCAGCAGTTTGCTAGTAGAGCACATCTTTTTTTTAAAAGAATTTCCATCTAGAATAAGATTCTCTATTAGTCTTGCTTATAGCTTCCTTTTTAACATGGTATCATATTTACCAAGAACTTCATTTCAGTAGCATCCAAATGTGTCAGGTTTATATGTGAAGAAGCATCATTTTTCCTACCTATTTGCTGGTTTTGTGTTCACGACTCCTCTTCCATTATTTTTCCCCCCTTTTCATTCCAGCCTCTTGCTTCTGGTATTCAGTAACATATTGATGTCTCACAGATACTAGTCTTGCCTGGACAAGCTCAGGAGTTGCATAGAAAATGACAATACGGGGCCCATTGATCTTCATATCTTCAGGGCACACTTCACTTCTTGAGATTATTTCCTTCCTCAACGTTAATTCTTTTGTCTCATTCTATGTATGATGCATGTTTGTTCTTATGGCCATGCTAACCTATTTTCTTTGTTCAGCATGTATTTTGTCGAAGTTAGTTTTGAATGTTGTATCTATTTCTTCTTGTTTCAGAACAGTAAAATTCTTCCTTCTGATGTTTATCTATGGTGAACAGTCATGTCTGAAGAGTGCTTAACACTGCTAATAAAATTAGGCAGTATTTTGTAAACTTTGTCTCGGTTGACTACTAAATAAGCTTTTGTGGAAATGTTTTAATATAATTGTTGTATTTATTGCTATGTCCACACAGTATACTTTCTGTGTGTTCCTACTATCTTCTCAGCTGCCTTGGTCATACACATTGGTATTGTTCCTGGGTTTTGGATATTTACATAGATATATTTGTGTGTGCAGTTAAGGTGGGGTTTAAAGCCTTGTTTACACTTCAAGACAAGTCCTGATCCAGCCACTTTTCAGAGAGAGTGTGCAGTCAGCCTCAAGTTAGGTCATCTGTTGGTGTAAAACATGTTCCTTAGTCTTCTGACCCTTTTGTCCATTCGTTTTCTTATGACCCAAGAGCTGTCTGCCTTTGAGTCAAAGACAGTTCAGTTTTGGTGGTATGTGGCTCATTGTACCCAGAGAGCCATCAAGAATGCCTGGCTGTGATACTGTTAGCATCATGCTTGGTAATTGTGTTAAAGTTTAGCTGAAGTTTTAGTGACCCCTAATGTTGCCCACAGCCATTGAATAACTGGCATTTGGTTGTCTCTGAGTCAAATACTGCTGGAAGCCAAGAAATGACTGGACATGGCACTTTGTGCTATGGCCTAGTTAACAAGATGGTGATTAGTCAAATGTTGGACTCTATGATCTTGGAGGTCCTTGCCAACCTTAATGATTCTGTTACTCAAAGCCAGCTATAAATATTTCAAGCTTACTGGTTATACCTCTCACAGGTAGGCCATTATTATAGTGGAGACTTTTGAATGTGTTAATCTTGATAAGACAATCCCCCCAAACATTATTTGTGGATCTTTCAAAGGTTGAAGTGGGAATCTTTCCATTAGCCACAGCTTAGCAAGTTCAGACAGGTATGCTCATTTTTTTTGCTGTGGTTTTCTTCACCAGCATAACTGGTTTTAACTAGAAAACTCAGTGACTGTAGCACACAGTGTCTTCTCCAAAAGGCACCATCACCTTCTGAGGCAGAAGATAGTTCTGCAGAATTGCCCTTGGCCTCGCACTCCTTACCTGTGTCTCGGGGCAGCAGCTGTGTAGTCAGGAACAAGAGTGCTTTTGTCCATCTGTACTGACACCATGACACAATGTTGACTTGATCATACAGAAGTGAGAATATTAATGTCTTGGAGGCTATGAATGCTCTTAACAGGGAATTGGAAGGGAAGAATAGATTGCCTTACAGACAGTGATGATGGTTTGCAGGTTGCCTCTAATTCGTCACCCCTCTTGGCCCTGAAAATATTTTGTAGAAATCCTATTGCAAAACTAAGGTAATTACAATGTAAGTATAATTACAAGAGGATGTTTATGAGACTTCTGACATGGTACGTCATCCCCATATGATACTATGGGAATACTCCCAGTCTCAGACACTGTTTTCTTGCGCAGGAGTCCACCTGTACCTTATGGACAGGTTTTTGTTTAAGCAAAGGCTATGCCACTTAGACTTGGTTTTTAACTTTGGGCTTTGTTGTTCAGCTGAATACTGCCACTCATCCAGGAACTTAAAAGTAATTACTATAAAAAGTTTAAGTTTAGCTGTGGTAGCCCTTATCCCCATGGAGTATCCTCAATGGTAGCCAGTGATATTTTAATAACTATGGTTATTGTTCTGCAGCTTGAATATTTGAAAAGTTTAGGATTGTAGTATTAATGTATTTTGCTGTTTTTCTTGGTTCCAAAGTTGTTCCATAGCAGTTAGAAAAGGCTGTGCTACTCCTTCATTTTGAGATGTTTTTGATATAATGTATGTGTGCTAATCTTCAGCTGTGAGGCTGTGGCCTTCTAGGCTTACATAACTGAAATAAGCAAAGTCTGAGCTTGGTCCATTTGTTTGATAAGTGCATTAGTTTTTAGTTCTGCCTTATTGCTAGCTCTGAATGCACAATACCTATATCCAATAAATACAGATGTATAGATGTAGCCATCTGTTTAGTCACGTTTGTAAGCAAAAAGTCTTCTGGCATGGAAAAATATTTTAAGTATAGACTAGATAAGCAATTAGAGATGTTACGAATGGTACAAATTTTCTAGTGAAGTAGATATCAGGTGATTTCCCCCCACCCCTCCAAAGCCCTATTCTGAAATGTTCTCAATAGACTGCCATTTCATAAAATAGTGTCACGTTATTTCAAGTGAGTATGTTTCTGTAATGAAAAATATTTGAGAAGCTTTAGCATTCCTCCAGTGGAAGTAATATGCAGATTGGTGGGGATTTAAAAAAATTCTCAGTAAGAGATCATGTGTCTCTGAGTGAATGATTAGTAGTACCTCCTCCCAGCCCTGATTGCCTTTTGGCATTTATTCTTTCTTATAAAGTTCCATATTTCAGGCAGCCAGCATCTGTGTTATCCATTTGCCAAGTTCAAGAGCTGTTAGAACTTTTTTCCCCTGTTGGAGAGAGTTTTTTTATTATCCTCTTCCAAAAAAACCCCAAACATACAAACAACAAAACTTTGCTTCTTAGTTTGGAAATCCTATTTTAATTTTCAGGCAAACTTTACAGACAATGTATGTCTGTTCATATAAAGCAAGCTGTTATTTAGTATTGATTTCTTTTTATTATTTTGTATTTTAGAGGACAACCACACCTTTCTTCACACTGAAATTTCATAGATTTATAGATTTTCCTAGATGGGTTAGTTTCTTTAGATCCAGAAGGCTCTCTGATTATTGATACAGCTCTGTTGTGTGCCTGCTTTCATTTGAGTTGATCTTTGTTTGAGTAAGGAAGGCCAGAATCATACTTTTTTTCTTTTTTTTTTTTTTCAGATGCCACCCATGCCTTGCACAATAGTATCAGTACAGTACTTTCTCTATAGGCAGCATCCATCATCTGACCTTCTCCCAGCTAATGAACTGCCAGTTTATAGTCACAGCTTTGCTGTTAGTCCTCAGAAGTGCTTCAATTTATACTCTGTATGATTAAATTTCACTGCTTTTTTTACTACAGTTTTCAAGGTGTTCTATCTATAAAATAGATGTGTTCTATACAATATCCCAGTCTTCGTTTGGTGCCCAACTTTGCATTGTCATCAAAATTTACCACTATTCTGTAACACATTTCCATAGTTATTTACAGGCCCTAATCCTGTTTAGTCCACTGCTGTAGTAGATGTACTTTGTTTTGCTGGCCAGCCTGCATGGTTGCCATGCTGAGTGTCAACCAGACCCATTGCAACTTTCAGGCCTTCACTATCTGTCACTTCTCCACAAAAGGGCAGATTTCTTCTTCTACTTTGAATTTCGTTTGGTCCACTGTAGTAAAACACAAGAAGGTAGAACCATAAAATTGTTTAAGTTGAAAATGACATCTGTGATCATCACGTCCAACTGTTAAACCAGCACTGCATAACATGCTGTATTTCTTTTGTTCTGGTTCAGAAGAAAAAGGAAGATTTGAGATTCTCCATTTCTGGAATATAAAACACTACCCTCCCCTCAATCAAACAGTTCATGTAACACTCGTAATCATTTTGGGGGAGTGATACAGAAATAACACTTCATACTGCAGTGCAGTGTGTATTCCTGCTGCTGGGTTGGTCTTGGACCTATCTTGTGGTTCTGTTACTCTTTAGTAAAAAGCAGCCTAAAAGCTGCTTTTTTGTGTTGACTCACTCTGACCTGTAGTGGGAAGGTTCTCAAGGTAAGGTCTGCTTATGATCAGATATTTTTTTGCCTTTTGTTAGAATTGCATGTCAGCAAACAATAGGATGAGCCAGCTTTGTTGCCAGAACAGTGTGAGACTTTGATGGAAGCTTTTTGTCAGTATGAATGCAGAAAAATCCTTTCAAAAGAGGAGGACAATAGAAAGAAACTTCTCTCAGCTGAAATGGGTAATATAAACAGTGAAACAGTAGAGAGGGATTTATTAAAATATTGATACTTCTTAGGGAAAAGTTCTCATGCATGGCAGCCTTGAGAGGAGGAAAATATAGAGATGGAACTGCAATTTGTGTTTAGAGATCTTTTCATGTCTTAAAAAGAAGATATGAACCTTTCTGTTCAGGTTTTGGTGTTTGCTTTATTTCCCTTTCCATGTATCTAGGTTGTGGCAATTTAAACTGTAATAAAGATTGAGCAGTGGACACATTGCATAAGAGGATGCTGCTTGTATTATGTCTGGGTGATTTAACAGCTTATGCTACAGCTTCCTTTTCCTTTGTGGAAGAGGAGCCATTTTTATTAATGAGAACTTTTTCATCTACAATAATCCTGAATCATTTCCACCATAGCTGTTTAGATCATGTTATTTTGAATACAGTTAGGAATGAAGCTGTATAAGAAACTTGAAACACTGATTGTTTTTAACTCAACACTATATTTAATATGATGATCCAATTCAAAACTTTTCTGATGCCTAGAGTAAAACCTTCAGTATTTGCAATTTGTTTTTGCAGATAAATAGATTGCATTTTCTCATTTTGAAAATGTTTTTTAAATATTTATGCCTTAATATGAATAGAAATCTTGTTTGTTCCAACAGCTAAGTCTTACTTTCTCTAACAGTTGGAACATTGTTAACTTCTAATCTCTTATTATGCTCTTATTAAAAGAGCACAGAAACTGAAGCTTGAAATTCCAAGTACTTCGCTTTCCCAAGCAGAAAAAGGTCAGCATAGTCCCGTAACAAAGCAGTTTTATTTTGTTTGTGTTAACATAGAGGGAAGGGGTAGAAAATTTCTTTCAGATTTGTAAATGAAGCAGTATTTAGGAAATAGTCTGTACATGATAAAATAACACCGTACATATCTTGAAACAGAGAGTACATGGGGTTGTGCTTTTCTTATAAGGCAAGTGACTACAGTGAACATTGGACAAGTTTTGAGTGTGAGTGATGGTATTGCATGGAATGGCAGCAAAGTTTGAAAAGAGAGAGAGCATTGTTTTTTCTGTAGAATCAACATGTATCTATGAAAATCAGTTACTACACTGTAAACATTTTTTGTTGTGGACTGTATCTTCTTTACTGCTTCGGACTTAATAGTACCTTAACTGTTGAGGGACAGAAGAATTTATTCATGTATATAACAAGAGTTAAAACATATCTGAGATGCAGATGTCTTTCCATCAGTACAGGTAAGGTTAGGCACACTGTGAGAGTCTTACATAGATTTTTTTTTTTTTAAATTATTTTTTTTTTTAGACTTGTTCATACCATGTTTAAGTGATGGGAGTGATCATGTGTTATGTAGAGAGAAGCAATGATGGAGGAGTGAAGTTGATGTTGTTTTTTTGTGCTGTATAAAATTGAGATGTGTAAGGGTTTTGAAGGCCTTAAATACCTGACTTCAAGAGTGAAGTATTTTTAATGATTGGTATGTGTTCCACATACCAATGTAAGGTATGCACAAGGTTTTGGTGATGATAGTCGTTGTCAAGTCACTGCTTATCTGAAAACTTCTTTATTTCTGTCTCTTTAGCTTATCAACTTAGATATGATATGAAAAACACATCAGTTACCTGGCTTGTTTTATGCCTTCAGTGATGTGCAGTGGAAAGCTGTCCATGCAGATTTTGTTTGTGGAAATGGTGTTACATAAGTTGTTCTGATGACCTCAGGTCCAATAAGGAATGAGCGTTAACATTGTGTCATTGACTGACTTTACGGTGACTGTAAGTGAAGAATGGTATCATATGTAATTCTGTCTCGTGGTATACACATTCCTAGTAGAAGTGATGCTGGTAAGCGGAAGGTCCTTCATAAGGCTGGAGTGTTTCATCTGTGCTTGAGGCTATTTGTGTTTTGGGCTTTATTTTGCTGTTGTTTTTTTCTGGACTGATGGAAACAAAATCAAGGACTTCATGTTAATTCGTGCTTCCATGTCCTTCTATCTGTGTGGTAGGTCCTTATTATTGATGTGTAATGTAGAAGAAGTTATCCACACTTTGTCAACTTCCAAGTATGTTTGTTATGCCTAAAACGTGCTTCAGAATCTTCAAAACTTTACATAGAAATAGACACAATGAGCAGACAGGATTTACCTGACAACATACTACATAGCTTGGCAAAGTCCATCAGCCTTGTGAATTTATAAGATTAGCAGTGTTTTTGTAACAATCTGTGGCCAAACAGCTGTTCCTCCTTTGCCCTTTTCTGGTGGACTTCTGTTTATGCTTGAAAGTTGGATGTTGAAAGTTCTCTGACTTTGGAAATTGTTCTGCTTGTGTTCTCTAGAGCCTGAGCTAGGGAATCTTTAGATCCTGCTCTGAGGTTTACTTGCTCAGCATGTATAGTTCTTTTCCTTTTGTCTTTTTCCTTTTCATTTATCTTAGTTGGCTGTTTGGTTTTATATTTTATGTAGCTAAGAACACATGTAATAGCTCAAGCTGAATAAGTTATTTTTTGTTTTAAATGTCAGAAACTTGACATGCAGTGTCGGTTCTTGGCTATGTCTGGTAGTGGGAGAAACACAGGAAAGTACATTTGGCTAGATGTAAGTGATGATGAAATTAGTGAGTTTTTTCCTAGGGTAAGAAAAGGTATTGTGTTTTCCCTTCTCAGAGTAATTGTTAAAGCTCAGAAATAGTATTGGTGTTTAAATGATCTCTAGAAACCCTCTGTCAAGAATTGCTTTGTGTACTGGTGTAATTCTAAGCAAACTGAAGGACTTTTTAGTGCCTTTTTTTTTTCCTATTCCATTTTTTTGAAGGGAAGAAGCAGCAATGTTTGTGAAAGCACCTTCATGTTATCTTATTTGGCCTATAAACACAGTGCTGACCCTTAATCCTGGTGTATTGGTGTTGAATGTCCATCCAGGGATGTTGGAAAAGAAAGCTTGAACAGTTTTAGAAGGCTTGAACAGGGAAAGGAAAGTGTCTGGAGGGTGTGTGAGTTTCAAAATGTTTTAAAATGGACATCTGCTAATCAAGTTTTCAATTTCAAGTTTTGGAAAAGTAGTAATAATCTCTTTAAACCAGCCTCACATCACTTTTGTCAGATCTTATTTGCATCATTAAATGTAATTGTTACAATTAGAGCTAACTTGCAAAAGCTGTTACCTGTTCACATTAATACAGGGCAATGGGAAAAAATAAAGAAATATATTTGATGTGTATTGATTTATTACTTGCTGTAACTTGAAGGAAAGTGTTTTATATGGGTCTTCTCATTTATTTATTAATTCCAAGGAATTGCGAAGGTGACTTCTTTTCTTAGCTTAGCCTTGTTCTATAACCTAGAGAATTTTTGAACTAAGGTGGTGGGACAATCCAATAAATGTCATCATTTGACTGAATTTAATGTGAGCTCCCTGGAGTGGAACTTCTCAAATCAATAGGCTTTAGAGCCACTCATTTTTGAAGGAAATGGCACCAACCAATAATGACAAGCTAGCAATAAAAGGGGAATAGCCTTTTTGGAGAGATTTCAAAAGAATAAAAGTGTTTGTAGATTTTTTGGCATATGATCATTTCAGAGACACAGGAAGTACTTAACTGATACTGAAGAGACCAAATCTCAGAAAGCTGGCTAATGTTGGCTCTATATGCAGTGTCAGAGATGTTGAGATTTTTGAAAGATTATTAAAGTTGCCGTCCGCAGTTAGATGCATAATATTTTAAAGTAAAATACAATTTCAGACCAGTCTCCAGTGGCCATTGCTGTACAGTGTCAATACACCATGCCCAAGTTCCAGAAGCATTTGGAGAATGCTCTCAGGCATATGGTGAGGTTCTTGGGGTGACCTGCACAGGGTCAGGAGTTGGACTCAATGATCCTGATGGGTCCCTTCCAACCCAGCATATTCTGTAATTCTGTGATTCTGCTAGTATTGAAGTATGAGGACCCTTAAAATGATCAGCAGCATATAATTTAAAATGATAATAAGGGGAGGGAAAATTCCTTGCTTAAGCATTGATTGGAGTATGTGGGTATCTGTTAGGCAAAGGAGTTTTCCAACATGAGCTGCTTCATGTGACCTTGTCCCTTCCATCTCCATTGTCTAGCCCACTTGCCTTTTCATGTGCATATGAAAACTTTCTAAAAAGTTTGTCTTATTCAGCTCCCTGACCAAATGCAGAAGATTTCTATGAGGGTGATACTCTGGGGGAGTTTCTGCAAGGAGACAAAATGGAAAACATGATCGTAACCTCTATGGACTCTCAGTAGATCTGAAGCAAGCAGCTTCGTAAGTTGGACACAAATAACAACACTGTTGTAGAGACATGATATTTTTGTTGTGTGTTGGTCTTGAGTAAAACACTAGTTATTTCTCAAGTACTCAAAATTGAGATGTTTTCTAAACCAGTTAATTTCAATACTGAGTTTATAGATTTGTAGCCAAGTGACTTCTAAGAATAATTACTACTATGAAAGTGTAAGCAGCTTTCAAAGAAAATTGCTACAGTTCTTACAGGACCAACAGGTCACTTTTATACTTAGGACTTAGCAAGTCTTCCTTTTCACAATATCTCCAAGTCTTTCAACTGTGATACTAGGGGAAAAGTGAAAGCATGCAGTTTGTTGTTTTGTCTTTGCTCTCTGTTAACAGTCCAATGGAAGCATTGCTCCTTGGAAGGACATACCTTTGCTTTTATCTAGAACTAAGGCATCATTTTACAGCCTTTTTATAGAGTATATGGGAGGGATGACATAGGTTCTAATACAGATGATTTGACATTTTTTTTATTTACTCAGATTTTATAGTATTTGCTTTGTTTTCACTAAAGATTTTGACTAAATTTATACAAATGAAATTGTGTGTGCTCTTTGGCAGTTAGTATGTAACTGTTTCAAAGGTACAGTGAGTCAAGAGAGGATGTGTGTATGATGTGTATGTGCAAAGGAAATCTGTACTGGACTTGTCTGCAGGAAGTATTTTTATAGCATATTAAGATGATTTGGAGGTGTAGCTCTCTGATAGGACTTCTTTGTAGGAATTGAATACTTTTTATTTGAAAATATTTATATTAAGTGCCAATACATTTTGCCATAGCTTCTATACTTTCCAATTACTCTTTTTGTAAATGTAAAAAAGTACTCTGCAAATGAACTCATCAGCTGTTGAATAGCCTTCTGTCAGTGCCCTTGCAAAAACATCTGGGGGTCTTGTTTCTAGAAGCTTGCAGCTGAATTCAGTTTTATCCCAGCTATAATGCTACATCTTCACTGTATAAAACAACAAAAACACCACTCAAAGCTGAAATTTCTTATGGACAATACCCAAATAGTCAACATATCTCCTTAAGAGTTATAATCTTTTTTATTCAAAACAATGGCAGATTTAAGTCACTTGTGATAGAACTTGCCACGCAACATCGTTACTTCTTGTGTGTACCAGACCTTTGTCAAACTGATGTGAATGTTACTTTGCTTCTAATGGTAGGTCCAGTGCCATTTCCACCTCACAGTGCCCCATTGACTAGAGGCAGTGGCTCAGCTGAAGTCAAACGTTCCAGCTGCCACCGGATACCCTCTTGCATAAGCACATAATCAACTTACATTAAGAAACAAAGTAAGTAATTATCTCTTGCTATCAGAATACTTACTACATTTGAATTCAACTTAAAATGTGTAATTGATCCCTTAGGAGCCACGTGTACTGAAAAAAAACCAAACCACAACAGGATAGCTGGTAGATTCCCAATCCTGCCCTGCACCAGACCAACAGTATATGTCTGCTTCCAGAGACATGGTTGTTGGATATGGTATCTGATGTGGCAGAGCCTCAGATGCAGTCATATTCTAAAAAGTAAAATAAGTGTGAAAATATTTTCTGCTTTCCTGGGTTTTAGTCATAGCTGCTTATTTATAAGACAAAACGGTGAGTTTCCTTTTTTGTTTGTACTGTGTCTCCTAAGACAGTTCAGATTGGGATCTGTGCTTGATTTTCCCTCTGTCCTTTTTAAATGTAGTTGTATTTTATTTCTGAGGAATTGTCCAATAAAATGCCTGCTAAAACCAAGAAAGAGTAAATGTTTCTACACTGCAAAAGTAAATTACTTTCCCTTCCTGAAATTCTCTCTTACTTATAGATTAAATCTTCTTATATTTAGAGAAGGGGGAAAAAAAAGGAAAGTATTAGGAAGTAGACAGAAATAACTCCTATAAGACATTGTGCTACCAACCAGTACACTGCCAAGGATTACTTATCTCATTTGCAGTAATACTCCTTGGCCTATCACCTGAAGTTTTATTTTTGGTGCTATTATTTTAGTATCTTTCCCCATCTTCTTTGCCTGCAGGACAGCTGATCCTGTCAGCTGGATACATGCACTGAAGTGGGCAGCATGTCATCAAAACCATTTGGAAACAGGCAGATTTTACAAAATTGGTAATGTGCTCTTCTGCAGGAATCAAACATGCCTCTTTCACTAGGAGTGTATATTTGTGTCTATGGGTGAAGTAGGATTTGTGAAATCTTACTTTACTGCTTTCTTGGGGGAACAAAGGAGTCTAGAACAATAATTTCTGACTTGATTTGGGTGTTGCCTTTGGCTTTCAGTGTTCTTAAAGGTTTAAGGTAAAGAATTACCTCATAGAATAAATGTCTTACATGTGTAGACTTTTGCAAACACAGCTGTGACTGAAATTGGCCTGTTAGCCAATAAACTCATATTAGCTGGTTTTAGAGAGAGCATAAACTTGCCTTTCCTAAAATCACTGAATTCCAGGCATTCGTCTGTCAGTTTATGCAACCAATTTGCATGTGGAAGTTGTTTGGTCCAAACCTCTCTCAGAATAAGGACAATTTTACAGTTCATTGAACTTTGAAGTCAGTCATATTGCTCAATAAATCTGATACACACTTCCTTATTCACAGATATTATCAAATGATTGCAAAGTACAGAATAGTTGTGTATTTTTGAAATAAGTAATATTTGGAATATATGTTACATTATAGTAACAGTATTGGATATTCACTTTTAGACTTAATTTTCATTTTTGTCCTGCAGAAAGAAGTGTAAAAAAGGCAACGTAACATGACAAGTTCCAAATTCCCCATTGTTTCTCCTCACCTAGTTTTGCAGCACCTGAGGATTTGCAGTTTTAGGGGTTTTTTGCTTCTACTCATTCCAGAAATTCCTAGTCCAACAGAAAGAAAAAGATTGGGAGGCACACTGTTTTCTGGGCATGTTTTTGAATTGAATTGAGCTTTAAACGTAATTCTTTTACAGGAAAACCTGTCTATTGGACTGTTTTCAAAAACATAAGATTAAGAAAGAAAAAATCTATTAAAAATGTTTTCTCTCCTGTTGTAATAATTCCGTTTATTAAGTATGTGTATTCTTTTTAAACAGCAAAATGTTACCAAATGTGCTTTTTATGATTACCTAGCTGTTTCACTTTCCTTTAGCCTGTCTTACACATCACATTAAGACAGATAATCCTGATGATTCTGGTTCAAAGGTTTTTTGATACTTGTACAGTTCAAGTAATAGTTCTTCTATTTAAAGATGAATTGTTTGGGGCTTTTCTTCTAAGATAATCTGTCGTAGAGGCTATCCGTAAGTCCACTACACCTCAGGCTGGTTCCTGAAGGATCTGTAGGGCTTGTGATGTCCTTAGGTACCTAGATGCTTTTTCAGTTTTCCTGAATAGAGGTGTTCCCTGCTAGCACATACTGGAGTTTACTTACACTAGGGTTTCTCAAAATGTAGGGTGTGGGAGACTGTCAGTGTTCTGTAAGCTACTCTTGGCTAATGTTGGTTATCTTTCTGGTCTTCTGTTGAGGAGAAAATGTCGTTAGGGTTTCTTTCCCGTTTGTTTTCTTTGCTCGTCATCGATGAAGGAAAGGTCTGGCAGATCAGCTGTTGAAGTCTGAGAAGCATTTTTTTAGAGAGATTTTTAAGGATGTGAGCTTTTAAAGATGTGAGTTAATGTTGCAGAGTATACTTGTCTAGGGAAAAATATATATATATTTTTTTTAAGATTCGAGAGTCCTGAGAGAGAGGTTTATGGCAAAAGGGGACTATCCCATCACAAGTTGGTTTTAGGGATTGATGTATTGTAACTACTTGCCTCCATCCCTCCCCACATCAAAGAGCTCACAGCAGTAAATCAAAGCCTGGAAATAGATGGCTTCTCTTGTGTTCTTATGTATGCTTTTGGTGCTGAATAGAAACCTGCAGCATCAAAAGGTTGTCAGACCTCTTCTCTTTATCAGTGCATGGCAGACATGTGGAGCTTGAGATTGCACTTATCATCTCATCCCAGACAAACCTGCATAACCTCCTTTGCCTTTATTATCAAAATCATTGCAGCTCAGAAGGTGTTAATCTCAATGTAAAGTATAGTTCTAGACTTGATAGAAAAATCTTTCTTTAAAAATACCTTTTCTACATGAAGGACACAGAACAGTTTTGATATATTGAAGTGCAATGTGGACATTTATGCTTGCATGTGTAAATAAAAGAAGGTACATGGAACATTTGAAAGCTTTAAAAAACATGTCCCCCTTATTGTATAATTACAATGATACAAGCCTCAGCATTATTTAGGACTTTGTGTGTTCAGCTATACATAAATGCTGGGGTGTGTGATTTACATTTTAAATTGGGAAGTAGCTACAGTTTTTGCTAAAATAAAGTAATTTAAACCTTCTCTGCTTCTGACCAAGAGATGGTCTTTCATGCTGTACTTAGTATACTGGGGCTTGCCTTCTGGTGTGTTGGGCATACTATGTTGATCTTACTATGAGTTCCCTGGCTATCATTAATGTTTTTATTACATTTTACAAGTATGAAATGTTTACTCAGAGTGGCCAGTCATTGTGGATCAACTTCTAGTACCTTACAGGTCACTGACTATGTTGAAAAAAAGTGTTTTATTTAAGTGTTCCTCACCTTTGCTATATCAAGAGTTCTCTCTGTATTATTAATGATGTTTTTGTTTAAACTTCACCTAGTCTTCACTGAACTATTTAGGATGGTGAAAACCGAAAGTCTGTCCTTGATTTGCAGTGTCCTGCTTGTTCAGGGATTAGTTAAGTATTGGAGTTTTTCTAACTGTAGTTACTGAGGAGTTTAGTTACAAAACTTCATTTTCACAGTTTTGAATACTAAGCACTGACTATTTTGATTTCCTGAGTTTGTGATTTAATTACTTGTAGAATAGATGTCTTGGACTTTCTAGGTATTTTTTTAATAGTAACTGATGCTACCTTCTAACCAACCAGTCAATATTTCGTATTGTGACTAATTTTTTTGAAATGTTACTTATATTTTTCTTTATGTGACTACATATGACAAAAGAAATAGCTCTAATAAAATAATGGGTTTGTATGAATATCTGACTTTTAAAATACAACTAATAGCAGGTGCTGATAGTTTACTTTTAATAAGTATTTGACTGGTTACTGTAGCAGTTTGTGAAGTAATTCTTTTTGATGTTTGTAAAAGTACAAAGTTGTGAAATATTGTACTTCACATTGTTGTAAATCCTTAAATGTGTTTTTTGAGTGTAAAAGTAAATATTAAAAAGCTCACTGCATCAAAGGAATCATCAAGTAATATTTAATCTTCATGGAATTCAAGTTTCTCAAGTGCAGTGAAAACAAAAGGGATTCTAAAATCTTGTGGTTATTCATGTCATAAAGCTTTTTATGCATGATGAGTAGGTTTACTCATATTCCTGATGTGAACACTCAAAGGTAGCCATTGTCCTTCATGCCATTTTATAAGTTTAAAACTTTTGTCTTTCATCAGTGTATATTTTATCTGAAGTCAGATTTATGATCTTGATGCCTGCTAATTTTGGAAAATGTATAAGATCTTCACTTTTATGCATGAGGATTGAATGTGGCATTTCATCAGTAATACCTGTGTTATAGTAGGTAAAACTGTGAAATACTGTGTTTGGACTCTTACCTGAATCAGCACGACTTTTTCCATCAAATACTTGAACACATTGTATTGCTTTGCAGTATTGAAAGAAGCAATAGGTTAAAATTTCATATTCCTTTAATGTTCCAGAACTGTACTGGAATACTATTGTATAGTTATTTAAGAGTTTGAAGTATGTTGCAAGTTTTTCAAATAGCTCCAAATAAATGTTTCATCAACTTAATAACCATCAGTAATTATAGTCCTTCCTTGTATCAAAGGGTGTCTTATCTCTAATGTTCACCAAGCTGAATTTGCCTAACATGAGATCTGGTCCTGATGTGCAGCAAAAAGACATGGAGATGAAGGAAAATGCTAGGGATTTTGAACTGTAAAATCAAGATTCAAGATGAAGTATAGGGATTGCTGGCATTATGTTTTGTAAATACCACTCCAAATCAATTGCATATAGAAGAGAGATAATTTGCAGGTTGCATTGCAGGGAGTATGGCAAAATATAATTATTCATAGTAAAAATTTGCCTATTATTATTGTCATTTGGACTAATGCCAAGTCTTCCAGTAGATAAGTTTACCAGTAATGCAGGGAAACATTGTCATTTGCACTGTACCTTTTTACTTCTTTGAATAGTTCTTTAGACCAATACAGTCTGGCCTTAGTCAGGGGGAGTAAGTACAAGACTGGACTACATGAGCAAAAGCTCCATTTAAAAAATTGTCAAACCATGACACTTGCTAATTTTGCTGAGGATTTAGGTTTCCCCTTAGAGGTGTGCAAAACTAACAGGTAGTAAAGGCATAAGTTGTACAGATATCAGCAACATCCATGTGATAGCTTTTCTCTCTCATTTTCTTCTTGGGTTAGTTGCTTCTGATAAGCTTGCAACCTGTCCTTAAGTATGTATGGTAGCATAGGTACAGAAATACACTGGGAGGCTTATTTTTCTAAGTAGTCTTTGTGAGTGAAAAAATCCAAAAAGGTGTTACATAGTAAGTCGCCATTCATTAAGAAACTGTAGTTCAGTATCAGGTAAGTATAAATAGTTAAATATGTATAGGCATAGAGATATAAATGAATTTACAATAAATATTTTGGTGAATCTCCACTACAAAGATGTAGCATAATATCTGAATTATTATGAATGGTGCAGTTCATGTAACAATGTTTGGATGTTCTTTGGTCACTGAACTCAGTGACCTTCAAGACCAACATTGTACAAATTGTTAAATTTGTTGTATTATATGGTGATACCATGAAGTTCCAGCAGCTTCTGTCTGCTAGAATCATAACTTCACTAGCTCTGTATCCACTTGGGAATGAAAATCCTTCTGAAGTCTAACAAGAACTGACCACCAGGACAGTGAGTAGTTATTACGTGCAGTGAATTTGTGTTATAGATTTGAACATGATGATAGGGGTAACAATGAAGGAAAGTGTTTTCTTGGCAGCAACACTGCATTATATTTCTCTAGTGAAAGTGGGAACAGAGGTGTGCTCAGCTGTGTCGTGTTAGACAGCAGAGTGCAATACTTAACTAGGAATTGTTTTCAACCATTACTGGAACAATTTAGAAACTGGCAAACATGTAGATGAGGCATTTTGACAGCCCTTGTACTACGTATAAAGAAGCATAGGGAAGCCTGTATCTTTTAACTGTCTTTGTGGAATCCAGGCTGGAAATTTGATTATTCCCTTTTTGTTTACTAAAATCCTTGTAGGTGTTACCACTGTGACCAGTTCTGATCATGTTAATCTGAAGCCTGATGGTAATTTACTGTTCTAAATTTAAAGCATATTTTTAGAATATGTTCCCTTTTGAATAACCTGAAGCTCCTATAAAGATACCACTTAGGAGTGACTTCAGTTGCATCTAATCTTGTCAGTCTTGCCAATGTACGTTGTCTCCATATGCATTAACTTGTTCTTTTGAAAAGATTCACAGCAAGTGTTTTTTCTTGATTTTTTTCCCCCCTTAATCATTAAGTTTCTTTATTAGAAAGAAAACAAATAGTATGGTGTATCTGTTTTTATTACTTCTTTTGAATGAATGAAAGCAACCTGCTGCTTGGCTCCCTCCATCCTCCTGTTTCTTTAGAATCTGTAAAAATACTGTTTATTTAAAATTTCATTTAATTTTAACCTGAAATTTTTAATCTCTTTAGATTGTTTATTAATAAATTACTGCAAATAGAAGTATTACCTGGCAACTAAGAGAGTAAAGAAATCCCTGCAGATTCTGAAGTATCTGTATATATCAGTTTCAGTTTTGAGGGTTTTTTTTCCCTTTGTTGAAATTCTGCGTGGCCCTGAGAGGCCTTGGCATTTTGCCAAGGTCAAACCAAAACAACAGCTTTCCTTAAAAGTATCTTTACAGATACTCTTGAGTTTGACCAGCACTGCACACAAATATTAATGGCATTTAGTTGGCTTGCTGGAAATAAAATTGCTCTTGTTGTTTTGCAGCTTTTGTTAGCACCTAAGGAAGCTGTAAATTTTCTCGATAAACCTTAATTTCAGCTGTTGGTCTGGAGCTACTTAGAAATAAACTTGATTTTAAATTAATTGATGTGCTAAGTCTGTCAAATATCATGTGTCTTATGTAACACTTTCCCTTACAGTTTCTCTTATCACCTTTGTTTGCAGTATAGTTTGTTGCTCATTTGCCTTTCTAATTGTAAAGTGAGACACTCTTGAAAGGATTTCCATGTAGTGGTGGTTCTTGACTGGGACTGGGAAGACATGCAAGGAGGCACACTGTGTCCCTGTCCCACTGGCAGCAAGCAGCAAAATGTGTCAGAACCAGTACAGTGAGAGGAAGGAAAAGGAAGGAAGCAGAAGCATTTTTTCCATCTGTCCAGAAATTCACATATTTCACAGATGTACCTTTTTGCTGTCATTCCAGTAATTCCTTGAAATTGGCTGAAGATTGTATGTGTGACTGGAATAGGAGACCTTTATTTGCATCACTTTTATTGCTACTTTTCATTGAAATAAACAGGGAAAGTGAACATGATTCTTTCACCTGAAAAGAAAGCACAAGAATCACAAATAGCTATATCTAATAGGCCAGGGTGTCAGCAATATCTGGAATTTAAATTGACCACTTAGAAAAGATCATAATCCTGCTCAAATAACTGGGGTTAGTTTTTGTGTGTGTGAAACAAAGAATTACTGTAACTCTTTAGGAAGAACACAGATGACTGGCCTCGTCATCCAGGAAGTCAAATGATTCAACCACTCAAAATATAGAATATGTGGAATTCAGTTAAAGATGACATTCCAAACTGGAAATCAGGAACAAGAGTTGGACTGTCTACAAAGTACTGTACTGCAGTGTCCCATGCCAGCTCATGTGACATGACTGGAAAATAGGATGGGTTAGGCCAAGTACAGTGCCAAAGGAGGCATGTACTGGAAGGCTGAGAAAAAGTTTATATTAAGTACATATACAGAAGTGTTAGGTGTTTTAGAAACTAGAATATTTGTTGTTGTGACAGAATGCTTGTTCTAACAGTTGTGAATTACAGTACTTTACATCATTTCATGGTCACATTTCTGTGTTTTCTCCTCATAAATTCAAGAAATTTCATATTAAGCTATTGCAGCCTATTGCTATGAATCCAATTCCCCTGCCACCTGCATGTCCAAACCCTTGTAGGAGGTGGAAAGAAAGATCAGAAAACCAGGATGCACCAAATAGTATAGATACAACTTGATTGGAATATTTGTTTGTGGTCCTGACACCATTTTCTGTAGTTAAGATACACCCACCTTTGCTTCTAGTCACATTGCTTTCCTGAGAGTCAAAAATAAAATACCCTATTTGTAGTCAAAGAATGTTTACTGACTTTCTTCTCCTTCTGCATATACTTATGTGCAACATTGTGTCACTTGTAGGCAATTGATCTGGGAGAGTTTTGATTTCAAATGTTTTTTTGTGATGAAAATCATTATCCAAGGATTTAATTCATTTACTGAGAAGAAATACAGTAGTAAATATTCTGTGGCAACAGATCCTACTGTGGGTTACATATTCTGTAAGGGAATGTGTTAATTAGTCTTACGAGTTTCTGGGAGAGAGTGGTTCTGGGTTTTTTGTGGTTGTCTCTGAAGTGCTGCAGTTTGGTATTCCATTAAATTATGGATCTAATGGCATATGTCCATATAACTTGTAGATCCCTGAAGTAATTTTCTTTGATAACAGAGCTTCATATGTAGGTAGTTCTTTTTTGAATTATAAAACCTGATAGGGAATTTGTCCGATGAGTATATGAATCATTTTTTGTCCATTCTATATTCATATGAAATATAAGAACAGTCTTAACAACTTTTAAAGTTTTACTTTTCGTTCTGAGCTGGGTCCATTCCATCCACCAGCTGTGGTGGGGGTGGGGGGGTGAGGGTGGGGGGACTGATGTAATGCTTTGCACAAAATGTAAATCTTAAGTGCTCCCTATGTAGGTCTTAGAGAGTTTTCCTAGCATTTAAAATCTTACTAACACCCTTTTAAGCGGATGAGAACTTTACACTTTATCTCCACTAAGAAATATGTGTAAATTAATGAGATTTTTTTTTTTCAAAATGGACTATTTAAATTCTTAATCTATTTTAATGGCCAGCAATTATAGCAAATACAGATTTTTTTTTTTATTTTATAATTTCTTTAGACGGATTCTGCTTTTTGTGACTTACAGATCAAATCTATCTTTGAAAGTACTGTAGATTTGATGGGATTTTTAAAGGTTAGATAAAAATCTGCACACTGTGCCATTGTTGGCATAGGGAGGTGGCTGCACACTGACCTGCAGAATGGTGTCAAGTGTAAAAGAAGAGGTACTCAGAATGTTTGACAAATGAAGACAAAGATGAGACTATATGATCTCATAGTTTGGTAAGTAGTGTATGATAAAGATGACAGTTCCTTACACTATTATAATGGAAAAACAGTTCATTTTTTTTCCAATTCACTTTAGTGAATTACAGCTTTCTGAGATATTGAAGATTTTACTCTTCACTGAATGAAAAACTAGAAGCCAAGGGCATTTAGTGCAGAGCTGTTGCAATGTATCCCAATAGATACCAGCAAGACATTTTACATGTGAAAGTTTTTTCACACTGCACCATTAGTTCTTCCTGCAGTTTCTAAGTGATAACGGTTTGACGCTGTTATCCTAAAGCTCTGAAGTGATTGTTTTAACAATGGTGCTAATTGCTTAATTGACATCGAATAGTAGCGTTTCAGTAAAACACCAGGCTGTTGGTAAAGCCTCCCTCTATGGGTGTGAAGTATTTCTGCGTGGAAGAACTGGAGTTACAACCTGGGTGAACGAGGCAATAGATGTTGCTGAGAATTTGTTGCCGTCGAATCTGTGGTTAGAGTGTACTGTCCATTTTAATGAGAAGTGCTTCCCTTGATTTCCAAACCATAAGTCAAATCTGTTTGTTATAAAATACTTGGAAAGGCTTTGGATCTTTTTAAGTCAGTTACTTTTCCAGTAGATACCATTAGTATCTTCCTATTATCCTTTTGCTGTCACCTGTTGAATACCAATCCCCTTGTCTTTTCAGGTAATATATTTTTGTTTAAATTACATTTAGATAAAAATTAGCAGAGTAGCATGAATCTCAAGCTAGTTTCAGTTTGATTTTTAAATCAGAAAAACAGTAAGGTGCATTAATATTTTAACTCTTAAGGTGCAATCCTGTCAACTGTCTCTATTTAGTATTATGTAAAGATGCCTTAGTCTTTTACTGGTCTTTGCTTTCAGTATTGCTGACCCTGCTTGAAAGAGTAAAAGCTAAGTAACATTTCTTCATTGATGTGCCAGTGAAATTAGGTCTCGGTACATTGAACTTTACACTATAAATAGAAGCAGATAATGCTAAGGTTTATTTATGGTTTCTTGGACATACCCTTAATGGGTTTAAGTAATAGAACTTAAAAAAAAAGAAGTGAATATGGTTCATTGTTCTGGCAGCAGTATCAGATTGCTTTTTTCAGTTGCTCTGTTGTTCTGTAAGTCATCTCTCATGTACAATACTTGAACATTAAAAGAATCCTCACATCAGAGTGGTTGTGTTTATAAGTTGGCATTACCAGACATTCAGTTGGTGTGCTTTGATTTCTCTAAGTGGCCTGTGTCCTGACTTAGTGCTTTTTATAAAAGCATCTTTTTCTCCTTCACGCAAGTGAATTTCCTGGTGGGCGTAGTGCATTGAGCTTGTACCTCACTGGAAAACAGAGCCTTACTCTTCCCTGCTAAATTTTTACACTTAAACTGTGAGTGGTTTGGAGGCTTGAAGTTGTTAAATTAGATTAGAAAAATGCATTTTTTTTCTACTTTCCATTAACATATTGAAAAATAAAAAATGCTCATGCAAGTAGATAGTTAAAATTAATTTAGATATGGTTTTGTACATTTGTGCTGAATTTATCAATTGATGATAAAACCAGGTCCAATCAAGTTAATAGTAGATGTTTTCTTGGGGTTTATATCTGTGCACCAAAAAGGCTCTATAAAACTTACTTTTAGGGATACCAATTCCAGAGTGTGACACTAAGTTATTTCACTTAGTGCCGACAATACTTCAGGGCCATCAGACCTGTAAAAACTGGTAGTAGTGCTAGGAGAGTGCTGTTTAGAGTTCTGTCTTTCGTGCTTCCCAGCTTCATAGGTAATTGCAGAGGCCCATTTTAACTGAGTCATGATAAAGACTTAATTTATACAGTGAAATTCTAAAAAATGCTTTTTTGAACTAACAGCCTTGTCAGGCTGTCTTTGACTTGCTCAAATTAAATATAGGAGATAAATTGTGTAGAGGGAAGGAGAAGCAGAGGGATTTCTTCTTGATGTTCAGAGTTTCACGTGTGGAATTCCCATTAGCCCTTTATGCGATCATCTCTGAACTCGGGCACTTAACTTACGAGGAGCTGCTTTTATGTCTGGAATGTCCATCCTAATGAAAAATTTTAAAATGTTGTACAATTTAATATATTCTACAGGAATATCTCACATTCCCTTGCATTTCTAGGAGTATTACTTGGTACAAGTGTCAAGTGTGCATTTTACATTCAGTGCACTGACAAAATGAAAACATATTGTGTACCAATAAAATGATCAAAGATAGCATATTTTGTTCTTGTCATAGAAGTAAGGTGGAATACAGAAACATTTTCATTGCTTTACTTATTTCTGAATTATTTTGGCTTGCTCAAAAAATCCTACTTGGTCTTCAGAAGTGGCACTCTACTGTGGATTATAAGCAGTCCAATCAGTGATATGGGAAGAGTTGTCTGGCTGGAAAAATCAGTGTGATTTTTAAAGTAACCCACATCCTAATTTCAAGTCAATGCTACACCTGGCATTTGAGAAATGTGTGTGCACTCCCACTGAGTCAGGGACAGCGTTTAGCCTAAGCTCTAAGTATGCCATTACTGTGTCTTATGAATGGCTGTCATTTTTACTTCCTTTATGAGCAGCTTGTCTTCATATAGTATGCTAAGTGACTCTTTCAAATTATTGAAAATTGAATAATGCATTAACATGGCCAAGGAGAACTTTGGATTTACTTTTGGTTTTAGTTTAATGCCTAGTCTTGTAATTTTGGCCTTGGGTATCTTCTGAATGTAACGCCTTCATTTTTCTGTCATGTGCAAGAATTAGGGATAATTTAGGGTCCTTTGTATCTACTTTGAGTATAAATGTCTGGGATGGAAGAAGTTGTTTTTCTTTAATCGTCCTACTTGACTTCACATTTTACTTGATGACTGCTCAGCTATTCTGTGGTTAATAGTCTGAGTCCAATAGGTTTTCTTTTTATATTTTTTATGTCCCTTTCCCCTCCCCCCTCGCCCCAAAGTCATGTGCATCACAGATAATACAGAGTATTGCACGGTTTTATATGTGCATTTCAACAATTAATTATGTTGAAAGTTTGATCTTCGCCTGTGTTGCACTTAAGACAGTGGAAAGATCACATAGAAATGAAATGATGAAGGAAATGTTAGAATCAATGTTTTTTAACTTTGAGAACTAAATTTTATTTTAGACTCATTTAGTCAAGTGTGTACTAGTGAAGTAAATGGACCCATAATTATTTGCAGCAAGACTAACTAGTAAAGAAGGTACCATGTCTATGTGATAAAACTCATATTTTATTGTAAAGAACTGATGAGCTACATCCAACTGCTTTGTGAAATGGTGCTTTGGCTGCATTGCCTACAGAATTTATGCCATTTGTCTGGGTTCAGTTTGCTCGGTAGCAGTCTTAACAGTTCACCCATAGGGACAGACAACCAAGTACCAGCGCCCAGGAGCACTTTCAGGACATATTTAACAGACTAAATAAATGTAGCTGTTGAAGATGCAGAAAAGAAGCTTCCCTCTAACATGTTTAACAAAAGTATATGTGAATGCATAATTACAACATAAAGCAGAGGTGTTGAGTTGAAAATTATTGCATATTTTAATACTTAAATTACTCCTGACTTGACCATACAATGATGTTAAAATTGCAAATACCTGGGCTTTTCTAAGTGTTAGGAATGTGTTCTGTACTATACCACAGCACTGATGGCTATGTGTTAATGGTCAGGCACATGATTAGTTAATTCAGTGTGTGATTCATCTTAGTACAGAAATACTGCTGCAGAAATACTGAATGAACTGACAGGATAACTCTTGTTTTCCCCCCCATAGTGTGCTGGGGAAGAGAATTGGGTAGACAGTCGGACTATTTATGTTGGGCATCGTGAACCACCTCCAGGCGCTGAAGCGTACATTCCACAGAGATTTCCAGATAACCGAATAGTCTCATCAAAGGTAGGAATATTTTCTTTCATTCACTTACATAAATCAGCTGAAGTTATTCTATGTATGTTCTTTTATCTCTTTCAAGATTTTCTTCCTATACTTCTTGCGTATTTTTTCTTTCCATAACTGAAGGGCAAAAGTAGAATGAAGATATCTTGTTTCTTCTATGGAAACTAATTGCCAAAATGCCTCTAACATGAATAGAAATAAAACTACTTCTCTAGTGTTTACTGTAGTACATAGTATAGTACAGTCTTTTGGTAGTGATGTGCTTTTCCGCAAAGGAGTAAGAAAGCAGTTTCCATTTGGAGCAATCCTGGAGTAAAGACTCCAAGGAAAGGAGTTCATCCTTTGTAATCTAAAACAATACCTCCGAGTACTAGAAATAGCTTCATTTGTTCAGCACTTATATTCATCATACGATCTCCACCATAATAGTGTCATTCCCTTCAAAAGCTCATAGTGATAAACCCCATAGAAGAAATAATCTTCATTATACACATACGAGTATGAATCATTCTTAAAATATTGGTGTTGTGATGCATTTGTGCCCTTTAGAAACCTTGCAGCTGTCCCTCACTTCAGCTAGTAAGCTTTAACTTCCATAAGTTTGAGCAGCTTCCTGTGAGTTTTTGGTACTCTCCAGCTGGCTTGCTTAAGCCAAAGGTTTGTATTGCAGTGTCATGGAAAATTGGACATTTGCGGCTGATTGTGTGGCTAACAACTCAAGAACTCCAAGTTGTTAGTGTGTTTAGATTTTAATCTTTGAGCACACACTGTCAACCAGTTATGAAATAATGAATTCAAAAGAATAGCTCCTCCACTGAGAGAATTTCTTTTCGAACAGTGTCTCAGATCCACAAACATCTTAAGAACCAGAGTAGCATTGTGATCTCAAGGAACTGAGTGCTTACCCTCTTGGACATGAACACTTGCCATCCATTAAAATAATGGCAAAGCTGTAATGAAACCTACACTTTTCAACACTTCATAAATGGTGTCTCATTTCTCATGTGAGATTTTGCATTTTACTACCTTCTTTCACTGCTGTTTTTCATACCTTCTTTCTGTACTTCATTCAAAAACAGGATAATGACAAGTATCTTGGCATCTTTAATTAGGTAGAATGTCCAAAAGGTAACAGAGTAAATAATCCAGATGAAGTACAGTCAAACTAGTACAGTAGTTAATCCTGTGCTCTACATGTTGATTTGTATTGACTTTTGAATTATGGAAGAGTAAACACATATTATGCAAATGTTGGTACTCCTGTGACACTTTTTTGATTTTTCATCTTGTATATTTCATCTGGGATTTATGTAAATAAAACCATTGAAGTTTTGGCTGATACTTTTTGAAATAAAACCATCCTGCTCAAATCTGCAAGGTGTTTTGACACCTTTTTGTGGTAATTAAATTAGTGGACGTTTCAAGTTATTGTGCTTTGTAGAGTGAGATTTCTAAGCA
This sequence comes from Acropternis orthonyx, assembly GCA_035583155.1. Classification (NCBI taxonomy): domain Eukaryota; kingdom Metazoa; phylum Chordata; class Aves; order Passeriformes; family Rhinocryptidae; genus Acropternis; species Acropternis orthonyx. The sequence continues at coordinate 93,612,096 of JAWWEU010000001.1, read as the reverse complement.
TGGATTGAGTTGAGGAATCCCTGGCAGCAGTTAGTGAATATGTATGACTTGAACCAGTTCAGGAAGGAGACTTCAGTATATTTTTATTTGCATATAAAGCATTTTTAGTTGAATGTTTTTAATGTGAAACTCTTTAGTTGTGAACTGTATCTGTAAATAGTTTTTCATAAACAAAAGGTATTAGTGGAAATATATACATTTTATATATATACATGATGTTTCTCAGTTTTTCTGTTTATTGATAAATTTTCTTTCAAAAAACAAAATATGGGTTATCTTTGAGAAAGTAAATACAGTGGTGATATTTTCAGGAGGGAGCAGAGGTCACATAAATGCTTTATAACATTGAACAGTTCTTTAGAATGCTGAAAGCTGTTTCAGTGTCAGTTGCTTGTATGTGAGAACTTTCCATGCTGTTTTGCCTGTGCTGTCCCTTTCAGGAAAACCCCATGCTCCATCCCAAACAGCCTGAATGTAGCACCACTGTGATTTGACTTACATTCATTCTGTTTCCATAAGCTAGCTAATCTTACCCTTTCATCCTGTCCATGTCCCTTAGTTGCTTCAGGGACACCTATTACAGTGCAGGAAACACAGATGTAAGCTTCCTGAAGAATTACCAGATCTGCAAAATGAACATGGCAAATCCATAATTGTCAGAGTAGAATAAAGATATGTGCAAGCAAACTGCATAATGTTACTTGAGCCATGAAGGATACTTACTTCATCTTTCATTGGCGAGACAGACTTTCAGCTGTGCTTTTATAGGCCTTTTGTGCTTATGTAAGAAGGTACATGATTACTCTTCAAGGATGAGGAACTCTGGACTTCCAAGTAAAGATTTTACCAAGTTAAGACAAACTGAATTTCTAAAAAGGGTAGTTTAAAACCATGAGAAAATTTCATAAATTAGTCTGTCTGTATGCTGCTATATTAACAAATGTCCTGAAAAGGTGGTAGCTTGCAATAATATGAACCTTAGACTTTCCTAGTCCTTCCAAATGTACATTTTATTGTGCTTCAGCAGAGGCTTCCTGGTGTCAGCAAGATAATGATTTGATTCGAGGAGAGAGAGAGAGAGAGAGAGAGAGGGATTTCTTGTATATTGCAATGCCACTGTGGAATGTGGTTAATACTCTGTCTGGTCATGAAAAATGATAGACACATCTGGACCAGACATGAATGTTCTATTGGTTTGATGTGTTACTTCAAATATGATTTTAACAATGTATTGCAGAAGGTCTGTGTTGAAATAATAAAGGTGAAAAATGTATGTCTTTTGAATTGTGCAAGCAGTTCATTATGTTCTAGAGGTAGTGACCTTTGTAATGTGGATCCTTATGTTGATCTGACGTTTAGCTACTTCAGCTGCCTAGGGTGTTAGCCTTTAAAGTGGCTGTTATGTGCCCTTGATTGAATTTATCACATGGCAGTGACGCAGCATGGCAAGATACCAGCTGCTAGGAAAAAACAAATGTTTCAAATGAGAAGAAAGAAAGCAATTGAATTGGAAGGGAGGTGGCTCTGTTTTTTTCTGTAGAAAATTAAACACATTTTGAAATTACTTACTTTTTAGTAGAACTGGGAGGTCTAAAGGAAACAAACCACGTAGCAGTTAGTAAAACTGGGTGGGAAACAACTGTTTTCCTTCTTCTGACACAGGATAACAAAAGGGTCTTACTTTTTTAAAAGACAGATAAATCACTAAATAACTTTTTAATATGAAACTTCCTTAAGGTCCAAGCTTCATATGACTGTTCTGGGAGCATCCCAGTCAGTAAGCTAACCAGAGTATCTGTACATGTTAGTAAGTTTGGGGATGTGCCTGATCAGCTAAGAATTGCCAAAGATCCTTCTGGCACAGTATGTTGTCACCAGCGGTAGATCCCATGAGGAGAATGCAAGACAAACTTGGACTAAGCGCAGAGTGATACTTTCTCAGAATACTTTCATGGTGTTTGCTGCTCTTGTGACAGCCATTTGTGAGCCAAAAGTGATGATTTTGTATTTAATAGTCTTTACTTCAATAGCTTTTAAGCCCATGTAAATTCTCAGAATACGTAGTTCAGGCATGGCTAGACTGTAGAAATGTTTGCCAAAAGAAACAAAGTTTCATTTTGTAACTTCTTGCTTGTTAATATAAATTTATGTTCCCCAGTCCTTGAATCTGAAAATGATTGTTATCCCCTGTTCATCATCTTGATTCCCTGTGATCATCCACCATATTCCTTTCAAGGCAGAATAACCTTAACTTGTTCCACAATTGTTTGTGTGGAAGCTAGTTCAGACCTTTTCCCATGCCAGCTCTGGCGTTTTTGAGACATGTACAGATCATTCAATACACAGCAAACTGCAGATTTACACAGTGACATGAGGATGTTTTTAGTTATTAATTTAATATTTTTCAACATCCGAATTTCCTTTTCCTGAAATTGATTCAATATCTTTATTGAACTGCTATGCTTCAAGGATTTCATTGGTAGACAAATGAGGGATTCGCATTTTCTGTTCTGGCTGAATTAGTGAACTTAACACTAATGGAATATGTACCATTGTGTCTTGAACAGCGAGAAAAGTTGTACGAAAAATGAAGTCTTTTTTTGAGGCAGCAATATGTAGTTCAGTAGGAACGTGTTTGATTACAGCTGCTTATGGCTTTTGACAGACAAGCTGAAGAATGAACCTTAAGAAAGAATGAAAAAATTTCAGAAATGCCTGGGTAGGAATACCCTGTTGAACAAGAGGTCAGAGACTTCCCTGTGTGTCAGAGACAGCTGACAAACTTGGAAAACCCAGGAACTTTAGACAGGAGAATTGATTGTTTTTTCCATGCCACCCAGAAAGAAAGCTGTGTTAGACTTAAAAGGTCTTTTATTTTGCCTTTCAGTCTGAGTAATCAGTACATAGTGTTTTGTCTTTGGTGGTCCTGTTTAGCTGCAAACTTTCCCTGTCATAGTTTCATAAAGAGAAATTTTTACAGCTGTAGAACCCACTTGTGCCTGGGTCAACAACATAACTGGAGGCACTGGGGCCTAAGCTCCCAGAATATGATACTGAGGAGTAGTGGGATATGACTCTGAAATGCAATGTTGAATCTACAATGGATGCAGACCTGTTACTTGAAGAATTTGCCTAAAGAGGTGTCACTGAAGATAAACTATTGTATGAAATTACAAAATGCTAACTTATGCTGTAGCTTTGTGTCCTGTTCTTCCTATAAAAAAAGCAATAAGATGAACTGATTGGAAAACAGCACTATTATTAACTCCTGCTTTAAAATGCTGTATACTATATTCATGGACCAGAAGTGATCCTGGTTTTGTTTCACAAATAATGCAGTGTTCTGTTGTCTGCTTGTTTCCTTAGGACTTCTCATCAAATACTGATCCAAGCATTCTGTGTGAATATGAATATTCTACATGAATATTAATTTCTATGATAGTGGCCTGAAACAGTAATGCTGCATTTTGAGAATACTATACATTGCAAGAGAAACCTTAGCTGCCTTCAGTGCTAATCTGATTAATTGTGAGTCATCTTAATCACAGTGACTAATAGTTGAATAAAGTTAAGTAAGTCTGACATGTTTCAGCAGACATTGTTGAAATATTCCTTTCTTTCAGCAGAAATTCATGGCCTTGTGCTGTACCTCTTCCATGCAGCATTCGTTTATAGTGCCCCTTACAGAAACACAAAGACTGAGTGTGCTCTGGTTTCTCGTTTTGTTGCCACATTTAGAAGAAATGTTAATACTGGACCTTAAGGAAATATTAAAATGGCTCTACCAAGATGAGCCAGTTGGAACCCAGAAGAGACCTAGGCTGTCCCACACTTTTCCAAGGTGATGTTTCATGACAGGGAGGATTTGTCTGGCCTCTCTAGGGCCCTGGCATAGCAGTTTCAAGATGAGAAGTTCAAACACAGCCCTGAGCAATAATGTTTGAAAGTCAAAAAAGCATCCCAAGCCCGCTGCAGGAACAGGCCTTGTCATGTGTTTGTGTAGCTGAGAAATAATTGTGTACAATAGTCTGTGTGGGCAGAGGAGGTGGTTAGACACAAATGTGTATGGGGCAGGGAACAATGCAAGGGGGTGTTGCGTGTGCCTCTGAGTGTGAACATACAGCTCTGCTCTAAAAGCAGCTGTAACACAGAGTTTTAAGCATTTACAAAAAATATTCAAGAAGATTGAGGGAAATGAGTGAAATCAGAGTGAGTTGGAAGAGAGGTGGTGACTATTTAAAACAAACAATCTGTAAGAAACTGAGATGTTGACAGAACTCAGTAATGCAGTATGGAGTGCTTTTTCTTATCGCTCCAGCTTTTGATATCAAGTGATTACTTAAGAAACTCTCCATTTACTTAAGGAAATAGCTGCCTCTTAGGGTGGAAGGAGAAGCTTGAAACATGAGCCAGAATTGTGGCATGCAGATATCAAATGAAAAGGTTAAAATACGGTGTTTAAAACAATCAAACCATTGTCACGAACACTATTTTGTATTTTTGAATTCACATGACTGGCTCTAACAAGGAGATCTTGGAGCTGAAAGAAACTTTGCATCAGTAGGGAGGATGCAAGAATTGGTGAGATGGAACCAGGGGCATAAGCAGGAATAGTGTGGAGGTGTGCAGGAGTAGTTTGAGCACATGAGTACAGAAATACCACCAGCACTGCAAGTGCTACTGCAATTATAAATGGAGGGGGGAATCTACTTGAATGGCGCTGATTTGATGCCAGACAGACTGATTTTACAGTTCCTGGCACAGTGCTTCAGATGGATCTGTTCACCCAATGTGTTTAGCTCTTGGATGAACGTGTAACTACTACTAGTTGCTGTTTGATGTATTAACTCCTGTGTGCAAAAAGCATGTATGTGCTGTGGCCTCTTAAGTCTTTTGTAGCAATTAAAGAAGGTCAATTAAGCCTTCCGCAACTTAAAAGCTTACTCGAATAGTGTGTAACTGTTTGAATAACCTTATGTCCTTCAAGTGAATTTCAGTGAAAAAAGGTAGTTAAATATACATAAACTATTTTCCAGAATTTGCAAAGAACATGACAAGAAATTATCTGAAGAAGAGAGATGGTATTAACTCTGGGCACAGTAATCTGATGCAATTAATATAATAATTTTTAATGATTTTCCTTTATAGACTTTTATTTTGTTCCTGCCTAACTAGGGTAGAGAAACTGTCTTGAATGTAGTCATGAGATAAATCTTGTTCTGAGTGGCAGCAACTCTGTTGCTTCTCTGGGGAGTGATTATGGTCGTTAAAAATTAATTACCCATTTGTAGATACTACTCTGAGCTACTGATGGCTGAGGCAGGAGAAAACCTTGTCTAAACATCTTAGTGGTCTTTGTTGCCTAAACTTCAAAAATCATTACTTCTCCTTTGCAGAAGAACGGATAGGAAAAAAACATACTTTGTATGTCTGAAATAAAGTGTTAAAAGTCTGGCAGGTTGTTTGAAAATTAAGTTTTAACAAGTCCTCCATGTTAAAGGAGCATCCATTTTAGGAATCACTTCTCAGACCATAAAAGTTATCTGTCCCCAGGTTATTCACTTTTATTCAGCTAAGGGAATTGCTGACCAAAGGTGGAGCTGTGGGAAAGACCACAGTTTGATAGGGAAAGCAGCAAACTGAGATTGGAATATGAGGAGAATCAGATCCTAAGGGTAAAGGTGAATATTCAACCTTTTTATAGATTGTTGTTTTATTTAATTTACTTGACTTCTTCAGTCAGATTTTTTAAATATCTAGTCTGACAATAATATGCTGTTACCACACCTTTAGTCAAATAACCCTCTAGAGGAAGTTACTGCGTAAGAGATTACACTTTTTAATGAAGGGTGATTTGGGGACCTTGTATAAATCGTCTGACTCTTAATAGTCAAAAAAAGGCCTTTACTATGGAAAAAGCATTACTTCTATCAAAGGACCTAAACAGAGAACATTATCAAAATTTTTTCACTGAAACTTCTCTTTGTTTTTGTTTCTCAGAGGTAGAGATTCTTGAAAAATAAATGGATAAAATTAGTAAACAAAGATAATTTACCTGATGAAGTTAATGATGAAAATATACAATTATTGTCATATAATACAATCTATATTGTCATCTATTATAACAGCAGTTTTGAATGATCAGGATTGTTGTGCAAAGAAAAATAATCCAGCCTAACTGGTTCTCTTTAAAAATTCCAAGATAAGTAGCTGGGTAGTGAGCAGCGCAAGCTGCATTCCTGTCTGATGAAAAGTCTCCTGATTGCAAGACTAGAGCATTTAGTTTTCTAGGTGTTGCCTGCCTGCCTGAGTTTTGGCTTGCTCACAGGTGATTTTAACGCTGAAACAGCTATTTTCTAGGATAAGTTGTAATGTATTTAGAATAGATACCGATTTTTGGCACATAATGATAGAAAAAGAACATTTCGTTCCTATGTCTTACACATGTCCAGGCTTTAACTCCCAAGAAGTAAAAAGATTATATAATAGGGGTTTCACGTACAATTATGGCACACTTTCTCAAGGATCCCCTTTGTCTGCAAATGTAATAGGAGTACTTTCCTTCTGGAGCTTTGTCTGTCTTTGCCTTCAGGGCCAAATTCAGAAGATGTCTAGCTCATGGAATAATTTGGTCATCAGCAAGTATAAGTGCAATCTGCCAAGAGGAGACAAGGCACATTTGTAGCAGAGCAAATAAATTAGGATAAGCTTCTTAGACCATCTCCTTTGAAATGAAAGTTTTATTGGAGTTGTCATCTTATTACGTGTCAAAGGATAATTTAGATAATAAGATGATGCAGTGTTAGTTTTCTCAAGCCATTTTTCAGACCTTTTCACACAGTTTTAGCTGACATTTTTACATGTGTTCCAATAGGCAAGCCTTGCAATTGTTTTCTGGAGCTACAGAGTGAGCTGTGTGAAAAGAGTGTGTCAGACTTGAGGGGGTTGAACCTGCTGCAGGCAGGGGTAGGGGACTAGATGATGTCACTCACTTTTATATGATTTTTTTCCTTTGAAGTTTTAGCATTTTCTGTTTGCAGTTTTGTATACTGTCTCATGTAATTTTACAAAACTTTTGATAATTTGTAAGACCAGTAGAGAAATATGCAGGCATTTACTTATTCACCACTATAGCTTTTCTTGAGGAGTGTGTTTCTCTCCTAGCCAAGTAACAGAAAAGGAGTTGACAGCTTTTATTTGGTGATCCTGCTGTGGCTGTATAGTTACCTTCTTGGAGTGCCACCTATCTCCTCAAATTTTGCATACAATGTGGAAGTGAATTAAGTGCTCTTTGAAGTGACTAAGATGCCTTTAAAATCCATTGATAGCTTTAAACTGTTCCATAACTAAATCTCTGAATGAGCATTGTTGCTAGTTAAAAATTATTACAGTTCCTAGTACAAAGATTATCACAGTTCAGAAAATTGATATGATTCTGAGAATACATGATTGCCAATTTAAGATTCAGTTTCAGTAAGTTATTAAACTAAGTAACAAAAATACTCCTGCTTCTTTTTTTAACTTAATCCTGAAATGTGAATTATGAAGTTGTTTGATTTTTTCTTTTCTTTTTTTTTTTTTTTACATAGAATGTGAATAGTATTCCTCTCACAAACACTCATAATCTGTGCATTTGTTTTCAGTACACGTTTTGGAACTTCATACCAAAAAATTTGTTTGAGCAATTCAGAAGGATAGCTAACTTTTATTTTCTCATCATTTTCCTTGTTCAGGTAAGCTATCCCTATTTTTCAATAAGTTCTTGGACTCTTTCTAAAAAAGAGAGGAGTTGGAAAAGGTTTAAAAATGAAATGGTTTTGATGATTAAGGAGGTAAATGGTTGAGCCTGGACAGCCTTTTTACACTAGTGATATGACAAAAGGAGTTTTATTTAATTTCCAGGTTGTAAATGTGAATCTAATCTAAAGAGAATTCAACACCATCACTGATTTAATGGCAAGACATGTCTTGATAAAATTGAAAAGACTGAGTGTAATTTTTATTTTGTACTAAACATCCAGATAAGTAAAATTAATATTCTAAATTATGTTGATAGTAAAGTTTTGTGAGTTTTGCAAAATACGATATTTTATAACAAAATTAAACCTTGGCATCAGCTTTCCAACAGTAATGTCATTGAAGACTGTAGGGAAACCAAAATATAGCTATTGATATGATGCTTACTTAGGGGGGGTACATAAATACTTGTTTTTGTCATTAGTACCATGAATAGTGTGCTGCTTTCTAGGTGTCTTAATTCTGAACTTTTCAAATCAGTTAAACATGTTAAACACTAAAAATCTTAAAAAGTGCAACACTGTATTACTTTGTACACCAGAGTCTGCAGAAAGAAAAGTGATGCAGATTCCCATGACAATTTAGATTTTGTCATTTGCATTCCCTCTCTGAATTCTACCTCTTTGCTTATGTTTGCAGAAGCCACAGCTCAGTGTTTCAGGATTTACTTTTTGCATGCCTGAGAACAGCTGTATTGTATAATGTGTAAAGCCAGTGCCATGCTAATTTCTAATGGTGCTCCATAATTTTGCCTCCAAAGCTGCAGCTTTCCAGTCTAATACTTCCTTCAGCTCTTGCAAGCAAATATTTTTGTGAGGCATTAATGAATTTTTTTGTTTTGTTGTTGCTATAGTATGTATTCCTTAAGTACAAGTACTGTTCTCAATTAAAGTTCCTTGGTGCCTTGTAACGTGTTGGTTACTTGGAAGATCTTACTTGAAAGGCTGAGTGCTTACATTCATAATAATATAACCAGAGAATATTTGTTCCTTTCATTGCAGTTAATTATTGATACACCTACTAGTCCAGTTACAAGTGGACTGCCACTTTTATTTGTTATCACTGTAACAGCTATCAAGCAGGTGAGTAATTTAGTGAGCAGAAGTAAAACTAAAGAGAATAATCAGGTCAGTTTGGATGTGCTGTCCAGGCAATGCCCCGTCCCAGCCTCTTGCCCACCCCCAGCCTGTTGGTCTGGTGTGGGGGAAGGTTGATCCTGTGCAGGAACTGTTCAGCAGGAGCCAAAACACTGGACTGGTTTAGTCCCAAGTACAAAACACAGGAGCATATGGACTACTGTGAAGATCCATCCCAGGCAGACTCAGAAGATAATTTTGATTGTTCCTGAATAGATAACTGATTACCTTTGAAGTCTTTATGCCAAATGCAGACTTTTCCTTCACAGGTTTTCAAAGAAGCTGTGGAGAGTTGTTTCTGTTTCTTTACAGTGCTAGCTAAACAAATTGAGTATATTGTTGAATTCACCTCCTCTAGTTGTGATACGTGCAAGAGCTAGTATTTTATGTGGCTTTCCAACTATTAAGATTTGAAATGTTACACTTTAAAATCTTACTGTTAGTAGTGACCTACCAAAGCCTGGATTGTGATGTGCTGTGCCACTACTGTGGTTCTGTCTATCTCCTTGAGTCTTTCTCACAATAAATGGTGTAGATTTTGGGACTTGCTTGAAGAGCTGTTCCAACCCCTGGAAGTATAATACACTAAAGCTATAAAGTCTGAGTTCCCACATTATCCCTGATAGCATCCAAGGTAGTGATACTTTTGTTCTACATTGAATTTTCAAATGTGCTCAAGTGAGTTAGATGTAAAAATGCTATGGACTGTAAGTGGTATTTTCCATCCTTTAACCAGTGGTGACTTTGTCAGTCCTGATCTTTATCATATGGCAGCACTTTTTCAATGCCAAGTTTCAGATTCCCTGTCCTCCAGTTAGTATAAAACACAAATTTGTAGGGTAGTTGAGCAATAAAAACAGGTTACTCTGCAAAGTTTCTTGAAATGTAATTCTCTGTGACTACATATATTGTATATTGAGTTAAAAAGTTCAGCTAAGTTGTATGACAGTTGGGAAATGTGACCACCTTTAGTCAGGTCATCTCTTTATCATCTTGCAGGATAAGGTCCTAGTCTTCCAAAATATATTTTATACACTTCTTCTGTTTTTCGGCAACTGTTTTTATAAGTACTTTGCACTTACTCAAGGGTTAGTAGAGCATAAGCAAGAGATGATCACTTAAATACCAGAAACTGTTCTACACATTGAGAACATCCCTATTCATCAAAGTATCTTCATTAAAGTACATAATGTTGTTGACCAATTGTAACTGTGAATGCTCTTTTTCATGGATGTCCAGCATGACTGAAGTACTGATGTTTATCATAATTTCATTTCTTCTAGTGAGAATATTTTTCCTTATCTTAATTGAGGATAGTTTTAAAAATTTTTCTTGCAAGCCAGAGCTATTGTGTGTCCTTATAGCCAAATGTACATCACTGCATCATTCCATTTCACTGTTTTCTAGGGTTATGAAGATTGGCTGCGACATAAAGCTGACAATGCAATAAATCAATACCCTGTTCATTTCATTCAGCATGGTAAATTGGTTAGAAAGCAAAGCCGAAAATTAAGAGTAAGTAACTGTGATCTAAGAGCTTTTGGGAACTAGGCTGTACTTAACTATTCTAACACACTTTACATGTAAAACAAATTATTCAGAAATGTAGTATGATATTGTAGCATTTATTGCATTTAATGGAGGGTAGACCTACAATATACTGATTTTTAATTTCATGCATTTGAATAAAATATTTTTATAAGCTGGTTATGTTTCTGCTCACTCTAACTTTTTAAACTCCTTTGACAAATGTTCCTTTTGTTTTCTATTTTTTAACTTGAAATTTCTCTCATGATTTATCTTTACTCTATTTTCCGCCCTCTGTGCTTATCACAGAATTATAGAATGGTTTGGGTTGGAAGGGACCTTATCTAGTTCCAATCCCTCTGCCATGGGCAGGGGCACCTTTCACTAGACCAGGTTGTTTGGAACCTCCTCCGAATTGGTCTTGAACATGCTCAGGGAAGGGGCATAATTACTATTATGCACATTAATAATTTATTTAAGCCTGATTGTGACAGTCAAGGCCATGTATACAGATATATGCATACCTATATACACAATTCATTCTGAATGCTTTCTTCATTATCCATCAACTCAGTCTCTTCACTGACCTTCTTTCTGAATGCTACTACATTCCCTTCTTCGTATATAGAAGGTTATTTTCAGAAATTAATTTTTGATGCCTCTTTTTTTTTTGCTTTCATGAGAAGATTAACTTTTTATGTTTATTTTCTCTAGAATTCAGAAAATTTGATAGATATTTGCTTGGAATGTTCTTATTTTTAGTATGTTCGTTAGGGTTATCTTTTTCTGCTCTGCTGTGTCTGGGCATAAATGCATGAACAGTGTTCACAGCCTCTCTGCTGTGATCTTCCCTTTAAGTGTAATAACTTCTGTCTAGGACTTCCTAGATTAAGACATCACATGCAGAGAATTGTGTGTGTAACTGACCAGCTAAATATTCCAAACAAAAATAATGAAGTACCACATAACCGGAATTTGATTCAATTAGTTAATCTGTTGCCCATGTTTTTATATAAATAAATTATAGGAGAGACAGATATAGGAAATATTTGCATGGGAAGGGATATCTGTGTATATGTAGGTAAATAGGTGAAATTCTCTGATCTGTATTACACAAGAAAACAAATTAGGTTGTGTAAAGATATACCTTTCTGCACCTATAGACTTTAGATATTTGATTAAAGAAAGGAAAAATAAATTTGCTAAAAGATGAGGTTCCTTTTTCACAGAATCAGAGAACAGTTGAGGTCGGCAGGCATCTTTGAAGGTTGTCTGATTGAACCCCCCAGCTCTAGCAGGGCCGCCAGCAGCTCTTTGCTCAGGAACATGTCCAGACAGGTTTTAAATATCCCCAAGCAGGGAGACTCCAGAACCTCCCTGGGCAGCCTGTTCAGTCACCCACACAGTGAACATGAGATGGACCCTTCCATGTTTACTTGTCCTCATTGCCTCTGGTCCTGCCACTGGGCACCATTGAAAAGAACCTGTCTCTGCTCTCTTTGCATCTTTAGCTGACATGTGACAAATGTTGTTGGAACACCTTTTAGATTTTATTAAGAAGATGCAATGTACTAGTACTTCTATTTGTTTTGGGTTAAGGAAAAAGAATTTCATACCTGGTAGTTGCAGGTATGCTTAATAGCTTGTCTTCTCCTGTGCTGGTGGTAGAATCTGCAATTTTTCATTGCTGTTGGTTAAGAAAAAGAAAGCCTTTTTCACATCTACAATTAGATAGATTTTATTTATTATCATCATTCTAAAATTTTATTTTTAGATGTTACTGTTTCTAATTGTTGTCAGACTATTTTGCTTAACTAGAATTAACTGACTCCTGCCAACTGCTGAGATTTAGCTTTATAAGCACAGTACAAGAACAATTATTAAGCAGTCTTATTATAATGAATTATGACAAAGAAGTATATTGAACAGATGTTGACCTACATGAAACATTGCAAGAATTACATATTTTTAATGGGATTTTTATTGAAACTCTGATGTTCTTAAAATGTGGAGTATGTCTTCACCACTTGTTAATTTTTATATAATTATTTGAAAAAGGTAGTGCCCAAAAGTAGCAAATGTAGTGTTTCTCAAATGACTTCAAGGAATATTTTGAACTTATAGTTGGTTGGCTGTTCTGTGACACTTTTAACGTGCTGCAAAATACTGCCTATGTCTGCATGAATAAAAATTCATTTGCTCACCTGAAAACATGGAGAAAAATAAGACAGACACCTAGTCACAAATTCTAAAAATGTATCCTATTTTCAGGATGCAGTCTATTTTCATTGGCAGGCTTGGAATTCTTAGCTTTTGCTGCTGTCTCTTACTGTAATATTTACAACTAGATGCTTATCCTCAAGAGCCAATGAGAGTAGCTCACATCTCCAGCTGCTTTTGAAACAATGTTTTGTTGTATTCAGTCTTAAAACAACGTCTTCCATCTCTCAATGTTGCAAAACTTAATAAGACAGAATTTGCAAAGTGGTTATCCTGAGAGCAAAGGTCATGCTACAAGGTATAATTTGGTTTTTCAGAGATATTTCTGTGGTTCTTTATTGCTAATGGTAAAATACTGATGTAAGTAAAAGTTGGTGAGTTTTCAAAATATTTGTGAGAATCTAGGTTTTAGTGTTGAAATCTCAAATGTGGGCTGCGATACAAATGCATTCTATTTTCTTGTGTTTTTTTTCCTTAGGTGGGAGATATTGTAATGGTAAAAGAAGATGAAACATTCCCATGTGATTTAATATTTCTTTCAAGTAGTAGAGGAGATGGAACATGTTTTGTTACAACAACTAGTTTGGATGGTGAATCCAGTCATAAAGTAATTAAATGTTCTACGTTTTCTTTTTAAGGCAAAGTTTGCATTTAATTTTTAACATAGATCATAATAAGACTTTCTGCTTATATGTGTGAGCAGATACAGTAGTTTGTGTAATCTATGTTTTGCCCAGTTGATTTAATTTCTCTAAAAGTAATGTTATTTTATGGAAAGTTTTAAAACATATTTATTTGTGATTTTCTCTGTGTTCAGTCTGGGAATGCAGATTGCAGAGATAGGTAGTGGACTAACTTTTTTGCACTTAAATGCTTTCATGGTGACTTGATTTATGAGTACCCTGCAAGATATTTGCACAAAATCATGGAATCATTAAGGTTGGAAAAGACCATGTAAAATTATGCCTGATTAAGAGTATTTAACGCGGCATCGTATTTGAACTGTGAACTCTTGTGTAAAAGTTGGTAGATCTATTTCATGCCGAATTGAGGCATATGTGCAGATTACTGTCTTAGGTATCTGTCCTTTTTTATTTTATTTACACCATTTTATTCACTCCAGACTTACTATGCTGTTCAAGACACAAAGGCATTTCACAATGAACAAGAAATTGATGCACTACATGCTACCATTGAATGTGAACAACCTCAGCCTGACCTTTATAAGTAAGAAAATAATTCTTACCTATTTCATTTAAGGTACCCTAGCAATAAACTATAAAAAAATATCCTCATGAAAAGATGCTGTCTGCATCTGTCTGCTTAGAGAGAACCCCAGAGTGAGCTTGAAGTCAGGTTAGTCTTCCGTCTGTACGCCTTTTCTGCAGGTCATTCACCTTCAGGTGCACTGATGGGTAGTGGTCTCCAAAGGGGGATGCACAAAGCTATCCACTGGGGAGTGTTTTATGAACATTTTAGAACATCAATTCCTTTCTTTTTTTAATCTATAAAAAAGAAAGAAATTAAACTTTACTAATATTTAATATATTTCTTGATATTGACGCCCTTAGTCCATCTGTATGTCAGAGAGCCCCATGTCATATGCAGTTTGTGAGGGGTCTCCAGGGGAAGAGAGGGTGTTCTACGTTGCACAGAGGTTGCTTATGGCACCATCACTCATTCCTTTGCTTTCAGCATGTTGCCAGGTATTGTAGTTTGTGTGCCCCATTAAGTGGATTTACAGGTTATATTATCTATTTTTAACTAAAGTAACAGTCACAAAATGCTGCAGTGGCTTAAAAAGATTCTTGCAAAGAAACTACAGAATGACGATAATAGTAACATTCTAGCACAAATGAACAACAAGAAAATGCCAAACACTTCCACTCCTGCCATGACAACTTTATCAGCGCCATTACAAGGTAAAATGATTTTCAGTTTAATCAGAGCTGACAAGAAGTTGGCAGAAAAAATTTTAAATTGTCAAGGCTGTCTGGAATATGGATTTACATCTGCTGTGGTTAACAGCAGGACACTTAAAAACTAAACGTGCAGAACATGGAAAAAACTCTACAGTTGTTTATAGTCATTCAATACTCAAAATTTTATAAAAGTAATGTACAAAATTTCACTAAACCTACTGATAAATATTTAGAAGCCTCTTTTCAGGTTTCTTCCTTAATAGTGAAAGACAAAAAGCCCCATACTACTGGGAAAACACTTAGTTTTTCTGCCACAGTAAAAATAGATGAAATAATATATAGAAAGCAATATGGTAACAAACAAAAATGCACTCTTAGGACAGGAAGTGCTGTTGGAAGATGCAGAGAAAACATTCCTTGTTTCTGAAGTGTGAAGATACCTCTTTTCCCTGGTCTCAGTCACCAAGGAACTGGTCTAAAAATCCGCATGAGAACAAATTCTTTAGAAAATCAAGTCCATCAAAGGCTTGCTCCTTGTTTAAATATCTAACTCACAAAGTGAATGATTGGAAGCTGAAGCTCATGCTATTTTAAATGGTGGGATTTGTTGGGACAGCTGCTGACACACAACCAATGAAAATGCTTATTGGTAGACAGCTGTATCTCTGCTCATGTTTACTTGGCACTTATCTCTCAACAAGCCACAGTGGTGAATCTTTCCAAAGGTACATGATGTCTGATGTATCATAACAGACTGTACATTGTCTTTAGATGTGGCCTTAATGTGTTGTATCTGAGCAGACAGGTCACCACTCCACTGAACCTCAGAGCTTCCCTTTCAGGGTAACAGGTTCCCCAGCTCCTCCTAGTTTCCTCTGCAATCCATAACACTAATGTCTGGCTTAATTCCTTTCGTTTGAGACTGTCCACTTGGGCAGTGGTATTGCAAATGCAGTGTACTGAGTCTGGCTGGAATGGAGTCAGTTTTCTTCAGAACAGTTTCTTCATGGTGTAGTGTTGTTGATTTGAGACTGAAACAGTGTTAATAGCACACCAGGGTTTTAGCTATTGTTGACAAATTCTTGCAGAGTGTCAAATTTTTTGTTCCTCATGTTGCCCCTCCAGCAAATAGGCTGAGTGTGGGCAAGAAGCTGGGAAGGGACAGAGCCAGAGTGGTTGACCTCAGTTTACCAGAGGGATGTTCAGTGCCAGAGAGTGTCATGCTCAGCAAGAAAACCGAGGTGGGATAGTCTCCAAAGTAGCTATTGATGGAGACTGGCTGAACATGGGTGTGCTCATGGGATGTGATGAGTGGTTGCCTTTGTATCACTAGTTTTTTTTCCCTGCGCTTACTGAACTATTATGGTCTTCCTTTTGGTCTTCCAATTCTCTTCTCTATCCTGCTGCAGAGGGTATGAGTGAGAGGCTAATGAGTGCTTAGCTGCCACCCAGTGTCAACCCACCACATAAGATAGAGATATTCAGAGGGAAAATTACTTACTGGCTCTTTGCTTTGGTTTGCTTTGATTTTAATTCACTTGTAGGCTTTAGATGTTGTAAAGGATAGTAATTACACTGACTAGTCTCAGGCAGTTTAGGGAATAAGACTTCTTGTTATTTCTTGCTCATGGGTCTACTTAGAAGATTTATCCCTAATTTTATAATCTCTTACATATTTTTATATGCAAAATTTGCACTGACTTCCCCTTCTGTATATTTTTGTACTTACATGTTTTAAATGTATATCTGTGTCTATCTCTATGTTCTTGTTCATGTTCTGGATAAGCTGAGCTTGTTCAGTTGGAAAATGCTCACTGTGATAAATACTTTCTAGAAAGTACTTCTCAAATAATCTATTAGCAGTGCTGTTAACCTGCTGTATATTTCCCTTTCAGATTTGTTGGTCGAATAAATGTTTACCATGATAGGAATGAGCCTATTGCAAGGTAGGGAGATCCTGAGTTTCTACACATTTAAACATTTTCACAGTTGAATAAGTATCAATAATAAGAATTATCTTTGGTTCATCAACATGGTGCTGCCTGGCCTTAATGATAACATATTTTTCTCTTAGAGGATTTCAGGCTGTTGTTTTGTAAATCGTAAGTGTTTCATCTTTTAATCCTATTTTTCTGCTTTTATGTTTTTATGGTTTTATTCAACTACAATTTTATTTGAAATGTATTTAATTTGTAAATAGTTGTAAATAAATAGTAAATAGCTTGTAAATAAATGTTGATAGGATCTTGACAACACTTGTACAATACGGCCCCATTACCGTGAGATCTTAGTAGTGCACTAAACAATACAAATAGTATCACGTGTTTGTTTCTCTCATATTTCTCCTGAGATACTGAAGAGTTTGGACATGTCAAATAATCATGTTTAATTTTACAAAGGGTATTGTTACATTTGTCTAAAATGTCCTTAGTGCTGTGTGTTCAAGGAAAGCAAAATCCAGCTTGCTGTACCTGATTTTGTTCAGGTCCTTGCCACAGAGAGGCAAAGCAGTAGGATGGAAAGCTGTTTGCTTGGGTGACATCCTAGATCCCAGCATGCAGGGAGTTACTCAGTTCTGGCTAAGTGCCTTCCTAACCTCATAGTGTCTGTAGATACCTTGTTGTCTGTCACAAATCTGCTATGAAAACTGTCAGTTGATCTGTGTCATTCATATAACATGACTCCACTGGTGTCCTGGAACTAGTTTCAGGTTTTACATCAGAGTTGGGGCCCTGGAGTTCCTGTTTAGAGTTTCTTGATTTTGGGGAGTTTCATACCACAAGAACACTTGGAATAACGTTCAAAAACACGGAACTTACTTCTTGTGGTGCATCAGTGATTTATTTATTACATATCATGCTCCAAAATAAATGCATGGGTGTCCTTAGGTTAATTTCCTTACTCTTTAATACATTACTTTACCAATATTCATTGACATGCTTTGAAATGCTTACAAATATCAAAAGTTACTTTATATACCATATAGACTTAAAGTGGAAGAGTGTATTGTCCTTAATAAGTAATTCTAACATTCAGGAAGCTACAGGTTATATAAGCCAAAAAAGACATGAATCAATATTTTTTAAAAATAAGAGCTGTGCAATTAGGATGATGAGTATTTCTGTGGGTTTCAGGTGCATTGGTTTAAGATTCTTATTGTGAAATCATGAGCTTAATTTTAGGTATCTGATTATCAATTTTTAATTTTCACTTTAAAATTTTACATATTCCTAGTAAGTTTGTAAAACAAAATAAAAGTATTTGAATAAAACTAAGTTCCTGCTTTACATGATATTCACCAAGGTCTGATGTTTTTCTCTAAATGTTTATTTTGTAATACTTATGTTTTGCAGGCCATTGGGATCTGAAAATCTGCTCCTTAGAGGAGCCACTTTAAAGAACACAGAAAGAATCTTTGGTAAATATTTGTATTGACTATTTGAATGGGCCCCAAATTAATAAGCAAACATCAAACAAGGTTAAAACCCTACAGTTGCTACTGAGCATATGATTTCTTTTGAGTCACTTGATTTACAACTTCTTAATAAGCGTTATCAAGGCTCTCTAGGAACACTTTAGCAGTTGGAAACTGTGACTGGAATGGGATGTAAATGCTGCTTAAAATTTCCCTCTAAGAACCAAGATATTAAAGCCATTTCTAATTTCAGTGTATCATCCAAGTATTTTTTCTTTTTCTTCAGACTAAAGAAAATTAAATAAATGACAGAATAGAATAATCTAGTGAATTATGCTCTTATAATGTCATTGTACTATGCAGCCTTTAGTAAACAAGTTGTCTAATTTCAGGTGTTGCTATCTACACTGGCATGGAAACTAAGATGGCATTAAATTACCAGGCAAAATCACAGAAGCGATCTGCTGTAGAAAAGTAAAATTTCTAATTTTTATTTTGGGGGTTGAAAACTGTGTGCTTGAATGGTGAAAATGGGATTTTTATTTTTTTTCTAAAGGTGTATGTTTCATTGATTTAAATAAAAAAAAAATTAGAAGGTCTTACAATTTTCCTTCTTTTTGAATAATTTTTAGTTGTAATACCAGTCATAGAAGGCCATATAAAGAAAGTTTCTCAATACTTAATTATTATTAATGTTAGATGTTTAAAAAGTAAAGCCACTTTAATTTAATGCCTAGCTTTATAAGGTACGATATTTTGCTGTTCCAGAAGACTTTTTCACTGGTTAGAGTACACCCACTGACAGTTTTCCAAGGCTATGTGTTTTATTATGCTAACACTGAATGCTTTTCACTGCAATTAAGTCCTGAATTCAGTAAATAACTTTTTTAATGCACCTTACTTTTGATGAGCTGCAGTAACACAGTGCTTGTCTGTGGTAAGTTTTCCATGGTTTAGCTAACATTAACAAATTCCATACAGGTATATGTGATGGGAAAGTGAGACACTGCTATACTTAAGGAATGAGCTGACATTGGTTGCTTACAGTTTTTAAATTAGATTATTTTCTAGTCCTACTCTGCTTCAAATCTTTCTGATTTGAAATCATCAGCTCTGAGTAAGGTGTCCAACCTTGTGAAAAATGAGATGTCATTGATTGAGACAAGATGTACTGACCAGATGACAGACTTTCTCTTATGCAGTGACTAAGCAATGATGATGATGTGTCTCTTTCTATTGTTATTGATGTGTAACCCATGGCTTTTAGTTCAGGCCCATCATTAATGAAAATATAATTTTAAAAGCAAAATGTTCTTGTTCTTTTTTTAGATCAGTCCAGGGTTAAAACATTACAGCTACATGGCAAAATGTTCTTGATGGTTTTATATTTCTGTAGAAGTAGTTACGTGAGTGAGTTTATATTGACTTAGAGAAATGGCATAGAAAGGTCTGCAGAGACAAGCCCAGTTATTCTGTTATGATTCTGTCTGTGCTATCGTTTTCACTAATATACTAGTTTGGATAATATGTTGCACACATTTTGGAAACAAAAACAATTATAGCAGTTAATATTTTAAATAGAAAAAGGTCTTCGATGTTTTTCTTCATTGGAAAAACACTGTAGAAAAGTTACTTAGTGTCTTAGTATGTTAAATGTGCAGCAAATATTAAGCTGAAGCACAAGTACAATATTTTGTAATACACTCTGTAGTTTATATGCTAATGGAATTCTTATTTTGCCCTTTTTTTTTTGTTTTAGATCAATGAATGTATTTCTTATTGTATACCTCTGTATTCTCATCAGTAAAGCACTAATAAATACTGTTCTGAAGTACGTCTGGCAGAGCGAACCATTTCGTGATGAACCGTGGTATAATCAGAAAACAGAACCAGAGAGGAAAAGAAATTTGGTATGGAAGTAAATTAACAAATAAGTTTCCCTAAACTCTTAATTTATAAGGATAATAATAAAAAGGATATGCAGCCTGCTTGCTTACCAGTCATAAATAGTTGCTTTTTTGCTAACAATGTTGATAGTCTATTTGTAGAAATCTTGTATATTAAAGTTTTACCCTAAGTTGTATATGTGAATTTAACTGATGTGAAAATGTCTGGTTTAGGATAAAAAGCTTTATGAAAGTGTTTTGGAGTTGCCTGTCACTTCTGGAAATTACTGAAGGACTGACTGACCTCTTGCAGGGAAATACAAGATGGAAGGAGTCCCACAGCTATTGGCAATCCTGTAACAGACATGTTCAAAAGAATCTGCTGCAGGAATCTCTGTAAAAATACCCTTCAAAAGCTTGGTTTCATGTAGCTCTCTCATGAGAACTAGAGGCCAGCATCAGGAGTCACCAGTGTCTGATGTTCATATGGGAACAAGCACATTGTCCAGAATGGATACCCAGATGATCTAAAGTAATGAGCTGAACCCTGCTCTACAGAAAGCACAATATTATTTCACTAAATCCTCCCAGTCAAAGTATGGGAAAATTTGCTTCTCTACCCTAAGTCATGACGAGCACATGCTAAGCCAGCATGTTCTATATTTCTCATTACCATCAGTAACACTACTTCAATCTGCTCACCTGGTTGACTGTAGCTCCAACGAGTCTCCACCACTGAAAAAATCGAGCCAGGTTGTGTGCACATGTTCTACTTGTGTTGAGAGAGGGAAAGGAATCCCTTTATTAATGAAATGCTGCCTGAAAGTTATGTAGTTTGGTAATCCATGAAGGAGTTGCTGTAGTTCTGTGGTAATTTTCTAGTAATTTGTGAATGTACTTGTTATTATTTCCCTTGTTCTCAAATAGATCTTCACCACTCTCATTAGTTGCTCTAGAACTTTGCCACAATGTTATATAACTGTATTCCACACCTGTATGTTCTGAAGAAAAATGCAAATTTAAAAGCAAAAAGTTTTACTTCATGCCAAATTAGTTGTGATGTTATAATTCATGAAGATCTACATCCTGTGCTGAACTGTGAGCTGTGGAAGGTGCTGTTTACTGTTTTAAAGTTAGTTGAAAAAAAATAGTTTGTAAATACGTGTACTAATCTTTCAGTCTTCGGTACACAAAAAAAAAATAAAAATCAATATTTTCATCTTGTTTCTTTTGCAGTTTCTTCGAGCTTTTACAGACTTCCTTGCATTCATGGTTCTTTTCAACTACATTATTCCTGTATCCATGTACGTCACTGTGGAAATGCAGAAATTTCTTGGTTCTTATTTTCTTACATGGGATGAGGAAATGTTTGATGAGGAAACAGGTCTAGGACCACTGGTGAATACTTCTGACCTCAATGAAGAGTTGGGACAGGTAAGTTTCATTGCATGATGATTTTTTTTCAACTGTCTGTAGAGTAGTTTATTTTAAAGTTATGTTAAGGGGGGTTTTGGTTTTGCTTTTTTTTTTTTTTTTGTTTGTTTGGGGTTTTTTTGTGGGAGGGTTTTTCTGTTTGCTTGGATTTTTTTAACTAAATGTACATTTTCTTTGGTGCTGATTAATTTTTAAAACAAAATCTGAGCTCTTCTGATTTTTCAGAATAAAAAATTCTGAATTCTCACCTAGTCAGTGGAAATCAATTGGTATTACTGTATTAGTAAGTGATAAACACTTTAGGAAGGTAATAATTTCCCTCCTGTGATTATAGAGGGAGACAATATAAGCATCTAACTTCCTTAGAGTAAAAGCTGGGTGGAAAAATAGCCCTTTTTGTCTGAGTAGACTGACATCAAATCTCCAGCCACAAGTTTCATGTAGTAAAATGACCGATTGTCACTCTCATTTTAAAAAAAAAATGTTTCATGTTCTGTGTTAAGAAAGTCATCACCCTGTGAGAAACAGGGATAAATATTTTTTAGAAAATATTTAGGATCTCTGTTAATTAATAATGTTTTCATAGGTTTTCAAATAAATAAGATGGTATATTTCCTTATTTTTCTAGTCAAACTAGTAATAAAGCTTTTAGGGACATGTACCTCTTTGGATAAAAGGTGGTATCAGGTACTTAATTTTTATGGCAGACAGTTGGCATTGTCTCCCATAAGATCCTCAAAGAGAAACTAGTGGGAGGTCAGTATCTAGTGGTGTGCACCAGGGGTCAATTCTGGCTCCTGTCTCGATCATTAACAATTGGGTCAGTGTACCCCAGGGCCACCCAGCTGGAAAGCAACTTCACAGAAGAGAACCAGGGCTTCTGGTGGACATCAAGTTGAACCTGAGCCAGCAGTGTGTCTGTATGCTGGGCTGCATTAGACAGAGTGTTACCAGCAGGCTGAGGGAGTGATCAGTCCCTGGTGGGGCCTCACTTGGAGTGCTGTGTCCAGTTCTGGGCTCCCAGTACAAGAGATATGGGCATACTGGATGATGTGTCTATTGAAGGGCCACAGAGATAGTGAAGGGACTGGACTTTGCATGTCTCTTGCAAAGACAGGTTGAGAGAGCTGGGACTGTCCAGCCTTGAGCAAGAAAGGTTCAGTGAGGATCCTGAAGGGAGGGTACAAAGAGAATGGAACCAGGATTTTCTCAGTATTGCCCAGTGACAGGACCAGAGGCAATGGGCACAACCTGAAAGAGAAGGGTCCATCTGAGCATCAGGAAACACTATTGCAAAGCAACACACTGAATGACTAGAAGACCTTTCCTGAAGAGCATTTTGCAAATTGAATCAATGTATTATGAAACACAATGTAGGGGTTGAGATGAAAAAAAAACCTGTATAAATTCTCTGCTCTTTAAAAAAGTTGAATTACAGTGTATTTTGTCCACAGACTGAAAAGTTTGGAAATTTGCCTTTTCAGATTAATGAATAGTAGTAAAGTCAACCTCAAGATTTGCATTTTCAATTACTTTTTTAAAATCTGAGATCCAAAATTATTTTTTTTTAATATGTGTTCAGTCCACTGGATAAATGCTGAAGATTGTTGAACAATCTAACAGATACTAAATAATTGCCTTACTTCCAGTGTTCAGTTCCTAACCTTACATAATGCTCTTAGTTTATCAAATATTATATGTACTATGTATACAATACCTATATGTTCAGTATCCAAAAACTGAGCCTGTGCCAAACTAGCTCTGCTAGCTTATAGTTCAGACTTTGGTTTTATTCTTGATGTTGTTAGCCTTAAATACTGGGGTTCACTGTAACAAATAAAATTAATGGAAAATTCAATATTGACACAAAATGAGTATTTCCAGGATGGTAACAGTGCTCATATGTATAACTGTATGTGTCCAGAATCCTCATTTAAAATAACATAACAGTAGTGGAGAATTCTGATACTATCCTAAAGACTGGTCTAACAGTAACTGATGCAAAACCATCATGTGCATTAAGTAATAATCCCAGGGAGATGAAATTTGTGTGCATTTTGTTTCCATAAGTGTATGTCTTGCATCAAGAAAGACATTACAAAAAAAAGGAGCTTGAGAGAAAAGTGGAAGTAGGTTAAACACATTATTGATATGTGTTATGAAGCAAAAGATAGCATTGCTGATACTCTTGTGCGATAAAATCTTTCAGGGCCCACATTTCTGTGAAGATAACTTCCAAAGAAATGGTTGTCTTCCTTTTCTGAAAGAACCTGTATAAGGATCTTTAAAAGAAGGTGTAACCCAGACTTAAACTCAGTTTTGTTAAGAGACAATAGAAAATCTCTGTTCATATTCCTGCTGTTTTTAATTTGTGCTCATTTGCAGATTGAGTATGTCTTCACAGATAAAACAGGAACGTTAACTGAGAACAACATGGAATTCATAGAATGTTGTATTGAAGGGCACGTTTATGTACCACATGTTATCTGCAACGGCCAAATTCTCCATGATTGTACAGGCATTGATATGATCGATTCATCTCCAGGAGGAAGTGGAAAGGTATCATAACTCTTTGTGTTCTTTCTTTTTTTACAATGAAACATAAAAATTGAACTGTACTGATGAAGGGAACATTAGAAATACAACATTTCACTAATCAAAGTAGATAACTTTATAGACATTTTTCCTTTTCTAGTTTAGAGTAAGATATAAGGGCTTAATAAAGTTTCTCAACTTTACTGCAGTTGTAAGACTGAATTAAAATCTTAAAATACAGAACTTTCTCTGGTTAATAACTAAAGAAATGTAATAACTGGTTTCTGTTAACATCAGCTACAGCAGGGGAAGCAAGGCAGGAAGCTCCTCAAAGGGTAAGAGTGCTCAATGCGAACACTTAAGTCATCACGGAGTGAAGATGTGGCCACAGAATGGTTTATGATCAAAATAAATTACTTTAAAGTGTGATATAATATAGTCACATCTGAAATGTGGTACACACAGCATGCATGCACTGTGGCTCTTTTGCTGTGTAAAGCAAAGTTAGTTGAAAGTTAAGGAGTCTTCATGTGTCAACAGGTGAGCAGTGTATAAATGGGCAGGATAATCATAGGCAGAAGAAAATTCATTTTTTAATACATCAGTACAGTATCATATAATACTTTGGCCATACCCTTCACTATGACAAAATAAGCCCTCTTAAAATATGCTGGTGTAATTCATCAGCCTTTTCTCTCACCCGTGGGCCTCAAAATGTGGTCCCAAGGTATGCTCTGTTTTTATCTTGGAATTACAGTGAGTGCTTGTATTTAACAGCACGCAAGAATATGTTTCAGATATGAAAATAAGGGTATAACACAGTCAGGTACCCATGAAATAGAAATCCTTTTCTGATGCCAGAAGCTGTCATTGCCAAACAATCTGAAATGTTATAGGAAGCGTTTGGCTCCAGCTGCTAAAATGTGTGCACTCTGGTAATTTATGTAGCTCTGAGAGGTGTTCAAGCTGCCTAAGAGATTGAAATATGTACTCCCTGTTAAGACGTGCTCCAGGTGCTGCGTCCTTCAGTGTGGACTCAGGAATCCTAAATTGTACCTTGACTAATATTTGATTAATGCAAGTTGTTAAAGATTAAGCAAAAGTAAGTAAGCCACATCGTGGTGCTCAGAGGAGGCAGAAGGTGCACACTGACTTGGGCAGCAGCAGATGGACTTGCAGGGCAACACCAGTGGTACAGCAGCGATGTCACAGTTGTGTGGTTACCACTGGGAAAGACTTGGCTCCCCCTAAAGGGAAAGTGACCTGTGACACTGCTTTTGTCTGATAGGGAACAGCAGTAATCAGTTCACCTTCCCAAATAAAAGTTTTCAAAGCAATACTTAAATATGGTAACACATAATGACAACCATTCCTTTAATTTTTTAGGAGAGAGAGGAACTATTTTTTCGAGCTCTTTGTCTTTGCCACACTGTTCAAGTAAAAGATGATGACAGTGTAGATGGATTGAGGAAAAGTCAGCTCTCAAGAAGATCTTGTATATATATCTCATCATCACCTGATGAAGTTGCTTTAGTTGAAGGAATACAGAGGTATGCAAGTAATTAGTTATTATGCTTTCTGAATCTGAGAATCTTACCACTAAAGTTCAAAATTGCTGGGAGCACAAAAATCATAATAACAAACACTAACTAATCTACAGTTGATTAGTTTCTTGACATGCAGTCATAATTATTCATATTCTAAAATCAGCTAAAAAACACTTTGGGATTTGGGTGTTGGTTTGTTGTGGAATTTTTCTCAGAATATAGTTTCAGTCTTAAATCTTTGTGACATGCTTAAACCAGATAATTATATATTTGTTGTATTCATTCTTTTGATGTGTGTTTCATTTAACAGACTTGGTTACACCTATCTAAGGCTGAAGGACAATTTTATGGAGATCTTAAATCGAGAAAATAACATAGAAAAGTAAGTGGTTAAAAATATAATGAAGTTGACTGATGAGTAGTTTTTGTTGATGAGTTTAAGAAATCATTATTTCCTTATACATTAATTTTTATGTCAGAAAATTCAAAAAACTTACCTTTTAGTAGAAAAATGAAAATCAAATATTGGTAATTTTAATAAACCCTGGAGTTCTATATTTTCAGCTAGTCTAGTAGTTTGACGTTATATGTAGTACAAAATATTGGTCTGACAACTAAGGTGTGATGTGGGGTTTATAAGCTAATCTCACAGTTCCTAATAGGTTATTTTTCCTTTTTTATATGGTAAATGATATTTTCTTAATAGAAAATGGTGTGTACCCAATTTGTTGTTCACAAATAATCTGTAGAATTTACAGGACGGTAATATCTGTAAAATAAATTTTTATAGTTTGTTCAAAGAAAATTTAAAACAATTTTTTTTTTGTTACTTTTCTTTGACATGTAAAATAAACTTTGTAGACCTTAATATGAGTGAAATTTTAAATAACATTTAAGTAGTACAGCTGTTCCATGGGATGTATGTAGTTTTGAAAACGTTACCTTACTCTGCTATAGATGTTCTGCTAGTTAGATCTGTTGTATATCTGGGTCTTCCTGCATGGATATTCTAA
Source organism: Acropternis orthonyx (assembly GCA_035583155.1). NCBI lineage: Eukaryota > Metazoa > Chordata > Aves > Passeriformes > Rhinocryptidae > Acropternis > Acropternis orthonyx. Next base: position 93,585,664 of record JAWWEU010000001.1, on the reverse strand, counting down.
CTGTGCACGGACTCTTGGACACAGATATAGGAATCCTGCTATTACTTCTCCCTGTTTTAGTTATCATATGGAGAATTTTCCCCAAAGGTTATTTCAGACTTTTTCACTCATCTCATAAGAACTGGAGTGAGTATCATATGGTGACTTAGGTGAAAGCACTATAATTATCAGGAATTCTCTCCAAGATGCATCACAGTTTGTAGACATAGATCTGCTGTAGCCTTGCACAGGTTTGACTTCCAGGGTGTTGTAAGGACTTAGAACTAAAGGATCTAATTAAACAAACACATCTGGACATACATGAATCTTGAAAAGTTGGCATTAATAATTGGGTTGCTTATGTTTGTAATGGAAAAAGGGGACTCTCTTATATAAAAGGAAATAGGTAAGAGAGTAAATGATAAAAGCATACAAACTGATGAATGAAATCAAAACAGTGCAACAGGAGCTTGTGTTCACTTTTCCTCCTAGAAAGAAAGGAACATGGGATAAAATCAAATCATAGAAACAATGGCAAGTATAAAACCACTAAAAAGAAATTGTTTTTTTTCACTTGAATAACTTGTTATTCAACATTTGAGCAAGATTCATGAAATTAGGAAGGCACTTTTGGGAGATAGAAATAGTGAAATTAGGAAAATATTAAATAAAGACTTCTGTGCAAACACCTGCTCATTTCAAGTTCTAAGGCTATGCCTAGGTATTCTAGGTAGAAACTTACTTTATAAGCAGTACAGTGCTCTTCTGGAAGGTTTCTGGTCTGAAGTAAATTACGTTGACTGTATACCCAAAGATACTTGTGACCATCAGGCAGACAAATTTTGTTTCAAGTTATGAGGAGCTCAGGGCCTCTGCTATTTATTATTTGTAACCTGCTGTTTCATTCTGTACTAGTTTCATACTCAGTAGTACTCAGTGTATAATTTTCCATGCTAGAAGTCGTGTTTTAATGCTTGAAGTCATAATAACCAGCTCAGGGATCAGGAAAAGCAGAATTGTTTAAAAAAAGAATTCTGTTTCTGTTTCAGGTTTGAATTATTGGAGGTTTTGAGTTTTGATTCTGTGAGACGGCGAATGAGTGTAATTGTTAAATCTTCAACAGGTAGGACTATCACATTGTGTTTCTTCATAATTTTTTGTTTCACTTGAATTTGTTTCAGGTTTGTCAAAGAGTTAAGCATTAATCACAGTCTGTGTGCCTTTTTTTATAAAATAGGAGACCAGGTACTAGCCATGGGTGCAAATGTTATAAAAAGTTGAAAGAAAATATGTGTGAAACTCACTAATTTGTATGTTTTTTGAAGAAAGTGTATTTGGCTATTTTGAATTCCATGTGTTGTCTCTTTTAGGTGACATATTTCTGTTTTGTAAGGGAGCAGATTCCTCCATATTTCCTAGGGTTAAAGAAGGCAAAATTGAGCAAGTACGATCCCGAGTAGAACGTAATGCAGTGGTAAGATTGCATTTTATTGATCTGTTCATGTGATATCAGTGTCAAAAAGAAATGTTCTCACCTGCTGCTTTATCTGCTAACAGATATGTCTTCCCCAGGCACCAAGGTTATTCTATGCCAAGGTTCACTCAGGCTGTGTGGGTAGCAGTCCGTGTTATGCCCTTATTTGCATTTATTCTCCATCTTATCTTCCCAATGGCAGTTGTGGTGGGTTATGAATGCGTCAGATATGCACAACTCTATGTTAAACCAGAGGTCATCCATTAGCTTTTTAGTATGGCACTCTCACAATTGTAGTAGTTTGAATTAACTTTTGAATAAAAGAAAAGTGAAAAACTGTAAATCTCATTGCTAGTTTCAGTTCCCAGCCTTAGCAACTGTGATTTGCTGCCTTTGATTGCTTTACAAGCTCTGGGGAAACAGTGCAGTGATCATCCATATACTGTCTTTTTGCTTGCTAAAAATGAGCTATGGACTGGCTGATCACCTTGAAAAGCAATTCAGAACTTGGTTTTACCTAAAAGGTAGTGTATGGAGTTGTGAAATACTGAATTTTGCTGTGTCCAAAAATATGCAGAACTCACTGCAATGCAATAAGGCTGCTGGTCTTAAAAATAGCATAACATTTGCGGGCATCCAATACTCAAACTGAAAAAAACGTATTGTTACAGGGAAGTGGGAAAAACCTTATAGTGTCACCTGTTGTTGTTTTGAAGGGAAACTTCAAAACTCTCAAAGTACTTTGCTAAGCTTCACTGTATGAAACAGCTGAATGATAGTTACAAGTGAAGGAGGCTAGTGAAATTGAAAGAAGTGTTTACATATCATGTCCATCCACTGTCTTTCAAGAAAGAAATCCAGACCAACAGCTATTTTTTTCATCATGGATAATTGAAAATAGGGCTGGTTTCTGCATACAGAAGCCTCTGAAAGAAAATACACATGCCACCTATCCTTATCAATAATCAGAAGCAGGGAGCTATTTTAATAATTCTCTTTCTTGGTTTCATAATAAATAACTATACAAAGACTTACTGGATTGAAGTTTACAAAGATCAAGTGCTAGTTAAATGGTGTTGTGAGAGGCAATGTATATTTGAAGTAACAAAACTTCTTTTCTGTGTTATAGCAGCTTTTCCCCACCTCACACAGTCTATATACTCCCTTTCTTATTCCTCACACAGTCCAGAAGTCTGACATAGTCTGAAACACCTCCAGCTAAATTCTAGTTTTCACTTGACTGAAATGGTACAGTTGGATTTTCACTTTCAATGCTCTCTGTGACGTTTAGTCCCTGTTCATTCCTCTGCTGCAACGCTGCTTCAAAATCAGACTCTGCAGAGCTACTATTTATATTGTTATTTATTCTGACTCATCCTGCCTAATTATAAACATAGAGAAGGAAACCTTTACCTTGACTCTCCCTTCTCTGGTAATCTAATACATCCAGCTAGGGCACTGAGCTCTTTTTCTCTTCTGGAAGGTTGAGGTTTGTCTCTCAGGTTGTAACTGCTTCCAGGGCAGCAGATAATCAAGCTGAACCATGTTCTGTAACAGTGTCTGCTACATTTACTTCACTATAAATGTGAATAATGGGACATTTTGTGTTAGTAGTAAAGTGATTTTCATTTTTCAAATATTCCAGCATAAACACCAAGAAGAAGTCTGAGAAGAGCTTTATAAGATGCATTTTGTTTCTTTTCATTACATTCTTTAGGAGGGACTACGAACATTGTGTGTTGCATATAAAAAGCTCACAGCAGAAGAATATAGTAATGTACAGAAGCTGCTTCAGAATGCAAAGTTGGCCCTCCAGGACCGGGACAAGAAATTGGCAGAAGTGTATGAGAAGATAGAAACAGATTTTATTTTACTTGGTGCTACAGCTGTTGAAGATCGGTTAGTGTGTTTCTTATGTTTAGTGATGTTATCAAAGTAATTGAAGAGTCTTTTTCTGCATTAGAGATTTATTTGAAAAACACTGTATTTTAATTCCACACCCTTAGCTTACTGAAGTTATGCATGGTAACTTTATAATTTAGTAAGCTAGTAACAATAGCTAAGTGCACAAAAATCAGTGTATTCAAGCCATTTGCATGCATGCAGTTCATGTAATACTTTACTGATCAAATTGTAGGAAAAAGTTTTGGAAGAAAGAACTGCAATGTGGGTATTGGGGAAATAAAGGAAGAATCTTTAGATCTTTAAAAGAGTCAAAAACATTTACTGGTCCCCTAAACATTTTTAGAGTCACACTTTGGGGAAAATTCTTACATCTGCTAACTGCTATTGAAATTTTTTATTTGGAATCTTTCAGTAAGGACATCTGAACTTCTCTTTTCCAATCAATCCATCAATATGTGTTCTCAATTGACTTTACAGATTACAAGAAAAAGCTGCTGACACTATTGAAGCACTCCAGAAAGCAGGAATTAAAGTTTGGGTTCTGACAGGAGACAAAATGGAGACTGCTGCAGCTACTTGCTATGCTTGCAAACTCTTCCGAAGAAATACACAAATACTTGAGCTAACCACAAAGAAAATTGAGGAACAGAGTTTACACGATGTGCTTTTTGACCTAAGCAAAACTGTCCTAAGACACAATGGCAGCTTAACCAGGGATACTTTCTCAGGGTAAGGAAAAAGTTGGATTTTCAAGCCAGGAATGAGCTTCTGTGCATTTTGTAAACAATTAAATGATGAGCAATTAACTCAAGAACAGCAACATAGTATGTTGCAGTTTCTGTTGCTGAAGTGTGAATTATTGTATGGCAATTGAGTATAACTTTTGTCTACATAAATTTACATTTTCCGTCATGATTCTTTCTCTCATTTATGTTACTACTTTAACTATTAAAAGAAAAATCATTTAGTATTATAGTTACTTTTTTTTTTTCCACTGCGAAACTGTCTTGGGACAGGAAAAAAAAGGTTCTAAAGCAAAATACTGTTTGAGTTCTAAAAAGGAAGTAGGTATGATATATTCATGTAATCAGAGTTAGTATATGATATGACTTTCTGGATAAGACCAAGGCCACAGAGAGCAGCAATATATGGCCCTTTTTCTAGGGAAGATTATGCTACCTTTACAGAACAGATGACAGGCAACAGCTCTCCTTACCCTTCAAACCCCATTGGTCTAATCAAGAACATTTGTATATTCAGTTAAATCATATTTTTCTGTCATCTGTGCCACATTTAACTTTAGTTTCATAGGCATTACAAGGTATGATTAAACATGTTTATTTAACTTTTAGTGCAACTTTAGAATTTCTTTGCCTTTGGCCCCAGATTTGGAGAATGTGCTAAGATAGTTGTAACAGGATTCTGCCTGTATGTTCAAAGTCAGGCTGAAAATATTTCACTAAACATTCATTACAGTGCCTGAACTTGCTCACTTTTTAGTTGGTATCTTTGTACACTAATGGCGTTGCCCTATTTGTGCCAAAGGCAGCAAAGTGCTGAACTTAGATCTGTGAACTGTTATTAAATAAAGCTTATGGTACTCTGTATTTGCCAAAAATAGCTTGTGTTCTAGTAGGGAAGATGGAGATGCCTAAAATACATTGCTGTTAATAAATACGGGGTTTTTCTCACAAACATGGTCCTGGTGAAACCATGTTTGTCGGAAACCCATGCACAGTCATATAACCTTGGAACACTGAAAGAGAACAAAAATAAACCACAGAGTATGTTAATACAATGTTCACTGTTGAGCTGGAGCCCGAGGCTGCTGTGTGATGCAGGCAAATGCAAGGGGGCTCTGAAATAACTTGTTCAGATGCTGCAGAAAACGACTCTTGTAACGTGGACCATCTTCCCACATTGTTGAGTGTATGTTTTTGTCATAAACTGCTTCATGCAACCATGGTCGCACCTCTAGTGGTGCTCAAATTATTACAGGTATACTGGTAATAGGTTTCTTTTTATATATATATATATATAAACCTGTATTATAATACTATAGGTAATATATACAGGGATTATATTTTAAGATTAAACTTACTTTTCTACCTGTATCAGACTTAGCCACCACAGTAAACAAAATATCCATAATGTAAATGTAGACAGTGGCCGTATCTATCCAGGCCAACAGATCTCTCTTAGGCATTTCCTTCAAAGCATGGTTTACTTTTTTAATGTTGACCCTTTGGGGGGGAGGGGGGGAAATATTATTTTCCTTATCAGAGCCTTTCTCTTTAACTTTTTTTCTGTGTGTTGTGGAATGTCCACAAAATTAAGTTTATTCCTGCAGCGTGGTTTGCCTCACTGCAGTTCTTGGAGCCCTTTCAAACCAAACTGAAAGGTCATTAATTATACACATACTCACTGGTGAAGTCACTGAAGTATCAGATTTCTGTGAACTGATAAAGCACAGAATATTTCCAACATAATCTGGAATTTCAAAATGTCTTAAATATCAGTCTTTCACTAGCAGTATACTTTAGAAGTATATTAATTTTGTGGTATTCTGTACTCATTATTTTTTCATTAATTAATTTTCACATAAGAAATGTTGCCAGATTTTAAACATGTCAGAGAATTCTACAGTGACTCTTAGTTTGTATTTTATTCCTGAACAGACTTTCAACTGATATGCAAGATTATGGTTTAATTATTGATGGAGCAGCATTATCATTAATAATGAAACCAAGACAAGATGGGAGCTCTGGTAACTACAGAGAGCTCTTTCTTGAAATTTGCAGGAATTGCAGTGCAGTGTTATGCTGTCGAATGGCACCTCTGCAAAAAGCACAGGTTTGTGTTTAATTTCATAATTGCTTGTTAGCTGTGCACAAACAGAAATATTGAAGGTTAATATGACTTATGATAACTTCAGATGTTACAAAAATGAATGGTATCTTCTAAAATGGAGAAGGCAGAAAAAAGGAGAGGGGAGAATTTCTACTGGCAAGTGATTTAGGTAATGATATGCTAAAATGCACCCCGCTGTGCACCTGAATTTGATTTATGTACATATTGTGCAAATTTTATGGTTGGTACATACTAAGAAATGAAAATATTTAATAACTGAACTAACTGCTCTCTTTTTAACCTAACAAGCTTTGAACAGTCTACTAGCTGTTGATACTTCAAGAGCTTGCGTTATTCATAACTGTAGAGTGATATTTTTTCTCTATTCTTAACATAAGTGGAAAGCCACTAAAGGAGAATCCAGACCAAAAAAGGTGTGCATTATCATTTTCTAGTACTTCCTGACTGTTGCATTCGTTGTTTGTATCACGTAAAAACATGTCCTTCCATTACTGAAACATCTCAAGATAGCTGAAGAAGAACTTTTAAAGGAAACAAACACTGGAATATACACTTCTTTTTTTTCTTTCAAATGGTCATGTCTTTATCTCAGTGCTCGTGTACAGCACATGTAGCCCTTATTCCCATTAACAAGTGGATTTAGCCACCACTTTAACTGTCTGGAAGTTTGTAGAAGTTTTTAGTTGCAGCTGACTTGATACCAAATTTACAGAGGTGGTAATTTGCAATGGAGCAATTTGGAGTCAAATTTTTGGACAGTTTCTATGTCAATAGCGTTCAGATATATACAGAGTCCTATTACATTTTCTTAAACACTAAGAAAAAAGTTCAGCACAGTTAAGCAAGCAGAATTTTTCAGTCTTTAATTTCAGGATTGCTTTGAAATTGTACACTCTGTCTCTGGAACCCTCTAATTTATTAATGCACTTACACAGCATTAATCAATCTCAACAACACCTTTTATTGTGCTCTTCCTTCCACCTGTCCCATCTCTCTCAAAATAGTTTGGAAGTATTTGAAAAATGTTTGGAACAAATACTCTGTAATATGAAAAAACTATGATCTTTATGGATAGTGGTTGCATTGGTTTCCTGTCCCTTCAGAGAATTTCTTATATAACCATCTTAGTAATTTTTATTTAATTGTACAATGATGCAAAATAAGCAAACCATTACAGAGAAGAGTTTTCAATGCTATTTTTTTCCAGATTGTAAAATTAATTAAACTATCAAAGGAGCATCCTATCACGTTAGCAATTGGTGATGGAGCAAATGATGTCAGTATGATTCTAGAAGCACATGTTGGTATAGGTAAGCATGCTCTTTAGAATATTAATTCAAGTGAAATGACAAGAAACATTTATTTCTTAAAAACAGACACTCTGAAAGAATCAGGTTATATGTTTTATAGATGACTTTTAATGTATTTATCCCAGGAATTCTATGAGATGTCCCATTCTAGTGATGTCCCATTAGATCAATGTCATAGCATTATTATATAATTTTTCAAATAATTGTATCTTTTTAATAATACTGTAGTTATTAAATAGCACTTTTTTTTTTTAAGGAATCATTGGCAAAGAAGGTCGTCAAGCAGCAAGAAACAGTGACTATGCAATACCTAAATTTAAACATTTGAAAAAAATGTTGCTGGTTCATGGGCATTTTTATTATGTTAGGATATCTGAACTTGTGCAATACTTCTTTTATAAGGTAGGAGAATGCTTATTCTAATTACATAAATCTCAAAAACTTAAATGGTAATACCTAACTACATACAGGTTTTGCAGCCAATTGCTCAAAGCAGCAATAATTCCATAAAGAGATTTCATTGAGTGCCAGATGCAGTGCTAAAATGGGATTATTGTTTCTATCCTGAAGATGAAGTGAACTAGCTTTTTTACATAGATACATTCTGTAATCGATGTTGTGTTTAAATCCAAAATTTGCCTTGTCTTATTTCTTCATATCCTGCAAATTCCATCTCAGACTGTTTTACTTATTTCCAGTACCTTGTGAGTTGTCTCAATAGTGACCTTTTAAATCACATTGGAAATAGTATTTGAGACCTTAGAAACTAATGTAGATTAAGTTATGCTAAATTCATTAGGATAGTGTAGGTGGAGAAAGGTTATAATGAGAATCCCTCTGTTTAGACAGTTTTGTTATTTCTAAATGTTGGGATCCAATGAAAGTTCTTTCAGGAGGCAATGGAAGGTTACAGAAAGGAACTGCCAGAGGATAATTCAGGATTTTAGTGTTTAATTATATGTATAATTAGGAGAGGATGATGTTTGTGGTCACAGCTAGAAACATTTTTAAATTGCTTTGCTGGAAACCATACTAACGCAGGAATCCATGCTTGCTTATCATAGTTTGTGTCGTCCTGTGCGTTGTCCCATATTTGCCTTGCATTAACTGAACTGTGCTCCTGGATCACAAATTTCATTGCCCTTGAGTTTGGAAACTCTAGCATTCTGTGTTTGCTTTCAAATTATTTAAGTGTTTTTCTCAATGGGAGTACTGCAAGATGTTGACTGTTGATGTTTAATATATGCAGCTTTTTCTACTGTTCCTGCCATGTTTACTATTACTAGTATTATAAAACTATGATATACATAGCTATAGCATTGCACAGCATATAAATTAGTGCTTGCATTTCACTTGATGACTGTCACTTTGTCTTTCAGAATGTCTGCTTCATTTTTCCTCAGTTTTTATATCAGTTCTTCTGTGGGTTTTCACAACAGGTTAGTTCTTTTTCCATCAATGCCATGTTTTCTCTTTTGCTTTTTTTAAAAAAAAAATAGATCCTCCTGAGAAAATGCTTGTGCTAGTTTACACATTTGAAAAAGAGCATCAGTTTTGGTTCATATGGTTTTCAGTGGCAATTTCAGTCAAGTTACAGAAATCAGTTTTATGAATTATCATAAAAGCAATGTTACTTACAAAGTCAAGGAATACAGGAACACAAAATTGGGAAATGGCAATGCAAAGTGAAATGTCTATGGAAATTCAGTCAGTTAGGTTTCAGCTTATTGGACATGGACAGAAGAAATCCTGAAAGATGAGTAATTGAACTAATTGTTAATTTTTAGAATCCAAAAGGAAAACTGCAGAGTAAACTAGTTTTCTCTGACACGTACAAGTATAAATTATGAATTTAAGATGAATAGCAGCATTCAATTAATTGAAAAAAAAAAAAAAACCAAACAGAAAAATCAGAAAAAAGTGAACTGCTCCTCACCAGAAGTGTGCCATCATTCCGCAAGGGATCCAGTATTCTTGTTCCTGAATTTTTGGTGTTTTCTCTTCTCCTTGCTCTCATCTAATTTGTGCAGAACAGCTCTGCCTCTTCTTTCTTCTGAGTGAGGGAACAAAAACCAAGAAATGAATGACCGAATTTAGACAAAACAAGGCTTACGTTTTCAGGGTTAAATTGGGCAAGAGTAGAATTTAATTGGGAGAAAATAGTACTGTTTCTTTGACTTTGTCAAATGTCTCAAAAAAAAAAAAAATCTCCAGGAGGAGTAAAAATGACTAGAACTATTTTGTCTGTTTTGGTTTTAATTTCAAATGACAACTGAAAACTTTGTAGGTTTTTATCACGCATCATTAGGGTTCAGATACGCAAGCATATGCTGTGAAAATTTAGTTTGATTTTATTATTTTAAGTGCGAAGTGTTGTTTTTTTTATTCAAAAAGGGAGTTTGACAGCAATTTTTGCAGCATAAATGATGACCAAGTAGGTTTTGGGAAATAAACAACTTTTTTATGGGGTGATGTAGTAGGTTTGAGGGCTATTTACAGTGACATACATGAAAAAGTAGTTCAGTGAGAAGAATCAAAGACACATTGGAGTCTTTATTTGTACAGCTCATTGCAGTCACCCACAGCTGAAGAACTTCTGGAGTATTCCACCTTTCTCTCTGCATGTCTTCATGTTATATAGATGAGATAAAAGGGGAGGGGTGTGTGTGGATGTGCCAGAGTAGAATTTCTGCCTCTGTAAGAATCAGCTTTGGGTAGTTCACAGTTGGTCTTACAGTTGAAACAATAGGAGGGGCTGATAAGTCCATCAGACAAAAAGTTTATCTTTGTCCTCCAGGTGAATGGGATACAAGTGTGGAATTGTGTCTTTTATCAGTTAGCAGCTGTTCAGGGATGTTTGCCTCCATTCTGAAGGGATATGGTTTTGTTTTCCTGAAGAAGTTACTCATTCATTTTAAATCAAGTGCCATGCAGAGGATTTAATTTTAAATTAAGATTTAAGTTAAAATAGCTGATTTACTTATTTTCTATCTTCAGACTTTATACGATACTGCCTATCTAACACTGTACAATATCAGCTTCACTTCCCTTCCTATCCTCTTCTACGGTCTAATGGAACAACATGTCAGCGCAGACACACTCAAGAGAGAGCCTTCCCTGTACAGGTAAAATTAATACACTTGCCCCAAAGTCTGACTCTTCGGTTGTGGGATCTATCTCTGTTACAACAGAAGTCCTCAGGATTTCTGTACCAAAGGGCTATGGTAGAACATCAGATACACTGCAATATGGGGCTGAAAACCACGTGCACAGCCTACAAAGTACAATAGTGTAGTTTTATGTGTAGATTTGCAAACCACACCACAGAAGTGAGTGACAGCAAAATAGAAATTACTGTTCTACAAGTGAAATTATGATTTATTTTAGGACTTTTTATTTCTTCAAACCATGGGGAACAGAAGTATTTTTAAAAAAGAAAACCTATTGTTTTTTTTCTTATGTACATGTTTTATTCTGAAATAAAAGACAGCTGAGAGGTAGTGTGATATCAGAGGATGTATTCTCTGTGGTGTGCAACATTATCCTCTGCATATAGTTGACTCACTTCAGGGCATTGATATTGTGACTTGTTTAAGTGTTTAGCCCCTTGAAATACAGTTCTTGTGTTTTAACTGCATCTAAATTAGGAACATTGCCCAGTTTTGATCTATGTAGCTGCAAACCCAGTACATTTCAGGGAGAGGTAACAGTAGGTAATCAAAGGAAAAACGTATTTTGAAAGAAGTAATATTAGATGCCCAAAGGTTAATTTGTGCAGTGGCATGTTTTTACCAATGAAATGTAAGAGGGATGGAGATTGTTGAAACTCAACACCTATATTTTTATTTTCTCTTTTATATTTTAAATATTTTAGTTTAGTAATGGTAATTCAGAAGATTTGTTTGTTTCTTTTTGAAAGCTAGCAGAGCTATTTGTCAGAAATTTTCGGGTTTTGATATCTAACAGAGCCTATTTTTAAGCTATTTGGGGCAATAGTACAGTAGTTCAAGGCCACATAGACTGTTGTTGGCTATATAAGGGTTTGAGATCTATATTGCTAACATGCAGGGAGAAACTACTTACTATGGTCAGCAGACAGTCTTTAAAGTTCATATGGTGAAAGTATTGGTTGGTAGCAAATGTTTCTGTAATTCTGTTCTGATTTACTCTGATGTGTTTTATGCAGTTTGCCAAGTGAACAAGACGTAAGGTTGTAACATCATCTTTTTTTGCTGTAAGAAAATACCTGCTAGTGAAGTTATGTTGTTGAGCAATTCCTGTATTTTTTATGGGAAAATGTTGAAGAAGTCCTGTTTGACTTGAAGCTTCAAGTCAACTGCAAACCTCTCTTTTCTGATGTTTCACATAGAATGAATGTTTTGTTTTGTTGCAATAGTCTGTATTTAAGTACCCTATGGGAAATAAAGCAAAGTCTCCAGAGACCTCTAGTGTTTTCATTTAATGTCTACAGTGGATCATCACATGCACAGCAAATACTAGAAGAAGATACCTGCTACAAAAAGATTGAAAAGGAAATGAGTGCAGCACAAGGGAGTGTATCACACTGTCGAAATAAGCAGAATTACAGGCAGCAGTTAAAATTGCTTGGTAAAAAAGAAAACAAAATGAATAAAAAGGACATTCTCAAGAAGGATTTTGATGTGAAGTGGTACACCGTTGTCATGTGTAAATGTATGATTCTGCATGCAATATATAAAGTCTTTTTTCTTCAAAAGACAATATCAATGACCTATTTGTCTGGGATTTTCAAACTTGATGATAATGAATACATGTATCTTATTTTACACAGAGATGTTGCCAAGAATGCTTTGCTGCGCTGGCGTGCATTTATTTATTGGACATTCCTTGGAGTGTTTGATGCTGTGGTATTTTTCTTTGGTGCCTATTTATTGTTAGACAACACAGTTGTGACCAGCAATGGACAGGTTAGTGTTGGATTTGTTCAGTCAATCAGTGGTAATTTTTTAAAATATCAATTGTGAAATTAACATAGTTTTAATTGTTTTCTTCAATATTTCATGTAAGATGATAACTGTTTCCTGAGTCACAGTGAGATAGATGGGTTGCCTGTTTAGAAAAGTCCAAACTGTGGAATGGGACATACTGTTAGCAGAGACATGGGACTGGATACAACTGAGGAGAAATATATATCATAGATTCCAAGTATTCCTTCTGAATTTGCATAGTGGCTTTTTCATTTCATGCTTAACATGAGTCTGATGAATATCTGTTTAACATACCAAAAGACTCTTGGTAGAGTAGTTATGAATGATCATAAAAGATTTTAAATGTAACAAGCTTTTTAATAGTTTAATTATTTTTTACATATGGCAGCTTAAAATAATCTATCTCTACTTGCTTTGCAGTCACATGAATGCAAATTTTAAAAACTTTTGCATTTTATTTATTTTATCCATTGATATTTTGGTCTATTTTATTTGTGTGCTTTTTTTCTTTTTGCTACTTGCTTCTCTTCCTATCCTCAGCTAATGACAACCAGCACTCACATGGTAAGACTATTGTGGATTTGTCATGATATCCATTTCATCTTTCACTGTTCTTTAACTAAACTGTTAAAGAGCAGTAAAAATCACTTAAACCTACAGTTAGAAATGTTCTTTATAGCTACTCTATAAGTATTTAAAGTAAAAGGAACTTTAAAGTATATTGAGGTATATGAGGTGTGATAAAGAGCCATGAATTTTAAAAGGCTTTTTGCTTCCTTGCATTTTGTTATTTTGTTGTGTGCTTTTCTACCTACATTTTTTTGCTATCTCTGCTATGGAAATTTTTTTTACAGTTGATGCTATAATGTGCTTGAGTGGCTTTAGAAAAGACCCTCAAAATGAGAGAGAAAATGAACTGTACACAGTTTTATTGCTTACGTGCAACATAAACTTTTGCTAGAAACGCAATATTCAGATGTCATTAAAAAAACCATCTTTGTGATGTCTGTCAGGGAATTGAACCTCTACTATGTGAGGGAATGCTTGTTAAAACCAGCTTTTCTAAGGACAGATTGAATTTCCATTAGACAGAACAGTACACTGCAATATATCTTTTCTTGGTCCATTATGCTCTCTGTTAGATGTTCAGAATTCTATGTTAGCTTATATTTTTAGTTCTGAAAACTAGAGTTGTCATACCTGTACAAATTTTGTACCGTTTGTATTGAAAATATTCTGAACTGGATTCCTTTTTGAAATTTTAGTCATCTTCTGCTGCACACATTCAATCAAATTCTAGGGCTCTAAAGCCAGACTAATGCCTTATTTTCAAATTTTGAATGTTTATATCTAGATACCCATGTTAATATTTGATACAACATGTTGCTTGAGGAGGCATTCTGAGTCCTGAGTGTCTGAGTGTGTTAGAAAATTTATGGTTATTCAGCATGCATGCCTGTGTTTATTATAAAACTTAGAGATCTTGAGCAGCAATTTTAGATTTAAAGACTTGAAAAGGTTAAGTGTTCAGCAATAGTGGTACTTACGTGAGTTCATACATACATGAATGCTAGTAGGTGTTGATGATTATTTCCCAGTATTCAAATTATGCTTACATCTGGAAAAACTCAATGAAGGGTTTGAAAGGTTTACTACTGCAGCAATATTATGGAAGAGGAAAAGGTAGAAAGCAGGAAAGGAGATAAAAGAGCTGATGGTAACACTAATGCCATAAATGTTATATTAAATAAATGCTCCAAGTTGTTTAAATGGGTGATGAAGTTTTATGTCCTATTAATTGTTATTAATTTGTGGAATTTTTTTTGTGCATATGATGTTCCACTCAGGATATGACATCATGGTTGGTGTTGTGGAAGAAAGTAAGAGGAAAGGAAGGCACTGTAGAAGTCATTGCAGATTGTCCAATGTCATCTTAGTTTAACCATATAATGAAATGTATTTGCTGTATGGTATTTTTTTTATTTTAACATTTGATATGGAATACATAAAATAGAATTGTTAAGCTGGGTTGAGAGAGGGTTACGTTGAAGAGAATAACAGAATGGCAAATACAAAACAACAGCAAGGAAGGCAGATGAGCAGAATGCTGAATTAGAACATGCAGTCACAGAAGGAAGAGGGGAAGTCTTGGATAGGGTAGGAGCAGAACATAGAAAAAAACTTGTTAGTAAACTGAGTGTTATCAAACAGACATGAAAAAGAATGATTCGTTACCTGAAGGCATGAGTAGTATCTTGAGATATTCAATGCTGAAAAGACATTGTGAGTTTTTGTAACTCACACCTTCCCATATTGCTCCATTTCCCTTTCTCTATGCCAAATCAGCAGCTCTATGGAGTCTTGTGTCCCTGTGCTGTGACCTCACTTTCTGAGCCAAAGAGTAGGTAAAAGCATTTGGTTACAGCCAATGCTTTCTATCTAGCCTAATGAACAGAGAGAAGAAGGTTGTTTCAGCTTTATTTCATCTAGCAGCCTATATTGGAAATGTGGACACCACTGTTCAGGGTGCAGAAAATTAGACTGATATTAGGCTCTCAGAGAGATGCCAGATATGACATGAGAGGACTGTAAAATTTGACTGCAAGAAGAAAGTCGGTAAATGGTGTAATTGGATGCTCCAGATTCAGATCCAGATTCCTGTGCAGTTTTAACTGCACAGGGTTTTTTAGGGCACAGAAAATATTAAAGTGATGGCATGAACCTATAAAATTACTATATTACATATCAAAGTAAAAGGTCAAAATGCTGACGATTTTCTGAATTTCATCTTGTGTTGTATACACTTGGTCACACATCGAATAATTTCAAAAGAGTGAAATGGTTACTGAAAAGAATGAGTTTTCAGTCATTAGTTTGTTTTTAAACTTATTTTCCATTCCCAGATGATTGTGTTCTCAGCCTAGTTTCCTACAGATTTCTGTCTTGTGGCTGGCTGTGGTCTCCATTCAGAATTTTTCACACTGTAGCACATTTGTGTGATCAGTTGTCCGTGTAGATCCCCTGTGATATAATATTGGGCAAGCTCATACAGAAAAATTTAGATGTAATGTGATCCAGTTCAAATCTCTGCTTGGTGCAGGGCTCATTAAAATCAAGTTGCTGAAGGCTATGCCTAGTCTGTTTCAAGTTTTGGATATCCCTGAGGATAGAAATTCCATAGCTTTCTGGGCAACCTGTTTCAGTGTTTTTCTGCCTTAATGGTGGAAAAAAGTTTCTCACAATACGCAAGCAGAATATTTCTTGTTGCTGAAGGGAGGTCTGTTCCAGTTCTTCATCTTGGTATTTCTTCTTCAGATATTTGTGGGCAGCTGCTAGGTTGTTCCTTAACCTTCCTTCCACTAGACTAAATAAGTCCTTTAACCTCTCTTTGCAGAGGAGCTATAGGCGGCTGACTACCTTGGGTGCCTGCCATTTGATCCTTTCCAATTTTTTCACATCACTCCTGAACTGAGGGGCCCAAAACTGAGTATGGTGTTCCAGGTTCAACCTCACTGTAGCTCAGTCAATGACTGTCTTCAGTGGCTGTGTTCCTCCCAATGCAGCTCTGTTTGTGGTTTCCCTTATGTATAGAGAGAGCACAGTATAGGTTTGGATTCAGCCTGGAGTCCATGCAGCCCCACTGCAACTTCCTTTTCAGCAGGGCTATTGCTTAGTCAGTTCCAACATACAGCACTACTCCTCTGCAGGTGTAAATCTGTGTACTTTTCCTTATTTAATTTCATAAGATGTCTGTTAGCCTACTTCTCAAATCAGCAGAAGCCTCTCTGGATTGAAACTGTCATTCATTGTGTCAGCTGTTCTCTGTTTTTGTATCACCTGTAGTTTGCTCATGATGTTCTGTCACCATCCAGGCCACTGACAGGGATATTCAATGACATCTGCCCCAGTATCTGTTCCTAGTCTGCTTCATCGATTACCAGCAGCCAACCAAATGTCAAGGACTCCTGAGTCAGTGGTTCAGCCAGTTTTCAACTCTAGTAGTAGTCCACTTGCCCAGACCTGCTTCCTTATTGTCCAAGTGTCAAATGTCTTTCTCAGTTGAAGATACATTGCGTTCACTGCTTTCTCTCCTTAATAAATCCTTAAACTGTTACTCCCACACCATTGGCTGTTCCTTTCCTTCCCAAATTTTACTGTTAAATGCAAGAAGCAGGTTTTGCGTCTGAAGACTGATATCCGGAGTATTGAATAATTCAGCTTTTTCACCTTCCACTAGGTTGTCTTACCACTCCATTAGTGGACTTTGATTTTCCCTTTGAAACAAGAATATCTATAAATATCCTCTTTTTCATCCTCAACACCCCTCACTAATCCTAGTTAGAGCTGAGCTTTGTCTGTGATATTTTTTCCCCCTCTGTACCCATGTAATGCTTTTATGCTATGTATTTGCTGCCTGCCCATATTGCCATCTCTTGCATGCTCACATTTTGCATTTTTGTTCATTGAGAAACATTCTACTTGGCCAATTGTGTCTTCTGGTGGAATTCTATGTCTTCATGCAGAAGGGAGTTCATGAGATCTCTTTCAAAATAATTCAGATTTCTTGGACACTCTTGTCTTTCATGGGCACAGTACTCTGAATCAAGCCAAGTCTCTTCTAAAATACAGTATCCTAACTGTTGCTTACTTTCCCAACATTTATCTGGATTCTGAGCCTGGTTTTCCACTAGCTATTGCAGTCCAAGCAATCCTCTGTGACCCCTTCTTCCCTCCATCACCATTAATGATCATTTCTGCCCACCTAAAAAGCTTAAGTGTTTTTATTTTGTTATGCAGGTGGGGAGAAAATCAAACACAATTTGAAAGTGTTTTATCTTTAAATGTATGTAGACATTCATGTACCTAGATGGTTATCACATTCTTTTTTTATATTGTTACTCATCTGTATAACGTGCTATTCAACCTCCAAGAAATTATTGGATGCCGTGGACATCAGAGAAGAGAGATCATAGAAAAGATGATGTCCAAGAAGACTGATGAAGTTACTGCAGTTCATTTGTAAATATCAGTGATTTGTTAACTGTGCTACACTTAATTTTTATTAAGAAATGTACCTGTGAACTTCAGGTTGAGAGCATTGGTTGTGGTCTTTGTCTGTCTGTATGAAATCTGAGGTGTGCGTACACAAGAGCAAGAAAACAAAACACTTTGCACTGGACAGATCATGTAGGAATTCAGTGGTTTTGCTTAGGTGTTAGTTCATGATACAAAGCAATACATAGCTTTAAGATGTTTATTTTGGACAATTGACAAAGTAATGGACAATATTGCCTATAACTGCTTTGGACCATTTTTTATAGATGTTTGGAAATTGGACCTTTGGAACAGTGGTGTTTACTGTGCTTGTATTCACGGTTACATTAAAGGTAAGGTGTGCTGTGTTTTATCCTTTGAAACTTTATTAGAGCTTGTTTTCTAGTTGCTGCTTGCTTGTATCCGTTTCTATGACCATGCATTGTTGTGTTAGTTTAAATACAGATTTTATCTGTGCCTTCTTAACTGTGCTCAAAATTCAGAAATGTTTTTAGCTAATTCTATGTAGAATTCCTATTTTATCTCCTGCTGAGTGTTCTGTTGCTTCAAGATAGTAATAACACCTATCCTTTTTTGGTTTTGTTTTGTTTGTTTTTGTTTTTTGTTTTTTGTTTGTTTTTTGTTCCCAGCTTGCACTAGATACACACTATTGGACGTGGATAAATCACTTTGTGATCTGGGGATCACTGGTATTCTACATTATCTTTTCTCTGCTCTGGGGAGGAATTATTTGGTATGAACTCTAATAAAAATTGCATTGTAAAAGTTGTTTCAGAAACATAAATCTTCACCTTTTTGTCCCAAACAGATTTAAATTTAACCTTTATCCCTTTTTAAACACATTTTTAATGCTAATTGGAGAGTGGTCAGCTCTTCTTTCACTGAATGTCTGCTAACATCCTCTTAAAGAATATGAGGAGAAGAATATTAGGCCTTAGACTACCACTGAATTTATCGCCGTAGTGTCAGTCAGAAGCAGTCCAGGGGTTGGTTCAAGGAGCTGAGGCTGCCTATCTGAGACAAAAGGTCACAGAATAGTTCTTGTCTGTGCAGCTGGTGGCTAGCCACCTACCTGCTTGTCTTGGAAGGAACTAGCTGTAGCGGTCAAAACTAGAGTCAGGGAGTGGAACTCACACCGAAGTGATGTGGATGGCCAGCAGTCCGGTGTTTGAGCTCAGTATTTCCCTCCCTACTTAAAGGAGAATTAATGCAGGTCTCTGAGCACCTACTTATTTCTGTTGGTAAGCAGCTCTTCAAGGAATTGTACACAGCTGATTTAAAGTATTGGGGTTTTTTTCTGTTAAAAATTCTGTGTACTTGAAACTGAAAATTTTGGGAAAGGAAATCAAGTTGAAGCATGCTCAGTTCCTTACTCTGTCTGATTGCCATCAGGAACTGAAATGGCAATTCACACTTGTAGAGCACTCAGTTACAAGGCCATCTTTTCTAACTTCTGCTGGAACTATTGTACTTCCTATACATAAGTATAATATTTTGAGGGATCAGAGACCAGCTATTGCATGATGATTAAGACGCCATTTAATTTGGAGAATGGATTTGTATTTCCATGTGTCATTTACAAATGAGTGTCTTTTGCAAAAGCCTGTCAACTCCTTGGATATTCAGATGCCTTTTTTTTTTTTCTTAGTAAGATCAGATTTCAGTTTCTTCAGCATCAAGAGAAAAACAGTTTGCATAAATGACATTTTCCCTGATAATGTTTTCCAGCCAGCCTTGCTGTGTATTAAAGATGTGACTTTTTACATGCAGCAATGTATTTTAGCTTGGTTACTGTTTTAGAGTGCAAAGACCATCAAATTTTGGAAACTATCAGGAAACTGCCCTACTGGTAGGAGGGCTTTACACTGTGGCACTGCAAACTGTCCCTTGATTTTTGCTCTCAATAATCATCACCTCTGGTTCTCAGTGCCATATAGTGGTGGCGTTTTAATCACCATCCAACTGCTATGGGATACAGGCCGATACGGAAATTAAAGCATTGAAAGTATGATTAGATAACAATGTGTGACTAGGTTAGGGATCATAACATAAAACCATCAGAGATGCTTAGGAGAGCCTGAGAGGTATGAAAATAGGTGTGGTTTATGAGCCTTACTCTGAGGGTACATATAGATAAGTGTGCCTTAGAAAAGAGGGAAGTGGTGGTTGGAACACTGAGAAGAAAGGTGGAAAATACCTGGGACAAGATAAGGGTACATGGAAGAGCGTAAACAGATTAAGAATGTAACTTAATCTTTGCAAGGGAGAGACATATGCCAGGGAGGAGAACATGGTGTTTTCTGAAGCCTGGAAGACAAGAGGAAGGTAGTTATCTCCAGTCAGTGCATGTTTAGCTCTCCTTTTGAGGAAACTGGGATGTGGGATGGATGAACGCCCACAAACTGGGAAGTTGAATTTGAAGTATTTCAGCACTGACATAATTTTTATATTTAACATTGTCGGTCTTTCTTTTGTGTATTGAAGTGTAATATTTTTTTAATCTTTTTTTTCTACTAGGCCTTTTCTCAATTATCAGAGGATGTATTATGTGTTCATGCAAATGCTGTCTAGTGGTCCTGCATGGCTGGGTATAATTCTGCTCATAACTGTCAGCCTTCTTCCAGATGTTTTGAAGAAGGTCTTATGCAGAGAGTTGTGGCCTACAGCAACAGAAAGAACCCAGGTAAAAATATTTTTCATTGTGAAGTTAGCTTTTTGTATCAAAAGTCTCTAGTAATTAGTCCTTTCAAGGTCAGAAACAAGATTAGAGCAGGCATTCCCCATTTATGGTGTCTGAGCAGTATGCTGAAAGACACTGCCTGTTATTTACATGGTGGTATTAACCTGAATCCTGGGGCAACGCTTGTGCCTCCATATGAACAACCACAGGGAAATCAGCTGATAAGAATGGTGGGAGATAGGTACATGGCTCAACATGATTTCTGATTAGAAGAGGTATGGAGGGCAAGGGGATTGGGATCTCTGAGGGTAGGTAGAAGGCACTTATATCTGATAATATACTGATACCTTTTACAAAAACACGTGCATTAAAATGTACTTATATCCTATTAATTTTTTTTTCTTTTATATTTCAACTTACATTTTGCCTGTTCTGATCTATTATTTCTGCTAAATGTGCCTTGCTGTGCCAATGGGAAGAGGATTTTAAAGTCTATTGTCTCTTTTCATCTGATCAGCCAAAAAAGGGACCACTGTGTAAATATAGACCTGCTCTGCTGAGGCTGGAAGTCAGGTTCTGTGAGAAGCATGGTGCTATGCTGGGGACATAAACCAACCTGAATGGAAAATGTTACCTCTATTTTAACCCCAGTAAACTTTTATATATTATATATGTTAGAACGTGAAGGACAGTAGAGGTGTTGAACCTTTAACTTAATGTCACTGCCCTTGACTTTTCAGCCCATCAGCTGCCATTGGTAGGTTAAAATAATGAGTTACTAGCAACTGCAGGGATTAGGTAGCATTTTCATGTTTGAGAAGATACTTTGCATTAACAGGAAAGGAATAGAAGAGCTTTACTGCCAAGAAAAATAAAGTTTCCCTTTGATAAAGGTAAACCCCCTTGCCATTGTTTTGTATTCCTAGAATGTACAGGTGTAATAATGCCTCACTACAGGAGGGCAGGAATGAATAAAGAATAGCAGAAAAGCATTCTCAGGCAGATCAGTATTTAGTGGTTTTTCATTTTGAGATCTTTGACACATCATCTTTGCTATATGTGCTACTTGTGGAAGAAGTTAATCTCAGTATAGGCTCTGCATGCTTAATTTAAAAGTCTAAAGAGAGAGAATGAGCATGAGTTATGGCAAAGAAACAAGGTAGTGAATAAAAGCCCCTAACAAAGCTATTGCAGCGTTTCATAGAGACACCGTGTATGAGTGCTGGAAAATGAATCAATTGTAAAGCATACTTTGGGCTCAACATTTGCAACATTCATTTTTTTAATATTTAGTAGAAAATCTGTGACTTTTAACCAGTTATATCCCTTGTGTTTCTTCTTCCCTCTCTTTGTTTCTTCCTGTCTTCCAATCTGCTTTGTCTAAATAACTGCTACCTTGCTTTAAACATAAATGATGTGCACGGTTGCTTCCTACATCTTCTGGGGAAATCAGACTAAACATCAGTGCCTTTCTGTTGAGCAGTCCACCATCTTTATGCTTTCTCAGACTTCAAGCAGTCTAAGTTTCTAATGGAATAAAAGGTGACTTTTTTCTGCCTTTCTGCATGCTTGGCCATTTCATTCAAAGGACAGTAAAAAGTTTATCATCAGAAGTTATTTATCTTACTCATTATCTCCATATGTGATTCATATCAACTATATTTTGAAGACTACTTTTTGGTACACTTTTTTCCTTCTTCTGTTTATCTCAAATATTTTATGAATTGTTGTCACAGTTCATCACTGTCACTATCATTCTTGTCACTGTTGTTACTGTGTTTTACAAAATGTTTCTGCCTCAGGAATCCAGGATTCTTTTATCCCCATTTTAATCATTGGTCTGTCTATAGGTGAATGCATGTCGTGTTTTCATTGTTCCTGAATAAATGGAATAGTTGCCACACAAAGGAGTGATGATTCTGATTAGGCTGATATTACTGCCATCATACAGAAAAGGTGGTACTGGAAACCATTTAAGAAATCTTTGGAACATATTCATATGTCTTCTCCACTGTGATAGAAGAAAAAGCAACTTTTTTATTAATAAGTTTTTTCACAACATGCATTTTGGAATGGAGTTTTTCTTATGTTCCCTCTTATGGAATTCTGTGCCCTTTCTAGAAAGAAAGCAACTCATGACCCAGAAGTATCTTGACATTATTTAATATAATGTAAAAGTAGAAGAAATGCAAGTAAATCTTGTTTTCCCTCCAGTCTGCAAGAAAACTGTTTTTTACTTCACTAGGAGACTGTTGGTTTCCATTGCAGATCTTATATCTTTATTTCTTAAATGGTTAAGATAAAAAACACATTTCCTCTTCCCCCCCCTTCAAAAATACATAGTCAATAAAATTTAATGTAATTATCGAAGTCACAGAAAAAATGCAGTTTTTTTCCCTGTTGAAAATTCTGGCTAAAATTGGCTTTTAAGTGCCTTAGGATTGGTTTAAACTGAGCTTATAAACAATTATTTTTAAATTTACAGCATTCCTATAAACTATATTGCTTTCTTTGTAAAAAAAGGCCTTCTGGAACAGTTGAAAATATTAACATAGGACTAGCAACCATCTCACAGGCTACTGAATTAGTTCTCGGGCAATAAGAATGCATAAACCTTTGAAGCAATTCCTATGCTTCTAAATTTTTCATTTATTTGAGGGTCATTCCGATGTGTGGTGAGTCATTGTTTACCCTCATTGACATTCAGATGTTTTTAAACATTCCAGATATGGTTCTGTTCTTTTTTTGAGAGAGCTTTTCAGTGATACATACATACATATATGCGCACACCTACAGACATATATATGTGTGTATACACATACATATATGTACTTAAAAGTGTATATATATATATGTATATGTGCATGTATATTGATATATGTATATACACACATGAACTGTTGTCTTTCTTGCAAAAGCTTTGGAGGAATCTGTTGCCTTTGGTAATTTCAGTCAAATTCTGCTTATTTCTAGTACATGTAGTCTCTGCGACTCTCTGGCTCAATGAAACAAGCTGAATTTTGTGCTTTAACTAGTAATTGTGCATTTGCAAGGTTTCTTTCAGCCTGTACTGTTGAAAAGCAGTAGGGTATTTTTTTTTAATATATCCAGTCTATATTGATTATATTTTCTTCTTTTTTCATTAATATCAGAAGCTCAGCCTCTCTGTTAGGGAAAATACAAATTCACTTTAAATTATCCTATTTCCATGTTTATAATTGTGACTTTGATTGACTGTATTTCAGCAACTGCAAGTATTTTTTAGCCAAAATACCAGGTGTTTAGTTCCTGAGCTGTAAATAACTTCTGTGCTCCCATCCTTTTTTAAGAACTACTTTTCTTTTTCTCTTTGTTTTTGACAGATGATTTTTTACTTTGCTTTCACTCAGTCACAAGCTTGGCCCATCAGCCACATTGTGAGATTTCTACCCTTTGCTGCACTTGGGGAAAGCCAAAGTGGTTCTTTTGCCTGGGGAAGCCTCTCTGGAGACTCATTATTCTTCTGTTCCTCAGTGGGCTTAGCTGCTGTTCAATAGCTGCACAGGGCGCTTAGAAAACTGGTCACCAGAAAACTGCTGCCTTTGTCAGGTGTCGGGCTCCTCCTCTATGGAAAACAAAGCAATGGATCTTGTCGTTGCAATATCTAAATCCTTTGCAAGAAGTTTCCTTGGCAACTCTCTGGCCCTCTCTTCCCACAGTGCAGTGACTAAGCTGTAAGTCAGTCTTCATTAGCACTGGCCCCCTCACCTTGGTGTGTGGCGATCCCTTCAGCAAGCCAGATGTTCTGAGGAGTAGTGAAGCAACGTGTCCACTCCTTAATTTGGAATCAATTTTGGCCTCATCATGTCACAGGGACCTCTCCTGTTCAGTACAAGCGATTTTCAGAAGGGCAGGACTCACAGCCCATAGAACTTAGTCAGTTTAGTGCTTTAGAGAGTAATTAAGTATTTTTAACAGAGTTTGAAATGGAATTAAAAATGTCTTCAGAGTGGCTCAAAGGATTAAGCTCAGGATCCAGAAGTACAAACCTTGTTTTACATTGGATAACCTTTCCTTTTTAAACTATCACAAAATCCATCACTTTTACAGGACTTTACTGTAATAGCTACTTACAAACGGTACAATTCATTCACATTTCCCTCTTGTATTCAGCAAGTCTCACTGTTTTTCCTCATCCTTGCAGAGGAGTAGGAGACATAAAACAGCCCTAAATGCACTGACGAACAACGATGGGCCACTTCTTGAAGGAAATATTTCAGCTTCCAAGCCATAATTAGATCAAAGCTAGGTAACAGTACTGTATGTGTTGCCAATTTGGATTAATTTCTATTGGTGAAATGTGCTATTTACAAATCAACTGTTTCCTCCAGAGTTTTTGATGTACTTGATTAATATTGATACAAAATCAGTATGTTTTACTTGGAGAGCCTAGTTTTTGCAAGAGATGTTCCATGCCACAGGTAAGATCTTTTTGTCTTGGAAACTTAATTGTGTAAGGCAAAAGAATAAATCAATATACCCATATTCATGTCCTGTAACTACTTTGTTTTATATGTAGGTGTTGTGTGACATTTCTTCTATAAGAACTGCAGTCATTATTGCACATGTACTCACATTACACATATGAACTGCTATCTTTCTCAGGCTAAAAGAACAGTATAGAATACATAAAGTCAGAGGTAATTCTCACCCAGTTTATCCATCATCTCATGCTCTTGAATACATACATAGACCAAATGCATACAGTAACAGGTGAAGATTATCACAGTAAGTTTCTTGTGAATAGGACCTTGGGTCAGATGACTGGAGCTGTACATCTGACAGTGTCTACCATAATAGTGTGTTCCCTATAGACCATGGCATTACTGCACCACTGCCTCGAATCAAGAGAGAGAAGCATGGTAGTTTTGCCAAATATCTGAGACAGCAGAATGACTGGTGAGCTCCTATATTCCCCAAACATTAGGCCAGCAGAATGAAGTTCACTGCTTTACATCATCTCTTTGCCATGCTGCTGATTACATGAATGAGTAAGAAAGTACACTTTTTACTCAAATACATTGCCATCTGGATGGCATGATGTTCCAGCCCCTTCATTCTCTCCTGACCCCAAAAATAGCACATGAGGAATTAAGTGAAGGTGCAAAACCATCAGTATGTGAAGAGGACAAATGTCATCTGTTCTGTGGGCTGTAGGACTTCAAGGTAGCTGAAGGGTGCTTTTTGGTTTGCCTTTAATGACTGTTAGACAAGTAGTAGAAAACCCCGGCTTTTTTGAGTAGCTTTAGGCATGGTAAAGGTGCTTGCCTCAGAGCCATGTGTAGGAAAAAACCCCAGCATTTTATTTTTAGAACTATGTATGGTAACTAAAATGCTTCACTTTCTAGCTGAAAGAATAGGATAGATAGTAACCAAGAAGTGCATGACTACTCCCTCTGACATTTCCAAAACAAAGTCTGCTAATCTGATTTTTCTGTATTAATGCTGATATTTGGTCTATATATGTGTTTCAAAGAATCCAGCCTCACGGTTGATGAGCAGTCCATTATAGTTTTGTGACTTTTCCAGGAGTATCTGTTGTAAGAGAGCTTTCTGACTGCTCTTGGTTATGCAAGAGTCATTTCAAGCTTGTGATTGGCATTGAACTGTAATGTTATATCTCAATCAAAGTTCTAGAAACTACATAATTATTATTAATTTTGTGACTTTGTCTCTTTTGCCATTGTGTTCCGGTTAACAGGGAAGAAGGAAGGGGATAATTAAGAATAGAGGATTAACTGGCTAATATAGCATTCATGGAGAGAGTGATGACATTGATTTGAATCATGCTTATAATGCACTTAGATACCATCACATAACCACCATACTTCTATACCTGGAAATTTTGGGTGAATTTAATGAGAATAATTTTATAAACTCATTGGAGGAAAGTGCTGTGCTGTTTGTGCACGTGTTCCAGGCTCTTGTCCTGCAGCCATGGTGCTACTGTAGTGCTGAGCATTTCCTGAGTGGAAGTGCTGATTCTGCCAGAATGTGAAGTGATTATGTGATACAGATAAATTTTAATAGATAATTGGATCAAGATGGTGTTGTGATGTGTAGTATAAATTGACTGTATAGATGCTACATGTAACCTAAGCAAGTCCAAAATTCAATACCACTTAGAAGTACAAAGAAAGTTCATTAAACCTCTGGAACTTTAATCTACTAGCACAACCTGACTGTAAAGAATACCTGCTCATTGGAAGTACAGGGCAAGTACTTGAATCTGTTCTGTCTTAAAATTCCCCATAAAAAGTCCTGACTAAAGAAGTTCAGACATAGAGATGTGCCAGGAGAGATTGCAAAATGAAATAGAAACTTCATTTAAAACGCTTTGATATGAAAGCAGTCCTCTGTGTCTTCATCTCTTCTCTAAAGAGCCTGTTGTCAGGTTTAAAGGTTAAGTGTAAAATCATGCCTTGTTCTGGAGGTCTTAATATAAAACAGAAAGTTTATACTGGAAGTGGTTGATTGCAAAACAACACAAGAGGTTATCCTTTCACATGAAATAAATAGCTAGAGTGGTGATCTAGTGACAGGCATTATTATACCAAGGACACAGTGGTCCTATAAAAGAACACAATTATATGCTTTTGGTTCCAAGATCATCTATTTACTGTGCATTTGTTTCTTTTTTTCCCTTTAACAGAATGCATCGAGGCACTGTCGGGAGCACATCTCAGAATTCACACCTCTTGCCTGTCTGAAAAGCCCAAGATACAGGAGCAGTGACTGCAGCAATTCCCCAGCAAGAAGGTCTAATTCTCATTCTAAAAAAACAATGTTTACGCACTGGAGAGGCATTGATTATTCAGTACTTCCATCTGTCTTTGGCTATTCAAATAAGCATTGCCGTTCCAGTGCAGGCTACCACTACAGTGGGTCAGGTTTGGAAACGTCTATATGACAGAACACCAAGTCAAGCCTTTAAAAACTGTATTTTTGTTTATTTCTTTTTTCAGGAACAAACATGTCACAGAAATATATTAAATTATACGTGGCTTTTGCTGTCTGAGGTAGTGTTCAGACAAACAGGATCAAGAGCTAGAAGTATGAACCTTTCCAGGCCAATAGGCCTCTTTTTATGTTTTGAACTACTGGAGCAATGAACAATCTGCACAGTCTGGTACTGTGAGACTGGTAGCACTGAAAATTCTCTTCATCCTGTGTCAAGACTTCTGTGCATTTACTGCTTCTGTCATCTTTAGTAATTTTCTGTTACTTGAAGTGCATAGTTTCAGTCAGTGACCTACATTTTGAGATCAACAGTTTTAATTTTCAGCCAGAAGCAAGGACCTCAGTTATCTCAAATGAAAGTTTCCTAAAGCATATTTAACACATGCTGTTTCTGATTTTCCTCTGTCCTTTTTCTTTCTTTGCTTTTTCTGTAGAACAAACTGGTGTTTCCTCTGTGCAAATCTGCTTTCAAGAAACACTCTCTAATGTTCACTTCCTTGTAAGTGGCCAAATCAGGGCTATGTTTGGTTTTCAGTTAGTTTTCCCCCGTAGAAAGATAGGCATAACAATCCTCTTGTAGAGTATGCACACACTATATGAAGTCAAGTTGGCTGTTAAATTGGTAAATATCTTCACTGCTGGTATCTACTTAAAAACAATGTAAGCATTTTGCCTAAAAGGACTTTGAATTTGTCAAAGATGCAGATTAGCTGGTGTTCCTGCTTCCTATCCCTGTGATTGTCAAGTGTACAAACAGAAAATATTATGTATTAAGCCTTTTTTTTGGACACAGTTTGTTGGGTTTTTTTGAAGAAGAAAAGCTGTTTTTCCAAATGAGCATCTTTTATTGCTATCCTGATTCATCCTCTTAATTTCTATTTGCATGGTTAAACACTGGCAAATGGGCTGGGTAGAGGTATTACAAAGCATGCAGCTGGTAGCCTTTGCAAGCAAACCACAAGGTGGCACACGGCTGTGGACTAACAGCTGAACTAACAGTGGGGGATGTAGAAACGAGATTGACTGGAAGGATTCTGTTCGAATTACTTTAAGAATGACAGCCAACTTGCGCTTCTGTTTTCTCTGCTACATTTATGTTACCTTGTACTAATTCAACTATTAGCAGTGTCCTTGTCTGGTTTCTTTAGTCCAGTGTTTTATTTTGGGGTGTAAAAATATCTGAAGGCGTATTCTGATCTCAGTCAATTTCAGCCTGATGGTTAGAACTGGTTAATAACCATCCTCATTCAATACCTCTGTGAGGACATTAGCTAAAAATTTATTTCAGTTTGAAAACAAAATATTTAAAATCAGACCTGCAGCCTTTATTGGAAGACCTGGCCAAGACATTGTTAGTTGTGGCAGAGGGTGGACTAGGGTGGCAGAGAAAAATTATTTCCCTTTTTGTGTTTGAACAATAGAAAACAGAGACAAAATATTTTTCTTACCAATTTACTTTTTAATAAAAGAAAAACCAACTTACTAGGAAATTTTCCGCCTGCTATTCCAAGTGATTTTCACATTGAACAAACAGTGAATTATTACTGAAATGCCCTGGGTCAAGCAGAGGTTGTAAAGTAATTTGTGAAATCTTCAGTATACCAAAGATAACAGAATTTTATGAAGTATAATGGTGAGCACCACAAATTTTTTTATCATTTAACATATAGCACTTTTAAGTTTCAAGGAATGTCCTTATAGCAGTAGCATTGTGAAATACATACACGTGTGGGTGTGTGTACACATATTTGCCATTGCAGACTTGAATGTTGGTCAGTTAGAATCGTCCCCTACATAAAACACTGGTGTATATATTTTTAAAAAGTTCATATGGGTATAAATTTTATACCAGTAGCAGTGACAAATTTCTTGTGTGTAGTTAACAAATTATTTGTAATGTATTTTTTAGAAATCTTAAAATTGCCTTTGCACTGAAATATTTTTCATACTGTAGCTATTTATAAATCTGTTTTACGCATACATTTGTTAACACACCATTTCTATTTTTTTTTAAGTATATGTTTTGAAGGCTTTTTTTATACCTATGAGTTCTGGCCACTTAAATTTAGCCTAGTGTGAAGTTGTGGCTGAATGTTAAAATTCTAATGAATGTCAAATTAGAAATACATGTCTGTTGCTCTGTCACTTTCACCCAGATTATTGATGTTTTGTTGGGATTTGTGATAGCCACGATTAGAGCGCTGTACTTGCAGTGCTATACTGTTATTGTGAGCTTTTTTACTCTATAAAGCCTCCTGCTTTTTTACTTTGTGAGTTCTATCTTTTAGCCTTAAATAAGGAAATTTTTGCTTGATGTTTTTGAAAATGCTGCACTCCTGTTCTGCCTATTAACAAAGCAGTTCATTGCAAACTTCATGTAGCCCACCATTGTTCAGGCTGAAACACCTATATACATGCTTGAGAACTTTTAGTTAAGAATGTAATTTTTTGGAGGAGAAAGAATGCTTGAATTTAAGTGGAAGTTTCTGCTTTGATTTAGCAATACTTTTACCTTTAAAAGTTGGTGCTGTTTTTTTTGTTTAAATAGACTGTTTAATGGAAAAAACATAAAACACCAACTCCACTTGATGTGTTTTTGCTTCAGTCCCTGTTACTATTGCCGTGCAAACTTAGTCAACTGCAGCAGGTGTTAACTTGGAGTTTCACTGTAAATGGATCAGATGAGAAAGTAGAAGTTAAAAAAAAAATGCACTATAGTGTTTTATTATGGATGGGACACTGAAAGGAGACAATTTTTTCTGTATCAAACTAAAAAAAAGAATTCAAGAGTAAAAGTCTAAAAATCTATATAACTTTCTAACTTGCCTTGTTTAAATTGTTGCAGCTTTAACAGCATAGTGTCTCCATAACTGCTTCTATAAATGTCTTGAAACTGGTAAGCGCTAACCAAATGTATGTGAAGACTTAGAAAGTATTTCAAGCTTTTCAGCCACTGAAGTTCATATATTCCTGCAGTGGCTTGTGGCAAAAGATCTTTTTCCTTTTACCATGTACAATAATTGTTTGTTCAGCCACTTAATGTAAAAGCTTACAATTTACTTTCTTTGCTTGCATTAGCCTGTTTGTCTTTACCCAACTGGCTTGCAAAAATAAAAGTTAAAAATAGCTTAACTGAAGAACTGCACTACTTTTCTTTTGGAAGCCAGTGGGATCATTGTGCTCATGCTACTGTCTCTGCTAAAAAAGCTTTAATGGAAATTTGTGAAAGTATTACAAAAGTGAAAACCTATGTGATTCTACTTTGCAGAATAATCAAAAATCAGTTTATATAGCTTTATTTTTTTACCTTATGAAGATTCATAGTATTTCAATTTGTGTTGTCTTGGACATAAATTCTGTCCTATGTACACTTGGCATTTTAATGTCCTTTCATGATCTAATGTAAAGTAGAATCTGCGAAAGTTGCTGTATGGGGGCTGGGGGTAGTTATCTGTGCATTAAACATTAAATATGTCTGTAGTCATCAGCACCAAATACTGACACATATTTTTTAATTGTACAATTATAGGTGCATTTATTTGAAAATAAATCAGCCTTCAAATCCAATGTTTAGATTATCCTATACTACTTCATTTATTTGATTTGAAAAGTCGGTTTGTGAATACATTACTGTAAAGTTTCTTTTCAGTGCTATTTTTAACTTCATTTCTGTAGACAACCAAATATAACTTGTTTATATTCAGTCACATTTTGGATCCTTATGTAGAATATATAAGCAGGAGACATGAATCTGCTTGCAATAACTATAAACATTCAAGACTGGTTTAAGTTTGCTCACAAATAATTACAATAATTCTAGTATGAATATGAGATGGTTTCATATTAGTCTGTAATAAAATGTAAGTAGATAACAGAAAACAAAATGAGTGTTTGATTCTGTTATTGAATATGGTTGTAGTCGCTCTCGTTTCTCCTCATACTGGAGAGGGTCCAGTGGAGGCCACAAAGATGATCAAGGGACTGGAGCATCTCTTTTAGGAGGAGAGACTGCGGGAGCTTGGCCTGTTTAATCTGGAGGAGAGAAGACTGAGAAGGGCCCTCATTAATGCGTGTAAATATCTCAAAGGTGGTGCCAAGAGGATGTTGTCAAACTCTTTTCAGTGGTGTCCAGAGGCAGGACAAGGAGCAATGGCCATAAATTAAAACACAAGAAGTTTCACCTCAACATGAGGAAAGAACTTCTTTGCCTTGAAGATGCAGAGCACTGGAACAAGCCACCCAGGAGGTTGTAGAGTCTCCCTCTCTGGAGACATTCCAAACCCACCTGGACATGTTCCTGTGTCACCTGCTCCAGGTAACTCTGCCTTGGCAGGGGATTGGACTAGATCATTTCCAGAGGTCCTTTCCAACCCTAACAATTCCGTGATTCTGTGATTTTCAGAGAGTATATGTAGTCAGCTAAAAAAGCAACCTAACGAAAAGAAATTCAGAGAGGACTGGAACATGAGCTGCATGGAGGATTGGTTGCCAAGCTAATAGAAGTTGGTACTGGTCCAGGAGAGCTTTGTTCCTCCTGTGCAGATTGGATAACTGCTCAGGTTTATCCAAAGTAAACTCATAAGCTACATATTAGAAGATCAGTATTTCCTTACAGTTCTGCTGTGCAGGGTACCCAGAGCTATTTCACTTTTCTTTTGCAATGTTTTAAATTTGAAGAAACTGAATTAAAATAAAAAACAATGTGCTTTGCCATCTGATTTGGCAGCAATATTCATGGATTCTTACAGAAGAGGTCACGTGCACAGAAGGACCATCATTTTCTTTCATTTGGTGATACAATACTATGGGACTTGCTGTAGTTTCAAAACCATTGTAGACATTCTGTTTCTACTGGATAAGCTTCTGGAGAAGGTAGGAGGAGGAAATGTAAATATGGAAGATGTTTTTCCCTGTATTCATGCAAAGAAGAAAAGCAGCATAAATTGCAATTAGAAATATTACATTGAAACAGTTCTTGAAAAAAATGTGATTATGTATCAATTTCAGGAGGAATGCAGTAGCAAGAAGGACAAAATACCTCATAAGTGCATAACTTTTTACTTGTAAAAATGCATTTATTTATTTAAAGGAAAAAAGAATAGAAAGTAATTTAAGTTCTGAACAATACTCTAAATCCAATAGCTTGTGTTTTCCATTACCTCTTAAGTTACGCTTTTTTTATTAAGTTGCAGTATATAATTAATTGAAAACTAATTCTTATATTCTACAGTGAGGCTACACTTTTTCCTGCTATATATGCAACACTGCTATATAAAATCTTTCTTGAAGGTTATCTTGATATGAAGTGAGATAGGTTGGAGACAGACTGAAGTTCCTTGGTTTTGTTTTCTGGATATTCCAATTTCCTCAGTTGATACTCTACAGGAATTTAAAAACACCACTTGACCATTCTATTAAAGCTTCATTGTTGTGTGTTTCCATTGCAAATACATACAGGTCTATTAATTTTAATTTCATTCAAATGCTAAAACAAAACCCATACCCATTCGAAGCCTTCATTTAAATTGTGAATTGATAAAATAGGAATAAAACCAAATACAGCCATTAACTCATTTCATTATGCAGATCAGTTTATCAAAAGCCTTCAGTCCCCAACTAGGTTTAGATGTGTTTTTTAACAGAAAATTACACTGTGTGATCTATTTTTTTTTAAACTGGTGAGTCTGCAGAAAATTGATAACAGTGACTCTTAATCATTTAAGTGTTTATTTTCTATTTAAAGGAGACAAATAGAAGTAGTATTCAATTTTAAACCACTAAAAGGCTTATTGGTGTTTTCCATTATTCATTTTGGCTAAGACATCTCATGGTGCATTACACTTTTAAAAATACATAAAATGAAGTGTCCTGCTAGGTTCAGAGGTGCTTTGCCTTCTATCAGAGGGAACTCTTAACATCCAGTCTCCATATTTAATTTGGGAAAAACTGATGTGCTGCTTCTTCCTAATGAGGAAAGCAATGTTAATATTTTTTCCAAAAGCAAGTGAACAACTTACCTTGAGATTTCAAACATCTTTTGTAAAGATACTTCACGCTGAAATATTAACCAAATTTGAAAGCTGGATCTTGCAATCTAATAAACACTGAGCTTTAGAAAAGAAGGAAGACAAATCCAGGTCCATGGACCAAGACCATCAAGTGGTACGCTGACTTTAATGTCAGAAAATACTTCCAACCAAGTAGCCAGCCTAGAAGGGCATTCTTCTAGGAAGTTCTGAACAGCTTGCTTCTAGGATAAGTATAACTGCATAGCTAGAGAAAGTTTTCAGTACTAATTAGGTTGAGATTTAATTGCTTATTCCCAGCTATGAAGAGGTACTGTGTATAGTTTTATTCTGATAAAATTATAGCACAGAAAGAAATATCTCTCCTCCTGAGGGGTTTCAGGCACAAGACCACAAAGCTTAACATTGATGCAGTGATAGAGCTCAGTAACACATGAGATTTCCTTGGCTTTTAAGTGACTCTTTTTATAATGTCCAAATTATGTATTAGTTTAGCACAAAACTGTGTGCATTGTTATGCTGAAACGAACTGGTCCAGATGTAAAAAAGCTGGACATCCTTCTACTGTAGATTGCACTGGACCATGAGTCAGACTTCTCTCTGCCCTCTTGGATGTGGCCCGCAGCAGATGATTCTGAAACCAGCTTTCTTGAATCTTTCATCTAGAGTTTGACAAGGGCTTCAAACTTTAATGCCTGCTCAACTCTTGTTCTCCCTACAGGTAGGAAATGGGATACATATGTTTACATTTCCCCTTTCTTGCCTCTTACATAGTAGCTGACAATGCTGTAGGACCTTCCGTTCCCCCAGAAGTCTATTTTAGCACACCAAGCTTAATTCTGAAAGGAAATAAACTCATTGCTTTTATGACTGAGCCAACATAGTCCCATACATGTTAACAAGAGCAGTCTCCTTTTCACGCTCTCTCAGAGGAGCATTCAGCAGACAAACCAGCAAATCAGAGGCAACATCATCACCACCACAGTAGTTAATGCCTTGGTTGCTTCTATACAAAAAATACCTGAATATGTGCACATAAACACCACAAACCGTGCCCCCCACCCTATCTCACTGGGGAGATAACCTTTCTCTTTGTCTTCTTCCTGTATACAGCTCTGTTGCTTCTCCCAGACCTCTTTCTAAGCAAATTAACACTCAAAGTAAGCTCATCTATCCTTTTCTTTACTAAAATTCTTCATGTTTTGGAAAGTAACCATCTCCTTAGTGAGTCCATTTGTGCTAGTTGTTCTAAAAGGATACATGGTCTCAGGGGATTTTTGAATTCTTTTTTCCTTATAGAAATTTATAACTTGAAGGTCTTAGAAAAGGAATTTTTAACCCACTTGCTGCAAACTACCTCTATCCTACAGTTCTGTCTTGAGTAACACTGACATGACCACTCATATTTGAGGGTCTCCAGGGAGAATTTGAGTGATAGTATTTGTAAGACAAGAGAAAAGGTCCATTTTCCTACATAATCAAAGAAAGGAAATGGTTATTTAAGTTCTAACATCACTGCCATCAGGGAAATTCTTACCCATATCTAAAAGATACATTTCCCTCATACCAATCTGGTTCTACATCAAGCATGATTATATCCTTCAATTAACTTTGGGAAATATGATATTATCCTGAGCCCATGAATCTTTCCATCATATCCTATCTGAATAATATTCATGCACTCAACTTTGACATCTTAAATTTCCAGATGTAGTTCATGAGAACCATCTGTCAACACTATTTCAAAATGTGTATTAACATTGAAATACAGAAAGTTGAGATATTATCTTAATTTCACTGGCAACTAATCTTCTCATCTGAGAAGTCTCCACCCTTACCCATTGTTTAAGAGCTGTTGCTATTTTAGAACAGCAAATAATTGGTTTCTAGGAGGTACTTGTGTTTTACAAAAGGTTAATATCTAGCCACACTGCTAACTTTTTAACAGTTTCAGTCTATGAGGATTTACATTCCTCTTACAGATTTCACAGATATGCACACTTACAAATCCTGGTATAATTAATTTTATATTCAGATATTGAGCCAAGACAGTGTGTTTGGAACTCTACTGATTTAGGGAAGAGAGTGGATGTTGTGCAAAAAACCCAACCTACTGCTGCCAGGCACTATAGATCCCTTGATACTCTTGTCACTGATCTGTCTGCTCATCTATATGTGGACACTGCTGAAGTTATATTAAAGTATGTCAGCTTGGGAGTTAGGAAAGTTAATTAGTGTGGCATAAAAACAAGTTTCACTGACCCACAGTAGAGTTCAGGCATTCTCTCACATGAACTGACCTGTCAGTCTGATGAATGTCCATTTTGGACATTTTCCTGCACCTCACCTTTTACACTACTGTTCACAGACATTTCATCTTACTGCCATATTGCACCACTCTTCTAATAGGGTTCATGAGTTGCAAATCCATTTATTCTCTACCACCCCACCAGATGTACTCCAAACTAGCATGCTCTAGTAATATTTTTAAAGAAAGCCTATGGGCTTTTTTCAGTCTCAAACAACTTCTTTCCTTTACTATGAATTTTCATCATTATGTTTCAGCTGTCTCATGGTGCACAGCCCAAAATTCTGACCTAGTTTGTGCTTCCCACAGAAGACAGCAGCACCTCTGGCTTTGAAATCCCCTCCTCACATACTGCAGATCACAGCATACCATGTTTCTAGTCCCACAAACTTTTCCACTCTCCTCACCCTCTCTGCCTCTTCCCTGTATAAGCAGAATTAAGTGGGAGCTGTGTATTGGAACAACACAATGTCAAGATATGATCCAAGAAGCCAAGTGTGAGGTTCAGGTTGAGGCACTTAGAGCTGTTTGTGTTCAATGCAGGTGTGTAAGCTCCCCTTACAACCAGCAGGAAATTCCCTGTTGAGTTGTCATTGAGAATAAAAACAAATAATTAAACATATTTTTAATCATTACATTCAGCCCAAGTAGTTTAGTATGTATTGTATTTATTTGTATGTATTTGTATTTACTGTCTAGTGGTACTGAACATAAGCACAGTGAACATTAATTAATTCAATTTTTTAAAAAAAAACCCCAAACCTCTTGGGGAAGCAAAGGAAAAAAGCAACTAGAAGGGACAGAAAACATACATGTAAAAGGATATTTTGCATCCATGACAAATAAAAATCTTAAAATAACATTCTCAGTGCCTTCTATCACTATGACAACAAAGACACAGAGACATACAAAATTTGAAATGTGAAGAGTGAAGATAGAATTTGGGGCTCTTGTACAAGCTATTAGCAGGATGGGCTTAGAGCTTCGTCCTCCCACATGATTTTTGTTGCTTGTGGCCATGTCCTCAATACACAGATTAGGACTAATCTTATTTAACTGACAAGGTCCAGACCTTGCAGCCTGAAGCTGTAGAGTTTTGTAGGACCCAAGCATCTTCAGAATCCCAAGTCTCTAGCCAGGGAGTTTTTTCCTTCCATTTAGATGTATTCCACACTTGGGGGTAGGAAGAGCTCTCAGTCCTCACAACACCTTTAACAGACTGCCAATGAGAGGCCTGGCCAGACTCTGGTTAGCCTGAAAGGAAGGAAGGGAGGAGAGGAAAGAGGATCATATGCTTCACATGTCAGATATGCTTTACAGGCACTAGAAGTGGTGGAAGAGTCTGATTCTGTGCCGATCACCCAGGTAAACAACAGGACAGATTTTCCATGGCCCCTTCCAGCATAAATTTGCCAGAAATCTCATGTATTTGCTAAATCATAATATGGGGAGATGCTTGCCCTGTAGATTTCCCCATACCTGCAGGAAACCACTTTCTGTCTTGTGACAGGCATTTGAGATTGCACTGTTGTTGCAGGCCCTTTCTGGAAGCTCTGCTAGAGGGGATAGCTAGGGCACACATCAACTGCATGAACTCTGTCACCTGCTTTGTGCTGCTAGTGCTTTCCTCGGTGTTGGCTCCATTAGAATGGAAGAGTGTGGAAAAACCCTTTTCTGGATTTCGCAGGAGTGTGGAGTTTTTTTAACGTGCCTGTTTAAAGCTATGTAAAGGAAGAGGCTTTTGCAACATTAGCTACAGTTTCCCTTAGTGCCTGCTCCTGTTGCTACAAGTTTCCTAGTACCTGCCAATAGGAAGGTCCCAGCAAAAGATTCCCCTTTATCAGCTGATTCACTGGGGACAGCCTTCATCCTGATTTATTCATTCCTCTTACAAGACTGAAGTGGATCTTTGCTTTTGTCCCAGTGACTAGTTCAGGCAACCATGGCAATAAATGGTAGAAGATTTACCATGAATGACTTCAGAATCCTGTGTGTCTTCACACAAGTGGTGACAATGCTTAAAGGAGTCTCCCATTTGATTGTCTGTTTTTCAAATCCCAAGCCTGTACACTGGTTTTTGATCAAAATGAGTTCAGGAATGTGCAGTTACTAATATTCCTTATAATATTCCTTATAGCTAATTAACTTTATTCCTATTCACTGCACATATTTGAGTGTCTCATCCATTTGATTCCTGCCCAAGCCAGTTCTTTTCCCATTTGTTATGGCATCTGCCCCTGTGTTTTATCAAGAACCCTGGTGGACACAAAAGGATCATCCAGCCCTAACAAGCTGTATCTTCTGCAGCACTCTTTGGATAAAATCTAACTAAATAGGCTGAAAGAACTCCTATGGCCTCTGCTGGTATTTCTAGCACATTCAGCTTGATTTTTCAGCCCGAGAATAACCTTGAAATCAAGAGTCTTTCTATTATTTATGGGAAGTCTGATGTTATTTTTAGTGAGTTCTTAGGATTTGTATTAAGGTAAATATTTCATACTAGAGGAAGGGAAATTTCTGGAGATACTTTACACCATCAAAAAGTGGAGTATGTTTGCATAGTGTCCCCTGAGTCTATGAGTCATGTTTGTTAATATTCACAGTGTAGTAAGAAGATAGGATAGATTTTATGGTAACATATTTTGCTCACTTCCTGTAAAAACATGGAACTGTACAGCTACCAATGGGATTCTTGAAAGTCTGGGCTCTTCCTTTTCCCACTTTATCACATTTCCATTATATTTGCCATTAATAAATCTTTCAGCCCAGTGCTTTATTACACAAATCCCTATTGCTCTGGGGTTTTTTTTAGACTGCTTTCATTTTAATCAAACTTGTTTTACATGATTCAATAATTATTGCTATAATTATAAAAAAGAAACAGGTCAGTCTATGTAAAAAAAAAAAAACAAAACCACGAACAATATTTTAATGTCTTCTTTCCCATGGACAATCATCACTATTTTCATCATGTTTCAAAAATCTAACTTATCCTGGAGAACTGCAAATAACAATTTTGAGTCTTCATTTTCTTTGCATTTTTTTCTTAGTACATTACTATGCTTTTACAGACAGTTTCTGATTCTGTACAAGATGTGGCTTAGACCAGTTGCTCAATAAAAAAAAAGATCCCAGATTTTTGATTGACACAATTCACGTAATTTCTCCTGGAAGCCAAACTGTTGCTATTTTGTGGCCCCTCCAGATTTCATAACTGGCAGAAAGGGGTCCAGCTCATTCTAAGATAACTTCTTGCCATAGTGTCACAGTCAGTTCTGCTTTTGCTTGAATTACATGCACATAGAATCACACCAGAGCACACAGGGCACACAATAATGGTTCCCTTCTTACATACCTTTGTACACCTCTTCATGAAATTTAGTATCAACGAGCATTCTACAGTGTCTTTCTGAACAAATTTTGAAAAGGACACAGGGCACAGGATCAGAAGAAGTTACCTCCTGAACTAGAGGCCCTTTCTTCACTGAAAATATTGTTGCCTGTCTTCCCAACCTGACTCCCAAAACACTGCTGTGCCAGCGAGTCTCAAACACCTTGCAGAGTTCCTCTCTTCATAGTCTTCAACATCTGTGCTATAACTGAGTATGTTCAGCACCTCAGCATTTGTTAGATCCTTCTGGGCTTTCTCATCCCAGCTTTTGTTTGAGCTGAAAAGTAAAAAAAAAAAAAAAGGTCATCAAAACTACCTCCATATTTATTTATGGCACATTCACACTGACAGGGCAATGTGTGTGTGGAGAAGGTGCTCAATGGTACAATTTTTGCCAGAGCCACAACACCTTCATTGGTTTACAATTCCTAGGAATCCTACCCTGCTACTCATATTTGAGACAGATATTTTAAGATAATTCAGTCTCATTCCAATCCAGTTTTACCTTCAACTGCTGTAAAGTAAAAGCACATATTTACTCTACTGACTTACTTCTTTACTTTCTTTATTAATTTCTTTAGAACTCCTAAGTGCAATCTGTTCTTGACATTTGCTTGACACTTAACTGCTTCCCTGTTGAAATTCACCCTAGCTTCTTGGCATTAGTCAGAAAAAAGTATTTTCCATGCAATATAGCATTCTTTAAAAAGCCAATGTTGTATTAATGAATATATTTTATTTAATATAGAAGAAATAACATTTCTGAGGAAACAAAGTCTATTCATAATAAGATACATTTCTTCCATAAGTTTTGAAATTACTAGCCAATGCAACTATATCTTCTTTTGAGCAAAGATCTCTGCAGAAACCCTGCCCGATCAATAACATGCTCAGGTCTTTGGTCTGACTTCTCATTGCTTAACTCCAGCCAGTGCCTAGGGTTCTGGTTTGACACAGAACACAGCAGGGATTGCAAAAGTCAAAAACCTCATGTTTCTACTAGCCAATAAAGCAGGTCAGGAACTGTCCTTTGGCTCGGGAACCAGCTGGCACAACACGGCCTTGCATCCACACAGCTAAACTCTTTTACCTCCTGAAATAAGTCAGCTGCATGCAGACAGTCAGCTGGGAATGGCCCCTGGCCCACACCGACCCCTGAGCTGTGCTGGGAGCTGCCTCAGGGACTGCAGGTTTGCTAGACAGAACCACGCTGGGGACACCACCGCCCCGGAAACAGTACAGAAGATGACCCATGCTGTGGTTTAACCCTGAATCACAGCTCCATTTGGTTTGCTGCCATAGGTGTAACTGTAGGGATAGGGATCAAAAAATGCCTGCACGCAAAAAAGAACTGAAATCTAAATTGTATGTTTGCATGCAGCCTCTCTTGTGCTTCAGAGACTTCTTTCAAAGCTATT
Organism: Acropternis orthonyx; assembly: GCA_035583155.1. Lineage (NCBI taxonomy): Eukaryota > Metazoa > Chordata > Aves > Passeriformes > Rhinocryptidae > Acropternis > Acropternis orthonyx. The sequence continues at coordinate 93,545,281 of JAWWEU010000001.1, read as the reverse complement.
TTTGATGGTATCTCCAAATTAAGGCATCCTCTCTGCTCTTTCATGTCATCATTAATTGGCCCTTTTCCCTGGACAACCAACCAGATCATTTCAACCAACACAAATATTCCTGTGAGGTACTGAAGAAAAAAGAAAAAAAAAAAAAAAAGAAAACCCAGTGATCTATCTGAATCTGCATTTCCTTTCTGCAAAGTCTTTGTTTTGCAGTGAAGTGTTGCAGGCTCACTCCTTCCCATGACATACTGGAGCACACATCTCATGGAGAACAGAGCATGGCTGCTGCTAAGAAGACTTGATTACTTACCTACCTCAGGTTTGGTTTGACCCATATTTTGGGTTAAGCTGCTGTAAGAAGCTGCTAGATACTGAAACTTGTTGCTGTAAGCCATTTCCTGACACTACCCTGGGTCACTGGGCTTTAAGAAAGAGCATTTCAGGTTATTAAGAAGACAAGTGTACACAGCATATCTCTGTCATCTGACATATTTCTAAAAATCAGAAGCCTCTCACTCAAGAAAGGGAAAGTGCAAGAAATACGTGGTAACTCCTCTTTGTCCTCAGTCCTGGAATACCCTTCATAAAAAATTTCATTTCTGAAACCTGCAGTTCAGTCACTATAAATGTAAATCACCACTGCTGTAAGCAAGGGTGGAGAGAGTAGTGTGAAGTCCCTGAGAGGAGAAGGGATTGGGAAAGGCTGTGTGATCAGTTAGGCACACACCTTGGATGCTTCCCGTGAAATCCACGTCTTCTCTGCAGCACCTGTTTCCTACGTGTTTTTACAAGCAGCACACAACAGCACACGCTGTGCATTGTTTTGCTTACAGGCTAAGTTTTTACTGTTTGGGGACACCTGAATAAGAAAGCAAACACCTGTTGGTTGGTTTGCTGCCTTTTTTTTTGGTTTTTTTATAATGGGAAAACTAATCCACTTCCAGCTGCGCAACTATCTGATCAAGGTGTAAACACAAAACACGCTGTTACCTTCATATACACATTTCAATAAAAGCAAAACAAAACGCTGGGAGCCAAGCACTGAAACACCAGGAAACGTCAGAATTGAGGCTGCAAAACTTCGCGTGGCACAGGGCGTACCTTTCTGCTGTTACAGAATCATGGAATTGTTTAGGTTGGAAAAGACCTCCAAGATCACCCAGTACAACCGTGAACCCAGCACTGCCACCAAACCCTGTCCCTCATTGCCACAGTACCCCAAAAGATGATGCGAGACTCCTACAGGTAGCAACTCCTTTCATGGAAATAACCGCTTTTCCCTGAGAAAGGCACGCGAAGCCCCTAACTCCACCAGTGCCTACCTGGTGAGCACCTGCCCTTTGTGAGCCGCTACGAGGAGGCGGCGGTGCCTCCCCGGCTGTTCCAGGTGCCCGAGGGAAGCGGGGACGAGCGCTCCGCTCCTTCGCCCCAGCCACGCAAAGGGCCTCTGGCCGCCTCGCCCGGGAGCGCACACGGGGCTGCGGAGAGGATCGGAGCCCTGACAAAAGGCAGCCCCCCGCCCGCGGGCGGGGCCCCGCGACACCTCCCCCGCGCTGCATCCCACCCCATCCCGTTCCTCCCCATCCCGCCGGGCCCGGGTGGAGGCGCTGCCCCACTCGCCCGGGAGAGCTGCTGAGCGCCGGCAACAGCGGCCACCTGGTCCTCCGGGCAGGGCGCCGAGGTGAGTGGAGGTGGGCGCCTCACGGTCCCCCCTCACGGCCCCGGGGGGCGGGGGACCCGCCGCCGGGTCACGGGCGGGCGTGTCGGGGCGGTTGCACCGCCGCTCACCGGCACTCCCCGGCGGGGGCTCCCCGGGCGGTGTTTCCCTTCCTTCCTCCGTGTTTTGCCTCCCTCAGTTTCGGTGACAGTAGATCCGGGCCTGGGGGAGGAAGCCAAACAAAGGCAAGCGCGATAACCTGCCTGAAAGGAGCGAGTAAATGCCAAACGGGGCGGGCGCCGCGGGATGCCCCTCCGCTCCCGGCGCTGGGCGGGTGGCCGGGGCTGCCCTGCCGATCGTGGCCGGCGCTGTGCTGCTGCGAGCAGGGCTTGTGCAGCGGGGGCTGTAGGAGCCACCCCGGCAGCATCCCCGAACTGGAGAAACAAAGCGGTCCCCTGGTATGAAGAATATGTTTCACATGCGGGCTGTTGTTGGCTGGTGTTACCTGCAATGGTTAATCACACGGACTGTAAAATAGGATGTTTCTGTCGCTTGCAGTGTTTATTTACTTTTTGCACTTCACTGGGGCTACTGGGACTGGACTATTGAAATAAATTTGCTAGCTGTGTTTTCTGTAGATTTGTTGGTGGTTTGGGGTTTTGGGGTGAGGTGTTTGGGTTTTTTGTTTTGGGGTTTTTTGTTTGTGGGGGTATTTTTTAACTTCTGTTTCTTTTTGTATCTACAAAAGAAAAGATACGTAAGTGTTTGCAATGCAAAAACCAGAAAGAAAGATTTGTTTAAAGATATTTTTAGCGGAAAACCTTGAAAAGGAATTTAAAACTTCGAAAGGCTTGGCAATGCCCTACTGCCTATTTGTTCTTGCAAACCCTTTATTTGATTTTTTAAAGCCAGTTTGATTTAGTGATTTCAGAATGACTGGGAATGTGAATAGTAACAGCTCAAAAAGCAAATAAAAAGAAGCCAGATTTATTTTCTAAAAGATCTCCTGTAGGTTGCCTTTTTATGACAGTCCTCAAGTGCTTTTGGAGTTTATTAGTAAACATACAGCTTTTCTGGCTTGGGGAGTGGAACAGTCAAATTAATGTTCAGTAGTAGCAGGGTGTGTGTTTATTAAATGCACTTACCCTGTGCAAGTTGGGTTAGCATGTTGAAAAATAAAGAATACTATTCTAACATCTTGTCATTTTAGTAGGAGGCGGGAGGGAAAAAATTGATGTGGACCCTAATTTAAGAAGGTGCTAAAGCACTTGCTTAATAAAGGCACAGTGGTAGATAGAGAATCGAGCATTGTTTATGTACTTGATGTTGCATGTCATTTGTTCTGTTCTGGGCCTGGCTGCTGCCACACAACTCCCTTACCCATTCTTATCCCTTTTGTAGGGATGTTTGGATGCATCCACATTCTTTTCTGTTCAACTCTGTAATTTTTGTATTTCAGATGGCTTCTGGAAGTGATATGCTTCACTGATTTGGGACTGGACTATATAAAAGTAATTACAGAAGTTGCATGGAAAGGCCTTTTTTAAAATGACAGATAGGTCTGCAAAATCAGTCTTGAAAGCAGCCATGTGTGTGCACTATTGAGACTTTGCAGGAGCTTCAAAATAGCTACCAGGTGTAATTGTCTTAAAACTTGAAATTTTGAATGCAGTGCTCCTTTCAAGATAAAAGTTGTTGTCGGTTGCTGTTCCTAACCAAATTACTCTTTTGGGTAAATCTATAACAACTTCATTAGGAAGTATTCATTGTGGTTACTTGACAGGAAATTAAATCCCAGACAGATGGGAAGAGAACTTGTCTCTTCTTTCCGGAAGCATGTCCTTTACCTTGCACTTCTACTCAACAAATTCTGCAGGCACAAGACATTGGCAGTGCTCTCCATCTCTGTAGACAGGCAGTTAGGGAAGGGTTCTTGAACGTTAGGAAACCTCAGCCATGCCTTTTTTTCCCAGCGTGTGTGTGTGATGGTAAAAAGCTGAACGCTGAAGCTACTGGTCTTGAGGGTTTTTTTATGGGCTATTGCAAATTGCTTTTGATCTGCCACAAGCTGAGGTTGGGAGGGAGGAGTAAGAGAAGGGATATGTGGAGTAGATGTTCTGTGAGCCCTTTGAAACTGGACACCTATTATATGTTTGTCAGGAAGTTGGTGGGATGAAGTGACCCAAGTGATCTCTCAGGGACCTGTGTCCTCTAAGCTGAGCAAAGCATGTACTCCTGTTTTACGGTCACTGAACAAAGGCACTGTCCTTGGAGCTTTCTGCAGAGAAAGGTCTTAGACATTCCAAGTTCTGATTTCGAGAGAAACTGATAATATTATGATACTTGTTCCCATGATAAATAAATCAAAATAAACAGAATATGCCGTGTACTCACCAACCTTTGGAAAGTAGCATATATTTTTCTTCTTTCAACTGAATTAGTGTAGGAGTTGGGATATGCATGCTTGGCCAGGGGCACCTTTGATTAAACAAACAGTATTTGTGTAGTATCTTCATGCTGATGGGCAGCGTCTTGTGTTCGTCACGGCTTTGTGCATGCAATAATAACACACTGGTGAGATGGGAGTTTGGGTTTATTATGAGAACAACTTGAACAAGGGGAGATTTATCAGCCCCTTGAAATAAGGGGTCAAATACAAAACCATCTCGTTCTCCACAGAGTGTTGTGTAGCACTATCACCTTCTATTGTGTTTCGGGCTTAATCTAAAAATGAAACCTAGCTTGTCATTCTCTGGGGTCTTGGGGAAAATCCCAGCAATGTGTGAAATCTGAGTGGAAACAAATACAGACTATGAACAGTTCTAGAGAGGTGTAAGCTGCTTGCCCATGCTGCTGTAGAGGACACCATGCTCAGGCCAGTACGATTATTTGATTTCTCATGGATGGATGGAGAAATGAGTGGGAAAGAAAACTTCAGTATGAGGGTGCAGAAGGAGGCATTTAGATACCTAATTCCAAAAGCTCAGTTTTCAGGAATGTAGGTGGCTTGGTGGGAGTTCTAAAGTCTAAGAAAATTATGCTTTTGCTAATAATGATCTCTAGGCAACTAGAAGTCTAGAATATGGTGCTTTTTTTCACATTTACATCAACACTCCTCAGACTCTGACTTTCTTTGGTTACATTCACTGAAAATATGAAAGACCTTGCACTCAGCATTAGACAGATTTGTACAGAACGGACAGCAAGCCACTATTTAAATCCAATGCCATATTGATGTTGAAGGCCTCTTTTTTTTCTGTGGTGGATCCAAAGGGAAAATAACGCATCCATAAGTTTCAGGTTTCTGAAGGGCTTGAGATGCAGCTCAGGTGAAGATGCTTGTAGCTGATGAGGGAGGAAGAGTAACTTTGGCTTTGTCCATACCTCATTTCATTCCTTCAAGAAGCTGTTCCCTTGCCTTCAGGCTCTGCTCTGGCAGCCTGTGGGCAGCTTGGTGTGTGCTGTGCCTGTAGCTCTGAAAAGGGAGGGAGACTTTGATGAGTACTTTTAAGTTACTTCTGCACCTGTGTGCAGAGTGGTTGTAGGCAGGCAGTCGGTAAGGTTGCTTAAGTCTTAGAAACTCAGCTACCCTCTGTGCTATATGTTTACCTCTTTATTCCTTTTCTTAGTTATCTTAAAATAAAAGGCCCAGTTCTGAGTTAAGTAACAAAAGGTAAACTTTTCCTGTCTGCCTTCCCCAAAAGGAGGAAGGAAGACAGCTGAGGGACTTAATTTAAACTTGTAAGTGTTCCTCAAAAAAGAAGTCGCTACTTCTGAGATGAAAAGTTGAATAAATAAGAAAGTACTTTTCTTATGAAACGCATTTGATTTTTTTCCCTTGAAGAAGCCTTAGTTTAGCTCTCGCTAAATAGTCTTGCAATTTCTTTGAAATTAGTATTTTCTACATAAGTCACGTGATGATTTCTAATGCTTTGTGAAAGGCTTTTAAATAAAAAATGAGACTGTTTATTATGAAGGACTAGTTAGTACTCAAGTTTAAATGTTGATCACAGTAAAGCTCCAAATGAGAACATATTTAGTCTTTAAATTGATTTTGGCTTAAAACATTTAAGGGTATTCTACATGCCCTAGAGAGAGAGGAGAATGGGGTTTTGTTGCTGCTGATTTTTCCTCTTTATCTTTCTGAACAAATTGTGAAAGGACTGGGGGAGGGGCAAGAGTAGAAACAAAATATCTCCATAGGCAGAACTTGAGTAGTTTAATGGGCTCTACTAAAATGCTTTCTTGTTTTCATTGACTCATGTTTTGTGGCACTCTGTCAGTAATGTATACAAAAGTTGGGCTTTTCATGATACAAACTCAGGTTCATCCCCAATTGCCTTGGACTCTCTCTGGAGTCATTGTGAGGGAGGGATGAACCCCAGAGAAAGCACATCTCTTTTACACCAGAGAATGCTGTAGTCACATGGATCAAGTAGGTTATTAACTCAGACCTCTCAGTTCCATGTCTGATTTTGGATGGAACGTAGGCTATAATGTATGTCTTATATATTTTGTACTTTCTCCTTGTATTGGGCAATGGGAAGAATGAATGGCCAGTATTGCAAAGCATAAAAATTGGAAAGAATGCTGGAGAGTAGACACATGCACTTAAAGTAAGTCTCAACAGAGCAATATCAACAAGATTAAATACTATTCAGTGTATTTTAAGCCATTCTAAAAAAAGAAATGTTAATTAGTACTGTAAAGTCCAATTCTCAGATGTTCAGCCCAATTCTCCTGCAGAGACCTGCAGGATACATGGATGAGCTCTTACTTCAGCAGCTGGACTCCACTATCTCTGTTGATGTGGGTGTACTGAGCTTGGAGAATTACTAAGTTGAAGTTTGCCTTTTCAGGCTGGATATTAAGCAGTTTAAGAGCACTGGAATAAAGTGTCATCATGTATATGGAAAATAAGGGCTTGAAATCTTAGTAGGTGCTAAATGAGGACCAGTTTTCCCCACACAAATACATTTTATTTCCCAGTCACTTAAATGGAGCAATGATAAAAGTGTGGCAAAATGCTGCAGTGATAATGCTGAGTGAAGTAATTCACAGGACAATATGAAAATATCGGACAAATATTCTTAGAAGTAAGATATATTTAAAAGTTTGTGTTGCACCTGACTAGAAATAACGCCCTGCCTAAATAAGCAGGGAAATAGCTGAAAAAGTTGCATCATGTGGCAGCAACAGCGATCCAGTACTAGCAAATGGATTCAGGGTGATGTGGACCCTAGGAGTTGGGTTTAACTGCTGTGGTGAAGTGGCTGCAGAATACGGATTTAAGTTTCTGAGATAACTGTGTGCTTTACGTAATCTGGTTATACTTGCAGACAATGATTAACTACTGCCTTTGCAATGTTATTCTTGAAGGGGTATTTTGGGTGGGGAACTGAAGTAAATTCAGTGAAGTATATGTGCAAAGTGATTAAAATAGGACTCTTGGTTTCAAAAAAATTGCTTTTTTGGCTGAATTTCATAAGCAATGGTTCAGAAAGTGTTTGCACCTTAATTAAGGAGTAACGTGGAGTTAAGAATTAAGTTAAGGATATTAAGAATATTATTACGTATTTTTTTATATTGCATATGAGTGCCTTATTGGTCCCGTATGTTTCAAAGCTAAGGTGTCATCCACTTAACATGCTACCAGACCTTCCAGACAAAGCACACAGCATACCTAATTGATATCAGAATATCTGACACCTATTTGTAGTAAATGGGAGGATGGTGACCCCTACCCAATGTACCCTCTGGAAATGACTGGCACCAAGGGAGGGCAACAGAGCTTTTACACAATGACTTGAATTCACAGTGAGCTGTTGTACCTGCGGTGTTCCTGGAGGCTTTCCCTCCTTCCTACCCTAGAGCACAGCCAAAGCTGCAATGTATCTGTGGTTTTGTACAGCGGTTCCTGCCAAGTCCCACACGTTCCTGTGTGCTTTGCACCAGAACTAGATGCTGGTAACAGGCTCTACCACCTGTCCCTGACTTCAGGAGCAATGAACCTCGTCCCTTGGGGGAGTCCAGTCAGGAGTGCAGGAATCCAGAGCCGGGACTCAAGGAGGGATGTGTTGTAAGTCTGCGCAGGTGACAGGGTTGTAGACAGGCATGGCAGTGGTGTAGCTGAAGAACAAACAAAAGGCCTTGGAATGAGCTTAAGTGCAGCTCTTGGGCCCATGGTAGAGGTCCTGGCTGCAGTGAAGTCTGCCAGTGCCTTTACATCCTGACAAATGGATCCAAATTCTGACCTTGTTTTTCCTTGGGTATTTCACCAACTCTGATGTTTGCAAACTGGTTTAAGACAAACAGGAAAATTCAAATTCTCAAGCAGTATTGGTTTTAGCATGCAAAACTGAGGTTCAGGGGCAATTATTTAGACATGTAAGTTTCAAAGGGAGATTTCATTCATTTCATTTCAGCCTAGTTTTTATGCTGATGGAGAGCATTAGTTTATCTTTGAATGTTTTGGAATAATAAGGAAAGCTACTTGTGTCTGCAGTATCCTTGCAGTGATCTAGGTGGAGATATCCCCATCAGGGATGCTTTGACTATTTGGAACTTTTTACATTAGTTCTTAAAAGAAAATAGTAAGTTGGGAGCTTCACCCCCACCCCCACCCCTGCCCCCCCCCACCACCTTTTTCATGTTTTCCTTTTTATAGGCAATCTTGGTAAAGTAATTTTGTGAATGTCTGTGCAAGCTGACTCTCTTCATTAAAGTGTGAAAAACATACATAGGGGTTATGTCTCAGCCCTCTCATATTTTTTCCCCAATTTGTTTGCCCCCCATGTCTCTACTGTGTTGACTTAAAAACTAAGTTCACATTACTCCTCTTAAAATTAAGATGATGATCAGAAAACTAGTTAAGGATCAAGGTCATAAATCAAATGCATGTCTTTAACTTCATGTTTGAATATAATTATTTCTGCTAACCTTCAGGAGTTTCCATTCCTTAAGGAAAGGCAGTAAATTAAAAATTTATTCCCAGGGTAATTTGCTGACTCCTGAAGCACAGATCCAGTTGCTTTTCAGTTCACCTTACATAGGACCAAGGGAGGAAACTGCTCAAAATTTCTGGGATTCTTGTCTCTTTCACAGGAGACTTGCCTGTCTCTGCCCCAATTCTTGGGGAAAAAGAAGTTCTAGGCTGGAGGACCTTAAACTTTGCTAAGTGACTTTAAGAAGTAAAATCTATTTAATGTCTCAGGTGTAAGGGTAATCAAAGGAATTCCCTCTGCTCCCACAGAACTAAAAAAAATAAAGTTGAAGTGCTATGAAATGCTTTCTTCATTAGAACCCCAGTGCTGCTTGGGTGCCTGCATGTGCCCATCATTGAAGATAGCATGCCAGACAGTTCCATAGGCAGATGCAGCTTAAAACTATGAACTATTTGCTGCATACATTATTTACAAGCACTCTGTGCATTAGTACAGCTGTAAGTGTTTGCTGCTGTCTGTGTGCCAAGGAGGATGTGTGCCCTGAACCCATCGGGTCCAGCAGCTGCAGAAGGAGTTGAGAGATTTGCTTTCAGCTGCATTGCCCATCTTCTGACAAAGCTGCAAAACCTAGAGGTCTGGAAATAGGCAAAGGGAGAACTGAGGACACTGGCAGGATGTTGGCTAAAGAAGATGCACCTTGCTGTAATATTTGAAGAGTGTTTTATCTGGAAATATTCTCTTCTGTTGAAGTAGTATAGTAAGTGCCAGAGAGAGTACTTTACTCTTCTTGGATGATTCCTAGAGATCTGGGACTAAATAATGTGGATGTCTTTTTTTTCTTGAAACAGATAACTTTTTTATATTATGAAGGCTTTTGAAATGGAATTTACTTTGTTCAAGTCTATAAAACAGACACCTTTAAATGTAATACAGAGAGAATTCTGACTTGTATCTTTGTTAATAGCCATGCTCTGGAGTGATGTGTTTACTCTAGTCAGCAGCTAGAAACAGAGATACACTAGAAACACTTGGATTTACATGTTTTCAGGACAAACAGAGATTGTGCATCTCTTTCTTATCCAAAAAGCATGACATTTTCCCAGGGAGATGCACATCTTCCCTGCTTGGGCCTGGTGTTTTCCAGATAGACATGGAAAAGCATGTCAGGTCCCTTGTGCTTGGAGGTTTGGGCCATTATTTTTATTGCCTACGTGCCTTCTGGAGAAGAGTGGGAACCAACCCAACTCCAGATGTGGTGTAATTTCCTAAAGAAATGATACTTTGCTAGTACAGTGGAAGCACAGATAGGTATCCTGGGAAGAGTATAGAGATGCAGTCTAGTTGTGTAGGGATGGGCTGAGGAAGACCAAGGTAAGGATGGAACTGAACTTGGCAAGGGAAGCAAGGAATAACAAGAAGGGTTTCTACAGGTAGGTCAGCCAAAAAAGGGAAGTCCAAGAAAGTGTACTCCCGCTGAAAAGCAAGGCTGGCAAACTGGTAACAATGGAAAAGGGGAAGGTTGAGGTACTCAGTCTTTCCTGCCAACCTCTCTTCCCACACATCTCAACTAGATGGACTGCAAGATGGGGACCAGGGGAGCAAAGCCCCTCCCACAGTAGGAGAAGATCAGATTTGTGACCAGCTGAGGAACCTGAATGTATGGGACCTGAGGAGGTGCATCCCAGAGTCCTCAGGGAATCAGCTGATGTTTTTCCCAAGGCACTTTCCATGATATTTGAAGTCATGACAGTAAGTCCCAGGTGACAGGAAAGAGGAAACATTGTGCCTATCTTGAAAAAGGGTAGAAAGGAGGACCCTGGGATATACTGACCTGTCAGCCTCACCGCTATGCCTGAAAAGACCATGGAACAGATTCTCCTAGAAGCTATGCCAAGGCACATGGAGGACAGGGAGATGATTTGGGACAGACAGCACAGATTCACCAAAGGCAAGTCCAGCCTGACCAATCTAGTGACCTTCTCTGGTGGAAGAAATACATCAGTGGATAAGGGAAGGGTTACTGATGTCATTTATCCAGACTTCTCTAAAGCTTTAGAAATGATTCCCCAAAACATCCTTTTCTCTGGAGAGAGATGGACTTGGTGGGTGGACTGTTCCGTAGATGAGGAATTGGGAGGGTACTGATCAATGGATTGGAGTCCTGAGTGTGGTGTCCCTCAGGCGTCTAAATTCACCAGTGTTATATAATATCTTCAGTAATGACAGAGACCAAGGGGCCGAGTGCACCCTCATCAGGCTTGCAGGTGACACCAAGCTCAGTGGTGTGGTTGACACACCTGAAGAATGTGATGCCACCCAGAGGGACCTTGACAAGCTCGAGAAATGGGCCCATGGGAATATCATGTGGTTTAACATGCCCAGGTGCAAGGTGCTGCACCTGGATCAGGGCAACCCTCAGTATCAGTACAGGTTAGGGGATGAACTGATCAAGAGCAGCCTCTCTGAGAAGGACCTGGGGTTGCTGATGGATGAAAAACTGAACATGAGCCAGTAAGGTACGCTTGCAGTCCAGAAAGTCTAGTGTATCTTGGGTTGCACCAAAGGCAGTGTGGGCAACAGGTTGAAGGAGGTGGTTCTGCCTCTCTGCTCCACTCTGGTGAGATTCCACTTGAGGTGCTGCATCCAACTCTGGAGTCCCCAACATGAGGAGGGTGTAGACATGTTGGAATGAGTCCATAGGAGGGCCATGAAGATGGGCAGAGGGCGGGAGCACTTTTCCTGTGAAGACAGGCTGAGGCAGTTGGGGTTATTCAGCCTATTCAGGTTATTCAGAAAAGAACTCTCCAGGGAGACCTTACAACACCTCCCAGTACCTGAAGGGAGCCTACAGGAAATCTGGACAGGGACTTTGAACAAGGGCATGGATTGATAGGAAGAAGTAATATTTCTAAGCTGAGGGAGGGTTGATTTTTAGATTAGATATAAGAAAGTGGGGTGGTGAGACACAGGTTGCCCAGAGAGGTGGTGGATGCCCCATCTCTGGAAACAGTCACAGGCAGGTTGGACAGGGCTCTCAGAAACCTGCTTGAGTTGAAGGTGTCCCTGCTCATTGCAGGAGCGTTGGACTAGGTGACTTCTAAAAGGTCCCTTCCAGCCCAAACTATTTCATGATTCTCCTTTGCAAAGTTCCAAAATACCTTTTAGCAGCTTCTAAGTATTTGGAAAGATTAAGCTGTTTTCTCATGTAAAAGAAATCTTTTACAGTTAATGATGATTTAGTTGTGATTTCAAGAAGGTGATTTTTGTTTATGTAAAACAAAACAAAAACCCCTGTAGTTCTCTGGCAGAAACTGAGAAGCCTGCAGGTGTTTAAGAACATACTCGCTCTCTTACTTGTAAGCACATATAATAATGCTGCTAATTAGCTCTTTCTAGGCTAAGGAAATTGTTGCCTCTTCCTTCTGCTCAGGAAGAGGGCAGCCCCAAAGGACCTGGTTGCTGTGCCAGAAACCAAATCTTCTCTTCCTGCCACGTTTCAAGTGTCAAGGGTTCATTCAGTTGATCTGTTTATGAAAACTCTGAACTGTAATTTCAGCTCCCCATATAATGGGACTCATAATATCTTGCTCTGTTTTGAACTATTACTTTTTTCTTGTATTATTTCACTTTTTGACAGTCAGTGTTCTGGGGTGTTCTTCATGTAGTTAAAACTGAATTTTGGAAGGTGCTTTTAAGATAAATAGTGTCTTGTTCTGCTGAAAGTGCACAGTGATAATGATATCTTTTGCCTTTATGAAGTTGTTATTAAGATCATATGTGATTTGATATTTGTATATTTTTGTTTGGTTTTTTTAATTATTATTAGTTTCCTGACCTATGATATAAACATTTTAGGAAACTACAGGGGACTCTTGAAGCTTTTACTCTGACTACTATACCATGGATGGTTATTGTGTAAACTGCATATTTTTTCTTCAAATAAAACCAAAGATGTGATAATCTGTATGTAACTGTCAGTCTTAACATTATTCGAGCCTTTTCTTTCAAGTAGCTAGTTTTTTCCTTTATATTTTGCAGAAAACTATTTTCTGTTTGTTTTTAAATTTCAGAAATCAGCTTACATAATTTTCATGTCTGACTACTGGTATCGATTCCTCATCCTCTGCAAAGAAACTGGGAGCTGCAATTGTTTTGCAACAGCCAGCCAGCCTAATGAAGAGAAAGAAGAAGACACAAACTACCAGGTTGTGGTGTCAGACATCATGCAGCTTGTTCAAGAGAAGCAGGAGGAGCCAGAAAGCACGGCAGGTGAGAAAAATATAGTATATTTTGGAATTGTCCATCTGGCTGCCAAACTGTATTTAGAAGAAGACTGATGGCTTCAAGAATGTTAGCAATAGTGTCACTGGCAATGAGAGTAGGGCAGGGAGCCCAAGTAAAGGAATAGCTGAGTATTATTCACTTGGAGGAGGCCGATGTCACCACAAAAACAAACCTTTAGTAGCAGCCAGTGAAGAGTGAAGAGCTGTACTCAGGAGGGCTGATGGTTGTTATGAGAAATTAAAATAATTCCATAAAATAATTGTTTAGCAAAAAATAGATATCCCAGAGAAACCTGACTTACCTTCCTACAGGTTTAAAATCATTGTCTTGAGAAAATGTTGAGAAGAAAGTACAAAATACCTCTGCACCATATCACATTGCTTTTGTTGCTGTGGTCCATAAGCAGAAAACTGTAGTTTATAATTTATAGTTACTGGGATTAAGAATATATTTGTTTTACTGTACCATCTGATCTTATATTTACCCATGCATGAGGTTGTTGTATTCGTATATGAACTATGTGACCTTTACCTTGTTACTAGTGCAGATGGACTAATTTTATAATTTGATTAGCAGTTGCATCTGATGGCATTTGGTATTTATTAACACATCTTCATTTCATTTTGTAAGTTTGGTTTTATAAAGCCTCATAAGTAATTACAAAATACCTACACATATTAACGCAAATCTTTCTAAGCTGGAAAGATGATCCAAAACGGGAAAAGGTGAAATTCACTAAAGCACAATTTTGCATTTAATATACAATTATAAGGTAGTATATGACTCCTTTGTCCTAAGAGAAGAAAAGCTCATTCTTTCAGCTGGAATAAACTAATGATGTTGGTGCTACTACAGAATTATTCATATTCTGCTCTGACTGAACAGGAAGTAGCGATTAGAGTAATCATTTTACTTATGTACTAGTGACATCTCACCAAAATATGAGGTTTGTTTTGAAGGCAACAAGGAAAAGTACAAAAAACTCCTCCAATAATTCCAGAGGATGATGTCAGGGTCGGTCAGATGTAATTTCTGTGGAAATAAGGAGGGTGTATCTAGACTGCAAGAGAAAGTGAAGGGAGATCACACATATTTTGACTTTCTAGTGGAGATCTTTGTAAGTTATGGAAGAAGGTGGATGTCTGCTTCTTTTAATTTTCTTGTCCATATCTAATAGAGTAACAGTAAGAAAATGAGAACTTCACTTCTGCAGAGAAGTTTTAAACCTAATTGGAGGAATTGTTAAATAAGCTGCTTAAAGAGTTTGCACGGTCTCTAGCCTGTTCTTAATGAAATCTCTAGTGAAACAAACCACTGCTGGAGGTGAGCTAAGTGTACTTGAATCCATCTCAGTGCTTTAAGCTAGGCTAAGAGAAATGTGCTCCTGTGGTTGAAGAAGAAACAACCGAGTCCTAGGAAGGCAGACTTGGAGCATGAAGTCAGAAGAAAGATAGTTCTGTCTTGTGTCATCTGGAGGATTTAAAATGGGAAATTGCTGCTCTCCAGAAATACAGGGGGAGCTGTGCTGGGTTCAAACGAAGGTGCACATGTATTCTCTCTTGAAGTATCAGTGAGTCAGTGGTTGACTGGTTGATGTGCAAGGGAAACTTCATAAGCTGCACAGATCGGAAGGAAGGCAGTGAAGGCGCACCAGGAACTGAGTCTATACATATACTCCATAAGTATGACACTGCCTATAGTAGCCTGCACATACTTGGCTATGATAATTTCCCCTTTTAACTGTGGCTGCTGTCTCTCTGTCACAGTAGTGTGTGTGAAAGGGATATAAAGCTTAGTGAAAGAAGTTCTGGACTAAGTGTCCTGCCTGAGCTGTAGCAGATTTTTCATTGTAGATTGATTACACGTCTGATTTGACAGCTGAATTGCAAGTCATTAATTGAAACTAAAAAGCCCCTGATGATACTCTTTCTGCCTGGAAAAAAATGGGATGTAGTTTTCAAAAAAAAAAAAAAGGTATGTTTGTTTTCTTTTGACTTGAAAAAGACTGCAGTGTGTAAGCTGGGAAAGGAGCTTTTAGAGAACTAGGCAGAGAATACGTGAGAAACTTAGTTATGGATAATATTGTGCTAGAGTTAATAAACTTTAAATGAAGTATGAAAGCTCTTCCTGTGTCATAATTAATATCAGTTTTGCTAGTACTGAGGATTGAATGAGTCATTGTGTTTGTGGCCGTTTTACTGAGTTTTGTTTTTTAACAAATTATTGTTCTTAATTGATGCAATTTGCATGATAATATTTTCTGATTTTATCAAGGGACTTCTAAAAAAATCTGCTCTGACAAGAACTGCAGTGGCATAACATAGCGAACATTTAAAATAGGTAATTTGTTTGTTGGGTATATGGTGGAATGAGCAGTTGTGCTCTAGCTTTAATATTTGCCCAAATATTTATTTCAGGAAAAGAAGCAAATATTTCTTGTGGTTGGTAAAGAGAGCCATAGTCCCTTGTTCTGTGAAGCTAAGCCATATAGTCTTCTGGTGGGAAAAGGCAGAAAAGAGAAATGATGCCTAGGAAGATAAACTCCAACAATGTTGGAGGCTTCTCCCTTCTCTATTTTTGGCTTCTGAAATCAAATGTGAGAGTTCTTAGTCTCTCATGAAGATTAATAATACTGTATGATGGAGAGCATCTTGCTGCTCTTCATTAAACCATATGTTGCTGTTGGTGAAGTTTTAATTCCCTCCCCCTCTCCAGGAACTCATCTGCTGTGCTATTGATACTATAACTGCAATAGTTTTACTGCAGTGTCTTCCTAGAAGTTATAATTAAATCAGGTCCTCACTGTGTCTGCAAGTTTGCACACAGAGGGAACTCATTGCATCTTGAAACCTTTAAAAGTCTAACTTGAAAGCTATAGATGAAACAGGATGCAAAATTCAGCTTGAGGCAGAGCACAACTGAGATGGTAGCATGACAATGTAAGATCAACTTGTGTGTTCTCTTGCCTCCTTTCAAATTGTGTGTATAATACATCCTTCCCCCTCCTCTTCAGCAGAGGCTGAAAAATGGAAAGATCCTGGGGAAAGCATGGAGGCATGAAAGACAGTCATGAGTCTTTAAAAACAGTTAAAGAGAAATAAAAATCCAGTGTTACTCTAATTTCTTAGTGCCTGTTACGTTCTACCTGTCTGCCATTGGATTTCAGGAGTGCTGCACTTGGAGGCCTATTTACGTAACAACAATTTTTGTTTTGCTTTTTAAATGGAGCTTTTCTGTTCTAGAGATCTCCCTTTCAAATGGTTGCCATTTTTTGTTTGTTCAGGGTTTTTTTTATTTTTTTATTTTCTCTGTTCAAGTCTGTGTGGAATAGAATCTGTTCTTACAGGTTTTCTTAGCCTTCTGCCATGATGCAGTAGGGAAGCAGAGGAAACCTTTTGTGCTATCAGGATTTGCTACTGTGGCATCTTGGGAACTGCGATTGCTGATGTAGTAGCCACAAGGGTGCTGTAGTCAAAGCTTTTAAAAAGTAAGGGGCTGTCATGACTCTGCCCAGGTTCTGAGGAATGCAAAAATACTGGTGACAACTGACTGAAGTCTCCATGGTCCACACTTAACCTAAGATAACATATTTCATGAGTAGCAAAACAGTTTTTCAAACGCTCTTAAATTATAAAATGTGTGTCTTTTTACTATTTTACCTGATTTTTAGCTTTTTTATGTGAGAAATGACAGGGTAACTGAGAAGGCAGCTAAATGTGCTAATTCTAACACTTGTAACAGTGCTGCAAAACACACTATCAGCTCTTGTACTCACAGGCTCTTGAAATCGTCATCTCTTACATTCATTGCTCTTGGAAAGAAGTATGCGTGGTATCATCTCAAAATGTTAAATTGCATTGTTTTCCACACATAAACACCTTTTGAGGTACTGCTCAGTGGCATTACTGAAGCTGTATGTGCTCGAACATCACTGGAACAGCATGGACAAGTTATATTATCAGAACCTGCATCAGAGGTGGGGGGAAACAACAACATATTGTCTCTTAGACCCTTGTATGTCCTGGTAACTCCAGTTATGCTCTGAACCCACAGTATAACTTCAGTTATACTTGTTAGCCTCTTGCTTCCACTAGTCAGAACTGCATAAATACAGGAGTTCAATAGTAATGTACAACAGAAACATTGTAGGTGTTCATTGTTATTATAATTAGACTGTTTCAAATTAAGAGACTTTTCAGAAAAACAGCAACTAATGCTATTTGGGTCCAGTCCTTTCTATTCCTCAAGTTCCACAAAGACAACCTTTTAAAAATCTTAATTAAAAAATAAGAAACCTAAAATTATTTCTTAGAAGCTGCCTTTTTTTTTTTTTTTTTTTTTTTTTGTAGCTAAAAGACCAACATTGCAAAAATGAAGGACTTCTCCTCAAAAATGCAATATATTTGAAAAGTTCCTTGATTTTTGGAGATGTTTGATATTCACTACGATAAAGTTTCTTGGAAAATATCTGACTAGAATTTTAATTTTAATTGGCAAAGCTGTGTACATTATGGCATACTCCAAGTAACAACTTGATGAAAAGCTTTTTTTCCTGGGATAACTTTTAAACTAGATATAGATAACATATATACTGTATATATAAACATGTACTAGATATAAATAACTTATATACTAGATATAAAAATGAGCTTTGGAGAGGTGATTTGGTAATGTCAGCAGTAAAATTCAGAGTGTGTGTGTATATATGTATGTAATTCAGTGCCACACTTGATGAATTTTCAGTTCAGCTAGCAGGTATGTGTGAAAAATGAGGCTGTGAATATTACCCCAAGTATTTTTGATGAGGTTGTTGGCATACTCAAGCACCTCCCAATTAAAATGTCAAGTTAGAACCAAGATTTCTGAGGTAGTTGGAGATTTCCTCTTTATTAGAATATCCATATGCAACTACAACAAGAATGCTTCTGTTGTTTTAGTGACACCAGTATGCTGTCATCTGATTAACATTAGTACGTCTTCTGTGGAATGAAGATGGCATAGTAAACTTCTCAGCCTGTCCGTGCAGGTGCTAAATGCCCATGACCTTTCTTACCTTTAAATACAATTCAACTAGGGCAGGAGTCCCTAAGCTATAATACACAAGCCACTTAGTGATACACGGTCCAGCACGTAGCTGGGAGCTATTGTTGTCCTGGGTGGCATCTGTCACAGAGCTCAAGGAGGAGGGGGTGAAGTCAGGATTAATCTGCTGTTTTATGAATATAGTTCTGGGATCACCAGAACTGCTGGCAGAGAAAAGGATTTGTTTTGCTGTATGCTTCTCTTCATCTGCTTTGTGACAATAGGTTGTACCCAAAAGACTAGATGTGTTTTACTGTGGAGCTTTTAAGTATATTCATGTGGAGCTTTCTGTTTGGTACTGGTAGTTTGATTGATGTGAGTGCATGTCCAAGTAAGATACAGCAGATATGTGTGCACAGTTAGCATTTGCCACTATTCAAGGCTATTTGCTTACAGTAGAACTCAATTCTATAAATACATATCTCTACAAGCTACTGGCTGCTGTAGGACTGCTATGAGTGCCAGCACTTGTGTGTGAGCCAGTGTTTTTATGTGTTAGTTAAAGGATCTGCTTTTTATTAAAACTGAGTTTCTACTGAAGGAGTTTGGCAAATTCTTATGAGCTTAACTCCTCAAAATGAGACAGGTTTAAAGCTAATTGGAGTAATCTTATCTAACAACATGGAAAAGAGACCCTTTGCATAGTAAACCTCCTGCATTGTGTTGCTGCTTTGAGTAACAGAGCAGTGAAATCCAGTCTGATTAAAATCAGTAGGAGCCTTGTCAGGATTTTCGTCTTAAGACTTCTAAGCTATGCAGGTTAACCAGCCTCTTAAATGAAATTAATATTAAACCTCTTACTCTAATTCCTTATTTCCTGGGAATTACAGCAAATATGGAATATATAAAAATAACTTCTTGTTCAGCTAATAACATTCAGCTCAAGAAGTTAGAGCAGAAAAGCTCTGTTAATGTAAAAAGGCATTGCCAGCTTAAAATGAGCTGTGGAGAGGTGTTTTGGTAATGTCAGCAGAAAAATTCAGAGTGTGTGTATGTGTCTGTAATTCCGTGCCACAGTTGATGAATTTTCAATTCAGCTGCTGATTGCTGAAAAGAGTATTTTCAGGAAACCCTCCCGCCTGAAATTGCTCTTAGCCTTTATTAAAGACATGAAAGCATTTTTAATTTTTTCTTCAAAGTTCTCTGACCTCAGTTGAGAAAGATTTTGGAGAGATGTCTCAAGTAACATGTGCTGCAATGCCTTAACATCGAAACATTTATGGCTATTTGGTGTATTTGAAATACCTTTGCTGCATTGTGATGCTTCCTTCTACTTTTCCTGTTTTCTGTTATAATGAGCAGCCCAAACATAGCATTGTTATTTTCCCCTTTCCGTTCTCCCATTTCCTAGAGAGTGATTTGCTTTTCAGAGTTTAGGGTGCCTTTTTAGCTGGAGATCACATGAACTTGAGAGGTGTAGCTGGAGCTCTCCCTTCATTTCACTGCCTGTTCTGTGCTTTGAGAGCTCCTTGCCAAGGGAGAGGCAAGCAGCAATTATCTGTACAAAGAAGCAAGGACTTCTTAAGATTAAGTTACAGGGAAACTATACCTGCTTTGTTCTGCACGGTGTTCAAAACACTTTCACGGTGAGATGTGATGAATGTAAAGTGAAATGTGGAGTTTCCTCAAATAGTGGCATTTTTATGTGACATAGGGAGGTATGAAATTATTCTCTAGCAAAATACAGCAAGTGAAAGTTAATACAACTTTCTGGATTTATAAATTTTAATATTATTTAGTTATAGGTGGACTTTTGTTAATAAACTATTTGAAATATATAGCCATTTAATCAGAAGAGAAAGCAGTAATATTTTATTATAGCTTTTCTGATGCATGTGAATGTAACAAGTCTTTCTGTTTTGATGTAAATCACACTTTGTTTTTCAGGAATTCTCAGTGAAGGATGAAGCATTAGATACTTGGGGAAACTAAACCAGGCAAGCTTTGTCAATTCTGTTTAGTCTCTGCCATGAGTGCCTTTGTGCTTTTGGTGCCTCAGGTGGCTCCAAAGAAATTGGAAAAGTGCCTAAGCAGCAGTGTAATTGAAATTCAGGAGGGGTTGCACGTCTAACCTGTTTGGGCATTCTGTAAATCCCATTTCCCTGCATCTGTAGGCAGTGGATATCTTTGTAAATCTTGATTATAATACTTAAACAGGAAAAAAACCAAACTTTTTGTTAGAATTGGCTTATTCTTCTGTAAGGGCAGGGTGCTTGCTGGATTTGGCACTTGGTCCTTCGGCCAAGTTCTGAAAGTAAGCTATAGGTCTTGCATAGGTGGAGTAGAAACCGTCCGAGTGCCAAGGTTTCACATGCTGCCTTAATGTCATTTCAGCATCATCGACATTTCTGGAGGGGAAAACCTGGTAGGGTTAGAGGGACTCATTGGCTTCCAGCTGGACCGTTTGTGCTGAACTGTTTGTCATGGAAATGAATTGCTTTGCCTCAGTTCCAGCCAATACCCAGATTAGATGTTGGGTTCAGTGGTTGCCTCTGGCGCTGAGGAATTACTCAGGACTGTTTCATGCAAATGTACAGATTTGCTGGGGTTAGTCAAATGCACTCTCTGTCAGTGTTTAGAAAGTCAGTCACTGCATAAGAGGAGGGTATTTTGGTAACATAAATAGTAGAAAATAATGAAATGAAATATTGAAGTTTTCTTTTTTCAACTCTCGTTTCTCTTTTTGCTATAGCTGCAATTATTTGTGTCCACAAGGAAGGTGCTTAGAAATCTTTCTACCACTGAAAACACAGCTCTCTAGGAATTCCTTTGTTATTTTCAGATATAAGCTGAAGAATGGATGCATACCGATACAGCTGTGTTTCTTGGATGCTGAAAATTGTGCTGATTTAGAGTTGACTAGAATTGGTTTAATGGCCAGCTGTCAAAGGAAAATCTTTTCCTTCAGCTGTAGATCTTGTGTTTGCTTTAGTTGCTATAGGCCGAAGAGAGTTAATTTAATATGGACGTGCAATTTAAGTTGCTTATTGATAAGTTTTTTGGGGGGTTTTTTTGCATTTTTTTTCTCACCTTAGCTTATCAGATCTGCTTAAGCCTATTTTTTGATCATAGGATACATTAGAAAAATTTTGATTCTTTAAAATTATTTATTGCTCATGATTAGATTATTGCTTATAGCCTTAAAATGTCATCTAAACTAATTATTGAATAGACTAATATATTTTCCATTGACCACTGCTAAAAAACTTTATATAGAGAAGACAGAAGTAGATTTGATATTGCATCTGGAGTCAGTTAAAACTTTCCACTGTCAAATTTATGTGACCTGTTTTGCAAACACTTACCTAAGGAAAGGTACTTTTGCCGATTAACAAGTGTGTGGAGGAAGAAGGGGAAGGCTTTGAGGTATTTTCTGACACAGGTCACTTCCATCCAAGAATTATCTTGGGGAAAAACAGCTACATTGAAAATTATGGATTGAATGGAAAATAAACTGCCTGGGATTAACTGCTGCCAAGGAAACATGCCCAAAAGGTGAAGGTTTTAGGGAAAACACATCAATGTTGCTTCTGCCAAGGTTGCTTTGAGCTACTGAGCAGGTCCTTGAAAACCTGGCAGTTTTGCCAGCAGCTTCTGTTTCCAGTAAGGTGTGTGGATACATAGATGAGGCCATTTATGGGCAGAGAGGGTGTTGGGGACCTCTATTATGCTGTCAGGAATTGCCACAAAATCCAATTGAAACGAGGCTGGTGGGCCTAGAAGCAGAGTCAGCTCTTTAATACTGCCTGAAGTTATTTTCTGTGTGTTGAAGAGAAATTTTTTCCTGGAGAGATACTCAAAGTTTCTTTTTTCCACATATGCAGGGCTTGTAATTAGAGGAGTAAGGGGAAAAAATATGGAAAGAATGCCATGTTATACATGTTGAGCTGTTGTACTCTTTTCTCCCTCTGTACTATTGCTTATTTTGAGAAACACTTCATTTTAGAACATGCAGTGTATATTATAGAACCATGCTATGTGTTGAAATTTGCTATTCTGTGTGCTGTCATGTGCCTCTGTATAGTTTCAGTGCAGAGCACGGGTATGTGTTGTATTGTGTACCCTGGTGTACTTCGTTCCCCAGAACTGGCCTGTGCCTGAAGGCTATATATATATATATATATATATATATATATATATATATATATAAATGGCATCTGTGTTTGTAGCCAGGACTGGTTCCAAAGGGAGCAGTTGGGTTGTTTCTTGGTTTTACCAACTGATGGGGCTTCAGCAGAGCTGCTGGACTTGCTTTAGTTCACTGCACTGCAAAGGAAGAAGTTCACCAGGGGCACACAGGAGAGAACAGTGCCAATGTTTGGGGCACTTCAGTAGCATTTAGATGTTTTAAGTCCAAGAGGCTGTAATTCCTTCAGTATTTCTGATGAGGTTTGAGCTACCTCATGATGGATCCCCTTGCCTTTGCCCAGAACTGCTGCCTTTCTTCAGAAGGCTGTCTTTAGTTTGGGCTGTGTGGTGCTCTTGAGCTGCTACATGCGCTCAGCATACACTTTGGCTTCTCAAATGGCAGGCTAACCAGCTTCATGCCGCCTGGGTAAACAGGCATTGAGATTCCCAACATATGTTGTAGCAAAGTGATTGCAGTACTTGCTCACAAAAAGTGCTCTTCAGTTTCCTCCTCAGCCTGGAAGTCTGGGTGGATGTTCAGCTGCCTGGCTGTTGGGCTCCTCCTAGGGAAAGACACTGTGTTGAAGGTGAAGATTCACTACACCAGAATGGGTGGTAGCAAGGGGAAACTTGGTTTGCTGATGACTGAGGCCCCAACTTGTAAAATGAAAGTCTTGAGTTTTGCTCTCCATTTCCAGTAGCATTTATGCATCTATATAAAGCGTCGCTTGATTTGTGATGCACAGTGAGTGCTTGGAATAGGGATCCTGCTCTCATCTGGCTGTGAACTATGAACCCTGGTCATGGTGTGTGCCTTTCAGCAGACAGATTAAATACCAGTTTCTGCAGAAGGACACAGAGAGGGATGAAGCTGAGCTTGTCTCCCTGTCATTTTCTTTGGCTTGCTTAGATGTGGATTGTCCTGTGTCCCTCTCACAAGGTCTCAATTACTATGTTCCACTTAGGGAATTTAGATCCCTATAGATTCCAGTATGGAAGGCAACTGCTGGGTGTTATTAGGCCAAAGTCCTTTTGAATCCTTGTTCTGAGCATTTTAGTAGGTTCACATGTGTCCATCTTGTTATTTGTGAAGTTTCGAAGAACTTCTGCTTGGTCTAATCTGGTTGGTTATTAGTCACTGCTGTTTGGTTGTTATTGGTGGTGGTTTTTAGATTTATTTATTTAGAAAATCTGTGTACTTGTTTAACAAAGAGGAAAAATAGATATTAGGAGCAAAAAGGTTCATAATAAAACTCTTCATTACATGAACTTTAAGAATATTTGAATACTTTTACTGGCAGAATTCTTACCAAGTGGTTCTGTTAGGTCAGTGTATCTGATATTCCTGAATGTAATATGTTATGTATGTATGTGGTATGTTACCTCCAAAAGGCAACCAGAAGTCACTACTGTTCTTTTGTCCATCTTTTTGTTGGATTTGTTTTTCTTTTGGAGAAGTGAATAGAGAGCAAAAGCAATTTAAAAGTTTTGTTCCATTCTGGTTTCACAGTGACCACTGCCAAAGTATGTAGAGATAGATGCTGTAAGTATTGCAAGCTACTGTGCCTGGCCCTTTAATCTCTTCTAAGAAATTGAATCTTGCCCTTCCATGCCCAGTAGATGCTGCTGTTGAATCAGTAACACTGAAAGAGGACAAGTGGAAAAAAGCTTTCGGAGCTCAGAAGATATGGTAGATATTCTGGTATCTTATTATGAGAAAAGGGGCTAATTAAAAAAAAAAACAAAACAGTGCCCATATTTTAATTTATATATATTGTCTTGAGAACCTGTAACATAAATGAGAAGTAAGTGTTGTGTGCATAACTGAGTTACAGGTTTAAGGTCCCCTGGAAGAACTGCATTGAAAGTGAATTTTCTACTTTGCATCTCCATTATGGTTTTATTAAATATTTGTATTTTATAGTCTCATCCTAAGAAGCATGATTTGTGCCAGTCATGGTGATATCTCTGTGGCATGATACAGTTTTGCGACACTATGCCATGTAGCCAGAATAGGCATTCCTGCAGCCTCTCCCAAGTCTGCGTTGTTTCTTTGAAGCTGGGGCCTTGCCAAGTTGTTGGAGCACTTTTTAGAATGAAAACTCATGGCACGAATGGGGTTTTGTACACTCTTTGAAGGAGACAAAGAAGGGGATGCAGGTCACTTTTAGAGAGGAGACTGGAGGAGAATAAAGAGGAAAACATTTAATGGTGCTGTTAACTGTTCAGTAAGGTCATGTGTAGGGGAAACTTTTAAAAATTAATTTTAATGCAGTCTGGTCTTCTAATAGAGTTTGAGAAATAGTTTGTTATACAAAAACCCCCTTGTGAATAAAATACTGAGTAGACAAGTAATCTCACTGCTGAATTTCCATTCCCTGGTATATGGGAAAACACCTGCAGCTGCTGGTTTCCTTGGTAACTAGTTCACTGCAAAAGTGAAATGCACTGCGCTGAGCCTCTCAATTTTACTGTGTTTGAGAAGAGTTTAACACACACACTTGGACTTTTTGACTACGTTTGTTTCTCAAATGCTGTGTCATTTATGGTGTTCTCACATAAAATGCCTGATGAAAGGAGATGTGCAACATGCTTTGGATTTTGGACAGAACAACAACAAAGGTTGGTATTTACAAGCCTAAACATGGATTCTCTATGTGTGTATAAATATTTACTTCCAGCATCTAGTTTTCTGAACACTTATTTTTCAAGTCTTGCCTTTTAAAGATCAATGCTATTGTTTGTATATTGTTCTAGTCTTAGCTGGTTTTTGCAGCTGGAGATCAGAGAGCTGCTGAAAGGAATTGCCAGTAAATTTGCCCTATAATAGAATTTTGGCAGGACATTGATTTTATTTGTAGTTTATGTAAGTAATTCAATACAGGATACATGTATGTGTTCTCGTAAATGAGGATTTTTGCCCTGACTGTGAGAGGGTTATGATTTCATATATTGTATTAGAAGATTTTAGTGATGGTTATGATTAGCTTCAACTGTTCCAGCCAAGAATAAATCTATGCAATAGTGTGGTTGTGTAATTATATCAGAAAGAATTAATTTAAAACTTATGTGTATTGTTGAACTTTAAGAAAGAGAAACTCTGTAAAGCAAGTACTGTTTTTCAGCATGTGTGTTTAGCACAGCTTCATACATGTACCTGGGTCACAAGTACATGAGGTAGAAATCACATTTGTGACTGTCTTTCTGTTCATAAAAGAGTTTCTTGTATGTATTGGAAAAATAACATACAGTACTGAGAAGACTGGGCTGTATAGACAAACCCAACACATGTTGACAAAACATTGCTTGTAGCTTGTCAAATATTATAGACATCTGGCAGTAATTCCATAGTGGGATTGCTTCCTAAAATAGGTTTTAAGATGTTTCATAAACTCCTTTTCCTTTCTAAAACGAGGCAGCTGTTCACATGAAATTATATGAGTTTACTCACTACACCTTTGTATTTGTTTTTTTTAATCACCTTTGAATCTGAGACCTTACTGTGTTCCCCCCACAGATGATGTTGCCTGTCATTGCTGAGATATGTATTTTTGAAGAACTCTTTCTCTAGAAGAGAGCTGAAGTGAAGTTTGAAGTTTTCATGGACTTTCTTTTATTACTCTTTGTTCGGGTGCTCTAAGTTACTAATATTGCATCAGAATGGTCCATGTGGCTCTGTGTGTACAAACTGAGCCTATCTGGGGACTAAGGAGGTGGGCAGAGCAGGCAGGTACTCTCTTTTCTGTAAGAAAGTAGTCTTTACTTTTAAATGCTGCAAATATCAGGAGGAAAGGAAGGAAAAGGACAGAATTAGAACAAAAGAACACGAATAACCGCAGCTTATTTCTATCTTCCAAATCCTGTCCTACCCCTTCTTGTTGACTTTACACTTTTAAAAACCTAAACAACAAAAACATTTTTTCTATTGTAAAGCAAACAATTTAGTTTCTTGAATACCATGCTGCCTCGTTCCATGAAAGCAATAAAATTAAAGTTAAAGCATCTAATAACTACTTATGCTTTTTGAGAATTCTTCACTTGCAGCCCACTGCACCACTGCTAATTACTCTAGAAGACATCCCATTTGCACCTACATGTGACAGTGATGAGAAATGTGTTTAGGAAGATGAAGTAGGATAACAGTTTTTACATGCAATTCTGTGTTACAGAAATTTTTTGCATACTTAAAAGATTCTCTTATTTCTATTCTTGATAACATAATTTCAAACATTATTTCCTAGGTTGTTTATTGTTATGCTTTTCTTTGGTTTTACTCAATAGATTCTTCCAACCCAAGTTACTTGATGATTTTTCCTCTTGTAGCAGGGGATCCTAGCAATGGCAGATTCAACCATACTAATAACCACAGATGCAAAAGTGACTATTTGCTTGCTGCCTGTCTTGTTTTTCTCTAAAGGGTTGGTCAGGATCTTGATGCAAGCAAATGGCTCTTAGGGGAGTGCTAATGCAGATCAGTCTGTGGGGACCAAAGAGACTTTTCCTATCATGTGTGTGGGTGTTGTATAGCTAAAACTTCAAGTCAGGCCTTCCAGTGCATCCTCAGACCTCTTCTATATGCTACCCTTTGGAATTGTGCTTTTAAATTAGATTTCATAACACTAAACTTACTGTTTTCCCTATTGCTTTTCTCTGCTCTGCTGATGCAGTGACAGTATTCAACCCTGAAAATGTTCTTCCTCTTGGGTACACAAGTGGGAATGGTGAAGAGGATCAAAGAGTTCTTCTTCAGAGATCCAGACATTGGCATGAAGTATTCAGGAACATGATTGGAGACAGGGTCATTATTCATCTGCTGTCTTGGAAAGGGGCATGTGATACCATAATTCTTCCTTTCCTTGGAGTCCTTTCCAGGCATCTACATCCTGACAATAATCGTGCCAGAAGCACTGTATGCAATGGCAAATATATGATCAGGTACAATGAAATACTGCAAGACGCTGTGGGTTTTGTCTGATATATTAATGTCTTTTTCCTTTACTGTCTTGGAAATTTTTGTGTATTTCTGAATTTTTTATTAAATTGTACTTTTTTCAGTGTTATATAAACAGCATCTGATGAGCTAAACCAAAACTGGCATTTAGATGTGCCCTTTGAATCAGCACATCCAAGTTGTACCAAGTTGTGTTTCAGTGGGCTACTGAGCTTTTGACAGAGCTCTGTGCTCCACGTCAATCTTTGATGTCGTAGTTGCAGCTGATGAGTAAACACAGATGGGTAAGTGGCAGAAGTGCAGGACAGGACAGCACCAATGTTTTGAGACTCTGTGAGGTAGCTTGCAGATGAAGGACTGAGTAGTTTTCAGCCTGTTGAAACTGGTCTTGTAAAGAGAAGAACTCAGAGCAAAACTTTGCAGAAACAAACTTGAAACTCCTGAGAAACAGTGAGAGTACAAACCTGAAATTTTGTGGAAATCTCACTTCTAACTTCGTTTAGATCTTATTAAACATGACATGACTCATTGAGCAACAAATAGAGTGCAAGAAAAGCATGATTAAAAAACAGCTGTTGAAAATATCAGTGTTGAAGATATTTTGATGCACCACTTGGTACGTCCTGGAGATTAGTTACCAATAGCTGTGCAGCTGACCTGACAGCATTGGATAGGGTTAGAAACAAATGTCTCATGAGCTGGAATAGGAAATGGTGTACTGTACTCTGGGGATGAGTCTCTCTGAGCCTGTGCCTTTGTGTTAATCTTTGTGGATTTATGGAGCCAATTCTTGATCATGCTCGTGATGTTTTTTAAAGCTTAAAAAATTATTTGAAATTGAAGCCTATGCAACCTCTTATGTGTAATAGATGGTTGATCAAAAAGCACTTCATTTTACTGCGTTTTAAATAAGTGAGAAACCCCAGCATTATATTAAATTTGTCATTGAAAAGAGAATCCTTGTTATGAATTGGAAATAACTGTAGAGAGTGAAAGCAGGACAATATGAAAAAGCAACAGCAGTCATAATCAAAATAACAAGGACCTGCATATATACTTGCTTACATTTTTCTTTCCAAAGCAGTAACTGTTCAGGTCTGTCTTCCTTCAAGAAAATTTACAGCAATACTTGCATAAACCTATTAAAGCAAAAATTCAATCCTTCTGTTTCAAGAAAGCGTGAAATGGTTTGGATGTGGCTTACAATGTAAAGAAATCTGGGTGACATTTTCCTTTCTAACAGCTTTACCATAATGAAGCAGAAACTGAAAAATAATAAAAAATATAAACTAAAAAGCAGTCATTTTCCATCACCTACTGAGATTTTGTGCAGACCATCTCCCAGCAGAGGTCAATTTAATTTGACTAGTTTGAGAAGTACCATATTCTGTGAAGAATATTAAATAGGGTAAAATAGTGAACACGTTCAGATCCCTTTTTATTTCACATCCTGATTTAAAAGAAAAACAAATTGTGAGTTGGACATAGGGATTTTTGCTTGTAAAGAAATGAAAAAGTTGTAATTGTTTGCAAAACTTTTTTTGTCAGAGACATTTTTTTTTCTCCCTACCTGGGATCTCCTGCCACTTTTGATATCTGCTGTATTAAGCATCCATCAATACAAATAAGAAAATAATGCTACCTTACTAACTGAGGATTGTTGGGAGTAAAATAGATGGGGCAATAGGTCTGTTAAGAAAATATACAGAGAGACATTTTCCAGCTCTGTTGTGAAAGACACAAAGGGATGATTGAAGGATCTGTGATGAGTTTGAGTGTTCTGCCGCAATGCCGAGATCATGTTTGGGGTTTCACTTCTTTGGCTGCAGGTGAAATACATTTATGGTTGTTGGAAATCATTTTCCTATTTCTAAATGGGTTTTGAGTCTTAAGCTTTTGTGTTTGGCATCAAGAGAAAGCCAAGTCCTTTATCATTGCTTGAGGTGCAGTCCGGGAGGGAGGCCAACACGCAGGGCAGAACAGTACAGAGCCTTGGGGCAGCACATCTGCCAGAGGTGGAGTGCTCTGTCAGATCAGTCACAGACTGAATCTTCCCATGTCCTCAGTGCATTCCCTGAGTATTGAACTAGTTTATTTTCTGAAAAGGGAGAAGCCTTCTGTCACCCTGAAGCTCCATGGAGTGCTACTTTTTGGAAGATGTACAAGTGGAAAAGGGCAGTCAAATTTTAAGATACATTCCGTTCCATCCCTGGAGGTATTTCAAAGCTGTGTGGATGTGCCACTTAGGGACATGGTTTAGCAGTGGGCTTGGCAGCGCTGGGTTAACAGTTGGACTCAGTATTCTAAAAGATCTTTTCCAGCCTAAATGGTTCTGTGATTTAAAAAAGCTCTGAATTAAAGTTGACATCCTTCTACTGTGTCCTTTATCTGTGATAAAACTTGTCAGCCTGTTCCTCAGGGGTAAGTGCTTCAGTTCTATTCTCTGTAATCAAACTGAATGGTCCTGGAAATATCCTACTTTTTTATTCTGAATACTTTTTATATTGCTGATTGTATACAAAATTAACAATTATAAGTGGGTGTTAAATATTGCTTTTTGTTACAGAGAAATTTTTGAGTGTTTTAAATCAGTCCTGACTCTTGAATGGTAGACCTGCTGAACTATTATGTGTACAGCTAGTTCTTTTGAAATAAGAACTTTTACAAAGTAGGTCATATAATAAAATTTAGACTTTTAATACTCCAAATCTGAACACACACACATGATTTGATTTAAAGTCTAATACTTTATGGGAGACCTCAAAGGTTTGAGCTTTAAAAAAATGTTGGACAGATGCTTTTGGAGGGAATGAATTAATTTTATGATCCTTCATCTTGTATTTCCTTTGAAAAGAAAGTCACCCTGACAACAGAAGACAAAAGATGTACATTTTCTGAACTCATTTAATTTCTGCATTTACATACATTATACTAACTCTGTGGAAGAATATGACTGTGACATCTCTGCATCCATACTCTACCATCTATTTAATTATCATGGTATCTTTAATTATCTGATCTTCTATAACCAGAGCTCCCTGCTATCCACTGTTTGTTTTGGGGGTTTTTTAATATGTTTAAAATACTGTGGTTTCATTTCTTTAGGGTTTGGAGCAGTTTCCCTTATGTAGGCTTTCCTTTAAATATACATACATGTGGAAGTGCCCCAATAAAGTGATGCTTCATTTCTTTCTGTAATATTTCTGTTTGCAGCAAGTTCATTCCCTGCTCACCTTTATGCTTCCTGTCCTTCATCATCCTAACTTCCTACAGAAAGTATTTCCTTCATCTACAAAGTTATTTCGGTAAACTTAGAAAGGTAGGGTCTTACTTGGCACTGGCAAAAGGCAGCACTCATTGATTTATTGCCATGCCTGCTCTTAGAGGAGTGCAGCTGTGGGCACGTCTGGATAGTTTATCTCCTCAGCCTGGAGAAAGATAAAGGACGGGGGCAGTTGGAGGTGTTAAACTAAATAAACTCTTTCAAGGCTGTTGGCTCTGCAGTGATTACTTAATCCCACATGGCAAAAAAAGGGCGATGAAGAAGAAAACTGAATGAAGCAGTTACTAAGAAACTTTGTGCTCTTTAAAAACACAGAAGACCCATAGAAGAGATTCAAATGACATTTCATTCAAGCAAGGGAGGCTGGGGAAAAAGAAGACCCTGCCTGTTATGCTAGGAAGTATTGAAACCTGTCATCTGGTCCATCATTTAAAGTAAATTCAGGGTGAAGAGCCTACGTACAAAACTTCATAGAATGCTGCTCTAGAGGGAAACTGAAATACAGGATATGAAAGAAATGAAATACAGAAGAGTCAGTGGCTAAGTGAAGCTTTAAGACCTAATCTTGATCGTTGTTTTGGTTTGGGGCTATTGTTTGTTTGTTTGGTTTGGTTTGGTTTAAGGAGAGGCTAGATTGCAAATAAGAGGGGAGAGAGCAAGCTGTTCAGGGAAGACTGAAAGTACTGAGAGCTGGACTGTAGCAAGACTGGGTTGCGTTGGAAAGAGGCCATCAAACAGAGATGAGTGTGTTGCATTTCTTCCATCTTCCACTACTTCTCAGCCACTGACGTGAACAATAATGGAAAGGAGGGGGACAGTGAAGCTTTCCCCCTGCTCCTGAGTACTTGGTCTGGCTACCACCTTGGCCAGGTCCCTGGGTGGAGCTAACACACATCCCAGATGAGGGAGCGTGGAGAGCAGCTGCTGGGACTTTTTTGTCCCCTGTACAGTACTTACTCTCTCAAAGGAAAGTAGTATTGAAGTTGAGAACACACTGAGGACTTGATGGAGATTTGGTAAATTTGTATACTAATAAGGCATTATTTTGATGGGATTCTGCTGTTAAATGCTCCTGCACATCTGAAAGCATCTTTAGTCTGTGTTTCTATGTGAATGAACCTTGCCTGTACTCTGGCTTTGCACAAGTGTTTGAGTGGCAGGTTTTTAAGAAAAAAATACTTTGATTTTTTTTTTTCCCCCTCTTCCTCCATGTATTTGCTAGGTTCTCTGTATTCCTTGAGATTGTGAATCTAGGAACAATTTTCTCCTTGTGAAAGAGTGAGGTGTTGCCAAAACCAGAATACTGCCATCTCTGCTTATGAATCCCAGTTTCAAATCCCAGATGCTTTACATAATAAAGCCTAACTGGGCTGATTACCAAGAGAACTCAGTCATTCAGAGAACTAAAAGGGAACAATCCCTTTGCTTCATGAAGGAAGAACTAGTGCCAAGAGGAGGCTGAAATGTTAAAAATGCATTTTCTGTTTGGATCTTTCATATCAGCTGTCCTGTTTCCCTTTTCTTTCCCCTTTTATTTAAGGCAGTGGATCCGTATTGCTGTTGTGCAGTGGGTATATGTGGAATCTTTTTGTAGGACCTGTAAGGACCTAGATTTATGAAAACCACATTCAATGGGTCTCTTCCCTCTCTGCAGCAGCCCAGTTTAGGTAAGTCTTTCTGGCTACGTTTGCAGAGCCTTTAGAGAGCAGTGGTGATGTGGATGCCTGTAGCTTCAGTGCTTACACAGTTTACAGAGTGGCATGTGACGTTTGGGCCATCCAGAAAAGAGCGTGCTGACTTGGCTGCCTGACATTGACCATGTGGGATCACTAGAAAGCAGTATGGGATGTTTGGCAGAGGATTCAGCTGCATAGTCATAAACATCCATATGCTCTGCCTGTTCACTTTGCCACAAGCGATGTGGTAGGGCCCATGCAAAGCAGCAGGGAAACCTGTATGTGTTTTCATTTCTTGTAGTCCTACTTTGTATTCTGTAAGTAGTTTTTCTTCTACTGCAGATGCTCTTAGGCTCTTAGAGAAACTAAGCCCCTGTGGGTTAAGTTGGAAGCTCTCCTGTGGATTAATAATTGATTAAAAAACAAGAAATGGGGAGGTGCTTTAGGTGGTCAGTTTTCCATGGGTGGAGGGGGAGTTACTGATGAAGTAAAGCAGGGATTTCTGCAGGGACTTCAGCTATTCAACATAATTCCGAATGAGCTGGAAATGGAAAGAAAGCATGTAAAGATAAAATTTGCAAATATGTGAAAATATCTATTTAAAATAGTAAAATTTAATGTTGAATGCAAACGGAGGATAAATTGGTAATGCTAAGTAACTGATCAGTAGAGAAGGTGAAATTAATTGTTTGAACAGAGTGATACATATGAGAAAAGACAAGGCTATTCCATAAGCTGGTTCTTCCTCTCACTGAGAGACCCTGACTGACTGTGGGTAGTTCCCTGAAAACAGCAGCAGCTCCATCAGCACTCAGTGTTGGCCAGAAAGGCAAACAGAGCACTACAAACCGCTGAGAGGGAAACCAAGAACAACAAAATCCTGCTGTCATTCTGTAATCTCTGCTGTGCCTGCTTTTTGAGTACCATGTCCAGTTTTCTTCTCTTTGTTAGAGTAGCATTAGGGTATGTGGAGGAATGATGAAGGCAGTCAGAGGTATTGCTTTTGTACAAATAGAAACTAATTACTGTAGGAAATTTTCTGTGTGGAAAACAGGCAATTGGAGGAGGCATAATATCACCTACAGTGGAGGTCTGTATAGTCATGAATGGCCTGGGGAAGTGAATAGAGAGTGTTTATTTCCTGGGTTTTTTTCCACTGCTTCACAAAAGGCAAACTGGGGCACACAGAAAACTTTCAGGAAGGTAGTTTAAACAAAAACAGTTTTTCACACAGCACATGATTAGATTTTGGAACTCACTCATGACTGATGTAAGATCAAAGAAAACTAGCAGAGAAATCTTAGCATATATTGTAGAAAGTGTCTTTTGCTCAAGCAAAACTCATTACATGACTATTTGTTAATGACCTAGGGTTACTGGTTTGGCTGTCTCCATGAGTTGATAGTGGTGTGTTACTTATGGAATATTTTCAAAATAGCTACGATTTCTTGAAAAACTAGGTAATGCTATTTGGGTTAAGCTGTTTGGAAATTAGAGCTGTGTGATGTTTCTGTGCTTGAACAGGATTTGCTGAAGACCACAGCCAATACCAGAGCAAAGTAGAGTACTGAAGGAAAAAAATAATGTCATTGTGGCTTTCAAATCAAATAGAAGTTTAGAAAAAAAGTCAATACAAATCAGGTCATATATTTCATCCGTGTAGCTATGGAAGTGGATTGATTAAATTCTGCAATGCGTTTGCTCCCTGCTTATTATCTTTCACTGAAAGAAATAGGAGTGCAGACCATTTGGTAAAAATGTTTCCACTGCATTTTAAACATGTAAGGCAGAACTGAAAGGGTGTGTGTTCCTCAAATTTCTTTATGAATTCCTGTGTTGCAGAAGGGACTTGCCTGGGACTGGTGAAGATAGTTTCCTAAAGATGACACACCAGCAGAAGTTAAAAATCAGAATTCCAAAAGCAGCTTGAATTTTTCATTTAAAAAAAATAAAAATCAAATTATACCTGAAAGCTTACAACATCTCTTATTGTATTTGCAGGCTCTCAGTGCTAGAACTGGGTATCAGTCCTTTTACTATCAAATTTTAATTTGGTATGAGATGTGTAGGACTGAAATGGCATTTTTAAGTCCCTACATGATTGTCATGATGACCTGCAGAGGTGTGGGGGATCAAGTACAAAGCTGAAGAGAGTGAAAATTGCAGTAGTTCGTCCCTGAGATATACTGTTGTATTTTCAGGACTGTTTTGATTCCTTAGGTAGCTCATGGTTAAGTACTAGTTCAGTTTGTGTTGCAAGAAAGCTCAGTTGGTTCTTCGTGTTAAGACTTGATTTTAATTAGTTTAAGGTCTTTTTCTTTATTCTGACTCAAGGTTGTTCATGAAAACATGGGTGATCCTATTTAAAACTGGCAGATATCATGATCCCACATTTGGTTAAGTATCTTGAAAATATTCTCTCTCTGTAGAGAGTAGAAGTATTCAGTAGAGAAGCTATGCCAAAATGCCTTAAGAAGACAAGGGTGTCTGATTTCTGTGAATGAACAGGATTAAACAAATACATGATTACAAATAACCCACTTTTAGGTAAACTAACTTTCAGGCCAGCTAACTAAACCTTTCACTTTGATGCTTTGCTCATGCCTTGCATGTTTTGAATTTGTTTGAAGGTGTAGAAAGTATATATAAAGTGGCGGTGTTGGTGTAACTTAGGTTTAATTAGCATATTAGGGTTCTTCACTCATTTTGCACAAGCGGAAATTATTATGTGCATGTGATCCTGAAACTTGACTGGCTGATGTGATAAAATTCATCACTACATTTATATCTTCCTTGTCATTTGTTATTTCACTGAGAAACTCCATGGAAAGATGGACCTTATGATAACTGGGAGGCTTCAGCAGTCTGCTGATTCTCTAAGGAAAATATGAAATTACTGTTGAATTGAGGCAGGACACTCAAGGAAAGCTGGGATTGAACAGGCATCTTCTCTTGCAGTAGGTGCTTATGAATGAGTAAGTCTCCTGTGCTTCTTGCTGCACCAGGAAATAGTGTAATCCTACAAGTGAACTTTGCTGTTCTGCATATCCTAAAATGTCTTAGGCCTTTAACTTGCTGCAGTCAACAGATCCCACTGACTGTCTGACAGCTGGAGTTCTCCCTGGGCTGTCTTTGGATGTGATGCTCTGTTGCACAGACTTTGTTTCAAAACAAGCCTCAACTCTCTGTATGCACCTGCAGACTTGCACACCTTTTCTTGTCCCTTTGCTCCTCTGGTTCACCACTTGAGTGAACAGAGCCTGGCCTGGTAATTGTGGTCTTGTTGTGCATCAGTTGTTCCGTTTCAAAAATGCAGGCTTAAATGGCAGCCAGATAAACAAAATAACTTGTGCATATAAAGTTCCTGCAGATCCTGTTTTTCACTAGTAATATTTTGTTATGGAAAAGCTTGGCTGAAGACTTCATTTTGTCATTCCTATTGATATAGGAGTGGAAATATGTCTGGTTCTAGTCATATATAATACATGAAGCTGTTGTAGACCTGTCATACTCTGAGTAAAAATAATGCAAATGAATGTAGTAAATTGCCTCATTTAATTTTATTGGCAGAGGATTGATGGGTCCTTCTAAAAACTTTGTTTTTAGTTCATGCCCTCTCTAATGTTATTGTTGAGAGTTACAAACATGTCATCATAGTTTTCCACTTATTTTCCTGAAAAAAGGGTGTTGGTTTTTGTCTGCTGTATGTTATCTGTAGAAAAAATTATGTAATAACATAGCACAGTCCTTTTAAACATACAGACAAAACATCCCTTTTTCTTTTAGCCATGGCTAACTGTTTATATTAATGCCTAAAATATAAGCCACATATCAAAAAACAATAGATTAGAATGATGATTAGATGAGTGGGATGATTGAAGAGTGGGAGAATTCAGCTGACTATTGCAAAAGCATGCCAATAATGATATTTAGTAGGTATAAAGATAACCTTTGAAAAGTACTAAAAGCCTCATAGTCTGAAACTTTTAAAAGCCTGTGTAGAAGCACTGAAAATCAGTTACAAGGAGCAGTCAAATAGAGAAGCATTATACTGCTGTCAGTCTTGTAGGAATTTATGTATCCCTAGAAGTTTTCCAGTGCTACTGTACCCTCTATAGCAAGTGGAAGTTTGCTAGTTATGAGACTTGCTTTTCCTGGCTGCCTTCTGCAGCACTTTTGTTCTGTGTACTCCTTACACCTTGAGGGATCCATAGATCCTTGACTCTAAAACTCCCATGGTGGTAGTACAGTTTCTGTGGAAATACAGATTGCACAGAATTACAAGACTGCTGTGACACAAAATTTCAGCAGAGCAACTCCTCCAAACAGTCCAGAAGACAGTTGTGTTCAAAGCAAATTTGACAGAGTTTAAAGGAAATTTGAAGTCCTTAGCCTTCGATAACGACAATTTCAAGCCGAACGTGGACGCATCCTGCGGGCTGGTGAGAGCGGAATCGCCTTGGCGTTGTCAGTAGGAAGGCATTTTCATTCCAACCTACACACCCTGGCAGCAGGCTGGCAAGAAGGTAGAGAGGAGCGCTCACGTAAGCGTGAGTGAGGATGGGGCTCCGTGCGAGTCCCGGCTGCCGGTCCCCGTTCGGTGCAGCGCAGCCCTGCCCAGAGCTCGCCGCAGCCTGGGAGAGGCTGGAGATACGTCGGCTCATCAACGCCTTGCATTAATTCCGGCGTTTGAGGACTCCACTGCTGGCAAAGCCTCGCGCAGCGGAGGGAGAGAAGTTTGAAGCGGTCCTGCTGTCATTAACATTCACGTCTCCGGCTTCAAGCGGCGCCTGCCTCACCCAGGCGCTGCCAGCAGGGAACGTGGGCTCCTGCCTCCCTTTGTGCCGAGGGGATCCGTGCGGAGAGATTGAAATGCACGGCTAAGAAGCACTGCTGTGGTGCTCGGGTTTGGGGTTTTTTCCCCCCTGCCTCCCTTCGTTCTTGGAGCAGGGGTAGCATGTTTGCTGTGGATTCTTTTTGTTTTATCTGAGAATGAGATGCTGGCTGAAAATTGAAGAAATGGCCCTAGAAGAACTGATGCAAAGATTAAATGCGGTTTCCCAATGCGCTGGTAGGAGGAGCTGCTGGTCTTAAATAATGTGTTGTGTGGATGCTGTTAGTGATTTTGTAGGATTTAGAGAAAATCCTGGTAATCTGACTAGCATTCTTTATGCATGTTCACAATTAATAGGAAAGAAAACGTTACTAGCTTTTGTCACCAGGTTAAACTTTTATTGATATTAACACTAATTAACATTTTTAGTGCTTGAATATTCCTGAGGCATGTTTTTGAAGGTTGTCCTGAGTAGTTTTGGGTAGCTGATAGCCCAGTCAAATACTCTAAATGGGTCTTGATTTCTTTTTTATCTGACTCGGCTGTACCTAAGTTGGGGGATCACGGATTTCTCTAGCAGAGCTGGTGTAATATGAGGTAGTGAAAAGCTCAGCTAACTGTAAGGCATTGCAAGCCAGTATTTTGGGTGGATCTGAACTTCACTTTCATGAGAATGGAGAGTTGCATGCATTAATCGTGGTAAATGTAGTTTTACATCTGTATGGATTAAATATTGCAGCAGATCTGCTTAAATGATTTTAGCACTTTAGAAACATTATTACAATTTCTGAGAGATTTTCTTAATTTCCTGGAAATATAAATGCTTGTGTGTTCAAAACTAGAACTAAGAAGCAGTGTACAATAAGGTGAACTGTAATTAGACCTGGGAGTGTTTTCCTGGCTATTGCTCATGCAGAGATGTAAACGTATTTCAGAATAAAAAGTTACCTGGAAACACAAGAGATGTGTTTTTTGCATCCTTTGAATTCATTTGGTTTTCCCTTTATTCTTAGTTGGTTGACAGATTACAGAAGTCTTGCATTTTTTTATCATCTGAGGCAAAACAGTGGTTTGGTAATACATTATATTTAAAGTATTATTCATTGCAGTATCAAAATTGGGAATTTATCTTCCCATTTTCCTAGTCCTCTGTTTCCTAAGGGTGACTTTTTCATCCTTTTCAATTTCTGTGTGTTGAAAGGAGTTAATTAGCAAGATGGCTGATGCTGTAGTCTGATGAACAGATAGATTAAATGACAAATGTGGAATGAACAGATCAGCTGCATCTGTTTTCCTGGACAGGGATAGTAAATATTTTACCTTCTTAGTAACATTTTGGGGAGGGAAGTGGGGGGAGAGAAAAGAAGCAAGATTTAATCTGACAAGAACAAGCATTACATTTCCAGTAAAGGTCACCATACAATTTTCTTCTTCCTTGTTTTTCCTATTGATTATCTTTCGATTTTCAAAACATGTCTTTATTAAATATCTGGATATTTGTTTCATTGCCTGTTTTGATTTTCTGAATGTTTAAGAAGAAAGCCAGTCTGATGTTTCCTAGGGCATACTGTCTTTTGCTATTTATTTTAATAATTTGTATATTACTTTTTCTGCTCCCTTAAAATTGTTGCTGTAGAGTTTTCCTGAGGCAAGATAAATTTTAAGAATATATGATAGAATTGGTTGGGAATGTGAGCCTTTTCTTCCAGAACTGAAGAAGGAGCCTCCAGAGTGGGAGCGGGCTGGCTGGTTTGCCAGTGACACTGCCTGTCTCTGCTATGTAGCTGCAGGTACACTGTGACCTTCATGTAAACCAGCAGCAGCTCCAAAAGCTGTTTTCACACTTGTCAGCAGGCTCTGGCTGAGTGCTGGTATTTATCTTGTTAGACTCACATATTTTTCCAAAAAAAGAGTAACCATTACTTTATGACTGATTTCATGTTCGTGTGGTTTAGCTGGTCCCTCTCCTCCCCCTTCTCTTTCTCTTTCTTCCTCTCTATAATCCTGTGCAGGTATTCCCAGGCCAAACGCAACGCTTTCCTACAGCTAGTGATTGTATTTATAGGTGACTGTTTCAGGCTTCCTTTTTCCTTTTTTTCCACCCCCCCATCCCCTCCCCTTGTTGCTTTAGGGTTGCTTTGACTGGCTCTCTGTTGCAGTCTCCCCTTCTTGGGCTGTATGCTGTCCCTGGGTCAAATTATCTGCTGTCCGGCTTCGCAGCTGTCCTTCTGTTGACTCAGAAACCTTTTGTAAGCAGAGATTTCCTTTACAGCCCAAGATCATGTGCAGACTTTTTCCAAGCCCATTTTTCATTAGCTCCCTGCTCAAGACTGATTGAAATGCAAAGGTTTCCCTGGCTTCCCCATGGTGTAGCTACCCACCATCAGGCATCAAGGGATTTTCTACCTTACAGGATTCTAGGTAAAAAAATAAAAGACAATTCCTCTTCCTTACAGAATCATAGAATCATAGAATTGATTGGGTTGGAAAAGACCTCAGAGATCATCAAGTCCAACCCTTCATCCAACTGCCATCTGTTTACTAGATCGTGGCACTCAGTGCCACGTCCAATTGCAGTTTAAAAACCTCCAGGGATGGTGAATCCACCACCTCTCTGGGCAGGACATTCCAATGCCTGATTACTCTCTCTGTAAAGAATTTCTTTCTAATATCCAATCTGAACCACCCCTGGCTGAGCCTAAGCCTGTGCCCCCTTGTCCTATTGCTGACTGCCTGGGAGAAGAGACCAACCCCCAGCTGCCTATAACTTCCTTTCAGGTAGTTATAGAGAGTGATGAGGTCACCTCTAAGCCTCCTCTTCTCCAGACTAAACAATCC